>JAEOAD010000793.1:8575000-9775000 GCA_036365145.1 Orientallactaga sibirica | reverse complement strand
AAAAGCAAGGAGCTGGGCGTGGTGGTGCATGCCTTTAATCCCAGCACTTGGAGACAGAGGTAGGAGGAGTGCCATGAGTTCAAGGCCACCCTGAGACTACATAGTGAATTCCAGGTCAGCAAGGTCATCAGCCTGGGCTAAAGTGAAACCCTACCTCAAAAAAACAATATATATATAAATTTGCAATGAGAGAGAGAGAGAGAGAATGAGAATGAGAAAAGGTGTGCTAGGGTCTCCAGCCACTGCAGATGAGCTCCAGATGATGTAGCACTTTGTACATCTGGCTTGACGTGGTTATTAGGGAATAGAACCCAGGTTGTTAGGGTTTGCAGGCAAGCCCTTTAAATGCTATGCAAACTCTATAGCCCTGTTTTCTTGCTTTTTAAAAATATATTTTGTTACTCATTTTTACAGATCCCATTTCATAAATAACAATTTTGGCATAAAATTTAAAGGTACAAAAAGAGAATGCAATTAAACAGGTGCCCTCCTACTCCAACCTGCATTCTAGTAGCCAGAGAGGCCATAGACTACACAAATACTTAGTTCCATTCTTAAAAATATAAAATAAAATACTGCCTCATAAACCAGTTTCTTAGGCCTAGATTCACAATGGTATTTTCTTTATACATATATTTAGCTTATGTGGAATTTTTAAATGTTGTGCTTTATTTTAGTTTTAAGCTTTTTTTATAAGAAATTTCTGTGCACATTACAAAAGTTAAGAGAATATTATAATGAATACTCTGTGCCAGCTTCAGCGAATATCATAGTTGGCCAATCTTGATGTATGTATGACCCTTTTCTCTCTCTCCCTCTCTCTTTCAAAAAAAAAAAAGTAGCCTTCAAAATTGTGGGTCTTTACTGTTACTGTTTCCCGGGGTCATTGGCCACCGAAGTCCAGGGCAAGGGAGGGAAGAGTTGGGGGGGGAGCAGGGTCCATCCTTGAGCAGCAAGCAGGTGAGTGTGATGATGAGGACATGATGGACAATGAACACCCAGGAGACCATCTGATGGACAGCACTAATTTATTCAAAGGGGGAGTGGCTTTATAAATACTTGGGGAAGCTTGAGATGGCACATACAGACTGCATGGCGATCAGATGCATAGTTTATGGGCTGTTATCTAAGTGGCAGAAGAACTAGTAACTTCAAAGCTATGGGGGGAGGAGTTGCACGAGAAAATAAGGGGAATGGTGGAAGGCTGTGACTTCAAAACTGTGGGGGTGAGAGAGATGGTGGAAAGGTTACACAACTTCAGCCACATAAGGGTCTCTTGGGCAGCTAGCCACAAGGTCAGGAACTGTGGGGGGCAAAGTCTGACTTATGGAATGGTCAGAGCCTATTGGGGTCCAAGGTGAGGGCCTTATCAGTTCTGCCCACTCTGGGAGATGACAGGGCACACTACAACCTACAATGTAGGGAAGCTCCTGACAGTAGGGCCAGCTGCAACCCCACAGCCCAGGGTCCCTGGCCATGTCCAACAGTTCAGGCCAGCCTCCTCACAGTCCCAGTCCATTTTTAGCAATGCCCAACACAAAATAACAGTTATCTTTAAGGTATTTTCACCTATACTTGGCTATGGTAAATTTTACCCCCTCCCACCTCCCCCCCCCGTGCCAAGTTAATTCCTCTCTATAGTCTTTTTCTCTTTTCCCACCTCCACTGTACCTCTTTGTATAAGTATTCATGTAGAATTATATATTTATTTCATGTCAAATATGGTTTATTAAGTAAACTTGGAAAATACTGAATTATTCAAGACTAATCTCTTTAGTTTATAATGATAAAATTGACATTAAAGCAATTGAAAGGCTAATGGCAAAACCCCTATAAAATTCTGCATCTTTTCTCTTAGAAAAAAATGATTCTGAAATCAAGTGTTGGAAACAAATTTAGATAAGCACCTATATCTCTTAATGTTAACTTGTACCATAACCTCTGCCTTTTACTAGTGCTTAGGCTTTCTTGTGTTGCTTATTGGTTATAGACAGTCACATCTTTTATAAGTTAAAGCATGGAAGTGTTTAAGAAAAATCGATTAAGTAAATATATACTATCTTATTTCCTATCTCAAAAATACAAAATAAATATAGAATATGTTTCAGAATTTTGGGAATCATATACCTATCCGAAATGTGTTTATTTAGTGCCTTGAAATTAAAAAAGAAAATTAACTGTCACAAAAGAAAATTTCATTTATTCAATTTCTTTTTTTTTCTTTTTCATTCTTTGTTTTATTTATTTATTTATTTATTTATTTATTTATTTATTTATTTATTGGTTTTTTGAGGTATGGTCTCACTCTAGCCCAGGCTGACCTGGAACTCACTATGTAGTCTCAGGGTGGCCTTGAACTCACAACAATCCTCCTACCTCTGCCTCCTGAGTGCTTGGATTAAAGGCATGTGCCACCATGCCCAGCTTCAATTTCATTTTCTATTCCATTATATAAATGATAAAAACATTACTGAAAATTAGGTATGATAAAACTATAAGTTTTATAGTTTAACATTCCCGTATAATTAGAACAACTGTACTTTTAATTGCAATACTATTTCCTCAAAGGAAAATTAGTGAAGTTTATTTTGTAAATATTCACCTGGCAGTTATTCAAATTTCACCTAAGCCATAACTTCATTGAATAAAACATTAGAACCCTCCAAAGAGATAAGAAGGAATTGAAGGTGAGTCATGAAATGAAAAATCTAAACAATAGGTTGCTTAAGCTTAATGAAGAAGTGATCAAATGCAAGAATGAATTCCAGGAAGCATTAAGAAAATCAGAATTCAAACTGAAACCAAAAATAGACCAAGCTCAACATAGTACAAAACACAAGAAGGCACCAAACCCCATAAAACACCTCATCAAGGAAGGGATTAATTCAAAACTTACAGTAATAAACTTAAATATTAAATAAATAAATAAACAAAATAAGCTCAAATATTAATGGTCTTAACTCACCCATCAACAGACAAGCTATCAGGGTGGATCAAAAAAATGGACCCTTCTATCTGCTATCTGTAAGAAACCTACCTCACAACTAAAGATAGACACCTCCTCAGGGTGAAAGGATGGAAAATGATATTCCAAGCAAATGGAAATAAGAAAAGAAGCATGTTTTACTATAATAATATCAGATAAAATAGACCTCAAAAGTAATCTAAAAGGGCAAAGAAGGTCACTTCTTACTTATCAAGGGGATGATCCAACACTAGAAACTCACAATCATAAATATATATGCAGCAAACATGGGTCCACCACTTTATAAAGCAAAATCTACTTAACAATAAAATAGAAATAACCACCAACACCATCATAGTCAGAGATTTCAATACTCACCTATCATTAATAGACGTATCATACAAGCAGAAAATCAACAGGGAAATAATAGAGCTCAAAAACATCATAGCTCAATTAGATGTAATGGACATCTACAGAACTTTTGACCCCAACTCTAGAGAAGACACATTCTTCTTAGCAGTCCATTGAACCTTCTCCAAAACTGACCATATATTATGCCATACAGCATGCCTCAGGAAAATTGACGTAACTTCCTGCATCATGTCAGAGCACAATGCTTTAAAGCTAGAAATTAACAACATGAGATACATCAAGAACTCCACCAGCTCCTGGAGACTAAATAACACACATTTAAACAATGAATGGGTCAGGGAAGAAATCAAAAAAGAAATTGTAAAATTCCTAGAATTGAATGGCAATGAAAATACAACCTACCAAAATTTATGGGACACAATGAAGACAGTCCTAAGGGGAAAATTGATAGTGCTAAATGTCTTCATTATAAAGATAGAGAGATCCCAAATTAATAATTTAACTGTCCAACTAAAGGCACTGGAAAAACAAGAAGAATCCAACCCAAAGAGTTATAGACAGAAAGAAGTAATCAAGATTAGAGCAGAAATTAATGAATTGGAAACCAAGAAAACAATTTAAACAATCAATCAAAGAGCTGGTTCTTTGGAAAAATAAACAAGATTGCAACCGCCCGGCCAATCTGATCAAGCAAAAAAAAAAAATAGAGAGAGAGAGAGAGAGAGAGAGAGAAGTCTCAAATTGACAAAGTCATAAATGAAAAAGGAGAGATCACAAACAGACATTAATGAAATTGGAAGAATCATCAGGCAATACTTCCAAAACCTATACACCACACAATTGCATAATCTGGATAAAATGGATGAATTCCTAGACACATACAACCTATCAAAACTAAACCCAGAGCAGATTAATCTCCTAAACAAACCTATCATATCCATGGAGATTGAAAATGTAATGAAAAACACCCCCAAGGAAAATTCCAGGACCAAATTATCAGCCAAATTCTATCAAACCTTCATGGAAGAACTGAAACCAATTTTTCTCAAATTGTTCACATAATTGGAGACCAGGGATACTCCTGACTACTTTTAGTGAAGCTAACATCACCCTAATACCAAAACCAGACAGAGATGCAACAAGAAAAAGAAAACTACAGGTCTATATCCCTGATGAACTTAGATGCAATGATCTTTAACAAAATTCTTGCAAACCAAATTCAACAAAACATTGAAAGCATTATCCACCTTGAACAAGTAGGCTTCATCCCAGGGATTCAGGAGTGCTTCCACATATGGAAATCAGTCAACATAATACACCACACAAATAAATTTAATCACAAGAACCATATGGTTATTTCAATTGATGCAGAGAAGATCTTTCACAAAATACAATACCACTTCATGATCAAAACACTGGAAAGAATAGGCATGGAGGATTTATATCTCAACACAACTAAGGCTATATATAATGCACCTAAAGCCCAAATAATAGTTAATGGGAAAGACTCAGGGAATTTAGATGAGATTGGGAACAAGATAGGGGTGTCTACTCTCACCATTGCTCTTCAACATTGTACTAGAAGTGCTGTCCCAAGGGGGAAAAAACAGGAGAAAGAAATAAAAGTGATTTAAATCAGAATGGAAGAAGTCAAGTTAGCCCTATTTGCAGATGACATGATCCTGTACATAAGTGACCTGAAAGTCTCCATCTCAAAACTTCTAAAGGTGATTAATTCCTTCAGTAAACTGGCAGGACACAAAATCAATGCACAAAATCAGTACCATTTCTATACACAAAAGACAAATATACAGAGAAAGAAATCAGTAAGGCTGTCCAATTTTCAATAGCAATAAAAATAAATAAATACTTCAGAATAAAACTAACCGAGGATGTTAAAGATCTACATAATGAAAACATTTTTAAAAAATCTTAAGGAAGAAACCAATGGAGGACTTGAGAAGATGGAAATACCTCCCATGCTCATGAACAGGTAGAATTGATATTGTGAAAATCACAATTCTTCCAAAAGTAATATACAGATATAGCACAATACCAATAAAAACAACAGCATCATTCTTCACAGACATTGAAAAAAACAATCTCAAAATACAAATGGAATGCAACAGGCCTTGGATATCCAAACATATCCTCAGGGGAAAAAAATCACTGAAAGTATCACCATAGCTGATCTAAAGCAATATTACAAAGCCATTGTAACAAAACATCATGGTATTGTAATTAAAAAAGAAACACAGGCCAATGTAACAGGATTGAAGGCCCAGACCTTAATTCAAGTAACTACAGTTAAGTGATATTTGACAAAGATGCCAATAATGCAGACTGGAGAAAAGAGAACATGTTCAAAAAATGGTGTTGGTTAATTGAATGACCATATGTGGAACAATGAAGTTAGAATCACTCATTTCATCATACATAAAAATCAAGTCCAAATGGATTAAAGACCTCAATATAAGACTTGAAACTCTTCAACTACTGGAAGAAAAAAATAGGAGACATGCTCCACAATATAGGACTGGGAAAAGACATCCTTAGCAAAATCTCAGTAGCCCAGGAAATGAAACAAGCACTCAGCCAATGGGATTTCATGAAGCTAAAAAGCTTTTGCACAGACAAACATACCATAAGCAGAGCCAATAGATTACCCACTGAATGGCAGAAAATAATCACCAGCTATATCACTGAGAGAATCCTAATATCTAGAATCTACAAAGAACTCAAAATACTAAACAGTAAAAAAAAAAAAAAAAAAAAACAACCCACTCCAAAAGTGGGGCAGAGATCTGAATAGGGAATTCTCAGAGGAAGAATTACAAATGGCCAACACACACTTAAGAAAATGTTCAAGATCCCTATCCATTAGGGAAATGCCAATTAAAACAACTATGATATTCCACCTTACCCCAGTAAGGGTAGCAAATATTAAAAATCAAATGAGAACAAATGTTGTCGAGGCTGTGGGGAAATAGGAACACTCATTAACTGTTGGTGGGCATGTAAGCTGGCACAACCACTATGGAAATCAATATGGAGTCACCCGAAAAGGATCAGTATAGAGTTACCAACAAACCCTGTTATTCCTTTACTGGGAATTTACCCTTAAAGCTCCACACCTCACTTCAGAGAAATTTGTTCAACCATGTTTATAGCTGCTCAATTCATAATAGCTAAGAACTAGAATCAACCCAGGTGCTCAGCATTGGATGAATGGATAATCAAGATATGGTATATCTACATGGTACAATTCTACTCAGCAGTAAGAAAAAATGACACAATGAAATAATGGTTGATTTTGGAACAGATCATTCTAAGTGAACTCACACAATCACAGAAAGACAATCATTGCATGGTCTCACTCATCTTTGGTTCCTAACCTGGATCAGCCTGAGTTGGTGACATCCCTGAATGGCATCTCAAGGCTTGGACAATAGTGAGGGTATGTTTTGGGGGAAGGGGAGGAGGGCGGTAACACAAAACCGAACACAAATTGAACTGGTAGCATAAAATACTATATCCTGGAAGTTAGACTAAAAGGTTGAACCCTCAACAGGATCTTAGGGGGAGCACCTGAAGTGAAGGGCCCTGGAGAGGGTGAGATGAACCCTACCCTTAAATTTCTCCTCTTTCTCTTTTTTTCCTGTCTTTTTCTTTTCCCTTGGAACTAGCCTGTAATCCCCTGGGCCAGGATGTGGTTAACATCCACAATGAGCTTTTGATCAGAGAGACTTACAATGTCTCCCAACACAAACAAGACAGACTTTTGTCAGAGCCTGTCTTGATTATCCACCAGAGGTTAATGGTAAGACCCTACTTCTGAAGACACCATACTCTGTCATCATGGATCATGGAGAAAACTGGTTGGAATCTGGAAGAGAGCCTGTCCCCATACAGTTAGCCCATCTAGTACTAGAAGGCACTACATGAGCTACCAGGGGAAAGTGGCCAATATCTGTCCAATCAACTCAAAGTCTATTCTACTCAGAAGCAAATAATCTGACATGCTGCTCACACAACTGCAATAGTGTCACACAGCTATGTTGGGTAACCTACTGCTCTTGGATCTACTAACGGATCTGCTCAGTTGAATCAAGTCAGAATCATATCCAGATAACTATTTTGCTTTCCAATGTCAAGCTCCCAATAATCTTGTGCTATAAGAGGGTCTACACACTTTAAATTCTCTCTAAAGTGATAATGGTTATCCCATTTTACTGGTGTTGACTTCACTCTCCATTGGAGATTCTGCTTCTCTTTCTCAGATGGGAGCAGGACAAGAGTTAAAAAAGGACCCAGCACACTTCATCTTAGCCCCAGCTGAAACCACAGAGGAATTGGGGAAATGAGCAAGAGTGCTGCTTTCTCAGTGAACCTGTTATCAACACAAGGGTGAAGGACACTTAACACCTATCAAATCAAAGATCCAGAGGCTCCTAAGAGCCCATCACTTAAGTAGACTTAAAATGCACTCAACATGGCTCAGGGAATTTTGCGGAAGGGGGCAGAAAGATTGTTAGAGCCACACATTGGGACATTATGCACAGAGACATTAACTCTCTGCCATAACTGACTGCTGCCCACACAATGCATGACTCACAATCCCTATGGGATTGACCTGCATCCCCAATGAGTAGGGCCTCTTTGGAAAAGTGGCAGGGATGAGGGAAATGATATGATGGTACCAGCATTTGTTGTTTACATACTAAGTTTGTACATATCTAGTAAAAATAAATTAAAAGACTAACTCAAGGCATATAAATATAATAAAATGATGCTCTTCATCATTTGTCCTCAGAAAATAGCAAAGTAAAAAAATAGGATAATATTTTACACCTTTTAGAATGACTTCATTGTTTAGTGACAATAATAAATGCTACAGAGGATGCAATTATAAAAATTCCCTTTCTTTGCTTGTGGGAATTCAAATTGGTAGCAGTGCCCCAGAAGGTAAAATTGATAATGTGTTATAAAAATGTATGACCACAGTTGCCACATGATCCATCAATCACACTTCTTAATATTTCCTATTGATTTGAACACATTCACACATGGAAGCTCCACATGTTTCTAGCAGCTTTACTTATAAATTGCCAAATCTAGATGAGAAAACACGTCTTTCAATAACTGAGCATGGAAAAATGTAAAACTAAACTGCAATTTATCTATAAAAATGGATATTAGTCAATAGTTAAAACCAGCTGCTAAACTGTAACAAGACCCACAAAATTCTAAAATGTTTATTGCTATGTAAAAATTAAAGTCAGTACAAAAGATAAGGAAAATTCTAATTTTATGGAATTTCAGAAAAATTAAAAATACAGAGATAATGAAGTGGTTAGTAGCTCTCAGGAGTTTGTGGTTAAATGGGAGGATTTTTAAATAAGTTTAAGGGAATTGGAAGATGTAAATTTTATTCTGTTTGATGCTGAATTAGTTATTTAAAATATTGTATATTGGCCAAAATCCATAGAATCTTACAGAAAGAATGCATGCTGAAATTAAAAATAATAATTTATGTGTTTGAGAGAAACTATAAAGAGTGCAAGATATGTTAAGATAATTAAATGCATTACACAATAAGAAGCATAACCCTTTGTATTACAGAGGAAAGACTACTGACATAAGTAGCTTTAGCAATGGGCAATGTTTTAAGAGCAATGATCATGAGAACTGCACATAATAGCTCTTTTAACCCAAGTTTCTCTTACTCTTGGTTGGAGAATCTGAATTATTTTACAGATGGCAGAGAAAACAGACGAGAGCCTATATCCATTGATATGATAAGAAGATAGCTGACTGCCTACCATGAGACTTGCCACCTCTACCATACCTGCAAGTGCCCAGGAGAAATTGCAGAGGAAGAGATTACATGAACCCTGCTCTTACTGCTAGCCTGACAACCAGCTCCAAGGTGATGGTGGCAGACATGGTGATCAATCTAAACCTACCAAAGCAGAAATCCAGAAGCTACAGAAAACTCAGCACTAAGTCAGACTGCCAGCATGCCTACCCTGGCTCAGGGAACATTGTGAAAGAGAGAGTAGAAAGATTGTAAGAGCCACAGAGTGGGTAGGATTACTCTGAGATATCTCTCTACTACCACCCCACAGGGAAATACTGAGACCTTCATGTTCCACAGTGACTATCATAACCACACTGAGAAGGGGGCCCTGGATAATGAGAGCCAGGGTGATGGGATAAAAGAGTATAACCTGTTCTATATAAAATAAATTTTAAAAATTACCATAATAAAATATATACTCTAGTTGATAAAATTGTTTTGAATCTGGATGTGTTTACTATGTTACTTATGTATGTTTGGCTTCCATATTAAATCACATATTTAGTTGATAAGAATCAGTTTTCTCACAGGTTGATGGCTATTAAATGAGACAATATATCAGTAATAGTAATCTATGTGGTAACAGATGAGAGTCAGAAATAATATAAACTCATATTTATATGGATATAGATATAGATGGTTATATATGGACATGCTTATTGATATATCTAAAAATAGCAATGTTAGTATATTTTTTATGTCAGCTGAAAGGATGTCAGCAGTGCCTAGACCATGATTTTGTACACTATTCTCCAGCACAAAGCACAAAAGTTGATTGGAAAAGTGGATGGTTGTAGAACTTGGGCAGAACATACTTAATATTACTAAAGGGCTGGAGAAATTGCTTAGTGGTTAAAGTGCTAGCCTGAGAAGCCTAATTCTCTAGTACCCATGTAAGCCAGATGCACAAGGCAGCACAAGTGTCTGAAGTATGTTTAAAGTGGCAAGAGGCCCTGCCGTTCTCTCTCTCTCTCTCTCTCTCTGTCTCTCTCTGTCTCTCTTCTTCTTCTTTCTTTCTCTCAAAATAAAAATCAAATTTTAAAAAACAAATAAAAATTTTAAAAGTTTTAAAAAAATCACTAAAAACTTTCTTCCTGTCCAGCAATTTCTTTTAAACATTTTATTTATTTATTTACAAACATACAGAGAGAGAGAGAGAAAGAGAGAGAGAGAGAGAGAGAGAGAGAAGGAGAGAAGGATCACCAGGGCCTCTAGCTGCTGCAAACAAACTCCAGATGCATGTGCTAATTTGTGCATCCAGCTTTAAGTGGGTACTGGGAAATTGAACCAGGGTCATTAGGCCTTGCAGGCAAGCACCTTAACTGTTCAATTGTCAGTTTGATTGGATGTGGAATTACCTAGGGGACAAACCTCTGGGCATGTCTGTAAGGGAGTTTTAGATTAAGGTAGCTAAGGTGAGAAGACCCTTCTTAACTGTGAGTGGCATTATTCCATTGGTTGGGGTCTGAGACTGAATAAAAACAGAAAGAGAGCTGAACAAACATACCCATTGTTCTCTGCTTTCTGACTGCAGACTTCACAGCATCAACTATTTCATGCTACTGCCATCGCCATCCGTTCTCCACTATGATGGGCTATATCTCCTAAAACTATAACCTAAAATGAAAAGCAGAACTTTTCTCCATCAAGTTGTTTCTTGAAAGATGCTTTGTCACAGCAACAAGAAAAGTAAATAATACTGGTGGAAATACAGCTCAATGTCATCGTATTTAACTAAGATATGCAAAGCACTGGGTTCCATCCCCAGCACCACAAATAAGTCAATAGTTATTAAATTATATTAAAATACACTCACTGTGACACAATTAAAATGTTACTGTGGCACTTGTTTGCCAAGGCTATTAAAACAAGTTCAAGTCTCCTTAGCACCCATGTAAATAGGATGCAAAGTGGCACATATATCTTCAATACCAATGAACCTATGTCAATGGGAGGTGGAGCCAGGAGAGTCAGAAGTTTTTGGGCAAGTTTGTCTGATGTTAATTCGCAGTACAAAGAAACTCTGCCTAAAAAGGTGGAAGAAGAGCACAGATATGACTAGATGGTCCTCTGACTTCCTCATGCCTAATGTGGCACATGCATACCCACACACATGTACTTATATGCACATACATATTCAAATTAAAAGTAAGTAAATAAAATTTTAAGAAACAGATATGTCTCTGTGGTCTTACCCCCAGTGAGTCCAATTCAGGTCTTATTGTGAAAAAAAAAAAAAAAATCAAGCAATTTTTTTAATATTGGATTAGTACTCCTCAAAATGTTAAAGGTTATAAAAATAAATTCTGAAAATTTTCCACAACTGAGAGGAACACAAAGAGGAATGCCTACTGTTTCAGTTACCTTCTCGTGTTTTGGGTACCCTTTAAATTCAAACTACAACAACTCCTAAATGTAATGTGCTTTAATGGGTAGGATTTTAGAACAAAATAGATATTACATGAAAATTAAGGAAATTCAAGTATATGAAATTTTATGAGTAACACATTGATATTGCTTCATTAATTATAAATATGTATCATACTAATATTAGCTATTGATAAAATAAAATTGAGCATAAGATATTTTATAACTACCTAAATGACATGTATTAAAATAGCTACAAAAATGTTACATAATATTTCCAGAATTAAAGTATTAGAGGAATTTTTTTTTTTTCCTGATTCAGGACATTTGAATGAACAAGATGAACTATCACCATGTGGAATGTATTAAAATACTTATATCACTGACTAACATATAGAAAATAAGTAAATGTTGGAAAAATTTTTCAGGAAGTGAATTAGTTGAGTGAAACTTTTTATAAAGTTAGGATTTAGCTGACCCATGAATATGGAGTGAACAAGATGATAGCAACCCTTGTGAAGAGTCAAAAATATACATGAAGCATTATTGTTCATTTAAAATTTTGTCACATTAATAAGTGTTTCTCTGGCACTAACCAATGCATACTTGTCCTCAATTGTCTTATAAACTCCTCGAGAAGAGGATATCTGTTTATTATACAAATACCGTGTCTGAGTATAAGTATTTTTCAGGAAGTATTTGATGACTGAAAATAAATCCTTTAATATGCTAATTATATAGGATTATTTTACATTTTGATACAAGTAATTTGTTATAATACAGTGTAGTAGGCAGCTTCAGTTTAACTGAGATGAACTTCCCAAGTAGGCACAGTTATGGAGGAAGGGATATTTATTGAATCTTACAGATCCAAGCGAAGTTCCATAATGGCACAAGAATCTGGCCTGCTTTCACAGGTCCACGCTGACAGAGAGGAAGCCACAAGTCAAATCCCTGAAAATACACCACAAATAAACACACTTCAGGAACTCCAGGCATTTTGCATATTTTTAGATAGGAATTTCAAATCCTCCACCATACCCTAAGAGCCACTTAGTGACACCTCCTCCAGCTAGGTGACTAGAAATCCAAGTAGTTTTAATAAACCATATTTTACAGTCATAATTCTACAAATTCAGTATGAGGAGATCTGTGCTTGTGGTGTCAATACACATACAAGGGCATTAATACTGACTCTTCAATTTTAGCCAGGCATAGTGGTGCACACATTTAACCCCAGCACTTGGAAGAGGCAGGATGATCACTGTGCTTTTGAGGCCAGCTTGTGGCTACAGAGTGAGCTCCAGGTCAGCCTGAGGTACAGTGAGCCCCCACCTTCCAAAAAAAAAAAAAAAAAAAAAAACCTGAAAATAAAAATAGAAGAAAAGAAAACAAAAAAGTCTTCAATTTTTAAGGAAAATTATAGTGAGGGCAATCTCATTTCTTTTACCCTCACATACAAAATTTAATTATCTGATGAGATTGTGAACATGAAAAAATATTGGACAAGATAGTTTATCAGACCAAAAGAGAAAACTAACATTTCATTGTGGCAATAAGTACATGTAAGTAGAGTACATGAAATGTGCTTATGAGGATTAAGATAATTTGATATGTCTCTGGGTATAATTGAAAGTTAAAATAATTTGAAACAGACTCCCTGAAATAACAAGAAATGAATATTTTTGTATGTCTTAAATAATATTTATTTTATTCCCAAAGTTGGAAAACTGATAAACTAATTTTAAAACAAATACAAAAATTTATGTTAAGGCAATTCCAAGGGAAAACAAGGCCAAACGAGTAGAACTTAGATTTCTAATGTATATGACCTTGGCTATTTTTGATCTCTTGTAAAATACTTAAAATGTTACATTTTTTATGTCTATGAATAACTTTCGTACCTCTAACCACTCTACCTCCTAATAATCTTAACAAAGCCTACCATTCAATCTGGGACTGATGACATTCCCTTTAATCCTTGGCTACATTGACACTTCTTTTTTTATATACTAGAAACTATAACTTAATGTCATATTGTGCTGGTGAGTTCTAAAACAAAGTTTTGTGTTTGCTTCTTTGGCAATGCTAAAGATCCAACCCAGGGACTTTCACAGGTTAAGCAAGTGATTGACTACAGAACTGCAGCTCCAGCCCCGTGACTGGGTTTTCATTCTCTCATAATTTACACCCCCTAAGTTAGGATAAATGAGCTTTTGGTTGTTTCTGAGTTAAGGTCTCACTCTAACCCAAGCCGACCTACAATTCACTATGTAGTCTCAGGGTGGCCTGAAACTCATGACAATCCTCCTACCTCTGCCCCACCCCCGAGTGCAAAGATTACGGGTGTGCACCACTATGCCTGACAACAGAGAGAATGGGTGCACTAGGGCCTCTAGCCAATGCAAGTGCATTCCAGATGCATGAACCCCCTTGTGCATCTGGCTTTCATGGGTACTGGGGAATAGAACTTGTGTTGTTAGGCTTTGTAGGCAAGTGCCTTAATCACTGAGCCATCTCTCCAGCCCCCAAATGGGCATTCTGTATGGTACAGACTAACTGGATTTCAACACTTACTGTTAGGATCTAAACTCAAGCAATGAATAGCTTTACTTTGTCAGGTTGATTTTTTTTTTTTTGTCTTGTATCACTGATTTCTCTCCCAATCTTAAAAAAAAAAAAATGATGTCAGAACTAAGTTAGAACTTGATATTCTTTTGTGTGTGTGAGTGTGTTTTGTTATTGTTGTTGCTAAATATCATCTAAATACCACTCAATTTTAATAGATGGTCAAGATAATGGAAAAAGTGACTAAATATTCTGGCTAAGTGTATAATAACCTGAATGTATGCTTTTGGGATCAATGCTGTATGAAGAGATCACAAACTTTTAATGAGGAGAACTTGATTGCGGACTAATGATATTATCTTTGTTTGCAGACACTGCCCCTAAACTTGTTAATTTTTAAAAATTTATAGTAGATTTCCAAGCTTAAGAAATTATTTGACAGTCATTCAAGAGAATAACATTTTATATTTGCTTTATAATAATGTCTTATTGACCTACACATCACAAGAAATGCTTGACTGTCTGATAGTGAAAACATGTGAAAAGCACAGAACAACAGGGGAATTCAAAATCGCCTTGCCAATTTACTACTTGAGATTTTCTTTTTTACACTTCTTATTTTATATTAACTTTTTGGTTGGCACACAAAGAAATTGGTTTCATTATGTCATTTTCATATACATATACATGTAAATATAATTATTCTTTATTATTATTCACTCCCAATTGTTCTCCCCAATACCTCCCCCTCTCTCTTTCTCTGTTTCTCTCTTACTGGTTGGCAGAATTTTTGAGTCATAAGTATAAATCCTTTATATTCTTAATACTCACTGCTTTGCATTTAACCATACTGCATTGTCACAAGCACAACAGCTAATGTCAATGTTTAAGAGTAAATTCTAATTACTAAATGCACTGGAAAAAAAACTATGGCATAGCTAATAGATGTTCCTCTTGTCACCTTTTCATTTAAAGACAAATATTCTGAATCTCAGCAAGAAAGAATTTACTATTAAATTCTTGAACAACAAACTCTTATTCATTTCACTGTGATTTATTCCTTAATTGAAACTGTAATATGCACATATGTTAAAGTATCAAATAGCTTTACAAGACTGGCTTAGGGATGGAGAGATAGCTTTGTAGTTTAGGCACTTGTCTGCAAAGCCAAAGGACCCAGGTTCAATTCCTCAGGACCCATGTAAGCCAGATGCACAAGATGGTGCATGTGTCTGGAGTTCTTAGGCAGTGACTAGAGTCCTCAGAGTGCCCATTTTCTCTCTCTCTCGCTCTGCCTCCTTCTCTCCTTCTCTCTTAAATAAATGATAAATAAATAAATCCTCAAAAATTTAAAAAGACTTGTTTAGAAAAATAATACATTTCATACCTCAGCCTAACTTGGATGTTCCAAGAAGTATTCTCTTGTACAGTAGTAAATGGTATCTTAAATACTCACCCCTATTTCTCTCAATAAGATTATTTACTGATTTTCTTGATTAATACCTTGAAGCATTAGCCATTGCACATCCCATAATGCAATTTTCACATCTACCTCTCTGTGAATCCAGTTGTTTTGTTTATTTTCATCAAAACTTAGAATTGCTACTTCAAAATATAAACTGTTTTGGCAGTTGTGATATGGTCTGAATGCTTTTTGTGTGTATTTATATTTTCTTATTTTTTCTGAGTTAATACTTACTTTACTGGTTTTCTTTTGTCATATTTGTATATGTGTGTAGAGTATGTGTAGTGTGGCATGTGATGTGATGTATGTAGAGTGTATGAACTTGTGTGTTTCTCTAGATGTATGGACCCTGTGAACACACATGTTGAGGCCAATAGAAAATGCTGGATGTCCTTGTCTTTTCACTCATCTTATTTTTCCTTGAGATCAAGTCTCTCTTTTAACCCAGAGCTGCAGTTTCACTGTTTCTTTCAGGAAGCAAGCTCCAGTGATTCTCCTATCTCTTTCTCACAGTACTAGGGTTACAGACACAGAGCTGATTATGTGGGTGAATTAAAGTTGGGCAGTATCAGATTCTCTTAGGCCCTCATACATGTGCATCAAGTGCTCTTAACCACTGAGCTACCTCCTGAGTTGCTACTTTGCTGATTTTTACAAATTGTTTCAGAGGGTTTATTTATATGTTTCAGCTTTTAAATATATAATTAACAAGTTAAATTGTTTATATATAATGTGCTATTGTTATATAGGTATATAGAAAAATAATGAAATCAAGCTAATTAACATGTCCATTATTTAAATGTTTATCATATTTGTGATAGAAAATTAAGAAATATATCTGCAATTTTCAAGTATACACTAATGACAGTAATCATGTTATATAATCTCACTCAAGCTCCTGGAGTGTATGATTCTCCTCTTAATTTATGATTTTAATATGTTTAGATTCCATATATAAGTAAGATTACACCATTTTTGTCCTTTTATAAGTGACTAATTTCTTTCAATATAATATCCTCTAGGTTTTCTATGTTGTGAATAATAGGGTAAACTTCTTTTGGCAGGTTAAGTACACTTCCATTGAATATATACATTTTATTTATACTATAAACACAAATTTTTAGTTTGTTTTTTCCCCTGAGGTAGGATCTTGCTCTACCCCAGGCTTACCTGGATTTCATTATGTAGTCTCAGGGTTGCCTTGAACTCACAGCAAATCTTTTACCTCTGCCTCCCAAATGCTGATATTAAAGGTGTGTGCACCACATCTGGCTATACTGTTTTTCATTGCAATTATTAACCATGTTAATTGTACAAATTTATAGATTTCATGGTGACATTTCCAGACATATCATGCTTTAATCAACTCCACTCTCTTTATTGCCTTTTTCTCCCCATTGCCTCTCTACTACTTCCATTTGGTCCCCTTCCCTTTCCTTCTTTATTCAAGTCATCTTCTCTTTATTCTAATTTTATGCACACAAAAAGTAAGCAATGCTTATATTTGTGAATCTGTTTTCTTTTTCCTTAGCATCTTAAGAATCCCAGAGCTCTGATATTCCTTTCTCCTCTCCCCTAAACCTGCCCATGCTCAGACTAGATAGGGATTAAGGAAGCACCTCCTGTTATGGTAAATGAATATCCCTGGATAGAGATGAGGAAATGTCACCTTCCCTCAGCCTCCAACTTAACACATCACCCAAGTTTCCCCTCACAAGAGTGTTCCCTTTTTCCTCTTCCCGTAAGTATTTAAACCCATTCTCTTTACTCAGCATTCAGAAGCATCTCTAAGTTACTAAGAAGCAACCAGTCTGACAGGAAGTACACTCCAGTGCAATGGTGGCACACAGCCTTTGTGGGTAACCAATGGATTTCTGATTGGCTAAGAGATAACATCTGTGGAATGGAGCTTGGAACAAGGTCAGAATCCTATGAAGACAAAACTTATGCTCTCCTACAACAAGCTTTCATTAGTCTTTGGCTAAAAGAGGGGATACATCCTTCAAAATCTCCAAAAATTAATAATGATTATTCAATTTAACCTATGATGACTTCACTCTCCATGGGAGAATCTGTTTTTCTTTTTCAGAAGGTAGTGAGACCAAAGGAGATAAACAACCCCTCACACTTCAGCCAAGCCCAGGTGAAACCAGAGGAACTGGTGAAATGAACAAGAGTGCTGCTTCTATGTTGAGCAAGAAAATCAGCTCCAGGGTGAAGGAGACAGAAACTGAGGATCCTGAACACATACCAAAGCAGAATTTCAGAGGCTCCTGAGAGTTTATCAGTGAAGTTGGCTTAAAACAAACCAACGATGGGTTAGAGAATTTTGTGGAAGTGGAGGCAGAAAGTTTGTAAGACCTACAGGTTGGGATGTGTTACTGTGCACCTCTCACAATGCATAACCCACACCCTATGGGGTATACCAGCATCTCGAATGAGGAGAGCCCTCAGCAGAAAGGGGACAGAGAGGATGGAAAATATGGTACCAACACATGATGCATCCATATAAATTTAAATAAAATTAAAAATAAAATAAAAATTTTTAAAAAGATATTTCAGAAAGGCCTTTGACAAAATACAACATCATTTCATAATCAAAACATTGGAGAGACTAGGCATGAACAATCTATATCTTAACATAATAAAGGCTATATATACAGATCATAAAGCACAAATAATACTTAATGGGGAGAGACTGAAGGAATCCCCATTGAGATAAGGAACAAGATAGGCATGTCCACTCTCACGTCTGCTCTTCACCATAGTACTAGAAGTGCTAGTTCAAGCAATAAGACAGGAGAAAGAAATAAAAGGGATACAAATTGGAAAGGAAGAAGTTAAGTTAGCCCTATTTGCAGATGACATGATTCTATACATAAGTGACCCAGGAACCTCCATCTCAAAACTCTTAAAAGTGATTAACTCCTTCAGTAAAGTAGGAGGATACATAGTCCATGCACAAAAATCAATAGCTTTTCTATATGCAAAAGACAACGATACAGAGAAAGAAATAAGTAACATTGTCCCATTTTCAATAGCATCAATAAAATAAAATACCTTGAAATAACATTAATAAGGAGGTGAAAGATCTTTACAATGAAAACATAAAATCACTCAAGAAAGAAATTGAGGAAGACTTGAGAAAATGGAAAGATCTCCCATGCTCCTGGATAGGGAGAATTAACAAGATATATTGGTCTATGTTTCTTTTTGCATTTTATTTTGTTGAATTAGTGTGGTGTTAATTTCATAAGATGAGTTAGAAAGTATTATTAAAAAAAAAAAAAAACAGGGCTGGAGAGATGGCTTAGTGGTTAAGGTGCCTGCCTAAGTCTAAGAACACTGGTTCCAAACTCCAGCGGTTCCAATCTCCAGGTTCCACTTTTAGCCAGACGCAAAGTGATGCAAGGGTAAAATGCCGCACTTGACCACAAGGGGGAGCATTCATTGGGATTTCTTTCGCAGCAGCTGAGAGGCTGCTGGCTCGCCCATCTCTGTCTTCTTCTCCCTCTCTCTCTGTCTCTCTCCAAAAACAAACAAACAAACAAACAAACAAACAAACAAACAAACAACCTTAAAGCCAGGCATGGTGGTGCATGACTTTAATCCCAGCGCTTGGGAAGCAGAGGTAAGAGGATCACCATGAGTTTGAGACCACCCTGAGACTACATAGTGAATTCCCGAGTGAGACACTACCTCAGAAAAAAAGGAAGTTTTGGCCATGGTTTTATGGTTTTATGAGTAGAAGTTCCTCATTCTGCATTTTACACTTCCTGCTTGGTGTCAATCAATAAAGAGCTTATGTATCATGAGACTCCAACTACCTTCCCATTTATTTAAATTCTTTGTCAATTCAATTCAGATTTAAAGGCTATAGGAGTGTTTTATATGCACAACAAAAGAGGTATTTAGTTATAGCTAACTTACAACAATTACCTATGACTTGCTTGAGTATGAAATATTTCAGGAATGAAAGAGAAGGAATATTACGTTCTAAAAAAGACAGTCTTATAATAGATACATTTAGTAGGTTAAACTACGTAAAAGAATGAATTTTGGTTCTTGATTAATAAAACAAGCTTTTACTCCTTTTTTGCTGATAGTTAAGGACAGAGTACAGTTCACTCACCTGAGCGTTGATCTACAAGTGTTTTCTTTTGTTTAAAAAAATGACATATTTACAACATGTGTTTTTAAAAGCCACCAGATTCAGAAATCTTCAATCTCCCAATTGAAGCCTAAATTTTCCTTATTTTGTAGTGATTAGAAGGCTGACTAACATCATGATTAAACATAAATATAAACATTTATATTAATTACATGCTAAAATTAACACAAGTATTTCTACTTTTGAGTATATATGTTATGATTTTTCCATATAATTTCATATAATGGTAAACTCAAACTACTTTTCATTTCAGAAATTTTCTGTATCTTCAGTTTAGGATGAATGGGTGAATGGAGATTATCAAGAAAGGGCTAATGCCCCAAACATTAAAGATTTCTCATTCAAAGGCCTTAACTAATGTTTTTTAAGTTAAGGGATTTTATTTTTAAGATTTTTCTATTGGTTTTTAGGAAAGTTCCCCTAATTTAATGACACATTCTTTCATATAGTTTTACCCCAGGTAAGATAGAAAAGAAGCTACACAGTTGAGATTAAGTTTGAGGCAGCTCTATTATTAAGACATTACTTGATAATTATTTTTATAAATACATAAGTTAACTTATTGTCTTCTTGCTTGGATATAATTTCAAGGTCATAGATGCTAAGAGATAATTTGTTTTTGGCAAGAATTTTCTATCCCTGTTTCATTTTTAAACAGAACTGTAAGTTTATGTATGAAAATATGGAATGGATAGGAGCCTATGTTATCAATAAAGATGAGTGTTTAAAAATGAAAAAAATACGTTTTAAAAATAATTACTAATTATCCTATAAATTTATTTTTTATTTTAGTTTTATTATTTATTTGAGAGAGATAAAGAGGGAGAGAGAGGAGACAAGAGAGAATGAATGGGTGCAACAGGGCCTCCAGCTGCTGCAAATGAACTCCCAACATATACTCCACCTTGTGCATCTGGCTTATGTGGGTTTTGGGAATCGAACTTGGGTCCTTTGGCCTTGCAGGCAAGAGCCTTAATCACTAAGCCATCTCTCCAGCCCGATCCTGTATATTTCACTGTTACTTGTTTTATATTTCATATTATATCTTTCCTTTATATAAGATAGTTTTTCATACACGTTTATGTTAAAATTACTGCTGTAAAGTAACTTTTCATGTATTTTTGTGTGTTTTCTGTTTTCTTTTCTTTTGGTTTTTCAAGGTAGGGTTTTGCTGGCACAGGCTGACATAGAATTATGTAGTCTCAGGTTGGCCTCAAATTCACACTGATCCTTCTATCTCTGCCTCCCAAAGTCTTGTATTAATGACATGCCACCCTGTCTGGCTCATTTCCATTTTCTTTTTTGGAGGTTTTTTTCAACTTCATAGTGTGATTCTATTGAGTTTCTTATTCCCATTATCATAATAGCTTTTAAAAAAATTTTCATTTCTTTTTTGGAGCTTCTTTTTATTAGATACGGACATATTTCATATGTAAACAACACATGTTGGTACCATCCTTTCCCTCATCCCTGCCCCTTTTCTGAAGAGGCCCTCCTCATTGGGGATGCAGGCCAACCCCATGGGGATTGTGGGTCATGCTTATTGGGGGGAGCAATGTCTCTGTGAAAATGTCCCAACTTGTGCCCCCTCTTCCACAAAATTCCCTGAGCCATGCTGGGAGCATTTTAAGTCTACTTCAGTGATGGGCTTTTAGGAGCCTCTGGATCACTGGTTTGGTAGCTGGGTTGAATGTCCTCAGTGTCTATCTCCATCACCCTTGTGTTGATATCAGATTCACTAAGAAAGCAGCAAGCTTGCTCATTTCCCCAATTCCTCTGTAGTTTCAGCTGGAACCAGGGTGGAGTGCACTGAGTCGTTCATTTCCTCAGGTCCAGCTCCTGACTGAAAGAGAGAAGCAGATTCTCCAGTGAGAATATAGTCAGCACTGGTTAAATTGGATAACCATTATGAATTTATAGAGAATTAAAAGGGTGTAGATTCTCCTATAGTCTTGGGTAAAGTGGGAGCTTGACATTGGAAAGCAGAATCATTTTCTGGATATGATTCTAACTTGTTTTCCAGTTCCAGATATGATTTCCTTTCCACTGAGTGGATCTGATCTATTAGCCAATCCAAAAGCAGTTAGTTACCCACTGTGGCTGTGTGCCACTATTGTACTTGTGTAAGCATCACATCACGTTGTTTGCTTCTGAGTTGCTTGGACTTTGAGCTGCTTGGACAAATGTTGGCCACTTTCCCCCAGAAGCAAACTAGCACCTTACAGCACTAGATGGGCTAATTGTCTGGAGACTGGCTCTCCTCCAGATTCCAACCAGGTTTCTCCATGGTCTGTGCTGACAGTGTATGGTGTCTTTAGCAGTAGGATCTTACCATTAACCTCTGATGGGTAATCAAGTGCTCTGACAGAAGTCTGTCTTGTTTGCTTTGGAAGATCTAGTAGGTCTCTCTGATAAACAGCTCATTTTGGATGTAGACCACTCCTGGCCAGCACCAAGGGAAAAGAAAAAAGAAAAAGGCAGAGAAGAAATAGGGAAAAATTGAGGTTAGGTTTTGTCTCACCCTCTCCAGGGCCCTTCGATTCAGGTGCTCCCCCTAAAGCCCTCTTGAGGGTTCCACCTTTTAGTCTGATTTCCAGGATGTATTATTCTATGGTTCAATTTGGGTTCTGTTTTGTGTCCCCTCCATCCTTTTCCTTCTTCCAAGTCCAACCCTAATTATTATCCAAGTCTCAATATGACATTCAGTTATGTCAGCAATTCAGACTGATCCAGGTTAGGAACCACAGATAAGTGAGACCATGCAACAGTTGTCTTTCTGTGATTGTGTGAGTTCACTTAGAATTATCTGTTCCAACTTCCACCATTTTTCTACAAATTTAATTGTGTCATATATATATATATTTTGGAGAGAGACACAGAGAGAGACAGAGAGAAAGGGAGAGGAAGACAGACAGAGATGGGTGTGCCAGCAGCATCTCAGCTGCTGTGAAAGAAATCCAGATGCATGCGCCCCCTTGTGGTCAAGTGCGGCATTGCACACCTTTGCATCTGGCTAAACATGGGACCTGGAGATTGGAACCACTGGAGATTGGAACCAGCGTTCTTAGGCTTAGGAGGCAGGAGCCTTAACTGCTAAGCCATCTCTCCAGCCCAGTGTCATATTTTCTTACTGCTTAGTAGAATTCCATTGTGTAGATATACCATATCTTGGTTATCCATTCATCCAATGATGGGCACCTGGGTTGATTCCAGTCTTTTGTTATTATTAATTAAGCAGCTATAGATATGGTTGAGCAAATATTTCTGAGCTGACATGTAGAGATTTTTGGGTAAATGCCCAGTATGGAAATAACAGGGTCTGTTCATAACTCTATATTCATCCTTTACAGGAATCTCCATATTGATTTCCACAGTGGTTGTACCAGCTTACATTCCCACCAACAGTGAATGAGTGTTCCTATTTCCCCACAGCCTTGACAACATTTGTTTTCATTTGATTTTTTAATATTTGCTACCCTTACTGGGGTAAGGTGGAATATCATAGTTGTTTTAATTGGCATTTCACCAATGGATATGGATGTTGAACTTTTTCTTAAGTGTGTGTTAGCCATTTGTAATTCTTCATCTGAGAACTCCCTATTCAGATCTCTGCCCTACTTTTGGAGTGGTTTTTTAGATTTTTTTTTTTTTTTTTTTACTGTTTAGTTTTTTGAGTTCTTTATAGTTTCTAGATATTAGGCTTTTGTAAGTGGTATAGCTGGTGAATATTTTCTGCCATTCAGTGGGTAATCTATTGGCTCTGCTTATGATATGTTTGTCTGTGAAAAATCTTTTTTATCTTCATTAAATCCCATTGGTTGAGTGCTTGTTTAATTTCCTGGGCTACTGGGATTTTGTTCAGGAAGTCTTTTCCCGGTCTTATATCATACAGCATGCCTCCTGTTTTTTCTTCCACTCTTATATGGAGGTCTTTAATCCATTTGGACTTGATTTTTGTGTATGGTGAAATGAGTGGGTTTAATTTCAAATGGTCTTTTATGTTTTATTACTTTTTATATTTTATTACTTATCGGTGTGACAAAATACCTGACAAAGTCAACTTAAGACAAGGAGGGTTTACTTGTGTTCACAGTTTCAGAGTCCACCATGTTGGGTCTTGCACTCAGGTTCACATTGCTGGCAGAAAACACCTGACCAAGGCAGCTTGTGGGGAAAAAAAGTTTATTTCAGCTTATGTGCTCATGATTTCACATGATGGCAGAGGAAAATGATGGCATAAGCAGAGGGTGAACATCACCTCCTGGCCAACATCAGATGGACAATAATAGAAGGAGAGTGTGCCAAACACTGGCAAGGGGAAACTGACTATAATACCCATAAGCCTGCTCCCAAAAATACAGATTCCAAGAGGCATTAATTTCCAAATTTCCATCAGCTGGAAACCTAGCATTCAGAACACCTAGTTTTATGGGGGAAAACTGAATCAAATTACCACATGCCACCCTTGGTCCCTATAAACTAATAATGCAACATATTCAGTCCATTTTAAAAAGTCTCCATAGTTTTTATCAATCATACATAATAATGATATATAATAATATGTGATACATAACTGAAATATACTATATAGCTATGAATAAAAGATATCTGTATATATGCATATATATGTGTATATTTGCACTGATAAAATTCTCCAGACTAAACATTTTTACATTCTTGTTTATGGAGTTCATAACATCATCTACTAAGGTTATAAATGGTAGCTAATGAAAATCTGTTAAGTGATTTCTGTTTACTCGTACATTTTCAGGTTAGCTCATGTACAGTATATTACTTCCAAAAGTAGCATATCTTTTTTGTTTTTTTTTTTTTTTTTTTTTTTTTTGCCCTCCTCAGAACATTCCTTCTGAATTTTGCAAAGATGGTGCAGGACTAGTCAGTTCCTTGTTTGGAGTAGTATATGGAATTCAAAGTAACTACTTAATTGTTTTGTAATATTTCCAACTAATTGTTCCAAAATTACATGCTGCTTATACTTCAGGGTTGCTATGCTGTGATATCATTTAGGTTGCCAGTTTGTATTTTTTCCTACCATCAGGTTGTGATTCATCTTCCTTACTATTAATATTCTTAGAATTGTGTATAGCTCAATGACCACTCATTTGCCTCATTTTATCTTCAATTTTGTTTCTGCTTCTTTTGTTTTTATATTTGATATTATAAGGTTGTTTTAAACATGTCTTGATTATATTGTCAATGACACGTGGGGAGGAAACATAATTGTATGTATGTCCTAAGTCTACCATGATAAATAAAAGTGAAATTACATAATTTTCAAAGTACTTTCTTATCTCAGGTTCTTGGTTAAGAAACAGTTTTTCAGAATGTGAAAAGATAGTCAACTAAACACTGCCAAATACAATGTGTCTCTAAAGTATTCCAGACTGTGTTTGAAGACAATAATACAAACTCATTGAGTACAAGAAAATTGGTAGAAGAATAGGAGAAGGGAAATGGAAAGATTAATACATTCCAATTGTATGTACCTACTCATTACTGTCATTTCAAAATGATATTCTTGAAAGTTGTTTATATTTCTTTTAAATGAATTACTGAAGAGAAAATCAATTTACCACATGGTTGCTTGAAAATAAAATGTCCTCCATAGGTGCATGTATTTGAATATTTAGTTCCCAGCTGGTGTCACTGTTCTGGAAGGTTGTGGAACCTTTAAGAGGTAGAGCCTTGCTGAAGGAACTGTGTCACTAGGGAAGGGCCTTGAGGTTTATAGTCCAGCCCCATTTCTGTTGTTGCTCCCTGTACTTCCTTGCTGCTTATGTGACAACCTACTTACTGGTCCTGTCATGCTTTCTTCACCATGATGGACTCTATTCTCTGGAAGTATAAGTTGGATTTAACACTTTCCTTCCATAAGCTGCTTCTAGTTGGGTACTTTGAGCAATGGCAAAGTAATTGATACATAATACCAAAGATTTTTTTTAAGAAAGCAGCAGATACTAATCTAAGAGAAATGCTACAAATTTGTAGTAAGGAAAATTCAAATGTGAGGATCAATATGAGTTCTGACTTTGTTCATTTATTCTCCTAAACAAAGGTTTACTTTTTTTTTATGTTAAGTAATATGCATTTCTAAACTTTGAGCAGTCATATTTAACTATTACTTTGTATGAATCATAAAATATGATATGCATCTGACTTAACATCTGTTGGTTTACTCTTGTTATTACTTCTATCATACAATGTTAACTGATTGTTTAAGGAAAACTGGAGAAAGATTGAAATACTAATTATAATAAAATACATATGGAAAATGGACTAAAAAGCACATTTTCATATTACATATATTCTTTTCTATAAAATTCTTGAGAATCACAATATCTACATACAAAATAATACAATTATACAATTTTCTCACTTTATATACAAAAGTCAACTCAAAATAGATTTAAGAATCCAGTGCAAGACTTGAAACTGAAACTACTAGAAAAACAAAACGATTAAAGTTTGTTCACATTGGTCTGAGTGATTTATTTTTAGGTTTGATCTCAAAAACAAAATGATTATAGACAGAAGAGGCTATATCAATGTAAAAAGCTTTTGTATAACAAAAGAAACACTAGAGTGAAGACAAGCTTACAGAATGACACAAATTATTTGCACACTTTTCATATATTAAGGGTTCATTATCCAGAGCACAGTTAATAAAAATATACTGTGTTCTTTTTTTTTTTTTTTAAAATGCAAAGAATTTAGGCAGCAGTACCTTTTGGGTGTTGATTAATTATAGACACAGACATCATAGGTTGTTATAGAAAAATCACAGTACCATGGATGATGGGATGTCCCTCAGTGAGTTATTTATTGGTATGGGAGACCCCATATACCCCCAAATAATATAGACCATTGCTAATGCTCTTGGTTTCCCATCAGAACAAGAGGATAAGACCCAATTTCTGAAGACACCACACATTTCAGCCTCAGGGCATTGACAAATCCAGCTGGTACTGAGCCACAAACTGTCTCACTGCTGGATATCTGTCATATTACTGGAAAATAATATGCAGGGTGCTGGGGAAAAAACTCATTAATAGTCTTACCCAACAGTGGACCCTGTAAGCTACCACAACCATCCAGCTAGCAATATGTAGCCACTAGTGCATTAATAGCATGCCTGTTACAGGTGTAACCAACTGCTCTCTGACTAGATTTGAGGCCCACTTCCCAGGAAGGAATTCATGACTGTACTAAAAACCTAGTCAAAAACCTATGGCTGGGAAAGCCATAGGCCTTAGCAGGGAAGCTATTACTATTGTTGTGCTAAATAGGTATGTTATGCCCATCAGATTGCCATACAAATATTTTTATGCTTAAAATTTGTACTGCTCTTACCTTTGACCAAAGAACCTTTTTCTTTTTGCAGATGGCAGTTCCTACCCAGGAGACTGAAAATTCATAACAGTGCTCAGGATAAGTGAGTGGTGAGTGTTCAGTGCTAAATTTGACATCTTTATCATGTTTTCCAAGGCTCATGGAACATTGTGAAAGAATGGGCAGAAAGAAAGTAATTTCTAGAGCATGGATAGGCATGCTTTGTAATGCTGTCTTCTGGAAATGCAGTGGTTGTTGCATTTATGACCTCATAGAGATTGTCATTCCCCCACACAATACCTGCATGATAAGGGGAAATATTTACATTTTCTCATGGATAGTGGGGGGAGGCAAAATGAAATAAAGAAACAACAAAATAGAAGAAGCACAAGTTAGAAAAAGAAGGGATTCAGTGGAAGGGAGATAAGGAAGGGAAACAAAAGAAGGTAATTTTAGGGGATTATGATCAAAATACATTATGGTACATGTATGAACATTGTTAATTAAATGAACTCAAAGAAAGTGGGTGAGAAGATTAATTACTAAATAGCTATTAATAACAATTTCACAATGTATATATACTTAAAATATCATCTTGTTCACAATAAATGCATATAAATTTATCTGAAAACATAAAAGATTTTTAAAACCAAATTTGGTGCTCTTGAACTATATTACCTGGGTGTAAAGTTGCTTACCTTTTAAAATGTTTATTATTATTAACAAAATGTTTCATATGGACACATCATGTGTTGGTACCTTCTTTTCCCTTGTCCCTGCCATAATTCCCTTGGGGACGTTCCTCAGTGGGGTCACAGGTATCCCATGGGGTTGTGGTTGATACCTTGTGGGAGCAGTAGTCAGTTACTTTTTGGGGAGAGGAAGGAATGCTTCTGGGCATGATTTCTTAACCTGTGGCTCTTACAATCTTTCCACCCCCTCTTTTGCAAAATTCCCTGTGATGAGCTCTTAGGAGCCTCTGGATCTCTGCTTTGGTAGGTGTAGAGTATCCTCAGGGTCTGTCTCCTAAACCTTGGCAATGATTATCAGGAACAGCATGGAATCAGCACTCTTCCTCATCTTTCCAATTCCTCTGTGGATTCAGCTGAAGCTTGGCTGAAATGCAAGGGATAGTTTATCTCCTCCAGTCTTGCTACCTTCTGAAAAAGAATAACAGATTCTCCAATGGAGAGTGAAGTCAGCATAGTTTAAATAGGATAAGCATTATTAATTTAGGGAGAATTTGATGTAGGAAACCCCTGTTTTAGCAAAAGACTATTGAGACATAATCTTTGTCACCATAGGATTCTGATATGGTTCCCAATTCCAGATATGGGTTCCTTTATACTGAGCAGATCTCTTAGCCAATCAGAAAGCTATTAGCTATCCATTGAGGCTGTATGCCACTATTGCACTGGCATGTATATCATACCAGTGTGTTGCTTCTGAGTAGCTTAGAACTCTGGTTGCTCAGATCACTGTTGGCCATTTCCCCCCGGTAGCTGGTGTAGCACTTTCCAGCACCAGACAGGCTGTCTGGGGACTGGCTTTCTTCTGAATCCCAGCCAGGTCTCTTAGTGCTCTGTGTCAGCAGCATATGGTGTCTTCAGCTATATGCTTTTTGCCCCCCCTCAGGCAGGCAATCAAGCGCACTGACAGAAAGCTGTCTTGATTTGAGGACCTCGTAGGTCTCTCTGATCAACAGCTCAATGTGGGTAGCAACCAATCTCTGGTACTGGGAGTTACATGTCACAGACATAACAAAAAAATTCTTTTATGCTTAGGCTTCATCCCACCCTCATCTGAGTCCTACTTCCTACTTTTCAGGTGCTCCCCCCTTACTCCTTTTGAGGGTTTATCTTTTAGGCTATCTCCAAGGATAAAGGTTTCTATGGTATCAGCTCATTTTTTGTTTAATTTAGTGTTTGTTTCCCCCTCATCCCCTTCTCCTACCCACAAACCATTCCAACCCTATTGTCTGGGCCTTGAGTTGCCTATCCGGTATGTCAGCAACTCAAGCTGTTCCATGTTAGGAACTGGAGAAAGTGAGAGCACGAAGCATATGTCTTTCTGTGATTTTGTGAGTTCACTGAGTATGATGATCTGTTCCAAGTCTGTCCATTTTTTATACAAATTTCATTGTATTAATTTTTCTTACTGCTGAGTAGAATTCCATTGTGTAAATGTACCACAACTTCATTATCCATTTTTATATTTTGGATTGCATGTTTTCTGTCCACTTTCAACAAACATAATTAGTTATTAGTTACATTTTCATAATTCTAACTGCAAAATGAATATGTCTGTTAATTATGTAGCAATGGTCCAGTTAAAACAATAATATTCATAAGGGCTGGGGAGATGGGTCAGAAGTTAGAGGAATTTCCTTGTAAAGCCTGCTGGCTCAGGGTCAGTTTTTGGGCACCCACATAAAACCAGATACACAAAGTGGCAAATGCATCTGGAGTTCATTCACACTTAGGAGTGCTTGTGTGCACATTCATTCTCTGAAAAATAAATAAATTCATTAGTTAATAAAACTTTAAAATAATACTCATGGCATAAGATTATTTTATTAACAGGATATAATATTCAAACTTCCAAATTTTAAAAAAGGAAAGTGTTCATTTAAAAAATGAAAATGGAAAAAATAAAAATGAAATGGGCTGGAGAGATGGCTTAGCAGTTAAGGCACTTGCCTGTGAAGCTAAGAAAGCAGGTTCAATTCCCCAGAACCCACTTAATTCAGATACAAAAGGTCGCACATGTGTCTGGAGTTCCTTTGTAGTGGCTAGTGGCCCTGGTGCACCCATTCTCTCCCTCCCTCTCTCTCCCTCAAATAAATAAATAAATAAATAAATAAATAAATAAATAAAATTTAAAATAAAAAAAACGCTTTTTTGTATTCTTTGATCTTCTACAATAAGCTACTTGGCTTACATTTCCTACAGATTAACAAGCAAAACATTATCTATTAACATATAAAATAAATTTTAGTGCTTCAAATAAAGCTATAAAATCAGAAACATCTCTCATTTATTGCCACATTTGTATGCTTATGGAAACCATGCTGATTTGTACCTAGAATGAGGAACAACAATGGGTTGTTATGGGTTTAGTTGAGAAAAGTTTTACTTGGGATAATCCATCCACATTTATTTAAATTGTATTGGGAAATTAATATTTTTAAAAAGTTATCATAATAAATTATTGGAGATTAAAATTAACTTCTTAGAAATGGAAATTAGCATTTAATATATTAGCATTGTATATCATTCTACTAATACCTAGTAACATATTCATCCAGGATTTTCAGCTTAATGCAAGATAATAGCAAGTAAAACTAATTAAAGAGAATATCAAAATTTCTATAGATGAGTGATGAAGTTGGGTTTTAATTAGTATAATTTGGGTTTTTTCTATTTAAGTCTTCAGATGATGATCTGAACATTTATTAGATACATCAAATATTCATACATACTTAATTTAATGTTATATTTTACTATTTGATATGTTATTGATTCTTTTCCAGTGCCGTGTTTTTAGAGCAATCTTACAGTTACTGTGAGTCTCTTAATAAGGATGAGCAAATGTAAAGTAAGCATGTCATTCATAATTAGAAAATTTAATTTCCTTTATTTTATAATCATATTCTTAATCCAAATCTTCCCTATTGTGCAGGCACCTAAAAAAAAAAAAAAAGGTAATAGCAATAGAGTAAGTAATAAGAAGTTAAACCTTTGTTACTTTTCTATCATTTTTTAATATATTACTTTTATTTATTTCAGAGAGAGAGAGAAAGAAGCAGAGACAGAGAGAGGAAGAGAGAGGCAGATAGAGAGAGAATGGGTCTGCCAGGACCTCAAGCCACTGCAAACGAACTCCAGATGCATGCACCACCTTGTGCATCTGGCTTATGTGGGTCCTGGGGAATTGAACCTAGATCCTTTGGCTTTGAAGGCAAGCGCCTTAACTGCTAAGCCAACTCTCCAGCCCTTTCCTGTTAATTTTAATTCTTCTTCTTTTCCTTCTACCCCTGAAACTTTACTTCTCTTACTTCTTACTTTGATATTGGATGATCATAAATTATTAAAATTAAATTTTATAAAAGCTTAAGGTACCCAAAGCAAATAAAACATATCTTGGATTAAATATCTTCTCTGGAAAATACTACTGACATTTCATCATTGTGGTAGTTTGAATATATGGCCCCCAATATATTCAGTGTTTTATTACTTTATAGTTTGCATCTGCAATCACCTTCCTAGAGGCAATGTCACTGGGGGCTGGTCTTAATGCGTTAATGGTGGGTTTGAGATTCCATTGTAAAGATATGCAAAATGTGCCCAGTAGGAGTTCCTGAAGTGTGCTGGGCTTTTGGGCAGTAGTTTTGCTCTGTGTGCTGGGGGCTTTGCTCTCTCTGCTTGGCCCTGTGAGAGCAGGTCGCTTCTTCTGCCATTATGGAACTTCCCCTGGATCTGTAAGCTTCAATAAATAATATCCCTTCCTCCATAACTGTGCCTGGTCTGGAAGTTCATCTCAGTGAACCTGAAGCTGTCTGCAACAATCATTAAAGAAATGTGTTCATGAAAACTTCGTTAGTCTTTTAAGTGTCTATTCCCCATAGACTATGTTAAAATATTCTGAAGCTGGATTGGGACATCATACTCTGCTTATCAATTATCTCTATATTTTTATAATGTTCTTCACATACTGATCTCACACATTGTTATAATTTTGCTGTAACCTTCAGAAAAGTAATAGATGTAGCCTTTAAAGTAGGCAACTCCATTCTAATACTTTCTTTATACTGAGGTATATATTTTAGAAAAAAAAGTAGTAAATTTATTACTGAAGTCCACTAGAAAGTGTAGAGATTTTTCTTTCACATCAATGTCATCTAAATATTCCTTATGACCACATATGGAAAAAAAGGTTATAACAGTAATATAAAACTGATTTATTTTGTCTTTTGACTATATATTCTGTGCTTAAATTTAATGAGAGAATTTTTAAATATTCCTTAGGAAATAAATGTGCATATAATCTTTCAATGCGAGAAAAATGTTTCAATTGCTTTGGAATATAGAATAAGAAGAATCTGATCTATTTCCACAATAAATTCTCCAGATAAAATTCTTAAAATAAAAGTTAAGAAGATACTCTGTGGACATTGCAGTATAAATGTGTTGGATTGATTATACCTGCAATGTAACATATATTTTCATAAGCTTTTCTCTTTTTGAGTTATTCTTTATATACAAATATAATAAAATTTAATTATTTTAAAAAGTTTTTGTTCATTTATTTTCAAATAGAGAGAAAAAGAGAGAAGATAGAGATAATGAGTTTACAGGACCTTAGTCCACTGAAAATGAACTCCAGATGCATGTGCCCCTTTTTGTATCTGCTTTACATGGGAACTGAGGAATGGATCCCTGGTCATTAGGCTTTGCAGGCAAGCAACTTAACTGCTGAGCCATCTCTCCAGCCAATTTTTTAAAAATTAAAATTCACTTCTATTTGACTTCATATTACATTAATCACTGTAGAATTCTTGCTAAAAAGTTCTTTATGAATATGGAAAATCCCTTATAGTTATTTGAAATACCTGGCATTATAAGTATAGGTATTGGTTAAAATGTAAGAATTACTCTTGGATATAAACTGTTGGAATTTTTGAAGCCAAAGTTAAGGCAATAATGTTTACATTTCATTATTTTTACTAGTATTCCATCATAAAACAAGTTGAAGTATGAGATTATTCTGGATTTATTGAACTGCTTTTCAATTGGGCCCATGTAACATCTTCACATAAACAGGGAAGAAGTAGGGAGAGAGCACAGCAAGCAAGGGTGGACTGTATAACCTCAAAGCCTGCTTCCAGTGACACACTTTCTCCAGCAAGGTACCACCTACCTAAAACATCCATAATTTTCTTAAATAGCATTACCAAATAGAAATAATTTAAAACACAAGTCTATTTGGGATATTTTATATTCAAACCACAAGGACAAACACATTATTTTTTAATCCATGAATCATAATATTTAAGCTAATTAAAATTTAATTTTGTTGTTTTCAACAAAGTCCTATTTTTATTTCCATATGGATACTAGATATATATTATTCTATTTTTGATCTTTGAATCTTGAGACTATATTTAGGAAATGATTAAAGAAAATAATTATAATAGCCTCTATTTTATACCAATTACTATGTTCTCTCTAGTATGCTAAGCACATTATAATTTTATCACTTTTAAATTTTAATCATACCTGTCTGGAAGTTACCCCATATTACAGATGATTAACTGAACGCTAGGGAATTAAATGAATTGTTCAATGTCATATAGTCTGTACCATACAGTTAGTGAGCTAGGTTTTTTTATATTTAACTTTGTGTGACTCAAATGATTTCATTGTCAATGTGCCTATGTGCAATCAGTTTATTTAAATATATATGAAAATGCTCTAAAATATTAATAATTTATCATTAGGACTCAATCTTCAGACTTTTCAGTAAGCACAGGACTTTCCTAACCATCTATAATATGAAATCATATTTAACAAATATTTTCAATCACAGCATATGTACAATAAATTCCATATAAAGTTGAAGAGGATGATAAGAGTGCAGCTCAGAAGTAGAATATTTGCCAAGCTTATAGAAGACCCAGTACTACAAAAAATGAAATTTATGCATTTATTTTTGAGACAAAAGTGAATTAAAAGCAAAAATTAAAAACTGAAACTTGAATTAATCTTAATTTGAATTGTTTTCTAAAAACTTACTTGTATATCATTTTCCACAGTTTTTCTGGAAATAAATGTATTTGTAGTTTGTTTCCCCACTTTTATTGCAAGTTCAGTAGATAAAATTGCTACTTCATTATAATCATGCAAATGTAAACTGGTTGGTTAATGAACTTAAGTCTGCATTCTTCTTTTGTAATAAAATGATTTATATATTTTTGCTGCTATGGATGCTATATTTATTAATATATAAATTGTGCAAAGTATTTGATTACAATGAACTAAGTTCTCCATGACTCACTGATTATTCAAAAAAGTATAATGTTCAGTCTTCATGTGTTTGTACATTTCTGATGTTATCTTGTTGATCTTTACTTTTATTCTATTATGGAATAATGATGTAACTAATTATTTCAATTATTTTATATTGGTTAAGATTTTGTTTATGGTCTAAATGTCTTATTTTTGTGGAGATTTCATGAGTAATGTGAACAAATTAGTTAAAAATAAGCCTTAGAGCTGGGTGGTGGTGCATGCCTTTAACCCCAGCACTTGGGAGGCAGAGGTAGGAGGATCATTGTGAGTTTGAGGCCACCCTGAGACTACATAGTGAATTCCAGGTCAGCCTGGACTGAAGTGAAACCCTACTTCAAAAAAACCAAAACCACGGGGGCTGGAGAGATGGCTTAGCGGTTAAGGCGCCTGCCTCCTAAGCCTAAGAACGCTGGTTCCATTCTCCAGCGGTTCCAATCTCCAGTTCCCAAATTTAGCCAGATGCAGTAACTCAAGGGTGCAATGCTGCACTTGACCACAAGGGGGTGCACACGTCTTGATTTTGTTCATAGCTGCTGAGAGGCTGCTGGCGTGACCATCTCTATCTGTCTTCTTCTCCCTCTGTCTCTGTCTCTCTCTCAAAAAAAAAAAAAAGAAAGAAAGAAAGAGCCTTTTCTCCTTTAAGTTATTTCTCTCATGTATTTGGTCATTAAAATGCCAAAGTAAGTAATACCAAAAATTAGCACCTAAGAAGTAAGTCATTGATTGCTATGATAAACCTTATCTTGTGGTTCTAAAGGTATTGAAAATGGTTTGCAGAAAAAACCTGGAAAAATGTGGTGATGTGGGCTAGAGAAGGTCTAGAATGGTATATATATTTTTTCTTTCTAGGTGTTTAATTCTGGTAGGATTTTGTTTTAGCCATAATTGCCAGATGAATCAAGAGAAAGAAGCAGAGGAGAGAGATTTGACAACTATGTACTTTCTCAAGGCTCAACTTCCAGACAAGAAGCAGTACTTATAAAAGAGATTCATGACATTAAAATGGAGCTATGTGCTACTTGGCACCGTAAAAATGGGAAAAATATATTGAAGTGCAAGCCCCATCTACCAAATGTCCTTGAGTATAATATTTTAAACCCATTTGAAAGTCTTTAACTTAAAAAAAAAGAGTGAGCTGCATGGGTTCCTTTCTCATATGGAGCCCTTTAGGAATTTGTTTTCCTGGGTTCAGCCATATTGGAACTTGGGGACCATTATAACCATAGTGTATGGGGGCCCAGCTACCTGTTGATATAAAGGTAGAAATTGGGACTGTTCACATGGGGCTAGTCTCACAAAATACAAGTTACAGGATCATGGAGACTTTTACAAGGTTTCCACAGACAAGCCTAAAAAGGTATATAATGTAGCATGTCTATATTCCCTACAGGGAACTGTTAACAGACTATATATAGAGATCTGTAGGTGCTGGGAATGTTGTACAGCTTCAGGAGCCACATGTAACTTATTCCAGAGTGTCCATGTTTGCTAAGAATACAAGAATATGTTGGGGCTGCCCATGCCTTTTGGAACCCACATGTGTTGGAAATAAGACACGAATCTAAGGAATTTGCTGTTTGCCAGTCTATGTTTTGGTCTTTATTTGGTCCAATATTTCCTTATGATATTCCCATTCCTACATCTTGGAGTGAGGTTATTTACCTTGTGTCATTGTATATTAAAAGTTCCTAAAGTTGCATTGAATAAATCTTGAATTATGAGAAGGCCATCAACCTTTAGGGGCCATAGGTAGAATATTGTGGTTTTAATCTAAAATGTCTTCAAGAGCTCATGTTTTGAATGCTTGGAAGCTGTGGACCTGTTAGGAGGACACTAATAGGACCTTTTTGCAGCAGCAGGACACTAGTAGGGTCTTTGATGGATATGGCTTGGTTCTGCTTGTCTTACTTTTTGTTTCTAGAGCTCTAAGATATTTTTTCATGAAAATAAAAAAGTAACAAATATATTCATGCTGCGCTAGTTTGAATATATGGCCCCCCGTATATTCAGTGTTTTATTAGTTTGTAGTTTTCATCTGTAGCCACCTGGCTATATGCAGTGTCACCGGGTGGATCTTAAGGTGTGGTGGTGGCTTTGAGATTTCAATGTAAAGATATGCAAAGTGTGCCTAGCTGGAGTTCTTGAAGTGTGCTGTGCTGTGTGGCTTTTGGTTTTTGGCTTGTAGCTTGGCCTTCTGTGTTTGGTCCTGTGAAGGCAGGCCAGCTTCTTCTGCCATTATGGAACTTCCCCTGGATCTGTAAGCTTCAATAAATATCCCTTCCTCCATAACTTTGCCTGGTCTGGAAGTTCATCTCAGTGAACCTGAAGCTGTCTGTTACATATGTCATTATCTACATTATTATCCTTAGAAATTTTTCTATAGCTATTTTTTCAGAATAATAATTTAGAAGAGAGGGGAGTTTTGAAGGGAAGAATTACAGGAAGGATTATTTTTAACATGTATAAGAAGAAAGGAGAAATGATATAGTCTTAAGTGAATTAATGTGTAAACATGATCTTAACCAAGCACAATAGTGCTGGTGAAAAGGGGAAGCCAAAAAAGAACGAAAGGAAATGTATTCAATGAGAGTATGAACTTCGTTGAAGTAGACCGTTAGTTAATAGAACAAAGTGTTTATAAATAAAATGGTATGCTAAAGACTCTGACCTTCTTAAAAGTAGATTTTAAGTAATTTTTATCAGAAGTATGACAAAAAAGTAAGGCTGGCATATGATTTTATTATAGATGAATCTCTAGCAGATTGAGCTATTTTTGACACAGTGGATTTTTTTTTCTCCTAAAGTGCAAGCTAATCACACCATCCTGTATAATACAATTTGAAAATATGTTATGTAATACTTACTATAATGACTAAAGTTATAGGTTTAAACAGGGACATTATTAAATAATTTTTTATATGAGCTTAATGCATCACTAATGAACAGAATAAAAGTTTGTAGATCAGCTTGAATAAACCAAGACAATCCTTATGAATTCATTTGCTTCTCTATGAAAGATAGGTGGACATATTATATGGGCCTACTTCTGGGATCTCTATCTTGTGTCATTTATTTGTTTATCCTTTCACCAGCAGCATGCTACCTTGGGTATTGAAGCTTCAGAATAAAATTTGAGGTCAGGTCTCTGACTTTGTTTCTCTTTTTCAATATTATGTTGGCTATTGCAATAGTCTAATTGTCCCTCAATTATATATGAGGAAATTCTTTTTCCTCAAGGCTATCATATTTGGATGTGGAATGTTTTAGAGTTGATTATGAGGTCAGAGTTCTCAAAATTGGGTTACTTTCCTTAAAAATTCTTATCAAGTGAAAACAGATAGAAATCACTATTTATGAACCAGACATTTTGCACTTTCCAGAAACTAAATATGCTATGCTGTATTCATCTTGTACTCCTCAGCTTCCAGATTTTGAGGAATAAATTTCTTTTGTTTATAAGTTATGTAGCTTTAGGTATTTTAACAATATATGAAACCAAGGAAAGCAGTTCTAATCACCCACTAGACATAAGTTTGGAAATCAGTTTGTTCACATTCACAGTATAACTTAAGATTGCCATTGAGTTGAATATATAGAACAACTTGAGAGCTGACATCTTAAGCCTGTCTTCCTAACCATAAACATGTAATATGTATGAATTTTTATTCTTTGCCTTACAATTGTTATTCTGTAAATGATATGAACATTTTGCCAGATTTCTGTCTAAAAGTATTTCTTTGAGAGGTATGATCTTCAAATGAACTTGTGTATTTAATATCAAATTCCAATTTTCACTTATGGTTCCTACCAAAATAAATGAATTCTGTACACTTATCTTGTATTCTGAAACCATTTCTTAAATAATAGGGGATTTGTATATTCTTTAGAATTTTATCCATAGACAAAATGTCATTTGCTAACAAAGACAGCTTTATTTCTTTATCCTCCTTCTGGACTATTTTTGTTTCCTTTTCTTGGCTTACTGCATTCTCTATGATATCCACTGTGATGCTAAAAATAAGTGACAAAAATTAATATACCAGCCTTGCTTCTGAATTTAATGGGAAGGCAATAATTTAAGCACAGATAATCATGATCATTACAATAGAATTTTAATGAATTACCAAAGTAAAGGATGTTGCCACTATTTCTAGTGTATTGAGAGTTTATTACTTTGATTTTAATGAAAAGGCATTAGATGTTGTCAACTCTTTTTTTCTGAATCAATTACTATGATTATGTAATTTTAAAATATTTTTATTATTTTTATTTATTTATTTGAAGGAGAGAGCAAGAAAGAGAGAGAGAGAGAGAAGAAAATGGGTGCACCAGGACTTTCATCCTGCTTTAAACCAACTCCAAATGCATGCACCCCCTTGTGGCGCATGTGCAACATTGCGTGCTTGAGGCACTGTGCATCTGTCTACATGGGACCTGGAGATTTGAACATGAGTTCTTAGGCTTTGCAGGCAAATGTCTTAACTGCTAAGCCAACTCTTCAGTCCAGGTTTTAATTCTTTATGTAAGTTGTAGATTTAATATGACATTAAAAATTTTCACATCTATTTCACAAAATATATTGGCATGTGCTTCTTTTTGCATTTTATTTTGTTGAGTTAGTGTTATGTTAATTTCATAAGATGAGTTAGAAGTTATTATTTTAAAAACATTCTTAAAGCCAGGCATGGTGGTTCACACCTTTAATCCCAGCACTCGGGCGGCAGAGGTAGGAGGATCGTCGTGACTTCAAGGCCACCCTGAGACTACATAGTGAATTCCAGTCAGACTGAGCTAGAGTGAGACCCTACTTTGAAAAAAACAAAAACAAAAAAAACCCTTAAAGATTTTACTTATTTATTTGTTTGATGGAGAGAGGGAGAAAAAGGAGGGAGTTAAGGGTGGGGGGACACAACATGGTCTCTATCCCCTGACTGCAAATGCTAGCACCTTAAAAAGCAAGCCATCTCTGTAGCACCAACAACTTTTTAATATTTTTTTATTTGTCACACAAACATTTAAATAAATAGTATAAACAAATTTATAAACTAAATTTATGAAAAATTCCTTTGAAGACTCAATTTCCTAAAATTCACTAGGAGATTATCTGAATAAGATTATATCTATTAAAACTTAGTAACTACTATATTTTGAAGATAGGAAATACCAGGAGCAGATGGGCTTATTCATAAATTTTATCAAATATTGATGGAATAAATTATATGAATCATCCCCAAACTCTTCAGAAGATGGCTGTAGAATGAATACTTTCTGGGCTGGAAAGATGGCTTAGTGGTTAAAGGCACTTACCTGCAAAGCCAAGGGACCCAGGTTTAATTCTCCAGTACCCACTTAAAGCCAGATATACAAGTTGCTCATATGTCTGGAGTTCGTTTGCAGCAGGTGGAGGCCCTGTCCTGCTCATTCTCTCTCTCCCTCTCCCCCCTTTATGTCTCTGCCTCTTTCTCCCTCTCTCATATAAATAAAAAATATTAATTGTTCATGTAAAATTTGGGATGCCTTTAAATGTGTGTCCTTTTTTGTTTCTTTTGGTCAGTTAATTATGATTGATTTTACTGACATATTCACAGCAATTAATTTTATTTTTTGATGTTCTTCTATTAATTTTGCTGTCAATTTTCCCATTTTCCACTGTAATTTTATTCTACCTACTTTGAATTTAATGTCTTCTTTTATCTTAAGTTGCAAGTTTAGCTTATTGATTTTAGACCTTCTTTTCTAATTTACAAATTCAATGTCACAAATTTCCCTCTCAACATTGTTGTCATTTCTGTCTTCAAATCTTAGTATTACCTTAATGAATCCCTTCCTTCTTTCTTCTCTTCCTTTCCCCCTCCTTCCCTTCCTCCTTTTTTTCCTTTTCCCCTCCCCTTCCTCCTCCTCCTTCTTCTCTCTTTCTCTCTCTGTTTCTCTCCCTTCCTTCCTTCCTTCCTTCCTTCCTTCCTTCCTTCCTTCCTTCCTTCCTTCTTTCTTCCTTTCTCCTACCTTCTTTCTCTCTTTCTCTCTCTCTCTCTCTCTTTCTCTCTCTCTCTCTCTCTCTCTTTCTCTCTTTCTTTCTTTCTTTCTTTCTTTCTTTCTTTCTTTCTTTCTTTCTCTCTTGGAATTGATACCAGGGATATGTACATGCTAGGACTTATTTCCCTTAATACAATGTCCAATAGTTCCACTGTTTTGTGTTCATGGTCTATGCATTCATGCATGTATGTGCATGTTCCTGTGTATGAGTGTAAGTGCATGCATGCCACAGTACATGTGTGGAAAACAGAGGGGCAACTTCATATTTCAGTCCTTACTTTCCACTTTGTTTGATGCAAGTTCTCTTAAGCCAAGCTAGCTAATCAGTGAGCGTCCAGATGATGTTCTTGTCTCTGTCTCCCTTTTTGCCATAGGTGTGCTGAGATTACAAATGATAATGGTATAGTATTTGCCTTTGGCATGGGTGCTTAGGATAAAAACTCAAGAATTCAGCTGGGCGTCGTGGCGCACACCTTTAATCCCAGCACTTGGGAGGCAGAGGTAGGAGGATCGCCATGAGTTCGAGGCCACCCTGAGACTAAATAGTTAATTCCAGGTCAGCCTGGGCCGGAGTGAGACCCTATCTCCAAAAACCAAAAAAAAAAAAAAAAAAAAAAAAAAAACTCAAGAATTCACACCTTTGCACAAGTGTTTTATCCACTGAGCCATTTCCACTGGTTTTAATGTAAATTCTCATTGGAGGAATAATATTTCATTAAATATTCATGCAACATTTTCATTATTCATCTATTGGTGTACATATAAGTTCATCCCATATCTTATTTATTATAAATATTTTGAGATTAAAGCATGGGTGAGAAGGTATCACATTGATGTGCTGAACTAATTTTCTTTGGAAAAATAACCTAAGTAGGATATCTGGATCACAGAATAAATTTATTTTTATTTCTTGAATAATTTCTATACCATTATCCATAATGAATATACATTAGACTTCCATAACTACAAAATTCTTTGCTGTGTGTGAGTATGTGTGGGTGTGTGTATTGTGATGTATGCATATGTGCGTGCAGATTCACATGCCCTGACAGCAGGCACGCAGAAGCCAGAGGAGAATGTATGTCTTCCTCCATTATTATTCCAGTTATTTTCCTTGAGACATAGTTTCTCACTGGGCCCAGACTTATCCATTTCTGTTCAGAATGACACACCAGCAAGCTCCAGAATTTCTTTACTGTTTTTTCTCCACAGGAATGGGGTTACAGTTGGGTGGGGCCATACCCAGCTGTTTATATGGGCACTGGGAATCAACCTTAAGATATCTCAGGCCCTCTCATGCACTCATGCTTGTATCACAAGTGCTCTTAAACCCTGATATATCTCTTTAGTCCTTATAACTTATTTTAGAAATATTTTCTACATTTTTATTTTAAACTTTTTAAAAAATTTATTATTTACTTTTTATTTCATTAGTTATGCTCATAATGTGAATACATTCATGTTGGTGCCTTTGATAGCCTCCTCCCTGTCCTCCCTCCTCCGAAGGGACCCTCCTCATTGGGAAATGTGGGTTCTGCATTATGGGGAAGAGACAATGTCTCTGTGCATAATGACCCAACTTGTGGCTCTAACAATCTTTCCACCCCCTCTTTGGCAAATTTCCATGAGCCATGTTGGGTTCATTTTAGGTCTACTTCAGTGATGAGGTCTTGGGAGCCTCTGTTTCTCTGGATATCTTGTTTAGTAAGAGTTGAGTGTTCTCTGTGTCTATTTCCTTCAGCCTTGTGCAGGTGTCCGGTTAAAGGAGAAAGCTTCACTCTTGCCCATTTCCCCCATTACTCTATAGTTTCAGCTGGGCCCTGGTGAAGTGCAATAGGCTGATCCTACCCTCAGGTTCAGAGTCCATCTGAAAAAGAGAAGCAAATTCTCCAGAGGAGAGAGAAGTCAGCACCAGATAGATAGGATGGTCATTATTATTTTAGAGAAAATTTTATATATGTAGGCCCTTTTATAGCCCATGATTGGTGGGAGGTTGATATTGGAGAACAGGCTCATTTTTTGGACATGGTTTTGACTTCTTTTCCGGTTCCAGCTATGAGTTCCATTCACTGAGCGTATCTGTTAGCCAAATCAAGAGCAGCTGGTTACCCACTGTAGCAGACAGCTTCAGGTTCGCTGAGATGAACTTCCAGACCAGGCACAGTTATGGAGGAAGGGATATTATTTATTGAAGCTTACAGATCCAGGGGAAGTTCCATAATGGCAGAAGAAGCTGGCGTGCCTTCACAGGGCCAAGCAGAGAGAGAGAGAGAAACCAACCAGTCACATAGCACAGCACACTTCAGAAACTCCTGCTAGGCACACTTTGCATATCTTTACAATTGGAATCTCAAACCCACCACCAACACCTTAAGACCAGCCCCCAGTGACATTGCCTCTAGCAAGGTGATTGCAGATGCAAACTATAACTAATAAAACACTGAATATATTGGGGTACATATATTCAAACTACCACAACCACCATGGCTATGTGCCACTATTACACTTGTTTGAGCATTATGTCAGGTTGTTTACTGCTGAGTAGCCTGGACTACAAGTGTTTGGACAGATGTTGCTCATTATCACCCAGTTGCTCGTGTAGCACCCTCTGGTACTAGACAAGCTAACTCTCTGGGGATTGACCCTTTTCCAGATTCCAGCCAGGTCATTCCATGTTCCCTCCCAACAGCATATGGTGTCTTTGGCAGTAGGGTCTTACCATTAACCTTTGCTGGGTCATCAAGAACTCTAACAGAAATCTGTCTTCTTTTGGGAAACCTTGTAGGTCCCTCTTATCAACAGCTCATTGTGGAAGTTAACCACATGCTGGTGCTGGGAGTTACAAGTCAGTGCCAAGGAAGAAGAAGGAAGAAAATGATAGGTAATATAAAAGAGAAAGAAAGCATAGAGAGGAGAGAGAGGGAGAGAGAGAGAGAGAGAGAGAGAGAGAGAGAGAGAGAGAGAGGCAGGAAAAAGATTAAGGTTAGTCTTCATCATACCCTCTCCAGGGCCCTATGGTTCAGGTGTTCCCTCTAAGGTCCTGCTGAAAGTTCAATCTTTTAGTCTGTCTTTCAGGATATAGGATTTTATGGTACCATTTCCATTTGCATCCTGATTTGTATCCCCCCACCCTTACCCTCTCCTCCCATCCCACCTTGTCTATTGTCCGGTACTCAAGATAGTTATTAGGTATGGCAGCATCTCAAGCAGATTCAGGTTAGGAGCCACAGATGAGTGAGACCATGCAATGATTATCTTTTTGTGATTGGGAGAGCACATTGAGAATGATCTGTTCTATGTTCTACCACTTTTATTCAAATTTCATTATGTCATTTTTCCTGACTGCTATGTAGAATTTCATGGTGTAGATATACCACATCTTTGTTATCCATTCATTTAATGATGGGCATCTGGGTTGATTCCAGCTCTGAGCTATTATGAACTGAGCAGCTATAAACATGGTTGAGCAAATATCTCTGAACTGAGGCTTGGGGCTTTTTAGGGTAAATGCCCAGTAAGGGAATAACTGGGTCTGTTGGTACCTCTATAGTCATCCGTTTGAGGAGTCTCCATATTGCTTTCCATAGTGGTTGTACCATTTTACATTCACACCAACAGTGAAAGAGGGTTCCTATTTCTCCACATCCTCACCAGCATTTGTTTATTTGTTTTCATTAGATTTTTTAATGTTTGCTGTCCTTACTGGGGTAAGGTGGAATCTCATAGTTGTTTTAATTTGCATTTCCCTGATGATTAGGGATGTTAAACATTTTCTTAAGTGTGTGTTTGCCATTTGTATTTCTTCCTCTGAGAATTCCCTGTACAGTTCTCTGCCCCATTTTGTGAGTGGGTTTTTGACTTTTTATTGTTTTAAGTTTTTGAGTTCTTTGAAGATTCTAGATATTAGGCCTCTGTCAGCTGTATACTGGCAAAAATTTAATCCCATTCTGTGGGTAATCTGTTGGCTCTGGTTATAAGACCAGAAATGCTGCTACTACTTGGAAGAAAAAATAGAAGGAACTATACTTGATATTGATATAGGTGTGGGAAAAGACTTCCTGAAAAAAGGGCTGGAGAGATGGCTTAGCAGTTAAGGTGCCTGCCTCCTAAGCCTAAGAACACTGATTCCAATCTCCAGCAGTTATAATCTCCAGGTCCCACGTATAGCCAGATGCAGTGATGCAAGGGCACAATGCCTCACTTGACCACAAGGGGGCGCGCACATCTGGATTTCATTCGCAGCAGTTGAGAGGTTGCTGGCAAGCCCATCTCTATCTGTCTTCCTCTCCCTCTCTCTCTCTGTCTCTCTCTCTCAAAAAAAAGACTTCCTGGGGAAAAAAAAAAAAAAAAACAGTAGCTCAGGGAATTAAAGTCACTCAACCATTGGGATCTTATTTTAAAACATTTTATTGACAAGTTCCACTCATATACACAATATGCCCTGTCATAATCTCCTCCCAAAACCCTCTTTCCCCCCTCCAATATCCCTCCTCTAGTGAATCACTTATTTTTTTTTCAACTTGTCTCTCTTCTACTTTGATGTCCTCATTATAATTTTTTGCCCTCACATTATGCAGGTCTTGTGTAGGTAGTATCAGCCACAGTGGGGCTGCATGAATGCAATGTCCTATTAATGTCTGGAAGACAGTATTCCAAAGCACTCCTTCTCTTCCTCAGGCTCTTAGATTATTTCTGCCATCTCTTCCTCTTTCTTGGAGGATGTGAAAGAGATGTATCACTTTGTTCCAAACACTATACTGTCTTTTCTTTTCAGCACTTTAGTGAGTTTTGAGTCTCCACATAGTCATCAGTATCTGAAAAGAGAAATTTCTCTAACAAGAAGTAAGAATAGCATTAATACACGGACATAAACATAAATATTTAGATGACCCATTAGGCTTATGACTTCCCCAGCCTTAGGCTTTTGATTACTTTTTCAGTATCAGGCATGAGTTTGCTCCCATTTGATGGCCTCAAATCTAATCAGAGAGAATTTGATTTTCCACAAAGCAGACATGCCACCATTGCACCAGTTGCCACAGTTTGCCTGTCTGGTGAGCCAGGTAGCTTTCAGGGTCTACTGGTGATAAGACCATTGATGACTTTTCTCCCTAAGCAGGCCACATAACAATTTCTAGCACCATGACAGCTAGTCAACAGAGAAGTTCCATCTGACCTCCAGCTTGGTTTTTCCAGTGTCCTGCATCATAAGCATGTGATGTCTTCAGCAATCGTGTCTTAACATGTAGTTCTGGTGGGCAACCAAAATCCTTGTCAATAGCTTCTATTTTTAGGGGCATCAGAGATCTCTTTGACGAATAACTAATTGGAAAGTTTCCCACACTTGGCACTGGAATTCTCTTTCAACAATCTATGGCTCCTGGGTATAGAATTGTCCATTCTCACAGGAGTTTGGGCACAAATTCTTTTAATAATATTCTTATTGAGGTAAAATATTATCTCATTGTGCTTTTATTTGCAGTTCACTTTTAGAAAATGCTGTTGAACATTTTATATTTTTAGCAAAATTTTTATTTAGAGAAATGTCTTTTAGTGCATTCGCCAACATTTATTGGGCTTTAATTGTTAAGATGTTGAAATATATTCATATTCTTAATACTTCTTACCATTCCACAATTTGTCACTTGAAACTTTTTAATTAATTAATTTATTTATTGATGATAGAGAAAGAGACAGAAAGAATAAGCATGCTAAGGCCTCTAGCCATTGCAAATGAACTCCAGATGCATGTGCCACTATGTGCATCTGGTTTGCATGGACTCTGGGGATTTGAATCTGGGTCCTTAGGCTTTGCTGGCAAAATGCCTTAACCACTAAACCATCTCTCCACTCCAGACTCTTATTTTTTATCTGAGTGTATGCACACGATATTATTTTTAATTTGAGGTTATACAAGTTTCCAGTTTTTGCTTTTGTTTCCTTTGAGTTCTATGCAGAGAATTATTCCTGTGAAAATGTTGAGAAATATTTCCTTAATGTGTTCCTATTCAGCATTTAAGAGCTTTTATTTGGATCTTGCCTATTTTGAGATAATTTTGGTTTAGAGTGAAATATTTTGTGTTACCATCATTTTTTAAAATTAATTAATTTATTTATTTGAGAGAGAGAGAAGAAGAGGCCGATAGAGAAAAAAGAGAGAATGGGTGTGCCGGGGCTTCTAGCCACTGCAAACAAACTCCAGACACATGTGTCCCCCCTTTGTGCATCTGGCTTATGTGAGTTGTGGGTACTTGAACTGGGGTCCTTAGGTACTTTGCAGGCAAGTGCCTTAACCACTAAGCAATTTCCCCAGCACCGAGGTTCAATCTTATAAATGTGGGTATGCAATTTTATAACCATCATTTGTTAACAAGACTTTCCTTACCCCAATTTTTTTATCTATCTATCTATCTATCTATCTATCTATCTATCTATCTATATCTATATATATATATAAAATTCTGATTTTACATTCATAGCATTGGTTCCATTGTCCTCCTCCCTGTCCTCCCACTTTCAAAGGGACCCTCATCAATGGGGAATGTGGGTCATGCATTGTGAGGTTAGTCAAGAGTTCTGGGGGCTATGCCCCAGTCTCTGTGCATAAAGCCCCAACTTGTGACTCTAACAATCTTTCCTCCCCCTCTTCCGCCAGTTTCCCTGAGCCACATTGGGGTCATTTTAGTTCTGCTTCAGTGGTGAGGTTTTGGGAGCCTCTGTGTCTCTGGATATCTGGCTTAGTTGGAGTTGGATGTTCTCTGTGTTTATCTCCTTCAACCTTTTTCTGGTGTCGTGATCGCCATGAACGCTGAACTCTTGCCCTTCCCCTGCATTGTTCTATGGTTTCAGCTGGGGCCCTGGTGAGGTGTGGTTAGCTGATCCTCCCTTCAGGTTTGTTGTCCACCTGAAAAAAAATAAGCAAATTCTCCAACAGAGAGAGAAGTTAGTACTAGATAGAAGGGATGACCATCTATGTTTTGGAGGGAATTTTATATGCATAGGCTCTCTTCTAGCCCACATTTGGTGGTATCTTGCTCTTGGAGACTGAGCTCATTTTTTGTACCTGTTTTTGACTTATTTCCCAGTTCCAGCAATGAGTTCCATTCCACTGAGTGGATCTATTAGCCAAATCAAGAGCAGTTGGTTACCCACCATGGCTGTTTGCCACTACTGCACTTGTTTGAGCATTACGTCAAGTTGTTTCCTGCTGGATATCTTAGACTGCAAGTTGTTTGGACCAATGTCGGACATTTTCCCCCAGTTGCTCGTGTAGCACCCTCTGGTACTAGACTAGCTAACTGTCTGGGGACTGACCTTCTTCCAGATTCTGGCCAGGTCTCTCTGTGTTTGGTATCACACATGTATGCTGTCTTCGACAGTAGGGTCTTACCATTAACCTTTGGTGGGTCACCAAGTACTCTGACAGAAGTCTGTCTTTTTTGGGAAACCTTGTAGGTGTTTCAGATCAACAGCTCATTGTGGAAGTTAACCCCGTGCTGGTACTGGGTGTTATAAGTCTGCACCTAGGAAGGTGAGGGAGGAAAAAGATAGATAATATAAAAGAGAAAGTGAGTATAGAGAAAAGAGGGAGAGAGAGAGAGAGAGAGAAGAGAAAGAGAAGCAGGACAAGATTAAAGTTGGCCTTCATGATGTTCTCTCCAGGTTCCTGTGGTTCGGGTGTTCCCTCTGCGGGCCTGCTGAAGGATCAATGTTTTAGCCTGTTGTTCAGAGTAAAGGGTTTTATAGTATCTTTTCCTTTTGGGTCCCAATTTGTATCCCCCTTGTCCTCCCTCCCACCCTCTCATTCCCTCCCACCCTTACCCTCCCTCCATCCCACCCTCCCTCTTGTCTGGTCCTCAGAGTATTTATTAGGTTTGGCCGCATGTCATGTGGATTCAGGTTAGGAGCGACAGATAAACGAGACCATGCGACGATTATCTTTTTGTGCTTGGGTGAGCTCACTGAGGATGATCTGTTCCATGTTTGACCATTTTTTTTTCAAATTTCCTTATTTCATCTTTCCTTACTGCTCCTTGCCCCAATTTTTTGTCCCAATACAAACAGTTGGTTGTAGATGTGTGGGATTACACCTGTGTTTTCTATTCTACCCCATTTCTCTATATGTCAATGTTTATGTCAGTACCATGTTGTTTTGGTTGCTGTGGTTTCATAACATATCTTGAGTTTTAGTTTTATTATGCCTCCAACTTTTTCTTTCATTTTCTTTTCATAAGATTATTTCCTATTGGGTACGCCTTGTCCTTATATAAAAAATACAGGCATGGTGGAATATTTCTTTCATATCAGCACTGGAGATGCAGAGGTAGGAGCATTGCTGTGACTTTGAGTCCAGCCTGGGGCTATAAGTGAGTTCCAGGTCAGCCTGGGCTAGAGTGAGAACCTACCTTGAATAACTAAAAAAAAAAAGAAAGGATAACAATTTTCTAGTTCTGTAAAACGTGTCATTAATATTTTCATAGGAATTGCATTAAATCTGTAAATCACTTTGGGTAGTATGGACTTTTTAAAATATTAATTATCAGGGTTGCAGAAATGGCTTGGGAGGCAAAGTAAGCTAGATGTACAAGCATGAGAATTTAAGATCAATCCCAAGCAACCACATAAAAAGCCAGACTTGGTTAAACATGCCTTAGCTCCAGGACTGAGGGAGTGGAGATAGATGGGTTGGGTCTCACTGATCAGCCAGTCTGATCAAAGCTGCAGCTCCAGATTTAGTGAGAGATTCTGTATCAAGTAAATAAATCTAAAGTGTGATAAAGAGATACCCAGCATTATCTTTTGACCTCCACATGTATGAGTATGGCACACACACACACACACACACACACACACACAGCACACACATATGTGCATATACCATACAAGCATATTACACACACAATTAAAAGATAATTATTTCCTTAGGCCTCGAGAGATGGCTTAGCGGTTAAGCGCTTGCCTGTAAAGCCTAAGGACCCTGGTTCAAGGCTCGATTCTCCAAGACCCATGTAAGCCAGATGTACAAGGGGGTTCATGCATCTGGAGTTCGTTTGCAGTGGCTGGAGGCCCTGGTGCACCTATTCTCTATCTATCTGCCTCTTTCTCAGCCTATTTGTTTGTCACTCTCAAATAAATAAATAAAACAAAAAAGATAATTATTTCCATTCAAGAAGACTGGAATTATTTCTATTTTTTAAAATATTTTAATTAATTTATTTATTTGACAGAGAGAAAGAGGGAGAGAGAAAAAGAGAGAGAGAGGTAGAGAGTGAGAGAGGGAGAGAATAGGCACGACAGGGCCTCCAGCCACTGCAAACAAACTCCAGATGCATGTGTCCCTTTGTGCATCTGGCTAATGTGGGAATTGAACTGGGGTCCTTTGTCTTTGCAGGCAAATGCCTTAACCACTAAGCCATCTCTCTAGCCCCTCCATTTTTTTGGTAAATTCATCAGTGTTTGTAATTTTCACTTTCTTTGTTAAATTTATTCCCAGGTGGTTTCTTATTTATCTTCTATTCTTATTGTTGTTGCTGTTGTTGTGGTTTATCTGTGGTGGATGACTTTGTCCTCATGAATTGTCTCCTTGAAATTTTATTATTGGTCTATACTAAGACTATTGGTTTGTGTAAGGTCATTTTTTAAGTTGAAACTTTGCTGAGCTCAACTATTAGTTATAATATTCTTTCAGTAGAGTCTTTAAGCTTTTCTATATACAGCCTCAAATAATCTGTACATAATGATGATTTGATTTTCTCAGATCCTCTTTGCATGCCTTTTATTTTTCTCTCACCAAGTTTTCCTTGCTAAAATATATAAGGTTATACTGAATTAGAGATAATGCACACCCATGTTTGGCACTGACAGAGGAAATAGGTCCTTATTTCCCATTAAGTGTAAGGTTAGCTGTGGATTTGTTCTATGTAGGCTTCATTATGCTGAGGTATAATACTTCTAGGGATGTATCTTAAAGGAATGTTGAGGTTTATCAAAAGCTTTTTCAAAAGTTATGGAAGTGATCATAAATGTTTTCATTTATTATGTTTTCATTTGTTTGTTTTATATATGTTTCTCCCTTTGAGACAAGATCTCCCTCTTTAGGCTAGTTCGTCCTGGAACTTTCTATGAAGCACAGGCTGCCATTGAATTTATGGCAATCCTTCTGACTCAGCCTTCCAAATGCTGGGATTGTAACAGGGATTCTCCACTGCTGACAAAACCTTAAGCCATGAAGGACCTTGAGAAGTCACAATAGACTAAATAGGAATGAGATTGAATCAACAATAAATGTAACCTTGAAAAACTCATGTCTAAATGACTTCACAGCTAGACTTTACCAAACCTTTAAGAAACCACTACTAATTGCAATTCTCTCAGGCAATTGAACTCAGTACCTTGTAAACGCTTGTCACAAGTATCACTGAGCAATATCAAGTTCAATCATAATGCTCTTATCCTTCATTCAGTTGATGGGATTCATTATGTATATTGATTTGTTTATATTGAAGTATTGTGTATCCCTGGAATAAATCCACATTATCAGGGTGAGTGCTCATTTTATATACTGTTGAATTCAATTGGGTAGTTGTTTATTGCAAATTTGTTGTCATTATTTAGCAAGGATATGGTTCTGTAGATTGTTTTTGTCCTTGTCAAGTGTTTATGACAGGTTAACATTGTTATAGTAGTAGTATATGTTTGAAAGAGTGCCCTCCACTTATTTTTGTGAAATATTTTCTGAATAATTGCCACTTACTCTTTTTTAAAGATTTGATAAAAGTCAGCTGTGAATCCATTCATTCAGTCCTAGGCTTTCACTGCTATAGGGTATTTAAATGCATTTAAACTCATTAACTTATGTTCTACTCTGGTTTCTTAAATTCCTTATCATTCAATTTTAATTGAGTATATTGTAACTGGAGTTTTTGGGTTTCCTTCCCAATGCCAACAAATCAAGAAATTTAGGGTATCCCTGGATCTTTGACTTATGAATTTAAAGAATTAAATCCATAGACTAGAGGGTAAGACTTAAAGAGACTTTATTAGATTAAGAGAAGAGAAGAAAACTACAGAGAGCACCTACCATGTGGCAGGAAGGAGGGCATAGAGAGCCTACATAGGAGTTAGCAAACACCATCTCTGCCATGCAGAGATGAGAGGGGTTTACCAGAGTAGGGGCCTGGAAGTCCACAAAAGCTGAAAAGCCCCAAAAGAGCCCTTGCCCACCTGGTAAGGGGTGGTGGGCTTTACCTTGAGGCTCAGGTGAGGCACAGAGGAAGCTGATTGGGTGAAGGTGAGATAGAGGGGGCTGATTGTATGAGACTCACTCAGATGCAAAATTTCAGTCCTGCTGGAGCAGGAAGGCGGTATTACATCTTTTTCATTCCCTGGTTTGGGCCTCTCCTGATTAATTCTCCTGCAATGTTTCTAGAATTTTATTAATTGCTTTTAGATTTTTTAATTTGTTAGAATATAGTTTATCAAATAATCCCTAATAATTGTTTTTACTTCTGTGCTATTCCTTGAAATGTACCACTTTTGCATCTCTAATTTTATTTACTTTAAGTATTCTCTCTCTCTCTTTTGTTTTTGCAAGGTAGGGTCTCACTCTAGCCCATGCTGACATGGAATTCACTATTTAGTCTCAGGGTGTCCTTGAACTCACAGTGATCCTCCTACTTCTGCCTTCTGAGTGCTGGGTTTAAAGATGTGTGCAACAATGCCCAGCTTAGTATTATCTCTTTCTTTTCTTGATTAGTTGAACAATATTTTTGTCAATTTTATTTATCTTTTGAAAATCAAACCAGTTTTTTTCATAAATAGTAATTATTTGTTTTTTTCTTTTAATAAAGTCCTACATAATGCTGAGTGATGGCATATTGAACCATAGGGTCCTATGGTACCGAGGTTTAGAAGGATCTTTAGACCAGGATCTCTCTATGTCAAAATATTTTGACATCTATTTTCACATTCCAAAAATCCATTAAATTCCCCCACCTCCCAAAAAAATGCTTCCCTCCTTCAAATATAAAGTTAATAAGTAATAACAGAATAAAATTTTGAAAAACCTGACTTACTTCAAAGATAAATTTAATAACCACTGACAGAATTAGAGTTGTAGTTGGTCTCCACTCAATAATTAGTATTTTAGAAAACATCAGGTGCAAACCCAGACTAGGTAATTCTTTTTCTTTCATTTTTCTTATTAAGCAGAAACATTGTGTTAACACATCATGTGTTGGTTCCATCACTTCACTCCTCCCTGCCTCCACTCCTTTGAGGGCCCTCTTTAGTGGGATTGCTGCTATTCACCATGGAGCTATGGGTTCCTTTTCACTGAACAGATCTCTTAGCCAATCAGAGAGCCATTGCTTAATCACCCAGGATTGTGCCACTATTGCACAGGTATGTACATCTTGTCAGGCTGGTTTCTTTCATATAGCAGGGTCCCCTGCTTGCTCACAACTTTTTTGACCATTTTTCTCCAGCAGCTCATGTAGTGCGTTACAGCACTATACAGGCTAACCATCTGGGAGTTGACTTTCTTCCCCCCAGATCCTTGCATTTTTCTCATCTGTCCCTTGAGTTGCCTGTCAGGTATGCCTGCAACTCAAGGTGTTCTAGTTTAAGAACCACAGATGAGGGAGAACATGTGGCTTATGTCTTTCTATGCTTGTGTGAGTACACTTAGTTGTATCTGTTCCAAGTCTGTCCATTTTCTTACAAATTTCATTAGATAATTTTTCCTAACTGCTAAATAGAATTCCATTCTGTATATATACCACATCTTCAGTATCAATTTGTCAACTGTTGGGCATCTGGGTTGGAGGAGAGGACAGATAAGTGAAGTTCTTATCTGTTATAAATTGAACAGCTATAAACATGGTTGAGCAAATATCTGCAGTGAAAAGTGGAACCATTAGGGTAGATGCCCCATAAAGGAATAAATGGGTCTGTTGGTAGCTCTATTTCATCCTTTTCAGGACTCTGCATATTGATTTTCATAGTGGTTGTATAAGTTTTCACTCCCACCAGCAGTGAATGAGGTTCCTCTTTCCCTATATCCTTAACAACATGTATGGTAATTGGACATTTTTAATGATTGTTATCTTTTCTGGAATTAGGTGGAATCTCTGAGTTATTTTAATTTGCATTTCCCTGATGGTTAAGGATGTTGAACATTTTCTTAGGTGAGTACTAGTTACTTGTATTTATTCCAATGAGAATTCCTTTTTCTGTTCTCTTCCCCATTTTTTCTTTCTTGAGTGGGTTGTTTGATTTTTTATTGATGAAGACAGTTTTAGTTGATCTTTTTTGGCATAGTTTGTAGTTTATATTTTATTACTGCTCTGATTATTATCTTTTTTCTACTATAATATTGAGTTTTGTTTGCTATTGTTTACAAATCCTTGATATACATCATTAGGGGTGTTAGGGGTGTGTGTTTATGTTTATATATGGAGTGGCTATACAGGTGAATATGAGAATGGAAAACAACTTTGGGTGTCATTCCTCAGGAACAGTTTCCACATTTTTCTGAGACAGAATCTCTGTTTAGACTGTAGTGTATCAAGTACATTAGATTGGCTGGCCAGTGAACCCCAGTGTCTATTCTGTCTATCTCTCTCTCTCCCTCTTTCACTCTCTCAAAAAAATCTCATTTTTATTCACTCTAGGACCCCAGACCAAGGAATTTTGCCACTCATAGTTACGATGAGTCTTCCTACCTCAATTAACCCAATGTAGATAATCCCTCACAGACATTCCCAATAATTTGTTTCCATGGTGACAGTAAATCCTGACAAGTTGATTATAAGAGATTAATAATCACTGGGTCATCTATGAATAATCATTGTAATCTCATTTTATGACAACTAAAAATCTTTATATATTCCAAATATGAAATAGTATGTAATATAAATTTCCAAAATACAGATAAAACAAGACATTCTAATACTATATCAGGCTGGTAAAAAACTAGACACAGAAAATGAATGCTCAATTTTGTCATGGAAATCATCAAGAAATATTGTATGACATTTCTGAGAAAGTCATAAGCATCTATTCTGCCCAAATAGAGAAACTACTGTCAGACCAAAGACAGTATTGCATTCAAGTTTGGCTCGATGAACTATTATGTTCATTGAAGTTATTTATATGATCGTAGCTTACTAGCAGCTGCAGGAATGAATGTCCCAACTCCTAGTCAAACATCCATCTCCTGTAATGTTCTATCAGTCCCACAATCCACATGCGGATGGAATAACATTAACTTCAGCCTGGACAGGAGAAAGTGATAATTGAAATATCAGGTGAGTCTCTTGACCCTTAACTTCTTTCCAGGAAGAAGTTTTAACAGTCTTATTTCACCATGAACTATTAGCTATATATTTCTACTCACAATTTTTTCAATGATTGAGGGCCAAGACCTTCTGTAGGCCATCACAACCTTTGTACTTCATGATGGCATGTAGCTATATTACAAGATCCCTTAAGAACTAAAAACAGAGCTACATTGATCCAGCTATATCACTCCTAGGGATATGTTCAAATGACTCTTAAGTCAGAGTGCAATGGACAAGGTATGGAATTAGCCTAACTGATGATGAAGAGATGAGTGAAGAATATATGGCACACTCAGAGATGGTTAGAGTAGTTAGAGCCATAACAAAGAATGGAAGCATGTCATTTGAAGGAAAATTGATGAAAGTAGACATGATCATCCTGAACTAACTAAATCATACTCAAAAAGAGAAATTGTACATTTTTCATAATGTGATGTCTAGATTTAAAAAAATGGGAAGAAAGGAGAAGGGGAATGCTCTGTGAACAGGGGGACCAAAGGGAGATAAAACAAGAGAAGTCACCTCACTTAACATAATACCTTCCTATTTCAACCATTTTTCTGCCACTTCATAATTTCAGTTTTCATTACTGCTGAGTAAAATAAATTCCATTGTGTGAATTAACTACATGTTCTGTTGCTCATTCATCTGTTGATGGGTAGCTAGGCTCACTCCATTTCTTTCTTAGGTATTGTGAATAGAGTTGCAATGAGCATGGATGCAGCACAAAGTGTTCTGTTTTGTTTGATAGTTTTTCTGTATTAATTTTGCGATTGTTTGATGTATGTGTTCATGTGCTGGTGCACATGTGGAAGCTAGAAGAAGATGCCAGGTATTCTCTTCTATCACCCTCTGACTTATTTATCCTCTGAGGCAGGGTCTGTGGCTGAATCTGGAACTGGCCTTTATTCAGCTATGCTGGCTGTCAAGGGAGACCCAGTAATTATCCGGTCTGCACACACTAGCACTGGGGTCACAGCATGGACACCCTGTATTTTTTTGTGTGGGAGCTGTGGATCCAAATTTGTAGGCTGATGCTTGATCAGCAAGCAATCTTACCCATTGAGCAATCTTCTTGCTCCCTGTTTTTTTTTTTTTTTTTTGAACCATGATCTCACTATGTAGCTCATGCAGGCCTCAAATTTTCCTTCTTGCCATATCCTCCCAAGTGCTAGGATTAAAGGGGTGCAACAGCCACATCCAGCTCAGTATATGGTCTTTTAATAATATGCCCCTATGAAAGAAACCAGCATTCCTGAGAGAAATAGTTGTTACATGTCTTGGACAGGGAAAGTATGACATGAGCCTATTCTATTTTTTTGTGCTAGAATAAATGGAAGTCATCAAAGACTAATGTATCATGTTAAAGTAGTCAAAATAGGTTAATCTGAGAATTTAAAAGAGTAAGAATGTAATCTAATGAGATATTTGAAAATTTTAATGACCTTAAACCAGCTTAGAAGAAAGGAAATGTAATCCATAAAAATATTCAAATTCAGCCAGAAAAATCTCAAAAAATAATGTGTAAGAAATAATACTTTTAGCATATATTAAGAATGGCATATCTTTAATAGTAAGAATATTCATAACTTTTACTGTGCATTTTTATGATCAATAGAATATATTAGATAAGATGCATATTGGCATAAATGCTCCTGAGAATTTTGTGTAACATAAAGATGACATTTTAAATGGGACTGAGAGTGTCAGGGCACTCAGTAAATGTATGGGTTAAGTGATGATCATTTAAAACATGTACTTCTTACACTTACCTCATTTCCTGCACTAATATAGATTTTAGAAAGTTTAGAAAAAGCCACTAGAGACACAGGGTCTCTATCTCAGGTTCTTAAGTGTGTAAAAAATGGATTTAGAAATAGATGCAGAAGAAGTCTCAAGGACAATTTTATTAGCGTTTCAGAGCAAAAACAAGAGGGCAGGCAAGCTGGAGATCTTGGCACCCGCCAGGAGAAGATGAAAGAGAGTGAGAAAAAGAAAATTATACTTTCTGAGTTAGAGGTCAGGAAAGCAGACAGGCTCAGCAATGGAAATCTGTGAGCAGCTACATTAAGGGAGAAGGGTATCCTTAGAGTAGTAATGCCAAAATGTCAGGGTAAACAGGCCTATGATTTTGGCCAATGTCAGACAAAGGAAGATAGTAAAAGGGAAAAGAAAAATGTTACACTTTTTTAGTTGTAACTCAGAACTAAGAAACTGGGTAGGCTTAACAGTGAGGGTCATTGAGCAACTGTTGTAGGTAGGCACATATTAAAGGCTTGGAGGTCATTGACAGAGAAACTCCACTGTCTGTTATGTTTTACTTGTGTGTATTTTGATCTCATGCACTCTTTAATGAGAACATGAGGTAGCTAACACCCCACAGTATTTTTAACTAACTGTCTTGAAGTATATAAAAATCCTAATCCCCATGAACAGCAAATATATTGTTCAAATTTTAAGCTCATTGGCAATTTTTTTTTTATTATAACCTAGTGGCTATTAGCTTTGAGAAAGAGTTCATCTCACCAGTACATGTATCTGAAGGGCAGGGTAACATAGTTGATATTTCTTACTCCACAGTGTGGTATTACCATTACAGGTACCAATAATATTCTGGCTGCCTATGGTTCTGATTTGTAAAATACTAGAGAAATAGAAGGTCATAGGGATATTTAAAACTTCCAATCTATTAAGTGTGGACTTAGAGGCTAGACATGTGTGCAGAAATCACTCACCTTTGATTGACTCTGTAGTATTCAGACAAGGAACAGTAAAACTAACTCTGTGCTATTAGCTGCCTAATGTGTGAAGGCATGATTTTCCATAAAGATCTGCTTGGCAAAAATGGTAGATGTATCCTGGTTAAGATCAATGTTAAAGATTATTTGAATTTGACTTTGCACTAAATTATAGTAAAATAAAATAGCATCTCTAGAAAGCCAAGCTTAAAAATTAATATAAGAACTTTAAACACACACACACAGAGACACACACACACACAGACACACACACACACACACACACACACACACACACACACACACACACGGGGGGCATGTTGGTAACCCTTTAGCTAGTACAAATAGCTCTACAGATTTATTACAATTCCTATCAAATTATTGTCTATTTTATTTTATTTTATTTTATTTTTACAAGTTGAAAAACTGGTCCTACCATCTATATGCAAGGGACTTAGAACAGTGATATCACTCTTTAAAAAGTAAGTCTGAAGGACTCGGATTGTCTTCTTCCAAAACTTGGTCAAAGCTAAAGTGACTAAAATGATGTTGTTCTATTGTAAGAATGCATACGTAAATCATCAGAATGGAAATTAAGATCTCAAAGTAAACTGTCACATTTGAGGTCACTTCAATTTTGACAGACTGATAATATAATTAAATTGAGAAAAGAATAATACTTTATCAACTTATTTTTTTTACTGAGAAAATGTAGCATTTTGGTTTTGAGAATCACACCCATTCTTTTGTGTGTGGCTGGCAAACCTTCTACCACCAAGCTACATTCCTCAGTTAATTATTTAAAAAACAGAGTCCCTTTCTGTGGCCCAGGCTGTCTCAAAATCATAATCTTAGCCTCTCAATGGTTGGAATTACAGGTGTGTACCATCATTCCTAGCTAAGAATTATGTTTTTTATCATGTTGGGACAGTTATATATCCACAGGTCAAGTCGCAATAAGCAAATGAATACCTAATAAATACAAAATAAATGACCGAAATTGCAATAAATCAAAGCATGCTATATCAAAAATATTACACCTCTCTCTCTCTCTCTCTCTCTCTCCCCCATCTTTGAATACAAGTGAAATGTCGATTAAAATGTAGGTATTTAAAAATTATGAGAATGTTATGTATAAATTTGTAACATTAAATTTTCAAATGTGGAATAAGTAGATTTTCATCAGGAAGGCATATTACCAAAATGTGGTCTAAAGAAAGGGTAATACTTCTTTACCTTTTCTTAAAATATGAATTTTATGGTTGTTGTATGTTGTTAAATGTAAAAAAAGGCTTTTAGTCTGAATTAGTTTATAAGTATAAAATACCATGTAAATATATTTCTATGACATGCAATATACCGTAATCAGTGCAATTTCTTTAATAAGGCTAAAATTTAATTTATCATAGTTAAACTCTTCAATTATTATTTTACAGTAAAATTTCTAAGCTCAATATACATATTAGAACCCACAATATCAATGCTATATAGTTAGAATGGGAAAATCATACAAAATGGCAGTATAATTATATTCTAATTTTATATCTAATAAAGAGGCAATGAAAAATATATTACAAAAGTTTCAAGTAGAAAATAAGCCAGTTATTTTGTTACATTTATTCCTGGTAACTTAAGATATTATACTTGGAGAAAGTACATCTGTGCCTCTATTTAGTGAACAGAAAGCTACAAGTAACCTGTCAGTTTTAAATTGCTATTAATACTCTTGTGTAAAGTACTCCCCAAAGTACTTATAAAATGGTCTGAAGGTATATCTATTTTCCATAGCAAAATCAAAAGACTGTAAAGACCTGTTACGCTTCCCTTCTTTTGGATTGCAGGTAAATTTATTCATGACATTAATACTCAATGTGTTCTAAGAAAAAAATGTCAAATATTCTCCTTTCTGAAGTAGTAGACATTGTGTGTCAAAGCAATAAATTGTTGAAAAACATATATTTGCACTTCAGTCTCATCCTACAATTCTTCTATAAAAATGAAATAATTTGTGTATGATTTTATTTACAATATTAAATTGTGCTTTGGCAAACTAGACGCAAGCCAGGCTTCATGAACTTATAGCAGTCTAAACATATTTAGGGAGCTCAAAAGATATATTTGGTGCATTTTCATTTTGTGTAAGGCTTATTTCTTTTCTTTTTCTTTTTTATTTTTTCTTATTTCTTACTGAAAGTCCATCGGGTAATGTTCAACTGATTTTTAAAGGAAAATAGAGGAAGTAAATTGTTGGTAAGTTTGAAGTTTTTTGTACTGAATACTAACAATGAAACAATGAATTTCATTTCTTCAAGGAAGTACTGAAATGATGTAGGATAAGGAAATAATAAGTTGAAAACATGGATAGAAAATGTGCATATCTTGATAAATGTTTAAAGCACAATATAGTATACTATTTCAGTGGTATGAGGTTTGATATTGGTTGCCAATTTGACAGGCTCTGGAATCATCTAGAATATTATCTCTGGGCTCATCTGCAAGGGAGTTTCTAAATTAACCTTGGTGGGATGACTTAATTGTGGGTGACACCAACCCATGAACTGGTACCCTGGACTGAATAGAAAAGAGAAAGCTAACTGAGCATGAGTATTCATCTCTCTCTTCTTCCTGACTATAGATACAATGTGACCTTTTGCTTTTGCTTTTCAAGCTTTTGCTGCCATGACTTCCATAAGCTGACATAAACGTTTCTTCACTTAAGTTGTTTCCCACTGGATATTTTGTTAAAACAAAGAAAGTAACTAACACAAGTAGCAATTTAAAATCTTAGAACATTGCATAAATTAAAAAGCTTACACAACAGTGTGTGTGTGTGTGTGTGTGTGTGTGTGTGTGTGTGTGTGTGTTGTTTGCTGCCATGTTGTACTGGTAGGGATTTAAGCTCTGATCCTTGAACTAGCTATGCCAGCAGTCTATTACCCCTGGCCCTTAAGAACATATATTCTGAATAAATAGCTATGCCATAATTCAAAAGTATAAACCCAAGGACAACTGAAAATCAATGTTTATTTTCATAACTTAATAGAATTGGACTCACAAGCCAATTAATATTGAACTGGTTAATATTGAATATGTAAATAGTAATGAAACATTTCTTTTTAATAGAAAATCCTATGGTCAAGGATTTGGACACATGGCTTCTGCTAGGCTTTCTAATTCAAACCATCCCTAAATAAATACCTTTCTACTTTTAATATCTATAGCTTCTGCTTGCAATGTCACTATAACTGACTTGTGTTTGTGCCACTTACTTTTCTCAATGTACATGTTGCTGTGCATAGCAGGGCTTTCATTCATTTTATGGCTGAATTCCAATTGGCATAAAGTACTCAGTAGCCAAAATTAAAAGTGTCATGGGTCCTGGATAGACTTTCCTCAGATGAAGATATAGAAATAGCTGAAAGTTACACGAAAACTGTTAAGAATCATTAATTATAAAGTAAGTGCAAATTAAAGCAATAAGCTACCCCTTCACTGCAGTAGACAAAAGATAACCAGTGCTTGCAAGTACGTAGAGAAGAGGGAACTTTTGCACACTGTGAGTGAGAATATAAATTAGTATAATATGGAATTAATATACAATGCATCTTCCATAGTACAGGGTATATATTGAAAGATAGCAAATTCAATGTGCAATAGATGTCTCTCTTCCCCTGTTTATTGTGACATGATTTACAGTAGCTTAGAAATAAAAATTTGGGTGGTTAATCTGGTTTTTAACAAAACAACCCAGAACTATCATTAAAGCAATAGCATATGACATAGAGTAGAAAAATAAACTATTACAGATGAATCCTAGAACTCACAGATCTGTGCTTATGCTTTCATTTTCATGACTTTTTATCATTAAGACAAAGTAATATCAATGCCAACATTTAAATCCCCTGTAGCCTTACTGAGACTGTCCCAGAGTCTGTGTTGAGTAAACTGGCAAGAAAGGAAAATACAGAGGTAGGCCAATGTTTCCAGAAGGATTTAACTTTCCATAGAATTGATATTAGTTTTTAGTCATTCCTATATACATAATTATTTTGTCAAGTTTTATATTAAATTGTCCTAAATTTGAATGCTGTTTGAAAGTCACTAGAGTAATGAAAGATCATCACAAGTATGCACTATGTTTAATCAAGCACATATCTAAACACATATCTACAGTATTTTAACACACCAGCTCATGTTATTTATTAAGTGCTGGTTTTCACATACTTAATGCTTGTAACTTATTGAAATATTTTGGCCTTTTAAACATAAAGTATATTTATTATTTGTAGTTTTGGCTATTTTTATTTTAAAACTTATTTTAGTTGGCATATTTAGATGTAAATGCATTCATTCTTGCATTTGTAAAATATAATTTGTTTCAGTTGATTTTCATTCTACCCTCTTCTCCCAAATCACCCATTTCACTTCTCCCCTAATATTTCCTCTTCTGTTTAGAATCCAAATGTGTCCTTTTGCCATTCTCTTGCCAATCTTTTTTTAAATTTATTTTTTTGGAGAGAGACACAGAGAGAGACAGACAGAGAGAGAGGGAGAGGGAGACAGATAGAGAATAGGCACTCCAGCAGTCTCTCAGCTGCTGTGAACGAAATCCAGATGTGTGCGCCCCCTTGTGGGCAAGTGTGGAATTGCACCCTTGCATCACTTTGCATCTGGCTAAACATGGGACCTGGAGATTGGAACCAGGTTCTTAGGCGTAGCAGGTAGGCACCTTAACCACTAAGCCATCTCTCCAGCCCATTGCCAATCTTTTTACTCATCTTTTTATGCTCACTCTTGGTTACCATTCTATCTTTACAGGTTTTACCCATATTTGCTCTCTTTATATACACATTTATAGATGTTGCAAGCCAGGATCCAAATACCAGAAAGAACATGCAGTTTTGGTCTTTCTGACTTTCAGTCACTTCACTTGAGTTTTGATTATTTCATTTTGAAATTTTTAAATAAAACAAACATATTACATGGTTTAATTTTCAACCCTTGTACTGTTATAAATTTTGGAAAGATGTGTATGAAAACTTAAAAGTTGTATTTCTGGGCTGGAGAGATTGCTTAGTGGTTAAGGCACTTGCCTACAAAGCAAAAGGTCCCAGCTTCAATTCCCCAAGATCTACATAGGACAGATGCACAAGGTGGCACATACGTCTGGAGTTTGCTTGCAGTGTCTAGAGGCCCTGGTGTGCCCATTCTCTCCCTCCCTCTCTCTCTCTCTCTCTCTCTCAAATAAATAAATTTTAAAATGTTGTATTTCCTTTAAGAAGCAAAGGTTCAGCTTTCAAAGTATTAGCATGTTCTTTTTGTTTAGAAATATTTTCAGATGGTTGACAACTTTAGATAGTTGTAATGAATAAAGTCACAGTCTATTTAAAGAAGGAATAATTGCGCTGGAGAGATAACTTAGAAATTAAGGCACTTGCCTGCAAAGTCAAAGGACACAGGTTTGAATCCTCTGGACCCATATAAGCCAGATGCACAAAGTGGTCCATGCATCCGGAGTTCATTTGCAGCAACTGATGGTGCACCCATTCTCTTTCTGTCTTTCTTCTTCACTTTCTCTTTCTCTTTCTCTCTCTCAAATAAAACAATTTTAACTTAAAAACTAAAAAAAGAAGAAATAAGTAGGAGGAATTAAATAATTTTCCCTTTCTTTGGATACATTATTGACTGCTTTTTTAATGTCTGTGTCCCAAGTTTAACATAATCACCCCCTTTCTTAGCTTTAAGAATATTGATAAATTTTCTATTTATTTCAATGCACTAGTTTGTCTAATTATTTCAGTATAAAAAATCTTCTACCTACAAGTCTCCTGTCCTTATTTAATTAGAGTGTATCACTAATTTACAAATAACCTTTGTTTTATTGATAGATAAAAATGTGCACAGTTAATTTAAACTTATTTCAAGAGAAGTTTTATAATAGCTATACTAAAGTTACATTATATATCAAATGATGACCCTTATCTTTATTTTGCTCTAGTGCTGAAATAAGTTTTTTTTTAAAGCTACAATTGTTTATTGTGTATTTTTTTTTTCCCGAGGAAGGGTCTCACTCTAGCTCAGGCTGACCTGGAATTCACTATGTAGTCTTAAGGTGGCCTCGAACTCTTGGCGATCCTCCTACCTCTGCCTCCCAAGTGCTGGGATTAAAGGCATGCGCCACCACGCCCGGCTATTTATTGTGTATTTTTGATGGCTTCCACATAACAGTCTATTGGCATTTAAAAAGTATTTCTTCACTCAGATGTTTAACTTTAACATTTTATATAACAAGTAAAATTTCTACTTATTAGTACCAATAATAACTATTTAAAGTGTAAATATGAATATATGCAGATATTCATTTAATTTTATACTTCAAGGCATCAAACCTATTCTTGTTGTAGCTTTCCAAAACCCAAAGACATGTGAAAGGCTTTTTATCCAAGTGGTAATAATAAGCTCCCTAATTTCCAAGGTCAACTCCTGAGGTAACTCACATTCATTTTTTTCTTGTCCACTTATTGATACATACATATTTATTGGTTAGTCTTTTCTTGTTTTTTAATGGAACCTCTTATGAGTTTCTATTTTCAGGCATATATTAGAACATGAACTGCAAGTTTATTTGTCTCAAAGGGTTTCTCTGCTTAGAATACAATTTACTTAAGCTGTATACCTATAGATAAATGACATTTTACTGACAATAGTTTTAATAGACATTTTGAAACCCTTCTCAGTGACCTTGCCACTCAGGCAAGTGAAGTCTTCAGCAATAGGGTCTTACTATGTGTTTCTCAAGGGAAACCAAGGGCCTTGTTAAGCCACCTTTTGGGAGGAGGCTATGGTGGTGCACAGGGTCACAATCAGTGCCCAGTTCAATCAAGGGCCTTGGATTCCCCACATTCCATAATTTTTGGCAGCACTGGTCCACATCTTACCTCTGGTATTTATAACATTTGAATTAGATGCAGGACCCAAACCTAGTTTCCTTGATGAAATCTTAGGATCCTTGTGTTAAGTGGCAACTATTCATTACAAGAGTAATCAATATGTACTGTTTGTTTTGTTGTAAAAGAGCAGTAGAAAATTTGTTGCAGACAGCTTCAGGTTCGCTGAGATGAACTTCCAGACCAGGCACAGTTATGGAGGAAGGGTTATTTATTGAAACTTACAGATCCAGGGGAAGTTCCATAAAGGCAGGAGAAGCGGCCTGCTCTACACAGGGCCAAGCAGAGAGAGAAAAAGCCAACCAGCCACCACAGCACACAGAGCAAAACTACAGCCAAAAGGTCACACAGCACACTTCAGGAACTCCTGCTAGGCACATTTGCATATCTTTACAATGGAATCTCAAACCCACCATTAACATCTTAAGACCGGCCCCCAGTGACATTGCCTCTAGCAAGGTGATTGCAGATGCAAACTATAACTAATAAAACACTGAATATATTGGGGGACATATATTCAAACTAACACACAAACCTAGTTTCCTTGATGAAATCTTAGGATCCTTGTGTTAAGTGGCAACTATTCATTACAAGGGTAATCAATATGTACTGTTTGTTTTGTTGTAAAAGAGCAGTAGAAAATTGGGAAAAATGGATGAAGGGCTGGGAAGATGGTTCACCAGTTAAAGGTTCTTTCTTGCAAAAGCTCTCTGGCCTGAGTTCAAGTCCCAAGCCATCCACATAAGCTGGATTCAAAAACTGGTACAAGCATCTGGTGTTTGAGTAACAAAAGGCCTGCATGCCTATTACCATTCTATCTTTACAGGTTTTACCCATATTTGCTCTCTTTATATACACATTTATAGATGTTGCAAGCCAGGATCCAAATACCAGAGAGAACATGCAGTTTTGGTCTTTCTGACTTTCAGTCACTTCACTTGAGTTTTGATTATTTCATTTTGAAATTTTTAAATAAAACAAACATATTACATGGTTTAATTTTCAACCCTTGTACTATTATAAATTTTGGAAAGATGTGTATGAAAACTTAAAAGTTGTATTTCTGGGCTGGAGAGATTGCTTAGTGGTTAAGGCACTTGCCTACAAAGCAAAAGGTCCCAGCTCCAATTCCCCAAGATCTACATAGGACAGATGCACAAGGTGGCACATACGTCTGGAGTTTGCTTGCAGTGTCTAGAGGCCCTGGTGTGCCCATTCTCTCCCTCCCTCTCTCTCTGTCTCTCTCTCTCTCTCTCTCAAATAAATAAATTTTAAAATGTTGTATTTCCTTTAAGAAGCAAAGGTTCAGCTTTCAAAGTATTAGCATGTTCTTTTTGTTTAGAAATATTTTGAGATGGTTGACAACTTTAGATAGTTGTAATGAATAAAGTCACAGTCTATTTAAAGAAGGAATAATTGTGCTGGAGAGATAACTTAGAAATTAAGGCACTTGCCTGCAAAGTCAAAGGACACAGGTTTGAATCCTCTGGACCCATATAAGCCAGATGCACAAAGTGGTCCATGCATCCGGAGTTCATTTGCAGCAACTGATGGTGCACCCATTCTCTTTCTGTCTTTCTTCTTCACTTTCTCTTTCTCTTTCTCTCTCTCAAATAAAACAATTTTAACTTAAAAACTAAAAAAAAGAAGAAATAAGTAGGAGGAATTAAATAATTTTCCTTTCTTTGGCTACATTATTGACTGCTTTTTTAATGTCTGTGTCCCAAGTTTAACATAATCACCCCCTTTCTTAGCTTTAAGAATATTGATAAATTTTCTATTTATTTCAATGCACTAGTTTGTCTAATTATTTCAGTATAAAAAAATCTTCTACCTACAAGTCTCCTGTCCTTATTTAATTAGAGTGTATCACTAATTTACAAATAACCTTTGTTTTATTGATAGATAAAAATGTGCACAGTTAATTTAAACTTATTTCAAGAGAAGTTTTATAATAGCTATACTAAAGTTACATTATATATCAAATGATGACCCTTATCTTTATTTTGCTCTAGTGCTGAAATAAGTTTTTTTTTAAAGCTACAATTGTTTATTGTGTATTTTTTTTTCCCGAGGAAGGGTCTCACTCTAGCTCAGGCTGACCTGGAATTCACTATGTAGTCTTAAGGTGGCCTCGAACTCTTGGCGATCCTCCTACCTCTGCCTCCCAAGTGCTGGGATTAAAGGCATGCGCCACCACGCCCGGCTATTTATTGTGTATTTTTGATGGCTTCCACATAACAGTCTATTGGCATTTAAAAAGTATTTCTTCACTCAGATGTTTAACTTTAACATTTTATATAACAAGTAAAATTTCTACTTATTAGTACCAATAATAACTATTTAAAGTGTAAATTTGAATATATGCAGATATTCATTTAATTTTATACTTCAAGGCATCAAACCTATTCTTGTTGTAGCTTTCCAAAACCCAAAGACATGTGAAAGGCTTTTTATCCAAGTGGTAATAATAAGCTCCCTAATTTCCAAGGTCAACTCCTGAGGTAACTCACATTCATTTTTTGTTCTTGTCCACTTATTGATACATACATATTTATTGGTTAGTCTTTTCTTGTTTTAATGGAACCTCTTATGAGTTTCTATTTTCAGGCATATATTAGAACATGAACTGCAAGTTTATTTGTCTCAAAGGGTTTCTCTGCTTAGAATACAATTTACTTAAGCTGTATACCTATAGATAAATGACATTTTACTGACAATAGTTTTAATAGACATTTTGAAACCCTTCTCAGTGACCTTGCCACTCAGGAAAGTGAAGTCTTCAGCAATAGGGTCTTACTATGTGTTTCTCAAGGGAAACCAAGGGCCTTGTTAAGCCACCTTTTGGGGAGGAGGCTATGGTGGTGCCCAGGGTCACAATCAGTGCCCAGTTCAATCAAGGGCCTTGGATTCCCCACATTCCATAATTTTTGGCAGCACTGGTCCACATCTTACCTCTGGTATTTATAACATTTGAATTAGATGCAGGACCCAAACCTAGTTTCCTTGATGAAATCTTAGGATCCTTGTGTTAAGTGGCAACTATTCATTACAAGAGTAATCAATATGTACTGTTTGTTTTGTTGTAAAAGAGCAGTAGAAAATTTGTTGCAGACAGCTTCAGGTTCGCTGAGATGAACTTTCAGACCAGGCACAGTTATGGAGGAAGGGTTATTTATTGAAACTTACAGATCCAGGGGAAGTTCCATAAAGGCAGGAGAAGCAGCCTGCTCTCCACAGGGCCAAGCAGAGAGAGAGAGAAACCAACCAGCCAGCCACCACAGCACACAGAGCAAAAACTACAGCCAAAAGGTCAGACAGCACACTTCAGGAACTCCTGCTAGGCACATTTGCATATCTTTACAATGGAATCTCAAACCCACCATTAACATCTTAAGACCGGCCCCCAGTGACATTGCCTCTAGCAAGGTGATTGCAGATGCAAACTATAACTAATAAAACACTGAATATATTGGGGGACATATATTCAAACTAACACACAAACCTAGTTTCCTTGATGAAATCTTAGGATCCTTGTGTTAAGTGGCAACTATTCATTACAAGGGTAATCAATATGTACTGTTTGTTTTGTTGTAAAAGAGCAGTAGAAAATTGGGAAAAATGGATGAAGGGCTGGGAAGATGGTTCACCAGTTAAAGGTTCTTTCTTGCAAAAGCTCTCTGGCCTGAGTTCAAGTCCCAAGCCATCCACATAAGCTGGATTCAAAAACTGGTACAAGCATCTGGTGTTTGGGTAACAAAAGGCCTGCATGCCTATTCCCCCCTACCCCACACATGTGCAAATAAATAAAAATTTAGAAAAAGGAAAACAGACTGGAGGCTCAATTATAGAGTGCTCCCCAAGCATCTCCTAGCGCCTGGGTTCCATTTTCATCACTATAATCAAACAAAGCAACAATAGAAGAACCACCTAATACCCAAAAGCTCAGAAACACTATTGGCATTTGTTTCCTCCAGTCTATCTGTAGATAGTGTGTGTGAGTTAGGGAGGTAAGTTTTATTATATTTATGCAAATATTTGATTTTATGTTATATGGTTTTACAATTTCACACCATGTAAGTATTTTCCCTGTTTTTTAAAATTTTTTATTATTTTATTTATTTTTGGAGAGAGACACAGAGAGAGACAGACAGAGAGGGAGAGGGAGACAGATAGAGATGGGGCGTGCCAGCAGTCTCTCAGCTGCTGTAAACGAAATCCAGATGTGTGTGCCCCCTTGTGGTCAAGTGCGGCATTGTGCCCTTTCGTCACTGCATCTGGCTAAATGTGGGACCTGGAGATTGGAACTGGGTTCTTAGGCTTAGCAGGCAGGCGCCTTAACTGCTAAGCCATCTCTCCAGCCCTTTTCCCCTGTTTTGGCAGTGGTATATTGCAATTCCATTTATTTATAATATCCTCTGGCACAGTAATTGGCCTTTGTTCAAGTCTAGTTCTTTGTTCTAGTCTAGATTCTCAGAGAACACTGTAGTTGGAAACACAAAAGTTGTATCTTTGTGTCTATATGTTTTACTACCTGGAGAAGGTTTGATGTCAAGGACAAGGTTAATGATTCTAGAACTAAAAAAGGATGTGACAAGAGTTTTGTCCACAGTCTGAAAAACTAGAGCTACGAGTGCCTTCTTTACATTTTGATGTCATTCCCTTCTCTTAGAATTTTATTTCTTAAAGTTGCTAATGAGAGGACATTGAAAACATCATGCAGGGACATCTAAAATTGTTTTCATATCTCAAAGTTTATAGTTTTATGATAGCACATTCCTGTGGTATAGGGGAAAGGAACTCTTTTAAGAAATTGGTGTAACATTCTCCTTAAGTGTTTGATGGTCAACTTCATGTTGGTGTTGGTGGATTGATATGAAATTAGATCTTTGTATATCTTGAATTCTATTTTGGTCCCTAGAATTGGCTTCTGATCTCTTGATAGCTACAATGGAAACAGAAGCTGAGTGTGTTTCCCAAGATAAACTAAGGCTGCTTTTGTTCTGTGGAATCAGCTTTGGTTCGTCAGTTTGATTCCTCCGCCCCCCAGCCTTGCTTGATTGTTCCCACACCAGAGCTATGCCGTACTTTTCTGGCAGGTTGGCAACTCTGAGGTGGTTTCAGTTAATCTTAAGGGTTCATACTGATTACTTTAGTGTATTTTTAAAATAAAATTTAATAAAAACAATAAAATAAAAAAGAAGTCTATTTTTGGAATTTTAAAGTGTTTTTCTCTAATCTAGACATGCTATATTGGCTTGAATCACCCTAAAATCAATAGCATCCTTTTGTTTTTATACATTGGTGGATTGTTCTTACTATGTAGTTTGGAAAACTTATATTTACATTTACATTGTTTAATGAAATGAGTGTGTACTTTTATTTCTCTAGAATATGTATTGAATGTGAGCATTAAAGTTATAAATATATGTACAATATTAGAGAATTATTCACAATTTTCTATCCAATCACATAACATTTCAACAGTTACTTTTTCAATATTATTATTATTTGTGATGGAAATAGAGGCAGTTTTGAAGGAGAAAGATAGTTCTGAGAGTGGAAGTGGGTGAGCAAGGTGGAACAGAATTAAGATTAAAAAGTTAAAACATATAGATATCATTAATCTACTTGTAATCACTACTCCACTAATATCTTCATTAAAGTTAATTCAAGTAGATTTTAATCATTGGTATTTTCCTAGAATAATCATAAGTGTTTAAATTTATTTCTTTAGTGCTATACATATAATATTCTGAAAAAATGACAAAAATTAAAATTTTTATATCTTGCATTTTGCTATATTTATTTCGATATTTCCCACACAAGCCATTATTTTTATTCCTTTTTATCTCATTAATTTTCTGTTATGTTAAATAATTACTTCATTACATTTGTCTCTGAATCATTTTATATATTTTTCTAATTTCTTCCAAGATTAGGGAATTTCTATCTTTTTACTTTATCCTTAGACTTAATGATTTTCTTTTGTTATTTACTCATATAATATTCCATACATTTGGGTATGAAAAATTCTATAAATCCATTCTGTATATTTTATACTGTATCTATAAATTGGTATATATTCATAATACATGGTACTATGTTTCATAAGGACACTATATTTCATGTACTATGACCATATTCACTCATTGTACCCATTTCCTTGCTTTTGTTAGTCTCCTTTTTTTGTTTGTTTGTTTTTGTTTTTTGGTTTTCCGAGATAGGGATTTGCTCTGGCCCAGGCTGACCTGGAATTCACTATGTAGTCTCAGGGTGGCCTCGAACTCATGGCAATCCTCCTACCTCTGCCTCCCAGTGCTATGATTAAAGATGTGCACCACCATGCTTGGCTAGTCTCCTTTTTCACTGGAGTCCTCTTCTGCTTTCAAATCATATATAGACAAATAGTTGTATGTATTTCTATAAAATATAGGGTCTATGAATGAAAGAAAATGTGATATTTAACTTTCTGTGTCTACCTTATTTCATGCAATATGATATTCTCCAAATGCTTATATGATTTCCAACAAATGACATAATTTCACAGACTAAGGGCATATATGTATATAAATAATTTTTATATTTCATTCTTAATTAATATCTAGGTTGGTTTCATTATTTGGTTATTGAGAATAGTGCAAGTATCTCTGTGATATGCTGACTTTCATTGCTTTGGGTATGTGCCCAGCAATGGTAAAGGGTGTGTCGTATTGTAGATATATTTTTAGTTTTTTTTTTTTTTTTTTTTTTTTTTTGAGGAACACCCATGCTGATTTCTTTAGTGGATAGAGTAACTTATTTTCTCATGATCACTGAGTAAGATTTCCCTGTCCCTTCCATTTAGATTTATCAAAGGCCCTGTGTGCATCTATTGAGATAACTAATTTCCTTTGATGATTTTATTAAACCAATACAGTATATTCATTGATTTTCATGTGTAGAACCAACTTTGTTTCCTTGGAATAATGTTCATTTTGATGTATAGTTCAATTCACATTGCCAGTTTTTTTTTTCCCCTTGAGGATAGTTCTATCCATGTTCACAACAGTGTTTTTTATTTGTTTGTTTGTTTGTTTTTTTGGTTACTGTTGCTGTGTTATTTCCCATTCTTGGTTTGTATCAGAGTAATACTGAAATCCAAAAATGAGATTGGTAGCATTCTTGTATTTTCTACTTTATCAATTATTTTGAAGAGAATTAATGTTAATTTTTCTTTGCAGATTTGGTAGAATTCTGCACTAAGTCCATCTGGACTTTGCAAATTTTCAGTTAGATGACTGTTTTTAACTGCTTCAAATACATTACTTCATATATGTCAACTTAAATTGTTTATATTCCCTTGAATTAATGAATGTTGCTCAAACAAGTCTAGATATTTATCTAATTCTTAAAATTTTTCAATTCATAGGAGTGTAGGTTTTTAATTTTGCCCTATGATCCTTTACATTTTATTGGTGTCTGTTGTAATGTCTCACTTTTCATCCCTAATTTTAGCAGTTTGCATGCTCTTATTTTGTTAGTTTTGCTAAGGATTTTTCATTCTTGTTTAACTTTTCAAAGAAACAGTTCTGTGTTTTATTGATTGCATGGATGGTTTTTATTGCAATTCATCAATTGATTCCCCCACTTGATATTTATTTTTTTCCATGTATTGAAATTGGGTTGGTTTGTTCCAGTTTCCAAGAATTTGAGGTCCATCGTTATGTATTTTTTATTTGAGATTAATCTTATTCTTTAAAGTATTAATTTATGGCTAAACTGCCCTCTTATAACCATATTAATTATATGACAAATGTTTTGGTATGTTGAGTCTCATTTTCATTCAATTTTAGATATATTAAAATGTCTCTTGTGAGGTTTCTTTTTGATGAAAGGTTATCAGTCTGTAGCATGCTGTTCAGTTTCTGTAAGTTTGTGTATGTTCTATAGTTTCTCTTTTGGATGATTTCTAGTTTTATTCCATTATTTTTAATTGAACACAATAAATTATTTCAGTTTTGTTATTTTTGTTAAGATTTGCTTTGTCTTAGAATGTGCCATTTTAGACAAAGTTACATGAACAGCCAAGGAGAATGTTTATTCTGTAGTATTTAGCTTTCATTTTATATAAATGCCTGAACTTTTTGATTAATAATTCCCATGTTATTTTATTACTTTGTTCCATGTTACTTTGTTAATTGTTTGTCTGACTATCCTAGTATTCATTTATTATTATGTTGGCATTAATTTATACCTTTATATTAATAATGTTTGCTTTATGAAATTAGATGTACTGATACTTGGTATGTACCCATATATATCCTTATATAGGTTAAAGAATTATGTATTTTAAAGAATCTAAGGGAATAATAGAATAGTAAAAATATTTTAAAAGGCTTTGATATGCTTTACATGCAACAATAAACAAAATTCAGTTGATTCTAACCAAACAGGGGCTAAATTTCAACCCCAAAACTAGATTGAAAATAAAGTATCATAGGATACAAGAATATTTTCAAGTATAAGAGGGAAATAGAATAGAAATAAGTGTAGACTATGAATAGAATTAATTCTTAAAAACTGTACTGAGGCAAAACCTTAAATGTTATGACAGGCAATATAATAATAGCTATTTTTTATTAATTTGTTATCAGAGTAGACTGTTCTTATATTTTATCTCTACTTTTTCTTTCTTTTTTAAAATAAACATTTATATTTATTAGCAAGGAGAGATGGAGAAAATAAGGGAGAAAGGGGAAGAGAGAGAGGAAAGGAGAGAATAGGTGTAACAAAGCCTCTTGCCACTGCAAACAATTTTAAAAAGCATGTGCCACTTTGTATATCTGGCTTTACATGGGTACTGGGAAACTGAACCCAGGGAATCAGGCCTTGCAAGCAAATTTCTTAAACCACTGAACCATCTCTTCAGCCCTACCTCCACTTTTTCTTTTTAAGCATCCTTAAACAGAAAATTGAAATAGTGTGAAGCCAAATACTTACCTGGAACTTTGAAGGAATCTCCCAATACAGTGATAATGGTCAATGAACATTTTCTTATTCTTTTTTGTTACTTTTACTCTTACTATACTTGTGCTGCCTCACAATAGACCTTGAACCCATGAACTGGGAGCAACTATCTACTTAGAAGATAGTATAAGGGAACAGTTGTAGGGAAATAGGAAACAGGAAAGGGAAAGATACCAGTATATGTCATTAAGACACTGAAAAATGAGTGAAAATACACCTAAAATATAATAGGGAATTTGTGGGGATAAAATATAAAATATTATGAGGGCATATGAAACTAAATATCAGAGAGAAAAATGTTCCATGAAAGAAAAGTACACATGAGACATGTGAGCTTTTAGGAAGTGATCATTATTTGTTCATCTAGAATGAGATGCTTAAAATTTTTCAAAAAATTGTGTTTATGTCATATAAAAACATCAGCACAGATTTAAGAAATTCTGATGAATCTTAGAAACATAAATAAAAATACAACCACATTAATACATGTGAGAATAAAACCTTTATATAAAAGCCATATAAGAAAAAGGAAAAGCAAGAGAAGAGAAAAAAAAAAAAAACATTTAAATGCCAACACAAAACATTGGGAAAAATAAATCAGCTGGCTTCAAGACCCACAATTTTATAGGACAATAGATTCAAGGATATAGTGGGATGAATCATAAAAAACCAGAAAATATAAAACTATCCATCAGAGATATTACACCTACCACCTATATTTTCTAAAGTGAAGAAAGTGTATTGGTTCCAGATAAAAAGAGGGTCTCTTTCATAATTTAGTTATATGTTTTCTAAATTTTATTTTTATTGTCTATCAATTATACTGCATAGGACTCTGCAAAAGATTCCAAGCTAAAACTACCAATAGTCATAGAAAAACCATCTCCAGCCTGGAGAGATGGCTTAGCAGTTAAGTTGCTTGCCTGTGAAGCCTAAGGACTCAGGTTCGATTCCCCAGTGCACACATAAGCCAGATGTACAAGTTGCAGCATGCATCTGGAGTTTGTTTGCAGTGGCTAGAGGCCCTGAAACACCCATTCTCTCTTTCTATTTGCTTCTTCCATAAATAAATAAATAAATAAATAAATAAATAAATAAATAAATAAATAAATATTAAAAAAGAAAAGTATCTCCAAGAGGTTGTTTTCCTTGGGGAAGGATGTCCCTAAACAAGAGGTCAGCTATTTTATCAGAGAATTAGGTAGAGAGACAACTAACTCATTCTTGGGTCAGAACAAATATAAGATTGGCCTAAAAATGATGTTGTAAAGGGCTGGAAATATAATAGAATAATACCAAGGAGTACAATAAGCTTCATTGTATTGTCAAAAGATACAGAGTCATGAGCCAGTAGTTATTGAAGCCTGACAGCAATATGTGCTACCAAGCAATGTGGACAGCTTTTAAAATAATCTAGAGGTGAGTTTGTGAAAGAGGGCCCTCTGAAAACTGCTATGTGTCATTCCAGGGTAATTGTGCAAGACTGCACCCTGTGAAGAGTAACATAGGAGGCTTTACAATGTAGAGGAAATAGACCACTAAAATATAATATGCAAATCGCTAAACAAATTGTCAATGCAAACACCACAGCTGTCACTTCAAAGAGAAATAAGAGGTAGTTTATTCTGGACCCAAATATGAGTGACCATGTTCCAGAAACACAGAAGATCTATCAGTCCATTCAGGCTCATCTGAGGCAGATACAACATTTTCAGGGAACTTCAGTTCATGCTTCCCCCTTCTGGCCACCAAGCATCACAATGTGCATGCAGAGGTTAAATGTTACTTAATGTTCCACAATGCTAGGAAGGCTCATTCCTATGATCTGTTATAGATGAAAAGCAATGCCATGTCACTAGGAAGCGTCATCCCTAAAATCTGATGTAGATGAGGCAGGAAGATGGTATTTACAAAAGAGGACCTGCTGGTAGAGCCATTAAGATAGAATCTCCTGCATCATATCAGATTTGTTAGCCATCATTATCCAGATATTATTACTTTTATTTTTCCAACCTCTGCATCCTATGTAACTTTTGTAAATATGACATATAATAATATAAGTATTGTACTTAAGATTATAATCATCAAGAATAGTCTTGCCTAATGATGTGAAGGAAGCAATTGAGGGAATAGATATCCTAACCAACCAAAGAAACCTCTATTGTGTCATCATACTCTATAATCAGACTGACAAAATGTTTTTCTTCTATAGCTACAGTTATCTTCACTTTGTGAAATGTTTTATATGGTATTTGTAGTATTTGAGTTAATTCATTGTCATTTAGTTCTAGTCTTTCTGACAAGTTTGATTCCATAGCTATAATTTCATGTGCAGTGGCTAGCTCTAATTCTAAGGAAGATTGGTCTTCAGTATCTAAGTTGTCATAACTCACATTTGTACATAATAACTTTATCCGTCCAATTATCTTGGTATTTCACAATTGCATTTTGGAGAACTAAATGGACAGTCACATTACAAAGAAATCAGGTAACAATTCACTATCATTTTGAATTCCTTCTCAACAGACTCATCCTTTTCCTGTGTACCAAATATTGCTTATGACAGGGGTGAAAATAAGGGATAAGACCTGTGAGAAATATGAGTTTCATAGTTTTTTTTTTCAGCACAACCAAATCTTATTCCTCATTTCACAATCAGAGAATGAATTGGGACTCCAGTAGGAGTCATTTTGTAATAATGCCCATCACCTTCCCATGGGACAAATACAAGTGATATTTAGTATTCTCCCAATCCCTAATTGCACTATGTGATACTTTGAAGACTTATCTAATCAAGAAACATGAGCTCTCAAGGCACAGTGTCTTAAGTTAAAATTCTCATCTATTACCTTCCACAATTAAGAATTTCCACAGATTATTAGCCTTGGCCTCTGAACAAAGTAGTGTCAGCTATTGTCCCATTGCTACTACAGATTCCATCTGAATTAACATTATCAATAATCCATGTTGCATTAAGGTACAGGCTCTTTCCCACCTCTGAATTTGGGAATAGTCTTGTATAGTTGGTATAGTATTTTTAATCCAATTTTGTTGTGAATTGTTTTCCTTTAAAAGATTTTACCATCCTCTCCCTTCTTCTTGAAATAGCATCCCTTCCATATGCCCTACCTTTGAAAGACATTCCTTTACTAAGGTGTATCTTTCTTCATTTGCAGTGAACTCAACTTGTCCTAAAATTCCTAGTCTAGCACCCACATTTCCTCTAAGATCCCATCTGCCTCTAGCATTTGGCCAATTTTGCACCATTGGAGACTGATGGCTTTAGTACAATATGGATAAAAAGAATCAACCCCTGATATTAGTACTTGTATCATCTGGAATTTGAGTCCACCAAGTTACTCTTATGAATTGAAGTTTATATGGTTGATAGGTATGGTTAAGTCCCATGTTGTATGGTATTCAGCCACATTTACAGGGCAAATGGTCATCAGAGTAGTCTATGCTATGACAAGAAACTCAGGCAGTAGCAACAGATTGATCATTATTTCCAGGAATTTCTTGTAATTTATCTTTTCCAATATCAATGGCAATGCACTAATCTAAATGGTTGTATCCAGTTAAAATCCTTCCCTTTTTCTTAGTGGGAATTTCTATTGCCATGGCTAGAGGGGTTGTATATCTAAAGTACAGATATACCAAACAGGGAATTCCTGTCTGACTCTGCCAGGTTATTATTTGGAATTTTTCTTTATCCAAATTATACTGAATAATAAGGAAGTCCTTTAATGTAGCCATCTTCCTCAGTCTTTCTTCACCTTACATTTTAGACAAAGACTCTGACTGATCCCAGAGTTCACCAGTTCAGTTAAACTAGCTAGTCAGAAGACCCTAGGAACCCTCATGTCTCCCCTTCTCCATTCCTGGGATTGCAAGTGTGTCACCATGCCAAGCTTTTAAATGGGTGTTTGGGATCCAAAGTCTGGTCCTCACACTTGCCTGGCAAGCACTTTGCCTACTGAGCCATAACCCTGCCCCAATGCCAATTTTAAAAAAAAAGAATTAGTATACACAAGGGAGGTTTGGTAGAATAAAATGCTAAATCTCTCTCTCTCACACACACACACACACGCAAATATGCACACATACTCACACAAATATACACAGAAAGAGAAAGGCCAGAATGCCTTAGAATGGTTACTATCAAGTGATAAAAGAAACAATTAAATTAAAACCAATAATTTTTTTTTTTTTTTTTTAAGTTGGGCTGACCTGGAACTCACTCAGTAGTGAGTGGCCTTGAACTAACTGTGATCTCCTACTTCAGCCTCCCAAGTGCTGGGATTAGAGGTGTATGCCACCACGCCTGACTAAAACCAAGAATCTTGTACCTTACAAAAATTATCTTTCAAAAATAAAAATGAAATAGTGTCAGATTTAAAATAAAACATAATAATTACACACATGCACATAGAATTTTCAATTGTCAGACTCACTTAAGAAGAATTAATAAACTTTTTCAGGTTGAAAGTAAATGATCAAATACAAATTATGAAAAAAGCAATGGGTACAAATAGGGGTAATTAAATGATTTAAGGAGTGTGCTCATTTGTTTAACAATTTTGTCATAATTTATATTTGGTCTATAACATAGAAATGCAATATATTTGACCATAATGACACAAATTTGGTAGATACAAGTAAGGTTGCATTGGCATAAAAAAGTGACATTACATGGTAACCCAAAATCTCAGGAAAAAAATGAAAATTGGATGGTAAAATTACTCTAAATTAAAAGTTCTAGAAATATTTCAAATGATCTGCATATAACCTTTTAAGTCCACATTGAAACCTAATCCAATACAATGATAAAAAAGACAAGGTGTAAGATATGATTCAACTATGATGGTCTCTCACTCTTGAACAGGATTTATCATTATAAAACTGTCTTTACAAACAATGTAAATTATTTTCTGCTTTTTATCACACCACTTGCTTAATCAAATACCTGTGAAAACGAAGTACTATCTTGGAAGATGTGTTTTCACCAGACCAAAAGAATTAAGAATTTTTATTATCATTTTGGGTCTCAGAAAGTACAGGTTTAGTTCCTGCCTGCATTGCTGCAGTCTGCCCTGACTACTGGACTCACATGGCCCATGGTCCATTCATTCAAGCACAGGGGAAATTTACCATTCATCTTTGACACTGAAGGGGACTTTTCGGAGGGTGGTCTTCTAAACCAAATGTTACCATCTTTGAACCACTATCTATAAGTTAAATAGAGTTCTGCTGGTTAGTCAAGAGCTTTTCATAGATCAGTTCCAGAAGAGAATCATCTGCCTGCTTACAAACACACCAACACTCCCTCTATATTCCTCCAGAACAATTTTACTATGGACTTCTTGATAATTATTCTCCTCTTGTACGATTTTTTTTCAGATATTACCTAAATTTTATGTTTCATAAATCATTATTATTCTGTCTTTCAGTTTAAATAATAATTTCAGCCAGTGCTTCACTGCAGGCTAGAAATATATTCCTAAATACAGATTCTGCAATACAAATTCAAAGAAACTTTACTGAGAATGCACATACAGCCCTTTGCCTTAAGCTCCAAACTATATGCCATGTCACTACTCTACTTATATTCTATGCTTCTTGAAATAAATACCCTTTGTGTGCTTGGACAATCTTATTGTTTTCCCTTAGCATGTCCAATTAATCTTGCCTCAAGGGTAGATTTTTATACCTAATCTTTTACCATACTTCACAGATAAGAGAGAAAACAGGTCTCAGCCAGATACAAGATACATCTTTACAATTGTTTTAAGCAAAAGAAATATAATTACTTTGCCTAACACCTTTCAAAATATTTTTCTTAAATGTTACCTATAATCATTGACCCTGTGCATTACTTCAAACTTATAATCTAAATTATACTTCATAGTAATGGTTCATCAAAATGATTTTGTTTGGAAATACTAAATTGAGATCATGTTCCCCAATATGATATTGTAACCAGAGTTTTGTGATTCCTTGTCAATACACCAATACACCAATGCGTCAGTAAATTTAGGGTATCCACAGATCCTTGTCTTATGCATTAAAATAATTAAAATCCATAGAGAGGAGGATAAGACTTAGGGAGAACTTATTAGATTAAGAGAGGGAAATATAAAAAAATACAAAGAACTCCTGCCTTATAGAAGGCAGGAGTGGGTAGGGAACCCACATGAGAACAGGGGTTCCCCACTGTCTTAGCCAAGCAGGGCTGAAAGGGGGATTACCAGAACAGGGACCTAGAAGTTCAGGAGAGGTGAACAGCCAGGAAGAGACTGTACCCACATGATAAGCATCTATTTATAATTTTATTGTGGTAGGCTTTACCCTCAGGCCAAGGTGAGCCTGAGAGAGAGTTGATTGGTCTGGACTCAATGGGGCTGGCTCAGGAAGAGGTGTGCATACTTGAGTGGGAGGGGGAGGCCTGATTGGACAGGCTGGATCAGATGCTGAACTCTGGCTGTCTAACAGTTTACCTGACTAATTCTAAGTCAATATAACAATATTCATGCCATCAAACATTCAAGCCAGGTGTCATATCTCTTGAAAATAAAGTCTAATTAAACAATACAGTTTTCTTTGAGACTTACCTTAACTCAGGCAAACATTTCTATATTCTCTCGATTTTTGTGCCCTGTGGGGACCTTACTAATGTATCTTGTTATGACTCCATGGAACACCCATTTCAAAAAAGAATCTTATGCATTTATTTTCTACACATTGCTTAATAAGTTTTTTCACTCACATGGGCATTGAATTCATTTGTCTTTTTGAGGTCCTGGAGACTAACTCCAGAGCTTCCTACACATTGAATAGGTTCATACGTTTTCCAATTTTCTTAAAATGTCTGTTAAATTATTTGTCTAAAACACCTGATGAAACTAATGCCTACCATTCCATAAATTTGCAACTTGTAAGTAAATCCATGATAAATCAAAGGTAGTCAAGAATACAGGATATCTGGAAAATAGCTCATTTTATGTTGTCAGAGAGTATTTATCATCTTGTGAAGGAAAGTCAAAGATATTATACAAAAGCCTAGAATTTCATGACTACACAAATGAAAGTGTGCACCTTTATAAAAGTATGATTATTTCATCCAGGGGTCAGTTACCTGAGAATCTTCATTCCACAGGACATGTTAAAAATAGCGAGGCATGGTGGTACACATCTTTAATCCCAGCTCTCAGGAGGCTGAGGTAGGAGGAGCACTGTGAGTTCAAGACTAGCCTGAGAAAACATAGTGAATTTCAGGTCAGCCTGGACTAGAGTGAGACCCTACCTTGGAACCCCCACTCAAAAGTAAAACTAGATATGGCAAGGACCTTTTCCCAATGGCACCCATTTAGTAGAGCTAGGGCTAGGTATTCATAACATATCCATACTGTAAGTATACTGGTATGCAGAAAGTTTGAGAATATCTGAAATCTTATCTATGAAATAGGAATATTCTGAGAAAATAAGAAAAGCAGAATGGAGGTATTATTATCTGCCATACACAATATAAACAGACAATATTAGAGAGTATATTATGTGGAAAAGTCTAGAGTAATTTGGGTCTTTCTATTGTTATTACTTTGAAATTCTCTGTGTGTATCTTTAGATCTTTCTCTCTTTTTTCCTCTCTCTTTCTTCCTCCCACTCAGATTTATCATATATACTTGTTGCAGTCAGCTTCATGTTGCTGTCAGCAAACACCTGACTGAGAGCAGCTTGTGGGAAGAGATGGTTTATTTTGGCTTACAGACTCAAGGGGAAGCTCCATCATGGCATGGGAAAATAATGGTATGAGCAGAGGGCATACATGATCTCCTGGATAACATCAGGTGGACAACAGCAGCAGGAGAGTTTGCCAGACACTGGCAAGGGGAAGCTGGCTATAGCACCAATAAGCCTGCCCCCAACAACAGATCAACTCCATGGAGCACCAGTTCCCAAATTGCCACCAGCTGGGAACCTAACATTCAAAACACCTAAGTTTATGGGGAACACCTGAATTAAACCACCACAATACTATTGAGATGTTTAGTTAGGTTTCAAAGTGTAGTTTCTCTGACAATTTGACATCATGCTTTTCTGGTTTGTGCATTTATATTTTTATAGTCATGACAGCTTTTCTGGTTTGACCAGCATTTATATTTTTATAGTATTCCATACTTGCTCTCCACAGTGACCAACCAGGCACACAGACTCAAAGAAAGACTCCTGCTAGGCAAATATCTTTACTTTTTACTGTTTTCTTTTATAAAGTAATAAAACATTGAATATATTGGGGAATATTTCAAACTACCACATTCCGCCCTGGCCCCCAATATATTTAGCTCCTGGCCCCCAATAGATTTATAACTTTAAATTGTACTCAGTCCAATTTCAAAGGTTCTCACAGTCTTGATCATCTTTCAACATGTTAAACATTTTTAACTGGTAAAAGACATAGCAAGGAGAGACTAGAATAATGCAAACTCAACCACCATCAGCAGTCATCAAACTGAGCAGTTCAAGTTCAATATAACCAGAGACTAACAGTCTCCAGGTTTTCCAATTCCGCCCCTCCAGCTGGGCAAGTTTCAGTTTTATCAAAACATCTTCAAATCTTAACCCACGGTTCTTCATTATGCCCTGATCTCATTGAACAGTAACTCAGACCACTCCATGCATTTTCACAAAACTAATACCAGGTGTATAAAGCCATATTCTAAATCCAGGACAAAATAAACCATTGCCTTGAAAATTCCTTCTCCACAACTTTCCAATTTGCATTTCTAACACTTTCCTCAGGCATCCTCTCCAAAAAATCAAGTCGGGCACCTTCCTTCCACCTTCCTTCCACCTTCCTTAAGATTGCTAATGTGTTTGACAATAACAATGAAAAATCTCAGTCCGATATCTTTAATTCATTTAACCTCAAACATTCTGGGCCTGGATAGCGGAACGTAGCCATCCCTTATGCCAGTAGCCCAGTTTAAAAGTTCTGCAGTCTTTCCTTCCCCTTAGAAAGCTCATATTCAATTCTGCACAAATTCAAACTCTCATCAGAATGTGTGCATTCTCATCTATCCTTTGGTTTCCAAATGCACCTTCAGTTGCAAGCACCAAGTCCATGCCCATTCCTCCAAAACAAAGGTTCCAAAAGACGAATATCCACACGGTCTGGTTCATCTCACCCCACACTCCTCGGTACCACTTTACTGTAGCAGACAGCTTCAGGTTTGCTGAGATGAACTTCCAGACCAGGCTTTGTTATGGAGGAAGGGATTTATTTATTGAAGCTTACAGATCAGGGAAGTTCCATAAGGGCAGAAGAAGTGGCCTGCTCTCCACAGGCAAGAGAGAGAGAGAGAAACCAACCAGCCACCACAGCACACAGAGCAAAACTACAGCCAAAAGGTCACAGCAAAAACTCCTGTATTTGCATATCTTTACAATGGACTCTCAAACCATCACCACACCTTAAGACCAGTTCTTTTTAATAAAACATTGAATATTACATTTATTTTTTAGTGACAAGGACTTACTGTTTTCTTTTGATATTTAGAAGTTTAATTTAGCATCATTTACAAGTTCTGATGAAAAGTTTCAGTTTTCAATCTCAAATTTACTTTTCATTAAGGATATTGACAGTATCAGTCAACAACAGCTTATAAAGGATAAAATACAACTAATATTACACTTCTAAAAATGTGCACTTGCTCATAACAATGAAAATAGAATTTTATCATATTCTCCCCAATTAATTGTGATGGGACCCTCCTTGTTGGGTATACAGTGGGTTTAATGCATTGTTTTCAGGTAAGTCCATGCAGAAATTTATGGGGAAAAGTATGTTGCTGTGTTCTTTTTTTCAATTTATTTATTTTTTTCATTAGTTATACACATAATGTAAATACATTCATATTGGGCTCTAACAATTTTGTCCTCCCCCTCTGAAGGACCCCTTGTTGGGTATGTGGGTCATCTTAGCCATCAATTTCCTCTGAGCCATGTTGGTTTTGTTTTATGTCTTGTTCAGTGATGAGGTCTTGGGAGCCTCTGTGTCTCTGGATATCTGGATTAGTAGGAATTGAGTGTTATCTGTGTCTATCTCTTTCACCCTTGTGTTGTTGTCAGGATCATCAAGAAAGCAGCACTCTTGCTCATTTCCCTAGTTACTCTATGGTTTCAGCTGGGACCTTGGTGAAGTGCAATAGGCTGATCCTCTAAGGATCTGAAAGAGAAGCAAATTCTCCAACGGACAGAGAAGTCAGCATCGGATAAATGGGATAACCATTATTATCTTAGAGAGAATTTTATAGGTGTAGGCTCTCTTGTATCCCATGATTGAGGGGAGCTTGATATTGGAGAGTGCGCTCTTTTTTTTTTTTTTTTTTTTTTGATATGTTTTGACTTCTTTCCTAGTTCCAGTTATGAGTTCCATTCCACTGAGTGGATCTGTTAGCCAAATCAAGAGAAGTTAGATGCCCACCATGGCTGTGTCGATGCTGCATTCTTATAATATGAAAGGATCCAATTACTCTGTAGTCATCTTTCTTCCATATACTATTTTAATACTCTTCATGCACTCTCCATTATATAGAATAATTATATCAAATTTCTGCTACATTTTTTCCCTGTGGAAGTTTTTTTGCCAAGTAAATTTGAAAAATGTAAGGGAACAGGTAATGTGAATATTTCTGTTTACTGTGCCTATTCTGCTGAATGGGGACAAATTCCTGATCTATTTTAAGCCATCAGCAACTGGAAACAACCTAACCCACCGAAAGTGTTATGTGCTGTGTGCTGTGGGTGAAGAAGGATGCTTATTTTTGACAATACTTTTAAAAATAAAAACAGGACAAGTTTATTAAGTATACTACAAAGAACAGAGGGCAGCAACAGAAAAATCAACTGCCAATAATACTTCTTAATATAGAAAAATCTATCACTTACATATCTCATCATGTTTGCAAAATACATCCTGCAAAGGCATTTTTGAAAGTCATACAAACCAAGGACCCCAGCCAACTTCTTTGTTAGCTTTTACAAAATGTTATTTCTATGTGAAAGAGTAAAATCTCCAAAACTGGTAGAACTGCCTATGTAAAATTCAAATAAAAATATAGTTGGTAGATATGGGAAGATACATTATTTTTAATTTTCGTTTAATTTTTGACAAGTTTATACATATATGTGATGTATTTTGATCATATTCATTGTTCATTATTCTCTCTTAAACCTCTATCCCTCCCACTTTACCCCTTCTTCTTCCCTACTATTCCTTTTACTACTATCAGGTCTATTTTTGGAGAATCACTGCGTTAAATTAGAGTTGATTGCATAAATATACATAGGGTGTTATGTACTGGTATAATATTATTTTATATTAGAAGCTTAGAAGCCACATATGAGTGGATTAGGGCAACAAGAAAAACAAGAATATTGTGTCACTTGATGATCTGCTGCTCCCATCTCCAGGATCCACTTGCTTATCACCCAATGAACTTCTCCCATGACCACACCCATTACCACCAGTATAACTGGCTCTGCCTCCACCATCAGGGGCACCAGCAGCCATAATTGACTCTTTAAGGGAAATTCCAACACATTTTACATCAACTGGGATCTTATAGAAAGGGTCCTTGGCAACCACAACTCCTGGTACTTCTGATCAGCACCTCAACTGGGGACCCAAAAACAGACCCTACAAATGACAACCTTCAAACTGTTCCAGAAACAGAGAAACAGGCAACTTCCTGAGCCAGTTACCACAGTCATAGCTGGAGGGAGTTCGTCTCAGCTATTGCCAGCTTTCATAACACAATCAATTTTCTCCACACATGCCCATCCTGATATAAGATGCATACAAAAGATCAAATAGACAGGTTCAAAAGAGAATCTCTCCAGGTCATAGTGAAGTTAAAATCATAGGGACATCTTAGAAGCCCATATTCTACTAAATTTGAAAATTTAAAAGAAATGTATGAATTTCTAAAGGCATACAATCTGTCTATGAAAGTTAGTCCAGGATGATGTAACGAACTTAAAGAGGTCTGTAACAAGCAATAGATTGAAACAAACCAAAAAGAAATTTCAGGGCTGGAGAGATGACTTAGCAGTTAAGGCACATGCCTGAGAATCCTAAGAACCCTGGTTCAATTCTCCAGGTCCCACGTAAGCCAGATGCATATAGTAGCACATGTGTCTGGAGTTTGTTTGCAGTGGCTAGAGGCCCTGGCAGGCCCATTCTCACCCTCTCTCCCTCTCTCTGTCTCTAATAAATAAATAAATAAAAATAAAGTCAAAAAAAAAAAAAAAGAAAGAAAGAAATTTCAGGTACAGATGGATTCATTGCAGAAAACCAGACCTTTAAAGAACTAAAACCAATGCACCCCCAAATTAGTCCATAAAATAGAAAAGAAAGGAACATTTCCAAACTATTTTTACAAATTCAATATTACACTAATACAAAAGCCATATAGAGACACAACAAAACATTACTTAAAACTCTCCCTGATGAACATCACAGTAAAAATTCTCAATAAAACACTTGTAAACTCTATTCGAGAAGAAATTACAAACAAGATTATTCAGGGGGTGGAGAGATGGCTTAGTGGTTAAGTGCTAGCCTGTGAAGCCTAACAACCCCAGTTCGAGACTTGATTCCCCAGTACCCACATAAGCCCGATGCAAAAGGGGGCACATGCATCTGGAGTTCGTTTGCAGTGGCTGGAGGCCCTGGTGTGCCCATTCTGTCTCTCTCTTTCTCTCTCTCTCTCTTTCTGTCTTGCCTGTCACTCTCAAATAAAAAAAAATAAAAATGAGTTTAAAAAGATTAGTCACCATGATTAAGGGGGCTTCATTCCAGAGACACAGGGATGACTTAACATAAATACATCAATAAAAGTAATTCATTACATTAATGAACTAAAGGACAGATATTATATGAGCATTTCAAAAGATGCAGAAAAGATCTTTGACAAAAATCTATCAACCCTTCAGAATAAAAATCCCTGCAGAGACTAGGGACGAGGAAACCTAACTCACCATAATAAAAGCTATATAACAAACAAACCAAAATAACTAAAATAACACTAAATGGAAAAAAAAACTTAATGTATTACTGATGCATTCAGGTTCACATTGCTGGTAGAAATCACCTGACCAAGAGCAACTTTTGGTATAAAAGGATTTATTTTGGCCTACAGACTCAATGGGAAGCTACATCATGGCAGGGGGAAATGATGGCATGGACAGAGAGTGGACATCACCTCCTGGCCAACATCTGGTGGACCATAGCAAAAGGAGAGTGTGTCAAACACTGGACAGGGAACCCTGGCTATAACACCCATAAGCCAACCGCCAACAATATACTGCCTCCAGGAGGCTTTAATTTCCAATTGCCATCAACTGGGGAGACTAGCATTCAGAATACCTAAATTTATGGGGGACACCTGAATCAAGCCACCACATTCCACCCCTGGCCCCCATAAACTGATAACCATCAATGATGTAAAATACAATGCATTCAGTCCAACTTTAAAAGTCCCCATAGTATTTATCAATCCTAATGATGTTCAAATATCCCCATAAACCAAGGTCTTTTAACTGAGCCATAATACCAAAAAATCCCCCCCCCCAAAAAAAACCATAATGGCACATAATAAACACTCACACTGCAAAAGATGGCATTGGTCAAAGCAAAGAAATATTCAGCCAATACAAGATTTAAAACAACCAGAGCAAGCATCAAACTCTGTAGCTTCAAGACCAACAACTCTAGTCAGTGTCAAATCTTGAAGTCCAATAATTCTAACTAGCAATAATTCTCTGAATTTCCAATTCTGTCCCTCCAGCTAGGCTACTCACAATCCTGGGAAACTTCATCTGGGGCTGGCAGCTTTCCTTAGCAGCTATCTTGTGGTCCCAGCATCTCCACTGGGTCTCCACTCCAATCTATGGTTTATATTCACAGCTCTATTGGGTGTCCATGCAGGCATCCAGCAAACCTGCCTCACACTGCTCATGGCCATTTCCAAAACACAAGAACATGTTGAAAACTCAATTACCTTCTCTTTCCTGCATTTCTTATACTCCACAACACCAGATAGGTTGTCAATTTGTTAATCCATGGGGAGGAGGGCATAAAGCAGACTTTGAAGAATAGGACACTCCTTGAGCACTCAGCCCCCTTCAAAAGAGTCTACATTCTTCCTTTTGTCCCAATGCAGATCAGCTGGCCCAATCTCAAAGTTTGCAATCTCTCAATTACAGCTGAACAAGCAGAAGTTTTTGCCTAAACATTTCTTTCTGTGCCATATCCCTCTGCTCACATCAGTCTGTTTCTACACATTGCAACCCTGCAGAAGTTCTCAGGAAATGGTCGTAACAGCAAGCCTCTCACACAAACCACCTGTAGCCCAGTCCAAGCAATGCTCTCTTCCACCCTCATAAGCCAAACCTCACAGTCCATAGTTCTTACTGTATTCAGGTCTTTCAACTTTGACCAGAATAGTGCATCAAACTGTACTTACAGCACTTCAAGTCATCTCTTAGGTCAAGGTTTCAAATCCTTCCACATTCCTCTTGAAAATCAGCTCTGAAAGGTCAAAGCCACACATATTATTGATTTTGCAAGTGGGGTTCTACATAATAGAGAAAACATGTGGTTTTGATCTTTCTTACCTTAGGTCACTTCATTTGAAATAATTCTCAGGCTGGAAAGATGGATTAGTGTTTAAGGCTCTTGCCTGAAAAGCCTTGATTCTCCAGTGCCCACATAAGATACCCAAGGTGCCCTGTGTGTCTAGAGTTCAATTGCAGTGGCTAGAGACCCTGGAAACCCATTAACTAGCTATCTGCCCCCTCCCTCTCTCCCTTTCTCTCTCTCCTTACTCTTAAATAAATAAATAATTCTTTCTAGATCCACCCATTTCCTGTAGATTTCATAACTTTATTTTCCAAACTGCTGAGTAGAATTCCACTGTATAAATGTGCCATATTTTCATTATCCATGCACCTGTTGCTGGACATCTAGATTAATTCGAATTCTTAGCTATTGTAAATAGAGTTGCAGTAAGCATGAATCTGCAAGTATCTCAGTAGAATAATGAGAAATCCTTAAGGTATATGACTAGGAGTGCTACAGCTGGGTCATATGGATGTTCTATTTCTAATTTTTCCAGACACTTGCATACTGATTTCCTCAATTGTTATACTAGTTTGTACTTCCACCAGCAGTGAATGAGTTCCCTTTCCTTTCATCCTTACCAGCATTTGTTGTCAGTTTTCTTGATCCTAGCCATTTTAACTGAAGGAAGACAGTACTGAGTGGTTTTAGTTTGCATTTCCCTAGTGGCTAGGAAATTTGAATATTTTAAACTATATTTTTGTGAAATGTTTATTCATTTCATTAGCCCATTTTGTTGAGGTTCTCTTTTGTGACTCTCAAATTATTCCTACCATGATGATTCGTGGTATTTATATGGCCAATATAAATTACTGTTTACAATTCATGGAAAGTAAACACATAGTTTCCTCCTGCAGATAATGAGCCCTTATATCTCACTGGGCATTCAATTCATACTCATTTTTCCAGCACTGATAAAGAGAATTGTGATTAGTAATATGTTACTTTTAGTAGGCCATGGTACCCAGCTATTTGTTCAAAAAACTCCATCCATGTTGTTAAGAATACAGTTTTGTATAAGATAAACATTAAAATTAGTAGACATTTAATATCAAAAATTAATTTGCATTGTGTAGATAAGTTTCATCCAATCAATAGAAAATCAAGAGAAAAGAGGGAAAGAGGACGATTGATTATCATGAGGAAAAACATATCCTGTCATTTGAGTGCACTCAGACTCCAAGCACATTCTGACTTCTCAGGCCTTTTATCCTGCTAATTTATAGCTTAGATTTGCAACCTCCAGGATTGTGTAATAATATGAGATAGTGCCTTAAGTGGTGAGATCTCTCTCTCTCTCTCTCTCTCTCTACTTCCTCCCCTATCTCTTTTTGTGTCTTAAGTAATTTTAGAATCATGAAAAACCTGAATCATGATGAACATTTGTGTGTTGAGATACTCTCTTATACCTAATATAAGGGGATCAATACTACATTGCCTGAGCAAATCATAATGACTTCCTCTAAGATTGCTGCTACCTTGAAATGCTCTTGATTCTCCCCAACATTCAACATCAATATAAATCTTTCTTCCTATAGCTGTTAATAGATTCAAATTTCACTGTGTTCTGATTAGATTAAAAAAAAACTAAAACAGTCTGATCCATGTGAAACTGTACTATTTTCTTTTTCAAACTTAGGAAATTTTGGATAATTTTGGAAGAAATGTAAAGTTGGATCAGATATACTTTGAGGACATGAGCTCACTTAGTAGAGGCCCTGCAATTAAGATGAAGTTCAGGAAGTTAAAAAAAGTCTGATAATATTTTTTAGTTGTTAAATCATGAACATAAGGAAATTCATATCAAATGAAATTTACATGGCCGATATGCTTTGGTATGATATAGATATGGATGTAGGGATTCCAGTCATCTGGGAAATTGTAATGTTTATGTATATTTTTCATTTCATATTGTGTTTTAAACCCTAGGAGAGTTCAGATGATAATCATTTCACCATGATTAAGAGAAAAAGCTTGTAAGGGAAGGTTCAACATTGTTAAGAAGCTCTGTGATAATCCCCTGCATGTGAAAACTTTTACCAATGAGTTGTAAAACCTAAATGCAATGAAGGAGGTAAATTGGATTTTGAGATGGTAAAGGACAACTGATAACACTCAATTTCCACAAACAAGGTAGGTGTAGGTATCTTAATGGACAACATACTCAAGGCAACAATCCACAGTCTTACTTGCAGGGACCTTCAGTATTGGTTGGTTCATCATGCTGTTTCTAGAAGTATAATAGGTAAGAAGTATACTCAGTTCTTACATGATCTTCCTGAGGATAAAATTTGGATTTTGGGTCACTTCTAGATAAGCTGAATCAAAATCTAGATCGAATCATAAAAACAGAAATGAATGATGGCTACTTCATCATGTCCCAGAATTTAAGTCATTTTACAGATTTAGAATTCAGTGAATGAAGAAAAGGCTATTGTCAACCTTTTTTTCCAATCTTTATTTAAGGATGCTATGACTTTCTATGATGATAAGTGGGCACCTATCATCAAGAAAAGGCAATGAATTCTGTTGTGAATTACTAGGCATGATACTGAACTGATAGTAATGACTTCAGTCTGTTTTTCTAGTTTGATTAGGGAAGTATGAATGCCAGATATCAATGTTTAGCTCTGGTTCATGTCCTAGGATGCAGAGCATCTCCAAAATCAAGCTTTAGTTGTGTCTCCAATTCCAGAATCCAGAATTTATATAGAAATACTTAGGAATGACAGGATCCCTGATTTGTAGGTGAGGGATATGTTTGGTTGAAAAAAACCAAGTGGTATTCAATATAACTACCTCTACCTAGACTAGTAAACAGAAAGTCATTCAATATTCCAATGGGAATGCAGTGAATACTGCCACCATGAAGAGCATAAAAGATATAGGGACGGTGATGATTACCATATCCATATTAACCTTGTCTATTAGACCAGTACAGAAAACAGATCTTAGGTAATCTCACTAGATTATCATAAAGTTAACCTGGTAGTGATTCCAATTGTAGCAGCTTTACCAGATGTGGCTTTGTTGCTTGAGAAAATTCACATATCTCCTGATACAGGTATTGTAGCCATTTATCTGGAAAGTGATTTCTCCTATATCCATGTTAGAAAAAAAAAGTGAAGCTTGTTTAGACATACATTATTTCTTTCTCAGGGCTATGTAAGTATTCAGTCCTAATTGAATTATACAAAAGAGTAGAACTCTTGGTCACCTTTTTCTTCCCCAAGTTATCTCACTTACCTTTTATACTAATGACATTTTTATCTATTAAGTAGAAACTTTGTATGGAACATCAGGTGTTGTTGCCATCATTTCCCTCCTCCTTGCCCCTACTCCACTTTGAGCCCTCTTTAGTGGGATTGCTGGTATTCACCATGGAGTTGTGGGTTATGAGATGTAACAGCAGAAGTCATCCATTTGAGGGGGTGTCAATGCCTTTAGATATTACCTCCCAATCAGCGGGTCTTACATTCTTTCTGCTCTCCATTCCACAAAATTCCCCGAGCCTTGGTGGGTGTGATTTAAGTTTACTGTTGAGCTTGCTGCAGTTTCTGGATTTCTGGGTTTGAGTATCTTTAGTGTCCATCTCCATCACCCTGGTACTTGTTGACAAGCTTGCAGTGGAAACCATACTTTTGCTCATCTTGTCATATTCTGTTTGCATGATTTTTTTAAGCTTACCAAAGTTTTGGACTACTGAACAATTTCTTCTGTCTTATTTTCCAGATCTGAGATTCTGTAATCCACATGGTTCACTCTCTTAGTGAGTGTTGTAGAGATGTTTTGTAAGCTCTATTTGAGTTTTGTATTCCATTGGATTTTTTTTTATTGTATCCATCCCTTTTTGAGATCCAATTTCAGGTCATTGTTTGATTTTCTTTATTCTTCTTGGAATTCATTTTTTTTTCCATTAAATTATGTCTTCATTAAGCTTACTCAGGTGGTTATTGAGATCATCTATGTGTTGACTCACCTTAAATTCATTTCTCCCTCTTTTGTGTTCTGTCTGGTTTTCCTCAATTAAGTTAAGCCTAGTGATGAAAGCTGTGTACTGTAAGAAATGATTCCATTGACTTTCATGTATGTGATTGTTGTTTTTTGATGATTTTTTTATAGATCAGTGAATCACTTGGTCAGAGTCACATAGGTTATTGTACTTTCATTTTGGGATACTATTTCTGTTGTCTCATCTATGTTTTCCTTGGAAACTTCCATTGTGGAAGTAGATAACCTTGGTGGAGATCTCTTGGTTTGTTGTCTTTCATTGTTTTTGTTTTTGCATTGGGTTTATCCAGTGTAGGGGCAATGGTAAACTGAGGCAGCAAGCAGCACAGCTAGGCACAATCAGAGGAGTTGGCCAATGCCTAAAGGTCTGCTGAGGCATGAGGTGTGGGGTGGGGAGGGAGACCCACAGGGGCCAAGAAGTGGAAAATGCAATACCCATTACCTTCCTGGAGATCACATGTCTTGAACACACTGAAAACATACCCTTCTGGAGTGCCCGGGCTCCAAACATGCTGGTGCCCTGAACACATGGGCCCAAAGCAGGCCATATCTCTCACCACCCCTGGAGCACTCAGGCCCAAAAAAGGCAGGCCCCAAACACTCACAGTACCTTACCCACCTGGAGTTCACAGGCCCCAAACACACTGCACCTCTTAGTATCCCAGAGTGCCTGGCATTTTATTGATTGGGTCTATAGAACAAGAAGTAACTATAATTTAGATGCATCTGACTGTAAAATAACCCCCCCAAAATAGGGGCCTCTGTTAGAGTAAAATTTCTTAAGTCCATTGCTATGTATGGGGTTTGGTAATATACCCCTTCTAAGGTTAAGAAATAGACATTGCTTATATCCATTCCCATAGTCAAAATTGGTACAATGTTTAATGTTCCTAGGTCATAACATTGTCCTCATTTATGTTCACTACCTTGGTCGGTTTATTGAATGACCTAAAAAGCTAGTAGATTTTATGGGGAAACGGAATAAGAAAACACTCTGCAACAGCTTGCAGTTTTGTAGAAGCTGCTCCATCCTTTTGAATATGTGTAATATCAGTGTGAAATAGAGCTGGAGATTGGAGCCTATTGTAATACCATAAGTAAAACATAGTATATATCATATGGCATAAGAAGGAACAATGCCCTACTCATTGGATCACTTTTCCCTGGAAAAAAAAATAAAAACAAACGTCATCTTGTCTGCTACTGAGCCTCAGTGGAGACTGCTTATCTATGAATTACAAATTTATCCTGAAAGCTTGGTTGTCTATTATTATCTAAGTCATATCTGACCCTCTAAGATGGAAAGTTGAGTGAGAACAGTAGTATTATATCTTCAAAAGAAAGTGACATACTTAGGCTGGGGATATGGCTCAGCAGTTAAAGACACTTTCTTGCAAAGCATGTTCACTTGGGTTCAATTCCCATGTAAACACAGGGGCACAAAGTTGTTTATGTGTCTGGATTTTGTATGCAGTGGCAGGAGGCCCTAGTGTGCCTTCTCTCTCTCTCTCTCTCAAGTAAATAAATAATATTTTAAGAAAGTGATATACACCAGACCAGGCTCCAGCTGAGTACTAACTAACATGTAAGTAAGCTACATGAAGTAGTTACCTAAATGTTCATGTTCCCTATACCTACAACACTGCCTTCTCTCTTCTAAATAGCACCTAAAGATTAATGGAGAGTTTTCTATGATCATTTGAAAGAGGAAGAAGAAAGATAGACTTGGTACAGAAATAGTTCTGTTTAACATGCACAGACTGAGTCATAGCATTTCAGGTCCTTTTGGGGACATACTTGAAGGCACTGTTAACAAGAATTACTCCCAGTGGGGAAAGCTTAAATAAGTACTATAGATTTTCACATTTGTGTTTGCATAGATAGTCATATTTGTGTCTATATACTACTTCCTGGCAATTATTAATCTGATGACCAGAAATTTTAAGGAACATAATTTCAAAATTGGTGACAAGAAAGTTTGAGAAAGAGGTATGTACATAGCCTTCTCTGAATGGGTGAAAAGTGTGAAAATATCTGTATCCCATACTGTCCCATACGAACACAGTTGTTGTAAATTCATGAATGTAACATGCAAGGTTTACAAATCAGCATTTTGCAACCTTCCTTCTCATCTTTTTCTTATATTCTTTCTATCCTCTCTTTCACAAAGTTCCCTAAGTCTTGTAGGCATGGTTTAGCTGTCCTATTTGAGGCAAGACACACCATAGTCACTTATTCTCAGCTATTTTGCCAGGTATGCATTACAGCCATAACCTGTGCCTATTGTAGTAAGAAACATCTGTGATTAAAGCTTCAAGTAGTACTAATCTATAGAAATTATATATATATACATCTTTAGAAGATGATTTGATATGTCATCTATTTAGCATAACCACAGTAAAGGTTTCCCCATAGACCTATAACCTTACTCATAGTCTTTGGGCCAGGTTACTATACAAGGCATGGATTTCCTCCTGTGGAGTGGCATTAAAATCCAACCAAAAACCCGTTGATTACTCACACAATATTCATGCCATTATTGTACCAGCAGTCATGTATTGCCCAGCAAGACAGTTGTGGAGTATCCAGGGTCCACAGTTATTACTGTTAATGGCTGTTCTCCCCCAACAGCATACATAGTACCTTCTGGTATGAAGAAATCTAGCCAACAGGGAGGAAGCTTCTAATCCAGTTTCAGATTGTTTTCTATTTGTCCCACAACTGAAATGTGTAGAGGATGCAGCAAAATTGACTTACCATCTAGTCTTAGTGGGAAACCTTAGAGCATTGGGAATAACCTGTATTGTTTAGGTAGCCTCTGTAACCTCATTGACCAAATACTCATTGGGTAATATCTCATACTTGACACTGGAATTTATGATTAATAGCCTATGACTTGTCAGAGCAGATTTTTCCTCAAATGTAAGAGACTTTGTTTTAAACACTTTAAAAAACTATTTGAATTAGTAATGGTTATCCCATTTAACCAGTGCTGATTTCATTCTTCATTGGAGATTCTGCTTCTCTTTTTCAGATGGGAGTTGGACCTGAGGAGATAAATGACCCAGGACACTTCATCCCAGCCCCAACTGAAACCATAGAGGAACTGGGGAAATGAGCAAGAATGCTGCTTTCTTGGTAAACCTGATATCAGCACAAGGGTGTAGGAGCTAGACACTGAGAACACTCAACACCTCCAAAGCAGAGATCCAGAGGCTCCTAAGATCCCATTCCTGAAGTAAACATAAAATGCACCCAACATGGCTCAGGAAATTTTGCAGAAGAGGGGGCAGAAAGATTGTTAGAGCCACAAGTTGGGACATTATGCACAGAGACATTGGCTCTCCCACATAACTGACTGCTGCCCCCATAATACATGACCTACAATCTCCATAGGGTTGACTGACATCCCCAACAAGGAAGGCCTCTTCAGAAAAGAGGCAGGGAGGAGGGAAAGGATGGTACCAACATGTTTTGTTTACATAGTAAGTATGTCCATATCTAATAAAAAATATTTGAGAGAGACACAGGGGGGGCGGGAGAGAGAGAGAGAGGTTGGGCACACCAGGGCCTCCAGCCACTGAAAACAAACTCCAGACACATGGGCCACCCTGTGCATATGGCTTACGTGTGTCCTGGGGAATCGAACTTTGGTCCTTTGGCTTTGTAGCCAAGTGTCTTAACTGCTAAGCCATCTCTCCAGACCTAAACACCTTTAGAAAATAGTTTTTTTTTGTTTTTGTTTTTGTTTTGGCTTATCAAGTAGTAGGTTTTCTTAGTTTTGATTTATCCTCCTTCTACTTTTTTCACACTCATACCACCCCTAACACCATGTCTGTATAAACCTTTCTCTCTCGCTATTAATCCTCTATACTTACATGCCCCTTGAATTCTATTATGCCCACAAATCCTCCCATGACTCCATTCTAGCTATGTGACCTTTACTGAATCTCACTAAGACTTAAGGCCACTAATCTAGAAGTTTGAATCTAGGATCCACATATGAGAGATAACATGCAGTGTTTGTCTTAGTCTGGGTTATTTTACTCAATATGTCATTTTCCAGTTCCATCTATTTGCATGTAAATTTCATTTTTCTTTGGAGCTGAATAAAACTACATTGTGTATATGTACCACATCTTTATAATCAATTCATCAGTTGATGGACATCTATGTTGATTCTATTTCAAGCTATTATTAATAAAACACCAATAAACATGGGTAAGCAAGTATCTTAAGTAGTGTGTAGTATTTACAGTTTGTATCTAGGAGTTATATAGGTGGAGCATGAGCTGTATTTTTGGCTTTATAAGAAATATCTAAGCCGGGCATGGTGGTGCACACCTTTAATCCCAGCACTTGGGAGGCAGAGGTAGGAGGATTGCCGTGAGTTCGAGGCCACTCTGAGACTACATAGGTCAGCCTGGACTAGAGCAAGACCTACCCCCCCCCAAAAAAAAAAGAAAAGAAAAGAAAAGAAAAGAAAATATCTACATGGATTTTTTTTTGTTGTTGCTGTTGTTGTTTTTGTTTTTTGAGGTAGGGCCTCACTCTAGTCCAGGCTGACCTGGAATTCATTATGTAGCCTCAGGGTGACCTTGAACTCATGGCGATCCTCCTATCTCTGCCTCCGAAGTGCTGGGATTAAAGGCGTGTGCCACCACACTCAGCTCTACGTGGATTTTTATAACAACTACGCACTTTGCACTCCTACCAATAGTAAATACGTTTCTCTCTTTCCTTGTCAGCACTTGTTTTTATTTTGTTTTGTTTTAGCCATTTTGACTGGAGTGAGATAGAATCTCAAAGCAGTTTTTATTTGAAATTTCATTATGGCTAAGGATGTTGAACACATTTTATTAGTATTTATTAACCATTTTCTTTCATATTTTTGTGCTGCTTTCTGCCAGCTGCTGTGTTAAGAAGTGATGCTCAGTCTCTGGTCTATTATCCTTTACCTGGCATACTGAAACTTCCCCTTGATTTATAAACCAAAATGAATTTTGCCTTCATCAACTTTTTTTGGTTAGGTGTTTTGTTCCAGCAACTAGAATGTAACTACAACACTCACCTTTTGTCTTTCAGTGGAGTTGTTTGCTATATTCAGGAGAGCCTAGCTTGTAGTAGGAATGAGGTATTGTGTTCTTCTATGAAACTGATGTTCAAGGCATCAGGCTTTATCCCAATTCCAACCCTTGGAGTATTGTGTGGACTTCTTCAGTTCCTGGAATAGTGACTCCTCTACTTGTCTCATATGTGCAGTTCCATTCTATCTGATATTTTGTTCTGGGGTCAGGCCACTGGACAATGTTGTGAACTTCCCATTCTGTGGAGCCTAGTCAGTGGATGTTGGAAATTCAGCATTCTCTTGTTGCAGTTTCATCCATGGCTGTGGGATCTGGGTGTGGTACCTTTGATCTGACTGTGGCAACATTGTGTATGTGAGTTGGATGTCTCTTAATTTCATATTTCTAGTAGCACTTGGTGATAGCTGTGGCTGAAAGCTTGGAGCTGTGCTCGGGGTGTGTGCTAGAACTGCCTGGTGTAGTGGTCTTCCTGGAATCTTTTTATTTGTTTGTTTATTTACTTGTTTGTCATTTTCTAAGGTTTCTTTTCAACCTCCCTCTTTGGGACAGAGAAATTAAGTTCTTATTTTGGTTTTATCCTTCACAGGCTTGTCCAGAGGCTGTTTCTAGTCTGCCATCGTACCCAGAAAGTCCCTAATTTTTTTTTCAAATATTTATTTATTTATTTATTGTGTGTGTGTGTATGTGTGTGAGTGTGTGTGTGTTTGTGTGTGTGTGTGTGTGTGTGTGTGTGTGTGCATGCGTGCGTTTGTGTGTGAATGTGGTGCATATGTGGTTAGAGGACAAGTTTTGAGTCTTTCTTTGCCATTCCACCACATGTGAGGCATATTGTTGTTCTTTTTGTTGTGCTCACATAGAGCTTGTAGGAAATTCTCCTGTCTGTCTCCCATCTTACAGTCACCATGCTGGAATTACAGAGGGCCACCATACCTTCTGGCTGTTAGCATGTGGCCTAACAATTGACCTCGGGTACTCAAGCTTGATTAGGTGTGAGTGCTTTATCCACTGAGACATCTCCCCAGCTACTGAAAAATACAGAATTAGGGTAGAATATTATGTATATTTTAAAACATTACACATGTAAATCTTAGTATGCTTATTTGAGATATTTATGTAGGCATAAATGTAAAAGTCTCTTGTGACAATTTAAAGTTGATTGGAATGTAAGATGAATGTTACTTAAATAATAAAATAAGATTAGCAACCATGCTCAAAATGAATGATGAATTTATTTTCTTGCTACTACCAGTGCTTGTTTTATTGACATTCAATATTGAATAAGGAAATGTTAATAAAAGTAACTTTTTATTCTTAGCAAATGGTAATTGAAATTTGTGTTATAAATATTGGTTCTATTAGGTTTCTTCATTCTTCTTTTCCATCTAGTCCCTACATGACAATTGGCTCCTTGTGCATCTTTTTTCTTCTTCTAACTTATCTTCAATTCCTCTCATACTTTTCAGTTTTGATATTTTTTTGGTAATTTTAGGATCCCATATTTATAATCAAATTCCATATATAGAAACAGATGCCCTTTATGTGCATGTACTTTTTGTTTCTGAACATTTCTTAATGATATAAGTGTGAATAAAAATGTTATTAATATAACATTTATATTAAATGTTATTTAATATATTTAATATGTTATTAATATAACATTTTATGTGGTGGTTTGAACCATATATCACTCATAAACTCATTTGTTTTAGAAACTTGGTTCCCAGCTGATGGTAACTTGAAAGGTGAAGCCTTGCTTGAGGAAGTGTATTGTTGAGTATAGGCTTAGGGTTGCTATAACCAGCTCCTCCTTGGCAGAATTTAGCTCCCTCTCTTACTGATGTTTTCTATCTGCTATTGCAAGGATATAATATTCAGCTTCTGCTCATGGCATGATTTCCCCTGCCATTATAGAGGCTCACCTCAACATTGTAAGCAAAAATAAATACTTTCCTCCCATCAGTTGCTTTTGGTCAGGTGCTTTGTCCCAGCAACAAGAAGGTGACTACAAAAATAACACAAAATATTATTAAGTATGGATATATCAATACCATTGAAATCAAATAATGAGCCTTCTTATAATACAAACACTTTATTATATGAAGCATAATATATGATTTATCACAATACTGAACAGGATGATGCATGAATAAATGAAGTAGAAAGTTTACCTTTAGTTTGTGTGATGATTAATCATGATTGTCAACTTGACAGAATTTAGAATCACCATGGTAACAAATCTCTAGGGATGTCTATGAAAGATTTTATAGGTTAGGTTAATTATGATGGGAGGATCTACTTTAACTATGGGCAGCATAATTCCAGGTACTGGGGTCCCAGACTTAATAAAAGAGAAAGAGCAAGCTGAGAAATAGCATTCATCACTCTGCTTCCTGACTGCATATAATGTGATCAACTGCTTCATAATCCTGCTACCGTGCCTTCCCCAGAAGGATGGACTATAAGCCAAAATACACAACTCTTTTCTCCTTGAATTTTGAATTGTTTTGTCACAACGAGGGAAGTAACCATTGCAACTAGGAAATATAAGTCTTTAAATAATAATGGATCTATATAAGAAGTTTTTTTTTTTTTTTTTTTTTTTGAGGTAGGGTCTCACTCTAGCTCAGGATGACCTGGAATTCACTCCATAGTCTCAGGGTGGTCTCAAACTCATGGTAATCCTCCTACCTCAGCCTCCCAAGTGCTGGCATCAAAGTGTATACCACCATACCTGGCTAAAAAAAGGTTTTTTTTGTTTTTTTTTCTTTTTCATTTTTCAGAGCCAGAGTCTTTCTATGCAGCCCAGACTGGCATGGATGTCTGTATGTAGTACAAACACAGCTAAAACTTGCAATCTTGTGTCTTAGTCTCTTAAGTGTGGGATTACAGGTATGTACCTGAAAGTGAAAACAATTTATTCTTTAAAAAAGATGTTATTAAATCCACTCCTCCTTGTATGCCTACAAATACGAAACATGATTTAATAGTCCTATTTGGATACATGCTATCCATTTCATTTAAACCTATCTATAATTCTCTTTTACTTGAGATCTTCATCCTTTTCACTTCCCTGTTTGAAAGTTGCATGTTTCTAATTAAAACAAAAGGCCAGTAAATTTAATACAGCAACTAGAAAATAATCAATACAATAACTAGAAAAATCATTTTATTATGTATGGTTTTAATGCTACTTACCATTTGCCCAGGACGGTGCTTATAAGTAATTATTAATTCTAATACCCTCCAATATAGGTGATTCTTATATGCTCCATATACATTCAGTATAGGTGCAAGTCTTCATGAGAAACTGAACATACTCATAAAAACTACATTATTGATATTCAATATAATAAATAGTACATACTGTTAATTTTGACATTTGAGTTTGTTAAGTGACATATTGGGTGATCAAGCTGCCTCAAATTCAATATAGTATCTTCATTCTCTAAACTAGACATCAAGTAACTTTATTGAATCTCTCTATTCCTCACATTTCTCCTGGGTCACAGTTATGTGATTGGGAAATTGATGTAGGCTAGGTATGAGATTACAGCAGTTTACATATATTAAGTGGCTGCTAACCATTTCCTCAATAAGAAAGAAATTTAAAACTGAGGAAAAAAAATGTAAACATGCAAATACAAAAGAAATATTAGTGAATTCTTCACAGATGCATAAAATCATTTGTCTGAAAATATATGAAAGCAGAGGGATGACTGAGGGAAGGAAGGACAGTATTGGGAGGATGAAATGGGGTGAGGGTATTAAGGGAAGGAATAAAAAAAGATGATTAAATATGGACAAAGCACATGATATACTTGTAGGAAATTTTCTTTATAAAACCCAACACTATATACAATGATTATACATCAATTAAAAACAAACAAATAAATAAATAAAAGTTTTGAAAATCTTAAATATATGATGGGTGAATTCCAATAATAAAGATGAGTAAAAAGTGCCTGATCATCATATTCATTATTGCCTCATTTGGGGGGGGGCACATCCCTAAATTTATAGAAGACTAACTCCTGGAATTTTCCTATCCTGAAGTGGGCAAACTCCTTGTAGGAGTAGAGCCTAAGAAATAGAACTAACTCTTGGGATACCCATCCCAGGAGTGGGATAGCTGCCTCTAGAAACAGCCTGAAGAAAAGGAAGGTGAAGAGACATTTACTTTAAGCCATTAGTAAGCTCACTGCACCTGCTTTCACCACTGTTCTGATCTTACTATGATTGTGGCTTCCTCTGCATACAGGTACTCATTGGCATTTTTAATTAATTTATTTATTTTTGGTTTTTTTGATGTAGGGTTTCACTCTGGTCCAGGCTGACATGGAATTAACTATGTAGCCTCAGGGTGGCCTCAAACTCACTGCGATCCTCCTACCTCTGCCTCCCAAGTGCCACCACGCCTGGCCTTATTGGCATTTTTATTGAAAAGTCAAAAACTAGCAATATGTGAAGAAGCCGTATATTGTATCAGCAAAGTGTAAGAAACAATTGGGTTTGGATAATCTTTGAACATTTGTTAAAGGATTATGTGTATGTATGACCTGTTTGACTCTTCTGATTCTGAACACACACTCTGATCATAAACAATTACATTAAGCCCAACTGTTGTCTTTAGCAAAACTGTGAGCCCATAGACACTGACCTCATTGTTTTCAACACTATGATCAGCACTTCTTACCCATGAGCACTTGCTCTGTGTCAAGAGACCAATTCGGTCACTGAGGAAATTGGACAAAGACTAGAGCTTAAGATCACTCAGCATCTCTAAACATTGCTTGTCAGTATTGGTCCTTTATGCTGTACAGGCAAAGGTACACCAAGGCACAGGAAACCTAGTCACATTGCTTTAAGTGGGTGGATTACATAGTTGTATGATTAACTTTAGAGCAATTTACAAGTAAGGAATTTAGCATTTTATATAGCAATAATATCAGAAAATTTATTTGTAAGATACATAATAAATATTACCACAGTTTTTTCCAAAGTTCATTCCCACATCTCATTCTCATAATTCACTTTCACTTTACTTTTATAGTTCATCCTAACATAATGCCAGTTACATATACCAAAAAACCTCTCTGTGAGATCACTAGGAAATGCATACCATTTGCAGTGTTATGCAACACCACAGAGAAAGAAGCACAGATATTGACTTAGCTTTTGTACCAATTTTCTTCTGGTTGTTGTCAGAATTGATCTGAAACATAAGCACTTTGAAATCACATCCTTAGATGCATTTCTTTGTACAAAAAATTATGTTGTTTTTGCTCAGATGCCATTGCGAGATTGATGAAAGGACAAACTTGAATAATACATGATGACCCTGCATCCAATTGGCTCACAGCAAACAGATAGAAGAGATAAATGATAACTGTCTGAAGTCATTTTATCTAAAGAACTACATAAGCCAAATGTTTGTTTATTTAAAAAATTCAAACAGCATTTTTTGCTCTAAAACTGACTCCTGAGTGGACATCCTGGATTTATTTTTCCCACTTGAAAGCCTTTTTGTAACCTGAGAAATCATTTCTATTCATCTTGGCATGACATGCAGATATAAATTACTGGCTTTTTTCTTTATTACTTGATATCAAACTCATTATTTGCCAGTATTACATAACTCAAACATATTTAGAACATTCCTTTAAATTTCCATTTTTGAAACAGTGTGTTATAAGCAATAATTCTTATAACCTCTCCAAAAAAGGAGAGGTCAATTTGATTGAACAATGGATTCAATTAGTTTCCATTAGAATTGTTGAGAAGGACAAAGTAGAAAAATCTCTATTTTATTATGATATATACATGTGTACAAATGTTTCTATCATTTCACTTTTTTGTAAATAAATAAAACTATTAAATTCAAATGAAACTTACTATGTGGAAAATCAAAAAAAAATAAGATATGCTATTAAGTTAACTTTACTCATTGATATACAACTATTTTGATGTAAGAATAAGCCTGATTCTATGTAATCAACATTGATAAAGGATGAGTATTTTACAAATTGGTGAGAAAACCAAAATGTAAGCTTTGATCATCTGCCATTTTCTCTGCATGTGATTTCATAGCCTGTTACAATGCCTGCATTGTGATTGGTGGGAAGATGAGGAGTGCAGTGGGGATGCAAGCAGGAGGCAGGACCATAGGCAAGGAGTGCTGAACTCCTATTGTGCCTGGTGTTAAATTTATACTTTTGCAATTATATCCTGTTGGTAAAAATATATGATCTTTAATCCTCTATATATTGAATTTCTTAATCTTCCTGATTTTAATTGAGGGATAAAAACTCAAGCTTGAGGAAAGAAAAGATGATCATAAAAAGATAATGATTTGTGTGTGTCAACCATGATTTTTCAATTACTCATCTCAGCTGGGACAAAAAGGCATCAAATTGGCTGTGTTCTGATCTAAAAATTAATCCTTTTGGAAATGCTGCTTATTTTCTTTAAAGCCTTAAAGTGCTGGCTCTGCCACTAAGTAAAAATAAAAACTTACCATATAAAGTTGTTATATTTTTCTGTCACAATAAAATCTTTTTAAAAAATCACAAAATGCATTGATTTAAATATGTTACTTTTTCAGCTAAAATATGATTTCCCCTAAATAATACATTTTATTATTATCAGATTATCTCAGCATGAGATTGAACCATGGAGGTCACCTATGTAAACTCATTTTTAACAAGAATATGTCAACTAATCATCTGAACTCTCCTTGTACTGAAGTAGTGGAGAAACCACTTTCTTGTCAGGCATCCTGTATAATCACTGAACAGCAATATATTTAAGAAAATATTTCTCATGAAAATATGAATTCCTCCTTTTTGCAATATTCACTCACTAGTGACTCTCTGGGATTCTTAAAAGCTATAATAGGTAAAGTACCCCTTTCTATACAAGAACTCCTTCAAAATATGATGGCAATCACATCATTCTACCTTCAAATCTCCTCTCTCACAGTATTATCCACAGTATCTTCAATTATGCTGACAGTGCCTTTGCTTAACTGTGGTTGCCAGTATTACATATTCAAAATATCATCATATGGTTTTAAGCATCACTTCCTTGTACTTGTTTCTTGATAGATGACAGCAACTGAAAGATAACTTGACTGTTCAATTGTAATCTTGAGTAAAATAAATAATAAAATATCCCAATGGTTTAGAGAAACCACTTCAACTCTTAAACTAGCAAAACTAAGTCAGGAATCTTTTAGTAAATACAGTATATTAAAAGCATTAAATATCCATATAATCTCTACCATATGAAAGAATAGTACGGTATGACAGAAAACAATCTCTTCACCTTCTTAATAATCCATGTTTTTGCATCAATCATGCATATGAATTCCTTTTCTACTAAGACAAGTTTTGAAAATTCTGTTTACTATTCAGTGTTTTATTTTTAAATAGTGAGATAGATTTTTAGTTCAGAATAGACAGTATATAGTCTTTTCCTCCTCTTTGTATTTAGTGTAGTTGTATGTTATAAAAATAATGCAGAGAAAAATCATAAAACTTATAAAAGCAAAATTGTAAAACACAAAATGTGTATGTTGAAGCCTTAATCCACAATGAGACTACATTTGGCAAAAGGACCTGTCAGGAAGTAGTTAGAGTAAATGCAGTCATAAAATGAGTGTCTCTAATCCAATTGGATTAGTTTTCTTGTGAAGAAATGAAGGGACACCACAGATCTCATGCTGTATGTGTGCACAGCAGAAAGACCATGTGAGAAAATAATGGGAAGGAGGGTGATTGCAAAGCAGGAGTACCAGGAAACAACTGTTTGGCAAAACTCTACATTATCAGCCTCCATAAATAAAATAGACTTCCTTTGATTAATCTACCCAGTCTAAGCATTTTACTATGACAGCATAAGAAAACTATGTGTATTAAAGGAATGGTGAACTGGCTATGCCCTCCATGAGTGGAGAAATGATAATGTGGCAGAACATCTTATGATGTAACTTAGTATGAGGTGACAGTATAGAACTAGTATATTCCCAGCGTAAACCAAGCAACTGAAGGTTAAGCACAGGTCAATTTCTTCCACCCTGGAGAAAAAAGAAAGACCATCCAAGAAAACCAATTAAGTAAAAAAAATTCCAAATGATTCTGCCACTACCACAGTGGATGAAACTCAATCAAGAACTCCCCTGAAAAACATTACCTTTGTTATTCAACATAGTGCTAGAATTATTTTTGATTATGATGAGATTTAACATTATTTTATATTTTTCATTCATTTACATGTTTTTTGTTGTCTGGGTGTTTCTTTTACCTATTTTTTTAACATTTTGTTTGGATTAATATTTAAAGTTTTTATGTGTTCTACAAGCTAATCTCTAAATATTTATAATATTATATCATATAATTCAATAACATTCCTACTTTTCAAATTTACTTCAATTTAATCTAATTTTCCCATTCCTCAATCTCATTTAGAGTAACACTGTACATTTATTCATCATTTATCATGCTCTTTTTGCCATAAGTGTTTGTCAGACAGCCTTTATTATTTATGACTTTGACATTTTTGAAGCTCACTAATCAGTTACTCTGAAAACTGCCCTTTAATTTTTTTTTCTGATGTTTTCTTGTGATTAGATTGGTGTCATGGGTTCTTAGATGAAGTTCACAAAGGTCATTTACCATTTCCATTACTTCATATGAAAGGTATATACTATCAACATGACTGACTTATGGCTGTTTTCCTTGATCACATGACTGATACATTTCTTCTTTTTTCTATTGTAATTATTGTTTGTAAGGAATGGAGTGACTATGTAGCCCACATTGTAGGACTTTATAGTTATGTTCCATCTCCTTTAGTGTATAAAATGTATGCATAACTTTTTTAGAATTTTTCAGCATGGGAGACTTAATTTTCTTCCCGTATTTATGTACTCATTGACTCATTTAATTTTATTAGTGTTGATATGAACTAGGAGTAAGTTAGGCCACATTTTGTGGGTAGTTAGTCAGGGTTGAGTCCTGAAAAGAACATCACTAATTATAAGTCCAGAGAACAAAGTCCAAGGACTGAATTCAAAAATGCCTGACTCACCATGATGCCAGCTGACCACCACCATGGGGCCCTTGTTCCTTTTTTATCAAGACCCCCCCTTATACATTTAAAATAGCCAATTCAGTTCACTGCTTGACGCCTAATTTACATTCCCAAGAGCAGAACCCTATGTACACTTAAAGTAACCAATCTAATCCACCTTGACTTGATATCTATTTTATATCCCTGAGGATATAAAAATACCTGGTCTCAGTCACCAAGTGGGTTACCCATTCAAGGCCACTCCCATCTTAGGAGCTGTCTACTTTACTTTGTTAGAATAAAACTTTCCTAAACTTGCCTTTCTACTTTGTCTACACTTGTCAGTTCTTTATAGGTTGTAAGACAAGAGACTCAAAAGAGAGAGCCACTGGCTTGAGGTGTTCTAGTGACAGTTGAATGTCTGGCATTCTAACTCCTAAGCTAAACCAAACCAGAGCAGAAAAAGGTCCCATCACTCTCAAAATCTGCCACAATATAGATAGATGTTTATTTATATTTGGGTTACAATTTATTACTACTTTATTATGTTATTCACATTGTGATTGGTGTGGACATTTGGAGTTTTTATTACTTCCTGTGGTCTTTGCTATAGATTCTTTACTCTGCCCTAATTCAGATCCACAGTGAAAGAGCTGAAAATACAAAACAAAAAGAAATAAAAAAAATAACACTTAGCATAGAAATAAATTTAAGCAAGTTTGAAGTCTCAGGAACAGAAATTAAAGCTGCTTCTGCTGTGATTGTTAAGATTACCATCATTAAATAGAAACAAACTGCTCTGCACTGGAACAAGACAGAAGCAAAAAGTATGATAGGTTTAGGGTATAGCTCAGTAATACAGCATTTGCAAAGAATGTATGAGAACCTAAATTATATCTATAGCAGCATACCCCTACACTCAAAAATACAGTAATGGTACCAGAGACTGGGGACCAGTGGGATTAGGGCTTTGCTAATCAAAGTACACAAAATTTTATTTAAATTAGAGGAACAAGCCCATAAGCTTTTGAGTTGATAGCAAGATATAGTTGGTTCATTTAACTGAGTAATATTCATCAATAAGTAATGAGAAAATATAGCCACATTCTATGTCATAAAAGAAATTTAACAGTACTATGTTAAAGTGAAAAAAGACAGGTACAGGAAGCTATATGTTGCAGGATTTCATTTATAAGAAATGTCTAGAGAAGACGTTCTCAGCAACAAATGAATAGTGTTTATTTGTGTTTGGGATAAAAATAGGTATAAATTACAAATGGCCACAAGTAATCATATTAATTGGATAAAAACATTTTAAAACAATGATATGATGATGGTTTCAAGACTCAGTCAAGCTACTAAAATAATTTAAATGCCTTTTTGAAATTCATGAAATACTTGATTTGTAAAATATAGCAAACTTTATAGGAACCTCAAAAAAAATAAAAAGAATAGAACTACTAAGCTGGAAATGGTGGCACATGCCTATAATGCCTGCACTTGGAAGATGAAGACAGTAGAATCTGGAGTTCCAATAAAAATAAAACTAAGAAGATGAAGAAATGACACAGTAAAAGCACTTGTGCAAGCCTGCCCACTAGAGTTTAAATTTCCAACATCCATATAAAGCTGGACACAGTTGTACACATATCTTTTGTACCAATGTCTGTGGCAATGGAAGGATATGTCAGGATAAACCTGAAGCTCAAGGGTCAACTAGTCTGGCATTCATAGCAACAATCAAAACAGAGCCTGTCTCAAACAAGGTGGAAAGCTAGGACCTAGGATGGATATGATGAGATTGACCTCTGACCTCCAAATGTGCACCATGATATGCATGTGCTCATACATACACACCACACAAATACATACATGGATACATACACACAAAATTAATTCTACAAAAGTAAATAAGAAAAAAATTATTCAATGAATATACATTGATCTAATTCTGCTTTACAAATTTGAAGCTATATTACTTGATGTTTATAAGCATCTGTGTGTGATCTGATACTCTTTCCATGAGTAAACTTTTCTCTTAATCTAGTAATGCTTGTCCTAAAATGTACTCATTATATTTTTGGCAGTTTCCATATTATTTACGCCTTATTTCCTATCATTTTAATTTCAAAGTTTCTCTAGCTTCATATTTAAACCAAGTAAGTCTTTTGTATACAACATATAATTGGATTTTTTATTATATTATTCTGCCCTTGGACTTTTAAATAGGGTTTTAAGCAATTTTCCATATATATTGATTACTGATTATTTTGGGTGGGGCTGCATATACCCTTTTCCTATTCAATTTCTATTGGCACCACTGAACATGGTGGCTCATGCCTTTAATACCAGCACTTGAGAGGCTGACGTAGGAGAATTGATGTGAGTTTGAGGAAAAGGTGGGGCAAAGAGTAAGTTCCAAGTCAGCCTGGGCTAGAGTGAGACTGCCTTGAAAAGAAAAACAAAAATTTTCTACTGGTACTGCATACATTATGTACTTTTTTCCTAATCTTTGTTTCATTACTGTGAATTGTTTTATTTTCTACTTTTATTTTTGCATTAAACTTCTAGTTATGCATTTCATTATATTTTGATGATTACCTTCATGATTACTCATGTGTTAAAATTAAAGACCTATTAGTATATATTACCCTATTATGATAGTGGGAACTTAAAATTCTTTACATCTGTATGATCATATATGTGATGTTGATTATGTTGTGACACGGTAGTCAAGCATTAAATTTGTGTTTATCTTAAACATGGCAAGACTATTATAGCATTTCTTAGATTTACTAGCTGGGTGTTATAACATAGGTATTATTTTTCATTTTGAAGTTTTCAACTTAAAATCACCATTATGAGTTATCATCTCTCCATTGTTTTCTCTTTACTGTCCAGTGTTGATTCTTTTAAAAAATATTTTATTTGTGTGCTTTATTAGAGAGACAGAGAGAAGGAGGGAGAGAGAGAGAGAGAAACTGGGCACCCAGGGCCTCTAGCCACTGCAAATTAACTGCGGACACATGTTAGGCATTGCAAAACATGGGCTGGAATGGTGAGGAGGCTGGCCTGGGATGTTAGATGTGGCTGGATACCTTGGGCTGTGGGGGTTGCAGCTGGCCTTATCATCAGGAACCCACTCTGGTGTTGGAGCTGACCCTCCCTTCTCATGAGATCATAGTGTGCCTCATCTTCACGCAGAGGAAATGGGACCGATGGGCCCTCCCCGCTATCCCAGAGCACCTGAGTATTCCACAGCCTAAGGTTCTGCCTTTCCCGTAGTTCTGTGACCCTGTGGCCAGCTGCCCAAGAGACCCTTATATGGTAGTAAATAGTCTCCCTGCAGCTGCAGCCATCCAATATGTGGCTAAAGTCATGTAGCTTTTCCCACCACTTCTGCTACCTGCCTTGCAACTTCTCCCTTGCAACTTCTGCCTTCCAATACCAGCCAATTAGATAGTGACCCATAAGCCTATGTATCCAATCACCTTATGATCTGTATGTGCCTTCTCAACCTTTCTCAAGTGTTTATAAACCCACTCTCCTTTTGAATAAATGAGTGTTGTCCTTCAGACGGTCTCCCAGGTAGTTCATTGCCCACTGCACTCACCCACTCTAAGACCCTGCTCCCCTCAGCTCCTCCTGTGCAGGGAATGGCAGTGGCCAACGACCCCAGGGAGTAGTGAGGACCCTCAGATACGTGTTCCACCTTGTGCATCAGGCTTACTTGGGTACAGAATAATTAAAGCTGAGTCCTTAGGCTTCACATGCAAGCACCTTAACCCCTAAGCCATCCCCCCCCCACAGTATTGATTCTTAGAGCTTATTTGTGGTCATTAGTGCCTCATCAACTCATATTCTTGAAATCATTGTACTCTTACTAGTATTGCTAAAGCAATGGCAAGATTATTTTCATGTTGTCTTTGGTTTTACTTGCTTTCTTTTTTTTTTTTTTTGTCCTTGTTGATCTGTTTTGGAGGGCTCTGGAGATTTTTTTTAAAGTTAATGCTATTAACATACCTTTGCTTATTCCGGACACATTAAAATATTTTTATTTCATTTTCAATGTTCTGTCATTAACCCACATGATCTGGGAGTGCAGAAAGCAACAAGATGAAATATTATAGAGGTATGTATGTTCATTAGAATAGTATTAGATGAAGCAATGCTCTTTGAAAACAAATGTTATTAATGCTAAAAGCTTATGCTATTTTACTGCAGTCCAAGTTGATTTGTACATAATTCTTTAATAGCCTTTGAAGCAATTATGTCCACACATCTAACTCAACATTATATAAAAGATATTTGGTAAAATCAGCTACTTAATGAATCAATCCACAGGTTAAATTTCAAGTGCATACTCATCTCTTCTCTGATACAACACCTATGCTTACATTATAACAACATATCTTCCTACAAAAAAAATGTGAATCTAAGCCAAATCGTAGAGATATTTTGCTCTTGGAGTATATGAAAGTAAACTTTCTAAACAAGAATGTATAAATTAAAGAAATCTCATTATACTATCCTACATTTAATATCATAAAACTGAAAAGAGACATGGTATTTTCCCATCTAATTTATTAATACTATTAGATGTACCAACACTAATATGTTCTGAGACTAAACATATGTGCTTAATGTATGAGAGAAATTGATCTACAACACAAAAAAGGTTAAAGATTTGTCTCATGACCATGCTAAAATATAATGTTTCCGATTTATTAATTTTGCTGTGAATGTGTATTTTTAGAAAAAATGTATTTTGCATAAAATGTACTACTATGAACTTGTATTGTATAAGTTCTAAACTCATTTGCTTTTCCCTTAACCAGTATTTACACAATGAAGCACTTTTCCACCTATTCTATGTGAAGAACTCTGTAAAGTATATTGCACCACTATATCCATTATGCTACAAAAATGTATGCTTTTCATGTTAGACTGAGAATATTAATAGGAAACATATGCCTACAAGTTCAGCCCAATACTATTTTAATAATTAGAAAAACCCAGGGTGCTTAATTGGTTATTTAAAGTCAAAAATTGCTAAAATCTCCAAGTGACATTTAAATAGGACACTAAATTGATATTATTTTTCTCCATTTATCTTATTTCATATTAATAAACTCCCACACATTTATTCCTCTTAATAAAAGAAATTCTAAGACTTAGGACATTAATGATGATATTATAGTTTCAGTTCTATCCTTTCTTAATCTATTGGCCTGATTACTATAGCTCTTGTACAGCAAGTGCTACCTTGAGTTTATAATAACTCCATTTAATTAAATTAATTCAGACATTTAATTCTTACTAATTTAATTCTTAAAGTTCCAATAAGAAATATATGTGGTTTGCCTTTTAAATTTTAGTTTATCAGGAATATATAATATATGATATTGGTGTGTTCCTATAGTCCACACTGTATTTATAATTTCAGAAATTTCTAACTTTGTATTTTTGTTGTAGAAGAAGCTTTAAAATCAAAGTCATGCTAAAATTGCCTTCTGGGAAGTATTACCTCTTTATAAAGAAGAGAGAGAGAAAAAAGTTATGAAGCAAAATTGTATATTTTAATTGGTTGATTAGTGTGTATTAGCACAAAAATATACATTAGGTAAAGTTGACATACATACTTATGGCTTAATATGCATATATGTGTATATATGTCTATATTTATTTAATCCTGGTATAGATAACTAAAACGTTACACAATATTGGCCAGAAGAGATACCAACAATATGTAATCTACTGCTTTAGAAAGCAAAAAAATACCTTAGTAAAGAACAAATATGACTAATTTGGAAAATATGGAAGAATTCCTGAGGGAATCCAGGTCAATCTGTATCTGTGACAGGATGCAGACAAGCAAAGGAAGTAATCTTTGACAGCGAAAACAAGAATTTGTCTTCACTTTGCATAAAGACATAAGAAGTGAACATGAGTATTTATGACAAACAAGGAGTTCAAGCTTAAAGACAAAGATAAACGTAGGTATTTTAGAAGAAGTAAATATAAAACTAACAACTAAGGACAGATAATAATGTAAAATAATGTAAAAGCATTATGGACAAGAGCTAGTATGGGCTTCTCATTGGAGTCCATCATCTTGGTTTGCATAGGATTCTGACCTGGTTTCCAGTTTCGGGACAGAAAAATTTAATTCAGAATATGAGTTATACCATTAAAACTAAAGAAAAGGTGAAGATCATTTATAAATGAAATGAAAAACTGGTAATTCCAACTTCCAGATAATAAATAATGGCATCACACTTGAAGTATGTATTATTTAGAATGAATTAATCTTATATATAGTTGACTTTCAATATATAAGCCCTAAGTTCTAATTGATTTTATTAGTAGTAAGAGTTAAATTGATTATACTGGCAAAAATAACATTTCATAAGTCTGACCATTCATAACAAATATATAGTAATAGCACTTCCCATTCCCATGTTGAAAATTTTCATTTACTTATTATTATTTATTAAGTAAAAACTGTGTATGGACACATATGTTGGTTCCATCATTTTCCTCCTCCCTGTCCCTACTCCACTGAGGGCCCTCCTTAGTTGGATTGCTGATATTCACCTTGTAGTTGTAGTTTATGAGTTGTGAGATCAACAATCTATTACTGTGGGGAGGGCTATTTCTCTCGATATTCTTTCCCACTTTGTGTCTTTTACATTATTTCTGCCCTCTCTTCCATAAATTTCCCTGAGCCTTGGTAGGTAGGCTTTAGCTCTACTTTGCATTTGAGTTCTCAGCAGCTTCTGGTTTTCTGCTTTTGTACGTTGTATCTTGAGAGTTTGTCTCCATCACCCTAGCCCAGGTTGTCAGGCTCACTGTGGAAACAACACACTTGCTCATCTTGCCAGTTCCTCTGAGGTTACACCTGGGCACTGGCTGCTGTGTGAGGGGTGGCTCATCTCCTGCCAGGGAGTCACTTATTTATTCTTGTTTTGTTGAGAGATTGTAGTTGTCCTTGGTTCTTTCTGCTTTCTGAAAGAGAGAGAGATATTCTCCAAGGGAGAGTGAGATCACAGTAGGTTAAAGGGAATACATAGTATTAATTTTGAAAGATTTTGCTGGATGTAGCCTCACTTTTGGACAAGAGCTAGGATGAGCTTCTCATTGGAGTCCATTATCTTGGTTTCCATAGGATTCTGACCTGGTTCCCAGTTTCAATTATGGGTTCCTTTCCACTGAGAGTACCAAATAGCCAATCAGAGAGCCATTGGTTACCCACCTAGGCTGTCTGCCATTATTGGACAGGTGTGTACATCTTGTCAGGTTGATTTTTTTTTCAGATAGCCATGTCCTTTGCTTGTCCATGGCATTGTTGGCAATTTTCCCACAGCAGCTCATGTAGCCCTTTTCAGCACCATATGGGCTAACCATCTGGGAACTCTCTTAAATAAATAAATAAATAAATAAATAAATAAATAAATAAATAAATAAATATAAATAATAAATTAAAAGTCCAGGACCAGAATGCATCTCGGCAGAATTATATGAAACCTTCATTGACTAACTGAAAACAATTATTTTTAAACTGTTTCACATATTTGGAGACTAGAGAATGCTCTCAAACTCCTTTTATGAAGCTAGTATCAGCCTAATACCAAAATCAGACAGAGATACAAGAAAACTATAGACCTATATCCCTGATGAGCTTACATGCAAATATACTGAACAAAACTGTTGCGCCCCATGTTGGGCACCTGTTGTCGTTTTTTTCCTCCACCACCAGCAGGTAGAGCGGGCCAGCCGCTTCTCTCGAGGCTTAGCGGGAAGGCGGGTGTTGGCGACTCAAAAAACCTCCCCAAGCCACCGGGGAAAAGAAAAACACATTGAGCCGGAAGTCCGTCTGACGGAAATCTCTCCGTTTATTGTCATGGGGAGGTATTTATATATTTTGAGGAGGAGGGAGGGAAGAGAGGATGAGAGAAAGGTATAAGGGCCAATATTATTTCACCACGTCAGCAGTAGCTGGGCGGAGGCAGTTTCAGCTTAGGTGCTGAGTCACTCCAAGGACAGGTGGTGAAACTCTACTCAGGCTCCGGAAGTTCGACTAGGCCTCACTGGGAGCCAAGTACAGGTAAACTCTGGCTGGGCTCAGAACCACTAGGCCTCACACCGGGCAGGGCCCAACACAAAACCATTGCAAACTGAATTCAACAACACTTCAAAAACATAATCCAATCCACCTTGATCAAGTAGGCTTCATCCCAGGGATGCAGGGATGGTTCAAAATATAGAAATTGGTCTACATTATACACCACATAAATAAATATACTTAATAACATGAATCATGTCATCATTTCAATTGTTGCAGAGAAAGCCTACAAAAAAATACAGCATCATTTCAAGATCAAAATGGTGGAGAGAAGAGGCATGTATTTATATTTTAACACAATAAAGGCTATATATAAAGCACCTAAAGCCCAAATAATACTTAATGGGGAAAGACTCAAAGACTTACCACTGAGATTGGTAAAAAGACAGGGTGCCCACTCTCACCACTGCTCTTCAGCATAGTACTAGAAGTAATAGCCCAAGCAATAAAATAGGAGAAAGAAATAAAAAGGGATATACATTAGAAATGAAGGAGTCAAATTAACCCTATTTGCAGATGACATGATCCTAAACATAAGTGACCCAAAAGTGTCCATCTCAAAACTTTTAAAGTTGATTAATTCTTTTAGCAATGTGACAGTATACAAAATCAACACACAAAAGTCAGTAGCTTTCCTGTATTCAAGGGACAAATATACAGAGAAAGATACCAGCATGGATCTCTTATTTTCAATAGGCACAAAAAAATAAATACCTTCAAACAATCCCAGGTGTGAAAGACTATATAATGAAACATTAAAAAAAAAAAAAACACTGAAGAAAGAAATTGAGGTGAACTTAAGAAGATGGGAAGACCTCCCAAGCTCCTAGATAGGTAGAACTAATATGATGAAAATGGCAATTCTACCAGAAGCAATATACAAATTTAATGAAATACCAATAAAATTTCCAGCATCATTCTTCACAGAGTTAGAAAAATGTGATCTCAAAATTCATATGTAATGGCAATAGGCCTTGGATACCCAAATAGATCCTTCGCAAAGGAAACACCTCTGGAGGTATCACCATACCCAATCTAAAGTTATATTACAAAGCCATCACAACAAAAACGGCATGGTACTGGTATAAAAACAGAAATATAGACCAATGGAACAGAGTTGAAAACCTGGACCTTAGGTCAAGTCGCTACAGATAATTGATCTTTGACAAAGGTGCCATTAATGCAGACTGGAAAAATGACAGCATCTTCAATAAAAGGTGCTAGACAAATTGGATAACCATATGTAGTAAAATAAAACTAGACCAACTAATCACACCATACACAAAAATATACTCCAAATGGATTAAAGACCACAATATAAGACATGATACTCTCTTACTACTAGAAGTAAATATATGAGGAACACTCCATGATATAGTAGTGAGGAAAGACTTCCTGGATGAAATCCCAGTAGTCTAGGAAATTAAACAATCATTTAACAAATATTATCTCATGCAGCTTAAATGCTTTTGCACAGACTAACATACCATAAACAGAGTCAATATCAATATATTACCCACAGAATGGGAGAAAATTTTGCCTGCTATACCACTGACAGAGTCCTAATATCTAGAATCTACAAAGAACTGAAAAAAAAAAACCTAAACAATAAAATAAATCAAACAACATGCTCAAAATTGGGGCAGAGAACTGAATAGGGAGTTCTCAGAGGAAGAAATACAAATGACTAACACACACTAAAGAAAATGTTCAACAACCTTAACTATCAAGGAAATGCAAATTAAAACAACTATGAGATTCAACTTTACTCCAGTAAGGATGACAATCACTTAAAAATCAAATGACTTGGTTGTTTGATTTCTTATTGTTCAGTTTTTGGAGTTCGTTATTAGAAATCGAACAACCCAGTTAAAAAATGGGCGATGGAACTAGATAGAAAGTTCTCAGAAGAAGAAATACTGATGGCATATAAACATCTAAAAAAGTGTTCTACATCCTTAGCCGTCAAGGAAATGCAAATTAAAACTACTTTGAGATTCCATTTCACTCCTGTCAGAATGGCTACCATCAAGAAAACAAATGACAATAAGTGTTGGTGGGGATGCAGAAAAAGAGGAACACTCTACACTGTTGGTGGGAATGTAATCTGGTCCAGCTATTGTGAAAATCAGTGTGGAGGTTCTTGACACAGCTAAAAATAGATTTACCATATGATCCATCTATAGCACTCCTAGGCATATATCCAGAGGACGCTTCTCACTACCTTAGAGATACTTGCACAACCATGTTTATTGCTGCTCTATTCACAACAGCTAGGAAATGGAACCAGCCTAGATGTTCCTCCACAGATTAATGGATAATAAAGACGTGGTACATCTATGCAATGGAGTTTTATTCAGCAGTACATAAAAATGAAATTATGAAATTTGCAGGGAAATGGATGGATCTGGAAAGGATTATACTAACTGAGGTAATCCAGACCCAGAAAGCCAAACATCTCCTGTCCTCTCTCATATGTGGATCCTAGCTACAAATGTGTAGACTTGTGTATGAGCTGGAACCAAGCATCAGTAGCAGAAGCCAGTAAGCTGGTAAAAGGCTATAAGGGAGGGAGGAGAAGAAAGGACTTAAATGGATGGTATTGTATATATGTAAGTAGAAGAACAGATTACAGGGAGGGAAAAGGCCTAAGAGAGGCCAGGGGAAGAGAATGTGTAAAAGAAGGGAGGGGGGAGGGTCAATCAAAATTCAAGTTGTTCTGAATAAGACGTATGTAAACCTACTTTTTTGAATAATGGCACATCCAGAAGTTATAGATTGTTACTAGAAAATTTTCAGTGCCTGGGATGGGATACCTTCCAGTGAATTGTTGGCCAGGGAGGACCCTGTAGCCTCCAAAACCTTAAAGGCTATTGCCAAGGCCCATGGTTTCCTTTGAGAAGCAGATGGTAAGATCCTATTGCTGAAGACATCACTTGCCTGAGTAGCAAGGTCACTGAGAAAGCAAGCTTGTACTGAGCAGAAAACCTTCTCTCTGTAGACCAGCCAACTGAAAGATGGAAAAGGCTGCACTGCATGCAGCCCTATGGAAGACAGAAATCATCAGTGGTGAAAACAGTGGACACTGGAAAACTCAAGTTTGGCCAGACAGGCCCAATGACCTGCAATAGTAGCATGTCTGCTCTTGGGGAAACCAACTGATCCCTAATTGGACTGAAGACCTTCTCTATGGGAGGGAATATATTCCTGGTACTGAAAATCTAATCAAAAGTCTATGGCAGGGGAAGTCATGAGCCTTAGGGGTATAAAGCTTGCACTTGTCTGGCTAAATGTATACATTATTCCCACCAAACTGCCCTGAAAGCACTGCACTTACTGTTAATATTCACATATTAATGCTACTCTCACTTCTGGTTAGAGAAGCTTCTTTTTTCAGATGGAGATGACTACCAAGATGACCCAAAAGGCAACATAGTGCTGAGAAGAAGGGATGGAGGAGTGTCCAGCACTGAAACATCTTCACCCTCCAAAGCTCAGGGTCCATTGCAGAAGAGGGGGCAGAAAGAATGTAAGAGCCAAAGGAAGGGTATGACTCCTTACAATGCAACTGTTCAGACAGAAATTGCCTTCGATATCCATGACATCGCAGTGCCTAGCAATACCTTCACAAGACCATCATAATAGGAGAAAAAGATGATGACATCAAATTAAAAGAGAGACTAATGGAGAGAGGGAGGGGATATGATGGAGAATGGTGTTCTGAAGGGGAATGGGGATAGGGGAGGGAAATATGGTTTATTGTAAATATAGAAGTTGTCAATAAAAAAAATCAAATGACAACAATTGTTGGTGAGGTTGCAGGGAAGAGCAACCCTCATTCACTGTTGGTGGGAATGTAAATTTGAACAACCACTATGGCAATCAATATAGAGGTCCCTGAAAAAGATGAATAGAGGACTACAACATAAGGTATTCTCTTACCAGGCATTTACCCTAAATGCTGTATGCTTCACTAAAGAAATATTTGCTCAACAAGTTTATAGTTGCTCAATTCATAATAGCTAAGAACTGGAATCAACCCAGGTGCCCAACATTGGATGTGTGGATAAAAAAGTTATGCTACATTTATAGAATGGAAATCTACTCAACATTAAGGAAAAAAAAAACAATATAATAAAGCATATAGGAAAATGTAGGGACTTAGACCAGATCATACTCAGTGAACACACACAATTGCAGAAAGACAAATGCCGCATATTCTCACTCATCTCTGGTTCCTAAACTGGATCAGCTTTAGTTGCTGGCATAACTGATAGGCAACTTGAGGCCCAGACAATAGGAATGGAATGGTTTGGGGGGGCAGAAGGAAAGGGTGGGGAGAAATAAACACAAAAGTAAACCCAAAATGAACTAGTACCATAGAAACCTTTCTCCTTGAATTGAAGGTTGACTATAATATATAACCCTCAGTAGGAGTATAGGAGAAATGCCCAAAAAGAAGGGCCCTGAGAAGATGGGATGAAGCCTAACCTTGAAAACCTTTGGTTTTGGCCTCTAACTCCCAATACCAGAAATCAGTAGCTACCCACATTGAGCTGTTGATGGGAGAGACCTACAAGGTCCCCAAAACAAGACAGGCTTCTATCAAAGCAGTTGATTACCTGCTTGAGATAAGAGGTAACACCCTATTGCTGACCATACCATATGCTGTCAACACAGAACACCTAGAGATCTGAGTGGAATCTGGAAGAGAGCCAGACCCCAGACAGTTAGCCTGTCTAGTGCTGGAAAGCAATACATGAACTACAGGGAGAATGTAACCAACAATGGTGTGAGAAACCATGGGTCTAAGCTACTCAGAAGCAAACACCTTTTCAAGATGTACACACCAGTGCAGTGGTGGCACACAGCCTGGGTGGGTAACCAAGAGTTTTCTGACTGGCTAAGAGGCCTACTCATTGGAAAGGAACCTATATCTGGACTAGGAACCAGGTCAGAATCCTATGGAGATAAACATGCTCTCCAATGATAAGCTCCCACTAGTCTTTGGCTAAAAGAGTGGTTACATCTATCAAATTCACCCTAAATTAATAACATCCAATTTAACCTATGCTGACTTCACTCTCTGTTGGAGAATCTGTTTATATTTTTCAGAAGGTAGTGACACTAGAGGAAATAAACCCCTTGCACTTCAACCAAGGCCCAGGTGAAACCACAGAGGAATTGGGAAGATAAGCACAAGTGTTGCTTCCATGATGAGCCTGACAAGCAGCATGAGGGTGAAGGAGACAGGTGCTGAGGATACTCAGCACATACCAAAGTAGAGATCCAGTGCGTCCTAAGAACTCATCACTGAAATAGACTTAAAACACTCCCACCAAGGCTCATGAAATATTACAGAAGAGGGGACAGAAAGATTATAAGAGCCACAGGTCGGGACATCTCATACTGAGAGGCATCCCCCCTCCTCCAATAGCTGTCTGCTTCTGTCACAATTCATAATCCACAACTGCATGGGGAATACCAGCCAATCAACTGAGAAGGGCCCCTAGCAGAATGCTGGCAAGGATGAAGGAAAGGATGGTACCAATACATGATGTATTCATACTAAGTATGTTTGTAATTAAAAAAAAATTAAGGTGAAGTTTAATTCAATCACTTTTAATGTATTCCATTGTGCCCTTTATCCCCAGTTCCAGACAACCACCAGTCTTCTATACATATCTGCTATGTTTGTACATTTCAGTTCAGAACATCCTAGTAATTATATCCTATTAACTTTAACCATGTGTTATTTTTTATAAATTAACAAATATATTTGAGATTTGTTCACAGTGAAGAATGTATTCATAGTTTATTCCTGTTTAATCACTGAGTAGTATGCACTTATTAGGTAACATTCCACACTAAAGAGGCTTATGTATCAACCAATTGAAGGGACTTTGTCTTTCTTTTTGTTTTCTTATCATTATAACTAAAACAGTTGTAAATACTCTTAAACATGCTTTTGTGTGAAGTTTAATTTAATTTAAATTTTAACTTAATTTAATTTTTTAGGTAGGGTCTACTCTATCCTAGGCTGGCCTAGAATTCATTATGCAGTTTTAGGATGGCCTTGCCCTCAGAGCAATCCTCTTACCTCTACCTCTTGAGTGCTGGGATTAAAGGCATGTGCCACATGCCCTGCTTAATTTTAGTTTTTATTTAAATTTTATTTGTTTATAAACCATGACAGGTAGAGTGACAAGAGACAGACAAAGAGAATGGGTGCACCAGAGCCTCTAGCCACTTCACATAAATTTCAGATGCATGTGCCACTTTGTGTATCAGGCTTTACATGGGTACCAGGAAATCAAACTTGGGTATTGGGCTTTGCAGGCAAGTACCTTAACTGCTGAGCCATTTCTCCAGCTCTTAATTTTAGTTTTATTTGAACAAATAACTAGCAGAGGATTTGACAGATAACATTGTAATTTATTAACTTGAAAAGACACTACGGACCTGTTTTGTTCAAGTAATTCCATGTGTGTTTTTCTGACAGCAGTGCATAAGAGCTCCAGTTGGTTTATATCTTTACCAACATTTAATGTCATTTAAAATTATTTTGTCATCAAAAAACATAAGTATAAAAATCTGATGTTTTTATCAGCATTTCCCTGGTAATTAATACTTTTTTGTTTTCTCATTTTTTATCTGCACATTAGTCCTACATTATATTTGATCTTCTCTTTTGCAAGATTTTTTAATATAATATGGAAATGTGAATGTATTTTATATATTCTGGTTATAAATCTCTTATCTCTAAATGTGTTCTTCCAGTATATGGCAGATCTTTTCATTATCTTAAAAATGTGGTTTGAGAACCATGTGTTTTAAATTTTGATAATGCCTATTTTATCTATTTTGGTTATTTTGTTTTGTTTGTTTAATTTTTAGAGGCAGGGCCTCAAATAAGCCAAGGCTACTCTGGTACTCACTCTGTAGCCTCAGGCTGGACCTTTAACTTATGGTGATCCTTCTACCTCAGCCTCTTGAGTGCTGGCATTAAATGCATGCACCACCATGCCTGGCTCTAATTTTGTTCTTATGAAAATGCACTTTTGGTGAATATTTGAGTTTCATCTTCTGAATGCAAGCTCAAAAAGATTTCATTATATTTTGTTCAGAGATTTCATAGTTATATGTTTTAAATTTGGGTTTGTGAACCACTGTGACAGAGAATCTGTATATATGAAAGTTTAATAGTTTAATAAATTCTTTTGCAGGGAGGGATGATATGAGTGTTGTTTAATTTCTTAGGAATGATCTTGCTCTAGTCCAGGCTGAAATGGAGCTCATTCTGTAGCTCAGGCTGGCCTCAAATTCTTGGTGATCCTCCTACCTCAGCCTCCTGAGTGCTGGGATTAAAAGCATGTGCCACCATACTCAGAAAGACCTTTTTTCCACTAAATTCTTCTGCATTTTGGTTAAAAATAACTGGCTGGCCACATACATGTGATTTTAGTTGTAGAACTGTTTCTACACTTAAAAACAAATCAGAGTGAGAAAAGGACAGTTATTTATAATGATACAAAATAATGTTATGTTTTTAAGAAAATCACCAATTAAAATGTGTTATTTGGACAGTTAGGTTGATAAAAAGGTCAGGAATTGTGGTGATTATGATGATAACTTTTTATCTTCAGGAAACTTATAGTAGTCTACTAACAAAGAAAATGGGATGATATATAATTACAATATTAATTATCACATAAAATGTGACTATAAATTTATAAACTAAACCACAGTAGTGTGGCAGGTCATTGTGATCAAGGTAAGTAACGATGATGACATTAGCAGTAACAATGTAAATATAAAACAGGGGGCAGATATACATGTTTTAGAGAGAAATTTCCTAAGATTTATTAAATATGTTTCCATAGGATAAGATTTAAAGAGTAAAGGAAAAACAAGTAAAAGAGCTCCTGGGTATTGAATGTGCCTTAGAGTTAGCATAGTATAATGGAAAGGATTTATAGTTGGGGACCATTGATTCCAAGTCTAATACCAAATGTCTTGTTTTGTTTTGTTTTTTGTTTTTTTGTTGTGTTTTTTGGATGTAGGGTCTCACTCTAGCTCAGTCTGACCTGGAAATCACTATGTAGTCTCAGGGTGGCCTTGAAATCATGGCAATCCTCCTACCTCTGCCTCCCAAGTGCTGGGATTAAAGACGTGCACCACCACACCCGGCTGTCCAAATGTCATTTTGGAAAGCAAGTTGAAAAATGCCTCAAAGCCTTACATCTCTTTCTTATAAAAAAGAAATATTGTCTTATTCATAAAGGTTTTATTAGGGAAAATAAAATGTTTTAGGTGTGACAGTAATCATATTGTGACTTCTGAAAATTTTCAGTTTTACACATGCACATAATACAATAAAAGCATGGGGTTTTGAGAGAAATCATATACATTTGAATATATTAGGTATATAATTTGAATTTGAAATGTTTAAAGTTTAAATATTAACATGGGAAAGTCCACAGGCAATTGAAAATGTGTCAAATCTCATAAGGGCAATCAGGATTAAAGAGGATTAATGATGTGATTTGAGGTGAAATTTCCAAGTGCTTTCAATTGCTATGATTTGAGGTGGATAGTGGTCCCAGAGAAAATAATTAAAGGTCATTTTATTTTTTTTAAGAATAAATAAAGGAGAAATGAAAGCTTAGGTACCAGCAGAGTAAGTCACAAAAGAGCACACTGCCACTAAAGATGAGAAAATATTTTCAGGAAGTGGATGGCCATCATGATAAACTATTCTACTCCTAAGGTATGTTTAGTGCTGACAGTAGTGTTCAAATTTGTATTTAGAATTCTACCTGACATATGAGGCAACAATTCAGTAATGAATTAAAAAAAAAAAAAAACAGGGGCCTGGAGAGATGAAATATCAGTTAAGGCACTTGCCTGTGAAGCCTAAGGACCCAGGTTACATTCTCCATGTCTTAGGTAAGCCACATGCCCAAGGTGCTGCATGTGTCTGGAGTTCATTTGTACTTGCTACAGGCCCTGGCATGCCCATTCTCTCTCTTTCTCTCTTTCCCTCTCTCTCTGTCTCAAATAAAAATGAATAAAAAATTCAGAATCTCATGGATGAATGTCACATGTGAAAGTGAAATAAACATACACTGTATAAGTTAATACTGAGTTGTGTATGGTTACTGAATGAATAAGAATGACAGATACGTCTTTGGGTAAAGGAGAATGATTGGAGCAGTGTTCAATATTTGCTTTTGGAGGTATAATAGTGGTCTATATGTTGATAGAAAGGAGAAAGTGATGAAAAGAGTTTTCAGATGAAATAGGGAACAATGATAAGTGAAGAATCTGGGTCCTAAAATATGAAATTAGCAACAAAATAGCAAGGATTTCTGATGAGAAAGAACTCTTCTTAATCAAAGACAAAAGATGAATGTTGTTGAAGGTTCTAGGGTTACAATATATGAAATTTGGGGAGATTTTAGAAAAGTATTTGACAATGCTATCTTCATGCTTGAAACAGATGAAAAACTAAAAACTCCTTATGAAACATCTCCCAAGAGTACTGCCATCTCATTTTATGATGCAATACCCAATCCTATGGCAAATGAAGATGACTCACCCTTGGAACCAAGGAAGTTCAATTAATTTATAACACTGTTTCTTTCTCACCACCTCCTCAACAGAGCCTTAGCTAGCTGGCTTCCCATGTGCTGTGTAAATACCATCTGCAGAGAGAAGGAGTTATTAAAATAGCTGATATATCTTCATTCATGTCACTGATTGACTCATAGAGCAGCAATTATGAGACACAATTTGAGCAAAGAGTAAACCAGCTGCTAGCAAAAATTAAGTTTTGGCACAGAGGAATGGTCAAAACAGGAAGCTAAACGTGGTCACAGAAAGTTTAGTGTAAGGGGTTTCAGGGAACAAAATCAAAGTGATAAATGTCAAAGAATACTTTGAACTCTGGATATTTCCTGGAAAGAGTTCCCTGGGTTTTATCTTCTTGCTGAGAGTACTCAAAAAGCCTAGCATTGGTGCATGCCTATGATCCTAGTGCTCCAGTAGTTGGCAGGTACAGGAATCTAGAACCTGGGCTATAGAGTGAGTTTGGGGCCTGTAGAGATGGATCAATGAATAATGGGCTTGCCATTCAAATATGAGGAACTCCTAGACTCACTGGCCTAGCTAAACTTACCAAATCATTGAGGTCTGGGTTCAGTGAGAGACAATGTTTCAAAAAATGGGTGGAAGATCAACTGAGGAAAGAACCTGATGTCAACCTATGTACTCCACAAAAGTAGATACATATGTGCCTTGTACCCTCACACATATGTGCATGCACAAAAACATACACATACAGTACATGCGTACATGCATAAAAGGTCTATGTAACGCATTTGAAAGAATCCTACAGTAAGAACTTGTCTCAAAGAAAGAAACAAGGGCTAGAGAGATGACTTAGTGGTTAAGGAACTTGTCTGCAAATCCTAAGGACCCAGGTTCTATTCCTCAGTACCCATGTAAGACAGATGCACAAGATGTCACATGCATCTGGAGTTCACTTGTAGTAGTTAGAGGCTCTGGTGCGCCCATTCCCTCTATCTGCCTATCTCTCTCTCTCAAAGTAAGTAAATAAATAAAGTAAAATATTATAAAAGATAAACAAAACACACATACAGACAGACACAGAGAGAAACAGAGATAATATTCAATATATCTTAGAAAAAAATAGTGATTGAAACTAAATGAAAATGGAAGATCACCTCCACTGATACTAGGCAATTCTCAAACTGCATATTTAGAAGGTGTATGCAGCAAACTGACTTAAATTGTAGAACAACACTTCACAATTTTGTACCTATTTTGCAACATTCATTTTTGAGACATTCATTAATTGAGACATTCATATTTTTACACATTTATGGAGTACAATACAATAGTTGGATGCATGTGTGGTATGGGTAATAGTCAAATCCCCTGAAATGCTCATGATTTTACATGTGGGAAAACTTCTGCTTCTATTTATTTTTAAAAAATAATACATTATTTTTGTTTACAATTATATATGGAACATAAAAATTCTTCCTACCTAATAAAAGAGAAGCTTCTAAATGATCTGTATACAGAGTAAAACTAAGCCCTTACATTTCACCCCATGCAAACTCCAAATATATAAAACAATGTTTTTTACTTGAAACCATTAGAAGAAAGTACAGGAAATATACTTTAAGGCATTTATATACACTCAGATTTATTTGTGTGTAATGTTAAACTATGAAAAATGACAATTAGAGAAAAATAGCCAAGCAATAACAAACAAAACATACCACCTAGTATTTTAGGTACTCTACATTGAAGATGAAGATGCCAAAAAGGTTGTTCCAGAAGGATTAAGGTCAAAGGCATTATTTGGACTATTTTCAACCCTTTTTCCTTATGACTTAATTATGAGTGGGTGGAATTTTATTATTTATTATAAAATAAATGAATCTATGACTAACAATTATAATTTACCAAAGAAGGTGACTGAGGAAAATCAAAAACATTTTACTCTCTAATTTTAATATGTAAAATCATTTAGAATCATAAAATTCTGAGATATTGAGTACTTTTTGAGATGGGATCTTGATATATAGTCCTGGCTGGTCTGATACTTGTTATATAGCCCAGGCTAGACTTGGCATTTTCCAATGCTTCTTATGAATAGTGAAATTACAGTATTCCCAAGCATGCCTTGTTAAGAATCTTGTTCAAAGTCACACTCCTAACAATTAGCAAAGTTAGAACAAATTTTTACTAGTATCTCAGTTTAATCTTGGTGATTATAGCAATGCATTTTAACTCTCTTTTTTAGTAAGACTTATAAGTGTGTTATTTCTTTAGGATTGGAGAGACAACTACCATTTTGTTGCCTTATAATTCTCATTTTCCTTATTTAAGTGAAAAGAGTCAAAAGAAAATAAACTTAGAGAACATGAAGTCAGTAGATGTTTTAATGAATGAGATTAGCATGTATTTATTTCCATGGATTATAAAACAAAACAAATAAACAAACAAAAACACCAGGAAAGGGGTCGTGTATTAGCCAGGATTCTCTAGAGGAACAGAACTGGTATAATGAATACATATTACAAAAGAGATTTATTAGATTGGCTCACACAAATGCAGACTAGATAATCCAACAATAGCAGCCTGTATACTTCAGAGACCTAGAATGCAATAGTTGCTCAGTTTATGAGGCTGGATACCTCAGTAGTTCCAATCTAATGCTGAAGCCCTGGAGGATTCCTGGAGAGCCACTGGGCATCAGTCAAAGTTGCAGGAGCTGAAGAAGCTGGGTTTCAATGTAAGTAAAGGATGAAAGCAATAGAGTAGATGCCCTCAACAGTAAGGAATGAAGGTGAGCAGGTGAAATCAATACTGCTTTTCTCTCAGACTCCTTGTATCTGGGCTGTTACTGGAAGAGCTGCCTACTCTGGGGAAAGGTCTTTACCCCTCAGTTAATCCTTTCTAGAAATACCCTCACAATCTGGCTCAGAGGTGAGTCTCTTAGTTGAGTCCTGGTTCAGTGAAATTGACAATCAAGTTTAACCATCAAAAATAGTAAGAGGTTACTAAACATGTCCTCCAACTCATTCAGGTACCTTTATTCCTTCATGCTTCCCTATTTATGTCAACACTAAGTAGTCATATTTCAAGGTCCACTTTCACTAACTCAGAAATTTGATATTCATCTTGGGATTTTTTTGGGTAATAGATATATACTTTCTATATTACCTCTCATCATTCACCAAAATATCTTCCCATTGTTTTCCATCAGAAGCTCAGGGACCTGGTAGCCAGGCAAAAGCAGTGGTGAACAACTTGAGATCCTGCTTCAAAGGAGGTGGAAGAGGAGCACCAACATCTTAATGCTATCTTATGATCTCCAAATACTCACAGTGACACATGAATCCCCACTCTCACATACATGAATACACATACACATACCAAAAATATTTACAGAATAGCAAAACCTATGAGATACAATAAAATAATTCACAAGAAGGGATTTATAACTCTAATGATTATATTAAGAAATCAGGGCTGAACAGATAGCTTAGTAGCTAAAAGCACTTGTTTGCAAAGCCTGGTGGTATCCATGTAAAGCCAGACTCACAAAGGGGAACATGCATCTGGAGTTCATTAACAGTGGCAAGAGACCCTGGCATATCCATTCTCTTTCTCTCTCAAATAAATAAACAAAAACATATATTTTAAAAAGCCACAGCAGTCTCAAATCAATAACTTAGTTGTGCACATTATGGCCTTATAAAACAAGAATAAGCCAAACTGTAAACCAGTGGATAGAAAAATAAAACTAAAATTAGGGCAAAACTCAATGGAATGGAAATGAAAACAAAAAACATATAAAGAATTAATGAAACAAAGAGTTGGTTCTTTGAAAAGATAAAAAAGATTCACAAATCCTTAGCCAAAAGAATGGACAGAAGACACAATATTAATAAAATTAAAGATGAAAAGGGATCTATGACAACAGATAAAAATTAAATTCAGAAATCATAAGAACATGTTTTAAAACATATATTCCACTAAATAAAAAAATAAAAGCAACAGATGAATTTCTAAATACATGTTATATACTAAAATTGAACTATTTGATGAAATAAAAAATTTAAGCAGATCTGTAATGAGCAATGGGATTGAAGCAATAATAATTTTAAAAATCTTCAAACAGAGAATTCCAGGTCATTGTGGGCTAAAGTGAGACACTACTTTGAAAAAGCAAAAAACCAAAAATATTTAAAATAAAAAAAGTCCAGTTGCAAATGGTTTCACTGATTAATTTTATCAGACCTCCAGAGAAGAATCAGCACCAATGCTTCCAAAAGTGAAAACAAAATAGGAAATGGGGGAAAAAAGCAACCATATTCCTTTTAAAAAGCCAGTATCCACATTCCCCAATGAGGAGGGTCCCTTCAGAGGGGGGAGGACAGGGAGGAGGCTATCGAAGGCACCAACATGAATGTAAAATTAAAATAAATAAATAAAGAAAGATAGATAGATGAAAGAAAGAAAGAAAGAAAGAAAGAAAGAAAGAAAGAAAGAAAGAAAGAAAAAAAGGCTAGCCAGGCACGGTGGCACACTCCTTTAATCCCAGCACTCAGGAGGCAGAGGTAGGAGGATCAGCATGAGTTTGAGGCCACCCTGAGACTACATAGTGAATTCCCGGTCAGCCTGGGCCAGAGTGAGACCCTACTTCTAAAAACAAACAAAAAAGAAAAGAAAAGGCAGAAAAGCAGGACAGATGAAATGGGATGAAGAAGGCTTTAGTGGGAGATAAATGGGGGTGAGATAGGGTACCTGAGGGAATGGTATCAAAATGCATCATGAACATGTATGAAATTGTCAAAAATAAGAGAAAATTGACATATAAAAAAAAGCCAGTATCATCAGGATACAATAACCATATAAAGACACACACACAAAAAGTGAAAATTACAGACCCATTTTCTCTCTCATTCTAAAATTAATAAATAAAATATTTTAAAATATTAATGCAAAGAATGACTAAGACAAAGAATTAGTTCTGAAAGGATAAATATAACCTACAAATTCTTAGTCAATCTAGCCAAGCAAAGGAGAAGACAAAAATTAATATAATTATAGATAAAAGGAGTATTCATGTCATATAATCATATACTACTGGAATTAGAAATAATTTCAAAAATAACCTAAAATATTGGAAAAACTTAAAGACATTGGTAAATTTCTACAAACCTATGGCCTATACAATTAAACTAATTTAATATAAAAATAAGTATATTTAGGGCTGGAGAGATGGCTTAGCGGTTTAGGAGCCTGCCTTCTAAGCCTAAGAACGCCGGTTCCAATCTCCAGGTCCCACATTTAGCCAGATGCAAAGTGACGCAAGGGTGCAATGCTGCACTTGACCACAAGGGGGTGCACGCATCTGGATTTCGTTCACAGCAACTAAGAGGCTGTTGGCACGCCCATCTCTATCTGTCTCCCTCTCCCTCTCTATCTCCAAAAAAAGTATATTTATAAGAAGCAATAAAATTGAAGTATTACTGCCTAGTTTATACTTTAAAAATTATCACATCCAGGCATGGTGGACCAGGCCTTTAATCCCAGCACCTAGGACTAAGTAGTGAATTACAGGACATCAGCCTGAGCTAGAGTGAGACCATACTTCAATAAACCAAAAGAAAGAAACATGAAATTTTGAGCTGGAGAGATGGCTTAGTGATTAAGGTGCTTGCCTACAAAGCCTAAGGACCCAGGTACAATTTCCCAGGATCCATGTAAGCCAGATACACAGGGTGGCACATGTGTCTGGAGTTCATTTTCAGTGTATGGAAACCCTGGAGTGCCCATTCTCTTTCTCTATCTGCCTCTTTCTCTCTCTCTGTCCCTTTGTCTTTCAAATAAATAAATAAAATAATTTTTAAAATAATCACAACAAAAAGACACAGATACATATATTGTTGATCTTTTTATCTTTAAAAATGGACTAACAAAATTATATCTCAAGCTATTCCATAAAACAGACAGGAAAGGAACACTTTCAAACACTTTCTGTGATTTACTCTCATACCAAGCCAGATAAGGAAACAAGACAAAAAGAAAACTATAAACCAATTTCTCTGATGAATATAGAACATTGACAGAAAATTTCACAATAAAATACTTCCTTTCAAATAAAATTCAAAAACGTATCAGAGATCATAAGAAGGATTGAGCTGTGGAGTTGCCTATGATTAAGAAGAAAGTTAAACATTTAAAAGTATAAAGAAATAGCCTTATCAAAAGACTATGGCAGGAGAGGTCATGAGCCTTAGGGGTATAAAGCCTGCTTATGTCTGGCTAAATGTATATATTATTCCCACCAAACTGCCCTCAAAGCACTACACTTAATGTTAATATTCATGTATTAATGCTACTCTCACTTCTGGTTAGAGAAGCTTCTCTTTTCAGATGGTGATGACCACAGGGATGACCCAAAAGGCAACATGGTGCTGAGAAGAAGCGACAGAGGAGTGTCCAGCACTGAAACATCTCTATCACACCCTCCAAGGCTCAGGGTCCATTGTGGAAGAGGTGGCGGAAAGAATATAAGAGCCAAAGGAAGGGTGCCACTCCTTACAATGCAACTGTCCAGATAGAAAACTGGCCTTGATATCCATGACCTTGCAATGCCTAGCAATACCTTCACAAGATCCTCATAATAGGAGAAAAAGATGATTACATCAAATTAAAACAGACACTAATGGAGAGAGGGAAGGGATAGGATGGAGAGTGAAGTTCTGAAGGGGAATGGGGGGAGGGGAGGGAAATATCATGGCTTATTGTCTGTAAGTATAATAGCTGTCAATAAAAAAAAGAGAAAAAAGAATGGGCTAATTCCACGTGTTATCTATGTGAAAGGATGTTAATAATAATAACAATAATAATAATAATAATAATAAATAACTAAAAAATAAACACTAAAGAGTAAATAATCCAACCAATATATGAGCAAATGAACTAAACAGAAAATTTTGAATTCAGAAAATGAAAATGGCTAATAAACAATGTTGAACATGAAATTTTCAGATGGTCAACATCTGTAGCCAGTAGCAAAATGGAAATCAAAACCACAATGAATGCTGGCTAGATGGCTTTGCAGTTAAGGTACTTTCCTGTGAAGCCTAAGGACCCAGGTTTGATTCCCCAGTAACCACGTAAGCCAGATGCACAAGGTGGTGCATGTGTCTAGAGTTTGTTGGCAGTGGCTGGTGGCTCCGGCAAGTCCAGTCTATCTGCCACGTTCTCTCTCTCTCTCTTCAATAAATAAATAAATAAATAAATAAATAAATAAATAAATAAATAAAATATTTTAAAACGACAATGAAATTCCATTTCACCCCAGTGAGAATGGTTATATGCAAGTAGGTGAATGATACTAAATACTGGAAAGGAAGGGGGCGGGGGAAACAAACCGTTATACACTGCTAGTGGTAATGTAAACTAGCCCAGTACTATAAAGATTTCTTGAAAATTTAATAAAACTGTCTCATAATACAGTTATAACACTTCTACAGACATACCTAAATAAGCTAAGTCAGTTTAGTATGTATATGCATAAAAGATTAGTAAATCAGTCTGCTATGCTTAAAGGTGCTTCTAATTCAATTTAAAAGTTTTCCAATTGTTTAACTTGCCAAAGATCACAATCACCACTCTGTTGGTGTTCAGAAAACACCACCTCCAAATATGGCCACCCTTGAAGTGGCTTTGTGACCTTTTCACTTCTCCCCTGAAGATCATTATTTGAAAGGTTTCCTGCCCCATAACAAGGAGAAAGAAATGTCATAGAAACATGGGAAAGAATATAAACAAACAGGAATTGATGAGGGTTTTCTAAGTTTTGTCCAATCATATTTCTCATGCTTCTACTTATTTCCTCAGAGTTAGTATCACTTTTACTCCTGTTTTAATTTTTTGAGGGGTGCAGGATCTTTATTTTCTTATGATGGCTTCTGTATTATGTACAACTTTGGTTAAATTTGTTATGCATTTCCCTTGTTTCATAATTATTGAGGAAGTTTATAACTAATTTTAAGTTTATTGGGAAATTGTCATATACTCTATGCTGATTATATTATAAATGAAGTAAAAAGAACACATATGAATGGCCATTAATATATCATAATTATCTTTGGGAATACACAGTAATATATAATTGTGCTTAATGTACCTATGAGATTACACCTATTTGATTATAAGCTGCTTTTTAGATTCAGGACAATGACTATAGATGGCAGTGTCAAAGTATGGCACACTTAGCTCTGAAATATTAATAAGAACTCATTGCATTTACCTCTCCACATATAAATGAATGGGAATCAGATTTCAGTCTTTGAATGCTAGCAGCACATTACTACTATAGAAAAAAAATGTCCAGTGAACTTTAAAAATGTCAGCCAGCATGGCTTTCAAATGCATAATTTACTATTTTGTTGGCTGCTTTTAAATGGGTAATAATAAACTTGTAGCAGAACTTAAGCTCATAAAAGTGAGATCAAATGTGAGAGCACCGTAGAATGATAAATGAATAACTTTATGGAACTAATTTTCCTCTGAGTAATTAAAGTGAGAGCAAAGTATCATGTAGCTATAGTGTTAAAATGTGAATGAACATTTTAACAATCTGCATGTTCAGAATGAGGTTTTTATATAGAGTTTTGAAATGTAATTTTCTGTTACAATTTCTTTGACAATACAGGATGAGCAACATTATAATTATTACATAGTTTGAGAGAAATATATTTTCATCATAAGGTTCATTACTATTTGATTTTTTAGTTTTATTTGAAATAAGGTTTTATGTAGCCAAAGCTGGTCTTGCACTAGATTCATTTACAAGACTGTCCCTGAAGTATTGATTATCCTGCTTCCACTGTCCATTCTCTGGGATTATAGACATGCACACCATGCCAGGATTCTGAATTCTTCATCTACCCCTAAACCTCGAGTAGGTAGATATATACTACCTGGCTATGTTAATCAGCACTTATAAGTCTACAATTTTTTATGATTTGATAAAAATATTCAAAGACCCTATGAGTATGGCTCAGCAGGTAAAGGGTCTCTTTGCAAAGCCTATAGTTCCACCTTAATTTTCCAGCCAACCACACAAAAATATCTATTCACATTTTGTGCATGACAATAGTTCACATATTTTAAATACAGAGCTGAATATATACATGCATAAATATATAAGTATGTATGACAATTTAGAATCTAATGAACAATATCAACAATGCATCTAATTATATAAATGAATTAGTTTTTATTTTAATTGATTTATTTGAAAGAGAGATACAGCGAGAAAGGGGCAGATAGAGAAAGAATATCAACAATGCATCTAATTACATAATTGAATTAGATTTTTTATTTTAATTTATTTATTTGAAAGAGAGATAGAGAGACAGAAAGAGGCAGATAGAGAAAGAATGGGTGCAAAGGCCTCCAGCCACTGGAACGAACTCCATACACATGTACCACCTTATACATCTGGCTTACATGGGTTCTGGGGAATAAAACCTGGGTCTTTGGGCTTTGCAAGCAAGCACCATAACCACTAAGTCATCTCTTCAGCCCATATTAGTGAATTTGTTAGCATATTACATATTATTCTGGAAATAACTTAGACCAAGTTGATTTAAGTAAAATGCCATCTAGAATATTACACCTTGAAGATGTTAATGGATAATTTCATTTAATTAAGTTTTGTTCCCACGTGGATGCCATTATGATGAAAGAGAACAAAATGAGTAATTATCAATTTTTATGAACTATAACATGGGGCTGAGTGTGGTGGTGCATAGCTGAGATCCCAACACTTGAGAGGTGGATGCTAGAGGATTAAGAGTTGAGGGCTGGAGAACAGTCCCATATAATAGGAGGCTGAGGAACAAAGACCTTGCAAACAGCCAAGACTATGTTTTTTTTTTTTGTTTGGAGAATAAAAATAAAAAGGTAAGAGTAATGACATGGGGGAGAATGGTGACATAGTGCAAGAGCTGTGTAGAGCCAAGCTGGCCTGCTGCATTGATATTTAATGTTATATAACTAAGGCATAGAGGAAAATGGAGATGAATAGAAATATAAGATATATAAACTGATTGCTGGTTCCCATTTGGAGTCTCATCGTGGTCTGTCTTGCTGCTGGGAAATCCTCTGTGATGGGTGTTCCCTTTCTTCCATTATATAAGCATCAGGTTACCCATTCTGTTCCAGTCAGTGGGTAGTACTTCACTGAAATGCAGTCTCCTCAGTCAGGCTGGGTTGTAGGGCCTGGAGCAACTTCACATGATTCTCAATTGCCTTCCTAGCAAGAGATAATACTTTTATAAAGTTTCCATGGAATCTGTGCTGAGTTCAGGGTTCTTTATTTCCTCATTGCACCCTTGGCATGGCTTGAACTTTCTGGATACTGTATAGCAGAGAAGTGAATGGAAGTCCTTGGCTTTAGTCATAGTTTCAGTGCTTCTGGTACACATGAGCAAGTGAGCATGTGATTTGTTGTCTGGGTGTTCCCATACCCTCAGTCAGCTACCCTTACTCTGCTTGAACATCTTCTATTCCTGTGAGGAGACAGATGTTAGTGAGGAGAAGCACTTCCCAGTTGTTTCTACTGTGTTGCTATCTTCATTTGGCTGGGCATGTAGATTCATACTGTGTCCCAGCAGTTACCTGCAGAAAGCTCATGTGGATTAATAAATTTGTTTTCAGATCTTGGCTCTTAGAGGACAAAAGTTTCTTTATATTATTGTGACTGTTTTCTTACACAGGGTTTCATTGTATATGGCTTCTAATCTGCTATCTTATTTGGAAATACTGAGATACTACCCCTGCCCATTGTGCACCATTCTTTCTTATCACTTAGTGTCAACATTTACCATAAAAGTAAGGGATTCATAGTGAAGACTTACTTTAATGTCTGGACCTATTTCTCTTTACATTTAATTAGTGCATCTATTTCATCTACATAGAAAAATAAATATTTGTGCTCACTTTGGCAGCACATATACTAAAATTGGAATGACACAGAGATTAGCATGGCTCTGAGCAAGGATGACATGCAAATTCATGAAGCATTCCATATTTTTAAAATATTCCACATTTTAATTATTTTTAAATAGCTTTCATCTACTTATTAAAGTGGATAAACACTAAGAAAAACCATGAATGTAAAAAGTAGTAAATGGTTAATGGCTGCTCTCTGATATCTATAAAATGTTTTCAGTATTGGTAGAATCAAACTAGCATACCTGATTTTTCCATTTCAAAGAATTAGTATAAGCTGTGAAGAAAAAAAAAGCCTTGTGCATATTATTGTGTAATCATTATGCATTATGCTAACATATTTAAATTATATTCAATTATTGTTTTCATAGCTAATAGAATCATATACAATAAATACAAAACATAATTAAAAGATCTCACAAGAGTATTTGGTCACAAACCTAGGTCATGAATGCTATGTACTAATTGTTCATAGTCCCTTTCACGTAAGGGCAGCTATAAATATTTAAAAATATTTGTGTGAGGATTTGGCACAGGTTTTTGTTACTAAGTGTACATAGATAATGCCTTGTTAATATTTAAATTTCTAGTATCCATAATAAAGTGTGGTCTAAAAGAGAAATATTATAGATATTGAAACAAAAATGAGCTTTAATTCATATAGCTATATTTCACCATATATATATATATATATATACTTTGTGTGTGTACATGTCTCAACAAGAAACATTTTACAGGTCTGGAGAAACATCATACATACATAAAACAGAAAAAAGAAGTGAGGTATGGTGGGTTATGTCTTCAATGCCATTACACAGGATAGAGGTAGGAAGATCACCATGAGTTTGGGGCCAGCCTGGGCTATAGTAAGGGCTACAGAGTAAAGTTAACCTTAACTAGAGTAAGACTCTGCCTCAAAAAAAAACACAAAAAACATATAAGTCAAGATAAGCCTTAAAACCAGGGAAATACGTTCATGAAACTTCTGTTTTTTTCAGTAGCTTTGTGGGTTACTGTAGGGCACAATGCAGGTCTGGCCCTAGCTATACCGCATGGCAAAAGAAACCAGGAAGTGGCTTCTGTGAACATGGTGTCCTGGGAAGGCCTGACATTACAATAGCTACAGTCCCATACCTTCGAGAAACCTGCTACAAGATTATCTGTCCAGAGACAGGCTGTCATTGGTCACAAAAAGGGGACCACCCCATACAATGATTGGCCAGCCAAGCCCCTTTAAAACCCCCTACACTTTTTTGAATAAACGAGTTTGCTGCAGCTCGCCCTCTGCCTGCTTTCACCCAACTCCCGGAATCTGTGTCATGATTCTGGTCTTCTCACCCACAAATCGCCGAAAACCCTGCTGTCCCTCCTGGGCTGGCCCTAGGAAGGACCCCAACAGGTTACCCTGAAGTTATTTTGGCACTGGGTATCTTTAATAGATAAAAGAAATAATTCTCAGAACACTAGCAGAAAAGAGTGAGATCCTTTGCCATAATATAGAATGAATGGATTCTAGTCCAGTTATTGATAAGATCCTGGTTCTCTTTAGAAACCTCGTGAGCCCGTCTCCACTTTTCATGTTTCTCTTGGATTCTGGTCTTCCACCTTATCACCCTAATGGCCTAATAAATTTTGCTTATGGCATTGTAGATTTTTTTTCTAGCACAAAGTTTCAAACTCTTCCATATTCCTCCAATAAACTAGTTCAAAATGTCTATGAAACACATAGTCAGATATATCATAACAATGGTTCCACTTCTCAGAACCAATTTTCTGTATTACCTACTTTCTTGTTGTTTTGACAAAATACCTGACTAGAGTAAACTTAAGGGAGGTGTTTATTTTACCTTACAGATACAGGGGATACAGTCTCTCATGGCAGGGAAGATATGGTAGGAAGAGCAGAAGGTAGCTTTTCACATTCAGTCTGAAGTTAGGTAGCAATGAGCAAAGAATGCTGGTACTCAGACTGCTTTTCTCTTTTTTATTTGGTTAAGGACTCCAACCTATTTTAGTGTGACACCTATAGTTAGATTGGGTCTTCCCACCCTAATTATTCTAGTACATCTCTCACAGGAATGCTCAGAAATTTGCCTCCTAGTTTATTTCTAGAGCCTATCAAGTTGAAAATCCCTATCAAGTATTGAATCAAGTACCATTACAATCATAAAATGTATCATAAATATTTCCATTTACTATGCATAGACATAAGTATATATAACATTTAGAAGAATGCCATGGCTTTGTTGATGAATTCTCATCCATAACACAAGCTGGTATAGGTCACTACTACAACTAAATTTCTGTGTTTGATTAATTGATTTTGATTTTCTGATCAGAATAAAGAGATTTAATGCAATAATTGCATAACTGAATTCTACAGCTAATTTTCTGCTAGGCTATGTAAATAGTATATAGGTAAATATATACAAAATGGAAGACACTAAGAACACTTAGAAACTTTTTCTAGTCTTTTGACTGCACACAAAGTCTAAGAAATTTTTCATGTAATTACTCTTCTGATAATTAATAGCCTTTATTCAGTTAAGCAAATTATAATATAAAACCCTTAAAATACTTGCTATATGTCAAAAATGTATGTTAAATTTAAAATTATAAATGAATAATTTAATATCAAAATAATAATGATTTTAACATGTCTAAAATGATATATTAGCAATACTTTGGAAAGAGATCATACTACATAATAGCAATGTGATTTTTTTTTACAAGGATATGGCAATAACTACCAGAATTCTCATTCTCAGTTAATAAAGGCCAACCACATATCAAGATTTTAATGGATAGTTTAAGCAACCTTAAAAATAATGAAATCCTACTAATAAGTAAAATCCAATTATTCATGTAATAGTTTGATAATGTCACCTTTATTTATGAAAGAATATCTTGATCCTTATCAAAAAATCATCAAATCCTACTAAGATTTTCATTAAAAAATTCTTAAACATTTTATTTTCATTTCAATTATTAAGAAATTGTGGCAGTATGATAACTTACTTGGCCTTCTCTGACTGTAAGTTCAAATTACCAATTCAACCAACAAGATTGAAAATACTCAGGAAATAATTTTCACTCTACTGAACATGTGTAGACATATCTTATTACCATTAATGTATAAACAATATACTACAACAACTATTGTGCATTGTTTATACTGTATTTTAAGTAACCCAGAAAGCTGTTAAAATACATTAGAATATTATCTTAAAGCGTATGTCATATCTCATAACATGTTTGGACATCTGTGAATCTTGCTTTCTATGGTGGGTTTGGCAACAATTTTCTCTTAAGTACCAAATGAAGAATACATTTATTCGTTAGAACAATTTAGTGACAATTTGAAAGAATTAAGAGTTAGAAAGTTACAGTGAAATATGAAGGGATTTGTAGATAATAGGCTAAGTAAATGTTATTCATATAACAGTTTGTATCATCTCCAAAGGCTTGCATATTGCTAGGTATAAAGCTATTTAGAAATCATTTAATATAACAGAAACAAGTAATCTGTAGGGTAATATATGCATGGATACCTTAGAGAAATTTTGAAAGTATTTAAACATGATATACCATATATCTTGCAAAATCAGTTTTTCAGTTCTATAAAAATTCTGAGATTTTTAGTGGCTTTTATACTATGGATTTATCAGATTGCTCATATTGTTTCATGTGTGTATCAGTTTTTCTTTAAAGTGTGTGTATTTTTCAAAGATTTGTTCTATATATATCTGTAATTTTAATACTCTTGAAAATCGTTTTTTCTAGAAGAATATACTTTCTACTATACAGTAAAACTTCACAGGGAAAATTGAGTTTGTTTACAGAATATTAAAGCTTGTATTTCAAAGAAATAGTGTCTTTTGGATGAGTATCATCAAGTATGTATATAAATAGACTTTTATCTTTACAAACAAAATATCTTCAAGTTGGTGGTCCATTTGTGTGTCTTAGTAGGGGAAAGCAGAAATTTCACAAATTTCTAAATTTCTAACGAGGCCACTTAATAACTCAGGCAATTTGGAATGCTTGATTATTTGAACAACATTACCTTTATTTTTACTTTTAATTTAACCTCATTCTGTTTATAAAGTACTCACCATTGATACCTACACAGAGGCATTCTCGGGACTTAGCATAGATATAATAAAGAAAACTATCTGCTTTCTACACAAAGGTCAGATGGATTGAATAAGATATGCAAAAGACACATATTAAAGCTTTCAGAAGCTATACACAAACTATGAATGTTTAATACCTATGTACTTTATAATTTTTTAGACATTTGGAGTAATAAGAACAACTGTTTATAAATCTACATAAGAACAGCTACATAAAAGATGATTAATGATTTTATAAGGAATAACCTAGGTATTGTAATTACGTTATTTCTAATAAAAAGCTTCATTGATATTTGTGCACAAAAGATGTATGATTTAACAGTAATTTTAAATATTTGAGGTTTTATTTTGGCAAGGTGGGTGATTTTATGAAGAACTCTGTTATGACTTGCAGGGTTTTCTTCATATTGAATTTTATTATTTACATACAGCCAGCCCAGATAAAAAACTATCTTCTGTTGCTTTCTTTTTTTCAAATGATTCATAGTTTTCTCCCTTTTGATGTGCATCTAACTCCAATGGACACATGCATCTTCAATGTCAAAAATAGTTAAAGACATCCTCAGATACCTAAATGATTACAAGATGCAGTTATTGATTTTGTAGCTATACAATTTCTGAAGCATCCCTATTTATAAAAGATATTGATGCAACATAAAAAAATTATTTTTTTCCAGGCCTGGTGGTACATAACTTTAATCCCAGCACTCGGGAAGCAGAAGCAGGAGTATCACCATGATTTCAAGACCACCCTGGACTAGAGTGAAACCCTACCTTGAAAAACCAATATATATTGGTTGGATCTCACTCTAGCTCAGGGTGACTGGAGTTCACTATGAAGTCTCAGGCTGGTCTCAAGCTCACAGCAAGCCCCCTACCTTTGCCTCCCAAGTGCTGGAATTAAAGGTGTTTGCCACCACACCTGACAACAAATCATTTCTTAATGGAAAGCTTGTGTTGCAGACAGCTTCAGGTTCGCTGAGATGAACTTCCAGACCAGGCACAGTTATGGAGGAAGGGATATTATTTATTGAAGCTTACAGATCCAGGGGAAGTTCCATAAAGGCAGGAGAAGCAACCTGCTTTCACAGGGCCAAGGACAGAAAGACAAAGCCAACCAGCCACCACAGCACACAGAGCAAAACTACAGCCAAAAGGTCACACAGCACACTTCAGGAACTCCTGCTAGGCACATTTGCATATCTTTACAATGGAATCTCAAACCATCACCACACCTTAAGACCGGCCCCCAGTGACCTTGCTCTAGCAAGGTAATTGCAGATGCAAACTATAAAGTAATAAAACATTGAATATATTGGGGGACATATATTCAAACTACCACATTCTGCCCCTGGCCCCCAATATATTTAGCTCCTGGCCCCCAATAGATTTATAACTATCACACATTGTAAATTGTACTCAGTCCAATTTCAAAGGTTCTCACAGTCTTGATCAACTTAAGATAGTCCTGTAAAATCAAACAAGTTAAATACTTTCAACATGTAAAGGCACAGAGTAAACATTTTTAACTGGTATAAGGCATAGCAAGGAGAAACTAAAACAATGCAAACTCAACCACCATCAACAGTCATCAAACTTCTGCAGTTCAAGTTCAATACAACCAGAGACTAACAGTCTCCAGGTTTTCCAATTCCACCCCTCCAGCTGGGCAGAGTCGCCAGGGAAAACTTTCATCCTATGCCAACACTGCACTCCATGGTAGCCCTTTTGCACAGTCCTGGTATATCCAAAACATCTTCAGGTCTCCATGAAAACCACGGTCCATCTTCCAAAGGCTCTTCCAGCCTATTCCTGAGGGTCTTCATGACCTGCCTCATGCCTCATCTCAGCAGCGGCTCCTGGAACCGTGTGCGACTCATGACCACTCCATGCATTTTTCATATTTCCAAAACTAATACCAGGTGTGCAGGACACAGCCATATTCTTAATCCAGGGACAAAATAAACCATAGCCTTGAAAAGCAGGTTCCTTCTCCAGGCAGCTCTTTCCAAGAATTTGCAGTTTTAACAGTCTTTCCTCAGGCATCCTCTCCATTGTTTTAATGTAAATCAAGTCAGGCCACCTTCCTTCCACCTTCCTTAAGATTGCTAATGTGGTTGACAATAGCAGCTTGGTAACCTGAAACCAGTCTCAGTGCCTCTATAATTTTAACTTGCTTGAGGTTTTCCAACTTAAAATCTTAAAATCTCAGTCTGATATCTTTAGCCAAACACATCAGTCCATTACAAATTTAAGTTTGATCAAACACTCTGGGCCTGGATAGTGGAACGTAGACATCCCTTATGCCAGTAGCCCAGTTCCAACAAAGTCCTCTGCAGTCTTTCCTTCCCCTTAGAAACCTCATAAGCCAAGCCTCGAAGTTCAGTACTATCTGCACTTAGCATTCTCAAACTCTCATCAGAATAGTCCATAAAACTTGGCTTACCACTCCAGAAGGCATGTTCAGTTGCAAGCACCAAGTCCATGCCCATTCCTCCAAAACAAAGGTTCCAAAAGATGAACACCCACACGATCTGGTTCATCTCACCCCACACTCCTCGGTACCACTTTACTGTTGCAGACAGCTTCAGGTTCGCTGAGATGAACTTCCAGACCAGGCACAGTTATGGAGGAAGGGATATTATTTATTGAAGCTTACAGATCCAGGGGAAGTTCCATAAAGGCAGGAGAAGCAACCTGCTTTCACAGGGCCAAGGACAGAAAGACAAAGCCAACCAGCCACCACAGCACACAGAGCAAAACTACAGCCAAAAGGTCACACAGCACACTTCAGGAACTCCTGCTAGGCACATTTGCATATCTTTACAATGGAATCTCAAACCATCACCACACCTTAAGACCGGCCCCCAGTGACCTTGCTCTAGCAAGGTGATTGCAGATGCAAACTATAAAGTAATAAAACATTGAATATATTGGGGGACATATATTCAAACTACCACAGCTTGACTTAAAGATACTTCTGCTTTCCTAACTATACCCTACTCCATTATTACATACCTATCCATAATGGTGAAGACTACTTGGCATCAGGGAACTTTAAAGTCATAACTATACATAATCAAATGTCCATTTACATATTTTATTTATTTATTTATTCATTCACTTGAGAGTGAGAGACAGAAAGAGAGAGAATGGGCACTCCAAGGCCTCCAGCATTTTCTTAATCCATTTACAATTTGTTGAATATCTTAGCTATTTCCATATCTTCACTATTGTAACTAGTGAAACATTAATTATAAATTTACAAGTATCTCTATGGTATGCTGATTTAGATTCCATTGAGCATATATTTAGGAGTGGTATAACTGCTTCATATGATAGTTTTATTATTAATTTTCTAAAGAACTTCCACCATAGGAGATTAACCAGGTTTTTATGCACATGAGTAGTGTGTAAGTGTTCCTTTTCCCACATATCCTCACCAGCATTTGTTATTGTTGCAGTTACTTTTTCATTGCTAGGAATAACATCCAATCAGAAGTAGTTTATGGGAGGAAAAGGTTTATTTTAAGCTTATAGAATCCAGGAAACTTCCTTCATGGTGGAAGAAGGTGGCTCGTTTACAAAGATATATAGCAGAGAGACACCACCAACTGCCAGCAAACACAAACATCCATAGCTCAAACTCAGCTTTTTACATACCTTAGGGATATACTAAAAGACATGCCCTAGTTACACCTCCTCCAGTAGACTTCTGAAGACTTAATAGGATGCTTAACTTTAATCAAAAAAAAAAAATCTCTGGGGCTATGTGGGACATACATTCACATTAAAACCACCACAGTTATTATTTGTTTTCCTAATAATATCCATTCTGACTGCTATGAGGTGTAATATGAAAACAGTTTTATTCACTTTTTTTTTCTGGTGGCTAAAGGACACCACTGGGTAATTTATTTATTTATCTTTTTTTTTAGAGAGAGACAGACAGAGAGAGAGGGTAGAGGGAGACAGAGAATGGGCGTGCCAGCAGTCTCTCGGCTGCTGTGAAAGAAATCCAGATGTGTGCGCCCCCTTGTAGGCAAATGCGTCATTGCGCCCTTGCATCACTTTGCATCTGGCTAAACGTGGGACCTGGAGATTGGAACCAGCATTCTTAGGCTTAGGAGGCAGGAGCCTACACCGCTGAGCCATCTCTCCAGCCCTACCACTGGGTATTTTTAAAAGGGATTTATTGACCATTTCTATTTCATGTTTGGACAACTGTCTGGTTAATTCATTTGTTCCCTCGCCAAATAGGTGATTTTATTCTTCATATTCAATTTTTGAGTTCTTTATGGATTCTAGATATTAATCCCCTGTGAAACATGGAGTTGAAACTCTGTAACACTAGTAGTATATGTTATTTGAAACTACTTATTTTGAGGCAGGAATTTATCTAAGGGATTACTGGAATTCCTCCTTTAGTCTTTAGAATAATTTTATGATATAGTTACAATATCTTTTTTACAGATTAAAAAAAATTTTTCTTAAAAATAGCGAGAATAATTTTAACATACTGTCCAGGGTTCAACAGCATGAAGTAGTAGGGACAAGACTCACTCTGCAAGAAGTCTTCTGCTGGAAACTTGCCGAGCAGTTCAATTCACTCTGGTGTGTGTGTGTGTGTGTGTGTGTGTGTGTGTGTGTGTGTGTGTGTGTGCAGCTATTATCCATATATAAATGTAGAAATACATACATATGGTACTAGGAAAATCAGAATGCAAATAGTCCAATATTATATAGTTGTGATGATATGCATTTACAATATTAACATATATCAGTGCTCTCATTTTTAATAGCTAATGCTTCCACACCATAAACTAGTAGTAAGCAAAACTTGGCCTAGCTCAGAGAATTATTTTCAGTCTTGTGCAAATTCCATTTAGCCATTATGGTGGTTTCATTCACGTGTCCCCCCTAAACTTAGGTGTTCTGAATGCTAGGTCCTCTGCTGATGGTGATTTGGGAATTAACACATCCTGGAGGCAGTGTATTGTTGGGGACGGGTTCATGGATGTTATAGTCAGCTTCCTCTTTCCAATGTTTGGTACACTCTCCTGTTGCTATTGTCCACCTAGTGTTGGTCAAGAGGTGATGTCCACCCCCTGGTCATACCATCATTTTCCCTGCAATCATGCAGCTTCCCTTCGAATCTGTAAGCTAAAATAAATCCTTTATTCTCACAAGCTGCTATTCAGAAGCTGTTTTCTGCCAGCAATGCAAACCTGACTGCAACAGTAAAATTGGTACCAAGAAGTAGAATCATAGATGCTAGAAACCTGACTGAGGCCTTGGGCTTTTGGAAGTGCTTTTCAGGAGGAATGTGGACAAATTTCACTCCTTGACCTAAGATACACCTCACAGTGCTGTAAGTATAGCTTTATGGACTACTCTGTTGAGAATTGAAAGACCTGAATGCAGAAAGAACTATGGACTGTGAGGTTTGTCTTACACAGTTGAGAAAGAGCTTTGTTTAGACTGGGTTAGGAGTAGTTTGTGTGAGAGGCTTGCTATTAAGCCCTTGTCCTGAGAACTTGTGCAGGGTTGCATTGAGTAGAAATTGACTGGTATGAGTAGGGGATATGACACAGAAATGAAATCTTTGGGTTGAAACTTTTTTTCCCTTTCAGCTGCAGTTTTATGAGAGATCATTGCATTTGAGATTGGGCCAGCAGATCTGCATTGGGAAAACAGGAAGATATTAGAGTCCTTTGAGGGGGCATGAATGCTGAAGGAGTGTCCTGTTCTACAAATTGTCCTTTATCCCCTGGATTAACAAGTTGATGTCTTACCTGGTATTATGGAGTACAAGAAATGCAGGGAAGAGAAGGCCATTGAATTTGCAACAAGTTTTGTGTTTTGGAAATGACCATGGACAGTGTGAAGCTGGCTGGTTGGATTACCTGTGTCTATGCTTGATGGAGCCATGAGGATGAATTGTGGGTCCCAGTGGAGACACAATTGAAATGTCAGGACTATAGGATGACTACCAAAGAGAATTGCCAGCACCAGATGAAGTTTTCTGGGACTGTGAGTAGCTTAGCTGGAGGGGCGGATTGGTTACTGGTTAGAGTTGGAGACTTGTCACTTGTGAGAGTTGTCAGACTTGGAGCTACAGAGTTTGATGTTTGCCCTGTTTGTTTTGAACTTTGTATTTCTTTGCTATGACCAATGTCATCTTTTGCAGCATGAATGTTTATTCTTTGCCCTTATGTGTTTATTGTTGTTGTTGGTGTTTTGGTATTATGGCTTAGTTAAAAGACCTTGGACAATGGGGATGTTTGAACATCATTGGGATTGATAAAATCTATGGGGACTTTTAAAGTTGGACTGAAGGCATTATATTTTACATCATGAATTGCTCAGTTCATGGGGGCCAGGGGCAGAATATGGTGATTTGAGTCACTTGTTCCCCATAAACTTAGGTGTTCTGAATGCTAATGGTGATTTTGGAATTAATGCCTCCTGGAGGCAGTGTATTGTTGGCCAGGGGTGGGGAGGCTTATGAGTGTTATAGCCAGCTTCCTCTTACCAGTGTTTGGCACACTCTCCTGTTGCCGTTGATCACCTGATGTTGGCCAGGAGGTGATGTCTACTCTCTGCTCATGCCATTGTTCTCCCCTGCTATCTTGGAGCTTCCCCTCAAGTCTGTAAGCCAAAATAAACCCTTTTCCCCACAAGCTGCTTTTGGTCAGTTGTTTTCTGCCAGCAATGTGAACCTGACTGCAATAGCCATCTAGACTTTGTTTGTTGCCTATTGAGATTTTTGTACCACATCATCCTGGGCCTTTATTTGCAATTGTGGGAACATTACAGTTATCTTCTCATTGCCAGGGAAAAGCATACACCTAAAAGCAGATTATGGAAAAATATTTTAGCTTATAGTCTAGAGGGGAAGCTTCATTATGACATGTAAAGTATGGCATAACTGAGGCTGGACATCACTTCTCATCACATCAGCTGGGCGGTAGCAATAAAAGTGAGTTATCTGATGAATATCCATTGATCTGGACTAATAAATAGGAAGGTCTGTCCTCATGACATACCTCATTCTGCAAGGCTCCATCTCACTGGGGATCAGGTATGAGGCTTAGTCACTGATATATGAGGCTATGGGGACCTTTCACATTCAAACCACCACAAGATGATAGTGCATTCAGTAGACATCAAAGTGCATCCATGTTTCAGTAACTATATCTAACTAGTGTTATTCTCTTTCAGTGTATTGGTATAAATTGTTCCCTATTCCCTACTAGTGAAGAATGAGTTGTCACTATATTTCAGGTAAATTTCCATTTCCAAACTTTCCAACTGCTATTCCTATGGCCTGTGTAGCTTCAAAATTAGAAGATGCATATATTTTTTACCTCCTTCTTCAGGAAAAGTAACTTAACATTTATACTATGCTAAAAAGTACCCAAAATAGGTTGGTATACCACATCCCATTTAACAGTAGTAAAGACACATTTCTCTAGCAGTAGAAGGCTAGATTAGGTATTTTATTCTTCTATGCATTGGCTACAATTAAATTTTGATTTTTATAACATTATTGACTTATTTTCTCTTTTGTTTCTTCATATATGGTCACCTAAGCTACTGTAATATACAGTACTGGAATGATTTATTACATTTATTTAATAGTGGCTAGCTACCCAAGCTAAACATATAGAAGAAGTTGAAAAACATATATCCTATTTTGGCTCCAAGGCAGAAATTTAAAAAAATTCAAATTTCTCTTGTACATGCACATGTGAATGAGAGTAACACATTCCATGTTGATTCAAATGCATAGGTCTACTTCTGGAAATATCTTATTGTTGACATGTAATTATTTGAAAGTACTTGCATATATAGTTTTAAGTTGTATATGCAATGTTTGAAAACACATGTATGCAAGTAGATAAGAAGTGGCAGTGAACAACTATCAAGTCCCTGCCAAAAATGAGATATTTTCAGAGGTGTTCATTTGACTCAACATAACATATTACACTGCTCTTTTGCTAAAAAGAGTCTGCATCATTATAATGTCAAGGATTCTAAAGATCATAGTTGTAGAATATGTTTAATAGATAAAGCAACTGGTTTCTTTATGATTTTTAATATTTGAAGCAGAGTGTACCTATATGCATACCTGCTGAGAAACATGTAATAAACAAAGTTTTTAAAAAGATGGAGATGAGCTGGGCATGGTGGAGCACTCAGGAGGCAGAGGTAGGAGGATCACCATGAGTTCGAGGCCACCCTGAGACTACAGAGTGAATTCCAGGTCAGCCTGAACTAGAGTGATACCCTACCTCTCGAAACATGAAAAACCAAAAAAAAAAAAAAAAAAAAAAAAAAAAAAAAAAAAAGATGGAGATGACAAGCAAGAGGTAAGAACCAGTTAATTAGAATACATTTTAAGTTAAAAACTATAAATAACTGATGTCATGTTAGATACAGGATGAAAACCCCAAAAGACTTTCCACTGAAGAGAAATTTTTTATGAACTGTATATGCACACAAATGAAAAATACATGTATTTATATGTAAATAAAACTAAATAAATAAATGTTCATAAACTATTTAATCAGATTTATTCTCACGTTATAATTAAGTTCGGAAATTATTTTAGAAATACATAAAGACTACTTTCCCACCTTAATATTTGACCTAGACACATAAGCTGAATATTGATAAAAATGATTGTGAAACTATATTGACAGTGGGAGAATAAATTAAATTTTATTCAGAATTCAATACATAGTAGAATAACATGATCCTTTTACCAGAAGAGGGAAAATAGTGTATTGAGTGATCAAAATCAGTTATATTAAGCCAATAAAACCAGCCTTAAAATGAATCTTACTGAATTTAAAGCAAATTAAAATAATCCTCTTTCACTAAAGCTGTTATTTGGTATTTATTTAATCACCTTACTGTGCTTTGAGGCACTTGAAAGTTTTTAATATTTATATCACAACTTTAATTCAAAAGTAAATGAACTTAGTTTGGCTGGCACCATAAATCTAACATTTTTGCTTTCATATTATTCAACCTATGTAATACCCATCACAGGTATCTTTATATAATATTACTTGTTATTGATTTTAAAATTTAGAAATTCGTGTTTCCTAGGACTGAGTCCTTAATATTATTATGGCTAGAAAACATTTTAATCACCACTTACAAGAACATTAGCCCCCAACTGAGATCAATTTATATGCCTAGAAAATAGCAATTATGTTCCTTGTTCCACTATTCTCAGCTTTTATCTGGCTTCCTGTCAAGTAGCTTCAAGTGGTTAAGGGAGGCTGTGTAATCTCTTCCCATTATTATTTACTTGCACAGTGAGTGGTAGGATGTCATAACTTCATTAATGAAGAATTCAAAACTTTTGATCTAAAACATTTAGTTAGTCCATTTGGTTGAGATTATATACATATATATAAATAATGATTTATGTTTTATACATAATATGTATTATTTTGGCTATAAATACAAATATATCAAACAGATTAGATTTCCCTTAGCAATTTATACCCTTTAATGGTATATTATGTTAATTCTACATATGTAAATTATGTATATTAATCAAATCAGAATTAAAAGAAAAATAATTTCCTTTATCCAACACTTGAATATTTGTATGTTTGGGAAATTTCATACTGTCTTCTTTCCAGTTAATTTAAATACATACATTGTTTTGCCAAATAGTTACCTTATTGTGTTAAAGAAGAAGCAGAAGTGATTCTTCCATCCTTAGAGTGATTCTGGTGTTTCTTGGTGAATTTTAGTCTCTTGCCCTCTTTCCTATCATTTCCCAGCATCTAGTGACCTCTATTCTATTCCAGTCTTCTATAAGTTTGAATAATATGTTTCTATAAAAGAATAACAACATGTGGTATTAGTCTTTCTGTTTCTGTATTGTTTCACTTATCATAATGATCTCCAATCCATGCTATTACAAATAATAAGATGTAATTCTTTTTATGGCTGAATAGTATTACAATAGATAAATGTACTACATTTTTATCACTGAAATACATGTGGGTCAGTTCCAAATTTTGGCTATTGTGATTTATGCTGTAATAAATCTGGGATTCAATCTCTTATAAGATATCTATTGGATACGTGCTTTGGGTTTGGTTATATGGACATTCAAAAGTGCAGTGTGATGGCAAACATTTGATTAAAGTCAGCAGTGTTTTGGCAGATCATGAATATCAATGCCTTACTTCATCATAGGTATAGTCTTCCAAGGTTTGTATCTTAAGTCTTCATTACATGATACCACTAGGGCTTGTGGTGGCAGCTTCCAAAGTCTTGGTCATGAAAGATACTGAAAGGATACCTCAACAAAGAATAGATGGCATTATGATTGTGGCAACAACAGACACAGTTTTTAAATTATAGGATATGGAGCCGGGCATGGTGGTGCACGCCTTTAATCCCAGCACTTGGGAGGCAGAGGTAGGAGGATTGCCGGGAGTTCAAGGCCACCCTGAGACTACATAGTGAATTCCAGGTCAGCCTGAGCCAGAGTGAGACCCTATCTCGAAAAACCAAATATATATATATATTTTCCATATGACTGTCAGAAAAAATGTGGTATATACCTGGGCCTATCACAACAGGAGCCACAGTTTATAGCCACAGGTAGCCTGGGAGACTGTTTTCATGGATGAAGTGGTAGTTTGAATGGATGTCCCCCAATAGATTCCGGAGTTTTATTGAAGCTTGTAATTTAGTGTCACTCTGGGCAGATCCTAGGGCCCAGCCCTAAGGAATGAAGTTAAACCTGGACTTCTAAAGGTATGAAAAGTTCCTGAGTTCTGCCTGAGTTTCCAGAATTGGGCTTGCTTCTACTGGTGGTGGTGGGTTCCTTTCTTCTATGTGGATCTGTGAAAGGAGACTGGCTTCTTCTCCCATTATAGAACTTCCCCTGAATCTTTAAGCTTCAATAAATTCCATTCCTCCTATAAACTGTGTCTGGTCTGGAAGTTCATCCCAACAACTGAAGGTGACTATGACATAATTGCTACCAGGTCTGGGGTAGAGTGGTTGAGATGAATCTGACCATATGGGTTTTGGTCTTTTGGAACTTGTGTGCTGGAAGAATGGGAAACTTGGTGATTGCAACTGAAGACACATTCTGAAGTGGTAAGCCAAGTATTATGGACTATTATGATGGAAGTTTGAAAATGCTAGGTACAGAAAGAATTTTATTTGTAGGCTTGGCTTATGAACTTTATAATGGGAAGGAAAAACTCAAAAAAATGCTGGAACTGCACTACTGGCAAAAAGGATGACTGCATTCTGCTGATCAGGCCCAGCAAGTTTGATCAAGATTAATTTTTTAATGGACTTATGTGCTTTTCTAAACATATAAAACTGAAAATTTTAAGATTTAAAATTGGAAAAATTCATACAAGTTTAAAATTTACTGACATCGAAATTAATTTTAAGTTACTGAAGCTGCTATTGTCAAATACATTATCATTTGGAAGGGAGATGTCCCAACTACTTCACATTGAAATAATGAAAAGGATGCTTGAGGGAAGACTGAGTGATAGAAATAAAAACTCATTAAAAAGGAGCTGCTGACAAAAAAAAATAGTACCTACTCTTCAAGTTCATGATTTATTTTGTCCCTGAATTAAGAATATGGCTGTGCACTACACACCTGGTATTGGTTTCAAAAACAAAACAAAAAAAAATGTGTGGAGTAAGTTATGAAGTACACATCCTTCCAAGAGCCGCTGCTGAGACACTGCATATAGATAAAGTGTGATGACCCTGAAGAATAGGCTGGCAAAGCCATTGGAAGACTGACTGTAGTTTGCAGTGAAGACTCAAAGATGTCTAGATATACCAGAACTGTGCAAGGGCTACCATGAAGTAGTGTTGATTTCAGATGGAAGTTTTCCCAGGCTATTCTGCCCAGCTGGAGGGGCAGAATTATAAAACTCAGAGAGTTCCAGTCACTGAATATGGATATTGGATATGAACTGCGGTTGTTTGATGTTTGCTTGATGGCTATTGAGTTTGCACTGGTCCAGTTACTCCTTGTTATGCCTTATAGCAATGGGAATTTTTACTCTGTGCCTTTCTTATATGTTGAAAGTATATAACTTGTTTTCATTTTACAGGACTAACAGCTAAGAGACATTTTTAAATCTCAGAGGAGACTTGTGACTTTGGGACTATCTAACGTTGGTAACTTATGGAGACCTTTGAATTTGGACTAACTACAATGTACAACATGAAATGGTTATAAATCTATTGGGTGCCAGAGGTGGAATGTGGTAGTTTGAATGGCTGTACCCCTCAAAATTCAGGAGTTTTATTAAAGCTTTTAACTTGGTGTCACTGTGGCAGTTCCTAGGGTTTAGTCTCAGGTGTGGGGTCAGACCTGGTCTTTCAGTCTAATGGTATACAAACTGTCCAAGTTCTGCCTCTTGTTTCTGAAGTGGGCTTGCTTGTGCTGGTGGTGGTATTTGCCTTTTCTCTGTGTGTGGATTTGAGTGAAAGGGGACCAGTTTATTCTGCCATTATGGAACTTTCCCTCAATATGTAAGCTTCAATAAATTTCATTCCTCCTATAAACTGTATCTGGTCCGGAAGTTCATCACAACAACTGTAGCTGACTACAACAGATGAGCACAGGTGCTGTTGACATATGTGTCACTTATAATTATGCATTTGAAGTTTTAGAAAACAGATAGGAATTTCTGTGTTGTGATTGGTTACTTCTGAGCCTTTTAGTAAGTACTATAACTTGTTTTGAAGGAGCTATGATGTCCATATGTCTCCTTCTCCAGCTCCCAGAGTACAAATACTTGTGATATCACAGATTTTGGCATGAGTGTCTACTATCAGAAGTCCACAGGTTATGGAGGTTGTATTTCTTAGGTCATGAGTGGCCTGTTCAGATAACATTGGTACTAGTGGCATTATAACTAATCCTGAGTTTTTTTTTTTGTCTGTTTTTTGAGTTAAGGTCTCACTCTAGCTGAGGCTAACCTGGTTTTCACTATGTAGTCTCAGGTTGGCCTCAAAATAATGGTGATCCTCCTAACTCTGCCTCCCAAGTGTTGGGATTAAAGGTGTGTGCCACCATGCCAAGCAGGTCCTGAATTTTTTAAGGCACATATTGAATCCTAAGGGCAGTATGGCATAAAATCACTTCAACCTAGAATTTTCCTTTTGAAGATTCATGGGGTTCTTATAATTAGACGTGAGAAATTAACATAAGTATACAATAGTTAAAATGATAATAAAACTATCAAAGTGCTTATTAAGCATATAGATTTTTTATTTAAAAAATATTTATTTGTTTGAGAGACAAAGAGAGAAATAAAAATGAGTATGTCCACGCCAGGGTCTACTGCCACTAAAATGAACTGCAGATATATGTGCCATTTTGTGCATTTGGCTTTACTTAGATACTGGGGTAATGAACCCAGGCCATAAGGTTTTTCAAGTAAGCATTTTTAACTTCTGAGCCATCTCTCCAGCCTAAGCTTACAAGTTTTTACAAAGATTTTAGAACCTTAAATTTTGCTGATGTAAATTAGAGTGCCTAATATATGAAGGAATTCTAGAATACATGAACAGATATTAGAAGGTTAGCATGAAACAGTAGTTTAGGTAATACTGACTAAAGTATGCTATAATTAGTAATAGTAACAATTACCATTTACTTATACATGATGTTCAATTACATTTTTCACCACAAATCCATTGATTAGGTATTATTATTTCATTTCATATAAGGGCAAGGAACTTTACAGGATTCCATATTATTATACATAAGTACACTAATATATTCTTGTAAAAATGTGAAGTCAAGTCTTCTAATTTATAAAAAATGTATTTTTGCCATTACTATAAATATATACTAATAATACATGGTAATAACCTAACATATTCTAAATGGTATCCTTTACCTATATACTTGAAAAATCTTAATGTGAACAAGTTTGAGTTTTCTATAACAAATGCTCTATTGTGATAAGAAACTCTGAAAGCTTTTAATCAAAATTCCAGTGATTTATTTTTTATTTATGTTTATATTTATACTTTACTGTGTGTTTCTTAAACAATGACAGTAATTTATTGGCATACTTAAATATGGATGTCAATCAGTACAACAGTTAAACAGGGCTATTGACACTTCCCTGAGAAGAACAGGCATAAATAGTAAATAAAGCAGATTTAATGAAAATTATTAAACCACTTCCAGTCATACTATGGATAATTTCCATTATTATCATGTCATCTATGATTACTATCAAATATACACTATTTCACAGACCTATAAATGTAGAAATATAACTTTTGTAAAGTATACATATAAGCCCAATCTTGTACACTAAAAAGAATGCTGCTATCAACACCCAAGTATTATTATTCAATACAAATTAAGATAGTACAAAAACATGATCATGAGGTATTTCATGCTTACTGTGGAAATCCCAAAGGCCTAGCCTTGTAATGCAGTAACCTGATACCATAGAGCTTCAGACCTGTACCCTGGGACCCCTTGTGATCAGGATTGCCCTTATTTGTGTGACCCTAATTTGCATGACAGAGGCTGCACAACTGGAAATTCAGCTGGAGATTAAATGCACAGCCACCCACACTAATATTGCAGAGCTATACACCAGCCAACAGGAATGTAATCCTCCCCATGACATGAAACACACACACACACACACACACACACACACACACACACACACACAATGTACCCTATCCATAAAAGAAGTTCTTCAAAATAGAAACCCTTGAATCCCATGATTGTAGACTACAATTGTAGATTACATTGCACTTACTATCCAGCCTGCTTCCTTCTTACAGTATACCCAATAAACTTATTTTTTTCTTATTCTGCTCTAAAAGGTCAATTTATTTGCCACCCATCCATCCTTTCTCTGCCAATCCTTTCCCTCCTACTATAGTGACTGTTTGCTTTTAGGTCAGTAGCTATAGCATTACAAATTAGGTCATGTCATGCCCCTGCTGTAGCTTCTTTCTCTCTCTCCAGAGAGCTGAGAGGCAACCTATTTTGTGGCACTATAGTTCCTCCCCTAGACTTGCTGAGAGGAAACTGGTTAGATAGCTTTAGTATTAGGTACACAGTTAGGGAAAGGCTCACAGGAGAAATCTCACACCACAGAATTGCCCTGCTGCAATAGCAGAACTGGAATTCAGAGTCTGCCCTAGTCTCATTCGCGCGCTCTCTCTCTCTCTGTACCATTTGCTTTAGGTTTTCCAAGGCCTGAAATTTTGTGGGGTTACTGCCTTTCCATTGAATCCACCTTCCACTGAATTTCCTTTCTTTAAACTTCAGGAATTTCACTGATCATCATCTAAAAACAATAGGTCAGTCAGAGATTTTCTAAGCTGTTGGCTTAGACCTCTTAGAACTTAAGCCATTAGGAGTCCAGTCTAAGTCAACAATGACCATAGTTCAAGGGTTGATAGGAAGGAGGCAAAGATGTTGGTTTCCTCTGTCCATTTTCTGGACCCTCTTGATTTGATCGCCTTAATTCCTTTTTCTGCAATGATGAGAGGTCTTTTTGCCTTCACGTACAAATCTCTTTTTGTCTCCATTACACCTCTCCACTATGATACACATGAGAGCTCATGGTGGCTATAAAAACTAAAAGTTCCTTTTGGCACCTCTATAAAGATGAAGTGCTAATATCCTTCCTTGTAAGAACTTCTCTCACTCTGTTACCCTTGCAGGATCTAGTTTTCAGCACTGCTAAACTTTTTCCAAACAAAGAAAAGAAAGAGTACCTAGATGCCACAGGTGCCTGGTTTGGGAGTGGGGTGTTGTGCATTATGTGGAAAGGCAGACAGAACTTCTTTCTGCCACAAGCAATTCCCATCACTGCTTCTGTCAATGGGGGAAAACAAAACAAACTGAAAACACACACACACACACACACACACACACACACACACACACACAGCCTGTAGCTGCTGGTCTTTCTGCCTGCAGTTTTGCCTTCCCAGCTAGGACAGGTTTGATCTCCACAGTGGTAAATTTCCCACTTCCCCCCTAGCTCCCCACTTCAATCCCTCATACCACTTGTTGGGCAGCCTCAGCCTCCAGCTGCAGTAGAGTATGTGAATTCACAAAGGAGCCACCTTAATATCATCCTAGAAAGTCATAGGGAGGAATCAAAACCCAGTTAAGAGAACATCCAACTCCAACTAAGCCAGATATCCAGAGACACAGAGGCTCCCAAAACCTCATCGCTGAAACAGAACTAAAATGACCCCAATGTGGCTCAGGGAAATTCGCAGAAGAGGGGGCAGAAAGAGTGTTAGAGCCACAAGTTGGGGCATTATGCACAGAGATTTTGCCTACCCACCAGAACTCTTGACTACCCCCACAATGCATGACCCACATTCCTCATTGATGAGGGTCCCTTTGGAAGAGGAAGGACAGGGAGGAGGATAAGGGAGCCAATACTATGAATGTAAAATCAGAATAATATAAATAAAAATAAATTTTAAAAAAGTTATCTCCAAATCTGTTCTTTCTCTTCTGTTTCGTGTTATTTGAGTTTCTAGTTCCCATATATATAGTTGCTTCATGTGTATCATTTTGACAGCTGACCAGCTGTCATAAGTGTTCATAATTGTTGCATGTGTGATGTTTTTATATGCCATTTTATGTACAAAAAGGGATTCTTTTTATTTTTATTTTTGTTTATTTATTTGACAGAGAGAAAGAGGGAGGGACAGAGAAAGAGAGAGAGAAAGAGAGAGAGAATGGGTGCACTAGGGCCTTCGCCCACTGCAAACAAACTCCAGACTCGTGCCACCATGTGCATCTGGCTAAAGTGGGTCCTGGGATATCGAACCTGGGTCCTTTGGCTTTGCAGGCAAACACCTTAACCACTAAGCCATCCCTCCAGTCCCAAGAGGGGATTCTTAACTGTAAGATAAGTGACTTATGTATCTGTTAAAATTACTGAGCTTTATGCATCTGCTTTTAAGATTTGTGTATGGATATACACATGTGCATGGATACACACATATTTAAAAGTGCCTTTAATTACTTAAGTCATTTTTCCCAAATCCTTCTCTTATTCAAACCATGATACGACATACTTCTGAAGCCAAATGAAATTAGTCATTTTTAAGCCTGGAGTGGTGAAAATTAGCAATTTTAAACCTGGCGTGGTGGTACATGCCTTTAATCCCAGCACTTGGGAGACAGAGGTAGGAGGATTGCTATGAATTCCATGCCAGCCTGTGACTACAGAGTGAATGTAAGGTTAGCCTGGGCTAGAATGAGATCCTACCACAAAAAGTAGTAATTTTAAATACTATATAATTTGCTCAAAGACTCAAGGACATTTGTAGGTTGACAGATAATTATAATATATTTCATCATAACATCAATATAAATTCTCTTATAAAATGTGCATTTTTTGCATTTCAAATGCATTTTACTGAGTTCATTTAAAATATAATTGTTTTTATTAAAAAAATGTGTTTTCAGAATTTTAAGGGGGGGAAATCAGATGGAAAAAAGATATACCAAGTATAAATATATTCTTGTTAAGAAGGCTAAATAGAGAGGATATATTTTTAGATGGTAAAAGTTTAATATAGAGAGTGTATCTTAAATTGAAAGAATGTTCCAAATGGAAATAGAGGAGAACAAAATTAGGAACTTTAAGTATTTTGAAAATAGGTTGTGAGAGTTAAAAATTAAAGAAAGATGACCTGGGCTATGACCGAGTTCACTATACTTAAAGATTGTCCTAAGGTTGAAGTTCAATGCCCTGTGATACAATGGATGCTGGTTGCCTATTTAAAACAATAAACTGTTCATATTGATCTGTATTTTTTTTTTTTTTTTGGTTTTCCAAAGTAGGATCTTCCTCTAGCTCAGGCTGACCTGGAATTCACTATGTAGATTCAGGGTGGCCTCCAACTCACAGTGATCCTCCTACCTCTGCCTCCCAAATGCTGGGATTAAAGGCGTGTGCCACCATGCGCAGCTTTTTTGATCTGCTCTTAATAATAGTTACTTAGTGTGATGGTTAAGTTTGTGTCAACTTGATCTGTTTAGAAATCCAGACATTCCTCATAAGTGGGTCTCTGAGGTTGCCTCTAGGAAAGATTAACTAAAGGAATAATCCTCCCCCCAGGGTGAGCCCTTCCCCCAGAGTGGATGGTCCTTCTCGGAGGAGGGGGCTGGTTTGTCAAAAGAAGCTCTGGGAAGAGAAGTATTCTCTCTTCCCACCTGGCTGCCTGCTGGTGCTGCTCGCTGCTCTCTGCTTAGTGGACGGAAGAGCAGCATCTATCCAGAACGCCTCCAGGCCTTCAGTGCCAGAACGGGACTGCTGAGGCATCCAGCCTGGTGGACTGAGCAGCTACTGGGTTCCTTGACTCTCGGGCCTGCAACCTGTGATTGCTGGACTGTTGTAAGCTAATCCAATAAATTCCCTTTTAATGCATTTCATTCTGTCAGTTCTGTTCCTCTAGAGAAGCCTGAGTAATACACCTAGCATGCAACACTTATGCACCTGTTACCTTATATATTTTCAATTTCATCTTTTAAAATGCATTTGCAGAGCTGGGGAGATTGCATAGTGGTTAAATACACTTGCTTGCAAAGCCTTCTAGTCCGAGATTCATTCCCCAGTAATCCATGTAAATCCAGATGTACATAGTGGCACGTGTATCTGGAGTTCATTTGCAGAGGTGTACCCATTTTCTTTTTCTCTTTCTCTCTCTCTCTTTTAAATAAATATATTTTAAAAGGCATTTACACATATTTCAACATAATTATAAAAAGTATGAAATAAGTTAGTCTATGGCAATGATAAAATTATTTTAGGTGTTCACAACCTAAGTATCATAGTCTTCAGGATTTAAAAATAGCCAAATCATTCATGAAAAGTGGTTTAAAATGATTTTTCATTTCTGGAATAGTGATTTCACTTTTGAATATCTATATCCTTCTCTCTGAAATTGGACAGGCATGTATTTTTAATCAGCAGTTATTCAGCACAAGTGAAAATGGGAAAATTCCCTGAATGTTCCAACAATAGAAAAATAAAGCAAATAAAACATGTATTAGATGATTTACTATATACCCGCCATGCACTCTCTTTACAGGGAAAGAAAAACATGAAAGTTTATTAGGAACAATGTTAGCTAACTAAAAGTAAAAAAAAATGAATTTGATCTATAGTATCATCTTAGCAATCGATATATACAACACTATACTGTGTTGTTGCTATGTTCCTGGGGAGATAAGAACAAAAATCCATTCACCTCAGACAATTCACCAACAACATTCCAAAGTAATTATTGTACCAAAGTGCAGCATGGCAAACAGCTGTGTATGCTGGTTTTGCTTACAGAATATGTTTTGTTGTGTAACTTACAGGAGCATAGTGACACAAAGGCATCTGTATTACCAGAAAGATTAGTCTAGCATGGGTGACTCACTACATCACATCCATAGAAATCCCTGGAGGACTGAGAAGTCTCCTTTTCTCAGCAATTGTTTCTGATAATATACATAACCTTGGGGAGTCCTTGTGTAGCCTTATGATCTTGTAAGATTCAGGAACTTCTGAGACTTGTGACTTTGGTTTGTATCCTGAGTTTAATTTACTTCCTGAGACTTAAGAAGTCTCCTTTCAGAAGGAAGTGTTTAAATGCAGAGGAAATACCTATAACAACAGACTAGAAGAACATTCATTAAATGAATTATTCAATAAAGCCAAAAATTTAAAATATACTTTATTATGAAAGTATTCAAAGATTCCCTCAACAGGCATTTTAAAATGAGATAAATATTGCATATAAGTTTCACATAGCATTGTCTTTAATTAAACATAAAATGAATGAAGAACTTTATGATTATTAATAAGGTCGCTTCAGTGAAAATTGGTAAATGACTTTTTAGTAATGTAAAAGATGAAGAAAATTAATAGTATCCTGAAGAGACAAGATCATTACATTTTCTAAAGACATAAAAATTATAATAAAATAATTCTATAAAGAACATTATATACATAAATTTCACAACATAGTTAAAATTGATCAGACCTCAAAAACTATGATTTTCATCCAAAAGTTTTTTAAACTCCAAAATAAATGTCTTTATTACATAATTTCATCAAATGTCCAAATAAAATCAATGCCAATCCTTTACAATCTACCCTACAATGTTAGGGACAGAACACTTTCTAATGCCTTTTATAAAGCAATTATTAATTTAATATTATAACCAAATATAGTACACAAAATATTACTATAGACAAAAGTTTCTCATGAAAATAAGAATCCAAATTCCTTTTAAATGTAATTAGTAGAATGTAATATATAAAAATAATTATACATAATGATGAATAGATTTTATTCAAGGATATAAAGTAGATTTAAGTTTGAAAATTAAATGATGTAATCCATTATATTAACAGACCAAAGAAGACTATAAAAGGTCCTGATAAGACAAGAAGATGATGGAGAGATGCACAATAGTTAAGACTCATGAAGGAATAATAATTATGACAATGTACAATTGATAAAATTGTAACAATGAACCATAATAAAAAATCTAGAAATACATCCATATAGATATTTTATATTTTCAAGAAAGTTGCATTGTGATATTTTCAGCAAATAGTGTAAAAATTATATTTCTATCTGTATACACAAACCCATATATTATATCACACAATATAAACTAAATAATTCAACATTGTTCACAGTTATATGTGTATAAAATAAGCAAAAGGATAATTCACAAAACTTAAAAATTAGAAACAATCAAGTAAAAATATTTTATCATAATTTAAGCAAAGATGATACCTGAGTGACAGAAAAGCACATTCATTGATACTCACTATCATTAGTCATTAAAGAAAGACAAAAGTAAAATTAAAATAATATACCACTTAATAGGAACTGGGATGATTAAAGCGATGATATTAGGGCCACTAATGAACAAGCAGAACTAAAATTCAATGTGATGTGTCTACTTCAGGAAACAATGTTACAGAATGTTTAAGTTAAAAATGAACTTGCTATATAAGTAAGTAGTAGGAGCCCCCAATTTTAGGAATTTACCTTATAGAAAATTTAAAGTTATGTTTACACAGAAACCTATATGTGAATATTATTGTGAATGCCTTCATAATTATTCACAAAAGAACCTAATCCAGGTGTCTTTTGCCTTGTGGACTAATAAATCTGCTTTTGTATATTCATACAATAGTATATAACTCACCACTAAATTTTAAAGAACCAATAATACACCCAACAGCATACACATGTCAGAATCTACAAAGAACTAAAAAACCTAAACAATAAAAAAATCAAACAACCCACTCCAAAAATGGGGCAGTGAACTCAATAGGGAGTTCTCAGAGAAAGAAATACAAATGGATAACACACACTTAAAATCATCAACATCCCTAACCATTAGGGAAATGCAAATCAAAACAACTCTGAAATTCTACCTAAGTCCAGTAGGGATGGCTCTCAAGAGCCTGTCACTGAAGTAGATCTAAAATGAACCCTACTTGGCTTATTGAGATTCATGGGAGAGGGAGAGGAAAGATTGTTAGAGCCACAAGTTGGGGCATTACAAACAGAGAAATTGACTATTCACCATAACTGATGGCTGCCCCCACAATGTACAACCTACAGCTCCCATGGGGCTAACTGGTATCCCCAATGAGGAGGGTCCCGGGGGGGGGACAGGAATGAGAGTAAGGATGGTACCAACATGTGCTGTTTGCATACTGAACTGAGTATGTCCATAACTAAATTTCATATATATATATATATATATATATATATATATGTAATAAAAATTAAAAAAAAAACTAACAACAGCAAGTGTTGGCAAGGATATGGGGAAAGAGGAACCCTCATCCACTGTTGGTGGGAATGTAAACTTATACAGCCCCTATGGAAATCAATATGGAGATTCTTGAAAAGGATGAACATAGACCTATCAACAGACCCAGTTATTCCCTTACTGGGCATTGATCCTAAATGCTCCATGCTTCACTACAGATATGTTTGCTCAACTATGTTTATAGCTGTCCAATTCATTATAGCTAAAAAGTGGAATCAACCCAGGTGTCCATCATTGGATGAATGGATAACAATGTAGAGGTATATTTACAAAATGAATTCTACTCAGCAGTAAGAAAAAAAATGATACAATGAAATTTGTAGAAAAATGGACAGACTTGGAACAGATCATACCCCAGCGAACTCACACAATCACAGAAAGACAAACGCCTCATGGTCTCACTCATCTGTGACTTCTAACCTGGATCAGCTCAAGTTGCTGTTAGGCAACTCAAGGCCCAGACAAAAGGGTTGGAAGGATATGGGGGTACAGGAAGGGGAGAATGAGGTAAAACAATCAAAAAACTAAATCCAAAATGAATGGGTACCATAGAAATCTTTATCCTTGGATTATATAAAAGATATAACCCTCTAAAGGAATAAGGGGGGGGAACACCTGAAAAGAAGGGCCCTGGAGAGGGTGAGAAGAAGCCTAAGGTTATGGTTTTGCTCTCTGGCCTGTAACACCCAGTACCAGAAATCAGTTGCTACACACAATGAGCTATTGATCGGAGGCCCATGAGGTCCCCAAAACAAGACAGGTTTCTGCCAAAGCGCTTAATTACCTGAATGAGACAAAATGTGAGACCTTATTGCTGAAGACACCATATGCTGCAGACACAGAGCACAGAGAGACCTGGCTGGAATCTTGAAAAAAGCCATTCTTCCTACAGTTTGCCTGTCTAGTGCTGGAAAGCTCTACGTGAGCTACTGGAGGAAGTGACCAACATGAAATGAAGTCCCAAAAGCCCTGATACACCAAGTGATTAGCTGACCACCAGTTTCTTTCAGAGAAATATTTTTATTTGTTTATTTATTTACTTGATAGAGCATGAAAGAGCAAAAGAGGCAAATAGAGAGAGAAAGAGAATCTGCATTCCTAGGCCTCCAGCCACTGCAAATGAACTCCAGACATATGTGCCACCTTGTGCATCTGGCTTTCATGGGTCCTGGGGAGTTGAACTGGGTTCCTTTGGCTTTGCAGGCAAGTGTCTTAACTGCTAAACCATCTCTCCAGCATTTTAAAAGATTATATATATATATTTGGTTTTGCGAGGTTGGGTCTCACTCTGGTCCAGGCTGACCTGAAATTCACTATGTAGTCTCAGGGTGGCCTCAAACTCTCCACAATCCTCCTACCACTGCCTCCCAAGTGCTGGGATTAAAGGCGTGAGCCACCATGCCCAGCCCCTAAAGAAATATTTTTATTTATTTACTTGAGAGAGAGTGAGAGAAAGAGGCATATAGAAAGAGAAACCACCAAGTTTCTTTCTTTCTTTTTTTTTTTACTTTCTGATTCTCATTCTTGAAACTTTGGTTGTTCATCATAATTGGAACATTTTGGCAGGTAATTTTCCCACTGACAAGAACTGACATTATTTTGTAAAATTCAGCAATCTATCAAGAGACCCTCTGTATTTTTAAAAAAAATATTTATTTTATTTTTATTTATTTATTTGCAAGCAAGTAGTGAGAGAGAGAGAGAGAAGAAAGGCAGACAGAGAGAATGGGCATGCCAGGGACTCCAGCCACTGCAAACGGGATCCTTTGGCTTCACAGGCAAACACCTTAACTGCTAAGCCATTTCTCCAGCCCCCCCTCTGTACTTTTAAAGTAACCAACTCAATCAAACTCGAATTGATGCTTAATTTTCACCCCTAAATTTATAAGAAACTCTTAACCAAATCACCAAGTTGTTACCTGCTGGGGACTCCTTGAAGGTTGGGAGCTTTCTGCTTTTCCTTCTGAAAATCTTGCTCCACTTGCCTTTCTCTCATACTTGCTCTTCTGTCATATCTGCACACATTATTCTTTGAGTATTGCAAGATGAGAACTTAAGGCCAGTAGCACTTTCCTACTGCAATGCTATAAAACTACTCATCAGTAAAAGAAGGAAAACTAGAAACTACAAAATATGAAAATTAAACAATATACCTTTGGAAAAACTATATGTAGAAAAAGTCAAATTTAAATTTAAAACTATTTTGAGAGAAATGAATGTGGAAACACATGGTATACATCATACCAAAATAGCTATAACAAAAAGATGAAACCAAAATAGTTCTAGAAGAGTTTATAGCAAAAAAAAAAAAATTAAAGATAGAAAAATTGATGACTAAGCCAATATTTTATCCTTATATATGAAATACATGATACAGACTATGTAAGGAGAAAATGAGTCTTATTTCAAACTCAGGTTTGGGTGCTGGAATTTCAAACAGTAAGCCAAAGGCTCTGACTTTAGAGCAGACCCTGTAGCTAATTGTGGATAAAAAGGAATATGTGGAGGAAAGTTCTCACGGTATATCTGAAAAGAGAAAAATGGACTAGAACCTTTCACTTACTTCCATGGTTATGTTTACAAATAACTCTGACTAGTCAGCCACATCTTAACATTCCACATATTAACTTCCCAAAATCCAACAAGACATCAGTCACAATGGAACATTAGAATAGCCTCAAACTATATGCAATTCAAACTAATGCCTACATTTAAAAGCAGAAAAAAAACAAAACTCAAATAATCTGTTAATGAAGTAAAAGCAGTACTATAAGAGCAATTTACAGTGATATAATGCTGATATTTTTAACAAATGAAGTAATTTCAAATAAAAAAACTAGTGTGCTACACTTCAGGAATCAAAATCAGAGGACAAACTAAGGCCACTTATAGCAGTAGGTATGAAAAAATAAATATGAAATAGTAAAACTAATGGATACTGGACATAATATAGAAAAACAGTGAAACTATAAGTTGTTTTTTTACCATTATCAAGAAATCTTTTATCTAAATTAAATAAAAGAGGTAAATCTCTAGTAAAACTAGAAATAGAGATATTACAACAGAAATTACAGAACTAATGTCTTATTATGTAAAATTATATGCAAAGAAACTGAATAACTTTTAAGAAGTGGATAAATTCCTAGAAATTTACAACACACTAAGATTGAATCAGAAAGTGATAGAAAGGCTAAACAGGAAACTAACCATGTGATTGAAATAGCAATTAAAAGCTTCCCACAATGAAAATCCCAGGACCAGATGGTATCGCTATGGATTCTACCAAACACTAAAATTAGTGGTATCAATTCTTAATCTGTTCCAAAAAGCAAAAATAGAAGAAGTCCTTCCAAATTCATTTTATAAAGTCAGGAGCACCTTGACAGCAAAATCAGCTAAAGAAACCACAAGAATAGAAAATTACAGGGCAACATCTCCCAAGAACATAGATGCAAACTTTACTAAATAACTCATCAAGAAGATTATATCTTATGATAAATTGAAATATGCCCTTTAGGTGCAATACTGGTATAGTGTATGCAAAACAGCAAACTCATAAACCACATTTACATATTAAAAGATAAAATGCTTGATTATCTCAATAAATGAAATTGTAACTATTTAACAAATTTCAATAGCATTCCTTGATTAAAAATCAGCAATTTAGATATAGGAAATTTTCTTAATATATAAAAAACATTTATGAATAGTAATCAACTAATATCATGGCAAATTTTGGAAACTGGGGGAAAGCTTTTCTCTGAGATGCAGTACAAAGCAAAAGCAAAGATGAATATGTTAAAATTGAAGGATACAAAACAAATACATAAAAATCAGATGCAGTGTTTATAGTAATTAGACTTACCCAGAAAATACATACAGAAGAGAATATTAGTGTATGTTAGCATCAAAAAGATTAAAATAATTATTAATTTAACAAAAGAATTGACATATTTGTATGCAAAAGACTAAACCACTGCTGAAAGAAACTGATAACTCAAATAACTGAAAATATATCTTATATTCATACATTGGTTGAATTTTTATTGGTAAAATGTCCATTGTACCCAAAGTTACACATAGAATCAATGTAATCTATCAAAAATTAAGACACATTTCAAAGAAAATACATTAAGGGCCAGGCATGGTGGTGCACACCTTTAATCCCAGCACTTGGGAGGCAGAGGTAGGAGGATCACTGTGAGTATGAGGCCACCCTGAGAGTACATAGTGAATTCCAGGTCAGCCTTGACTAGAGCGAAACCCTATCTCGAAAAACCAATTTGATGAAGCAAAAGAAAAAAAAAAAAAAAGAGAGAGATGCATCAAATTAACAAAATTAGAAATGAAAAAGGAGAGATCAAAACAGACCTAAGTGCAATTGGGAGAATCATCAGGACTTACTTCAAAAACCTCTACTCCACAAAACAGGAGAATATGGAGGAAATGGATGAATTTCCTGGACACATACCACCTACCAAAGCTAAACCCAGAGCATATTAATCTCCTAAACAAATCTATAACACCCTTTGAGATTGAAAAGGTAATCAAACACCTCCCCAAAAAGAAGAGTCCAGGACTAGATGGTTTCTCAGCTGAATTCTATCAAACCTTCATGGAAGAACTGAAACCAATTTTCTCAAACTGTGCCCCACAATCAGAGAACAGGGAGAGATACCCAACTCCTTCTATGAAGCTGGCATCACCCTAATTATAAAACCAGGTCAAGATGCCACAAGAAAAGAAAATTATAGGCCTACTTCCCTGATGAACATAGACTCAAAGATCCTGAACAATATCCTTGCAAACCGAATTCAACAGTACATCAAAAGCATTATCTACCTTGATCAAATAGGCTTCATCCCTGGAACACAGGGGTGGTTCAACATATGGAAATCTGTCAATGTAATATGCCATATAAACAACCTTAAACACAAAACCACATGATCATTTTGATAGCTACAGAAAAGGCCATTGACAAAATACCACATCACTTCATGATCAAAACATTGGAGAGAATATGCATGGACAGTTTATATCTCAACATAATAAAGGCTATATATAAAGCTCCTAAAGCCCAAGTAACACTTAATGGGGAGAAATTGAAAGAATCCCCATTGAGATCAGGAACAAGGCAGGGGTGTCCACTCTCACCTCTGCTCTTGAACATAGTACTAAAAATCCTAGTTCAAGCAATAAGACAGGAGAAAGAAATAAAAGGGATACAAATTGGAAAGGAAGAAGTTAAGTTAGCCCTATTTTCAGATGACATGATTCTATACATAAGTGACCCAAGAACCTCCATCTCAAAACTCTTAAAGGTGATTAATTCCTTCAGCAAAGTAGCAGGATACAAGATAAATGCACAAAAATCAGTAGCCTTTCTGTATGCAAAAGAAAAAGATACAGAAAATTGAATAAGCAGCATTGCCCCATTTTCAATAGCAACAACAACAACAACAACAAAAAAAAAAAACACCTTGGAATAACATTAATCAAGGAAGTGAAAGACCTATACAATGAAAACATAAAAACACTCAAGAAAGAAATTGAGGAGGATCTGCGAAAATGGAAAGACCTCCCATGCTCCTAGATAGGCAGAATTAACATTGTGAAAATGGCAATCTCACAAAAAAAACATTATATAGATTTAACACAATACCAATCAAAATCCCAACTTCTTTCTTCACAGAGATAGAAAAAGTGATCTCAAAATTCATATGGAATGGTAGAAGGCCTCAGATATCCAAGTATATCCTTAGCAAAAGAAACTCTTCTGGAGGCATTACCATACCTGATCTAAAGCTATACTACAAAGCCATGGCAATAAAAACAACCTGGTACTGGCATAAAAAACAGATTTATAGACCAATGGAACAGAACAGAGGACCCTGGCTTTGGGTCAAGTAACTACAGCTACTTGATATTTGACAAAGGCCCTATCAATGTAGACTGGAAAAAAGACAGCATCTTCAACAAATGGTGCGGGACAACCTGGACAACTATATGTAGGAAAATGAAACTCGTTCCACATATCTTGTCATGCACAAAAATCAAGTCCAAATGGATCAAAGACCTAAATATAAAACCAGAAACTCTGCTACTACTGGAAGAAAAAATACGAGGAACCTGCCATGATATACGAGTGGGAAAAGACTTCCTGAACAAAGCTCCAGCATCTCAAGAAATTAAACAATCACTCAACCATTGGTATCTCATGAAGCTGATAAGTTTGTTCACAAATATACAATATCCAAAGCCAACAGATTACCCACAGAATGGGAGAAAATTTTTGCCAGCTATACAACTGACAGAAGCCTAATTTTTAGAATCTAAAAAGAACTCCAAAACCTAAAAAATAAAAAGTCAAACAACCCACTCAAAAAATGGGGCAGAGAACTGTACAATGAGTTCTGAAGGGAAGAAATGTAAATGGCAAACACACACAAGAAAATGTTCAACATCTCTAATCATCAGGAAAATACAAACAACTGTGAGATTCCACCTTAACTCAGTAAGGATGGTTAACATTAAAAAATCTAATGAAAACAAATGCTGTCAATATTGTGGAGAAATAGGAGCACTAATTCACTGTTGGTGGGAATGTAAGATGGTACAACTGCTATGTAAAGCAATATGGAGACTCTGATAATTGTTGACTATAGAATCAGCAACAGACCCAGTTATTCCCTTACTGGGCATTTACCCTAAAAGCTCCATGCCTCAGTTCAGAGAGATTTGCTCAACCATGTTTATAGCTGCACAATTCATAATATCAAAGAGCTGGAATGAGCCCATATGTACATCATTAGAGAATGGATAAGCAAACTGTGGCCTATCTATACTGTGGAATTCTACGCAGCAGTAAGGAAAAATGAAACAATGAAATTTGAAGAAAAATGGTTGAACATGGAACAGATCATTCTCAGTGAGCTCACCCAATCACAGAAAGATAATCTTCTCATGGTGACACTCATCTGTGGCTCCTAACCTGAATCTGCCCAAGATGCTATCATACCTAGTAAGTACCTTGAGGACCAGACAATAGGGAGGGTGGGACAGGAGGGGAGAGATGTGCCACTGAGATGAAGCTTGAGGTTTATTATTCCATCTGTATTTGGCATTCAGAGATAACTTTCTCTGTTACATCCTTGCTGCTTTGGAGATGCATAGCTCTCTGTTCCTGCTATGCCTTTTCTGCCTTGATGAAATTTCTTCAAACTTTAAGCTGGAAATAAACCATTTCATTCCATAAACTGCTTCTGGATGAGTGCTTTGTCCCAGAAAGTAGAAGGTGACTGCTGCTGCTTGCCTTCACTTCTCCTAAGTAAGTGTGTGATGCTGTTGCTGCTGTCATCCTTCACTGACATCAGACTCCAGTGTCCTTAGCTTTCCAATGTGGATTGCATACCAGCCCCTCTCCAGGGAACTTCCAGACCTTTTAGATCAGATTGGGACTGCTAAGGAATCCAGCTTGGTAGACTGAGGAGTTACTGGGTTCTCAGTCTATGCAGCACACAGGCAGACATTGTTGAACAAGCCAGACCCTATTGTGTAAGCCAAACTAATAAATCCCCCCTTTACAATATAGGTACATTCTATTGGTTCTGTTCCTCTGCAGAACCCCCCATACACTCACTACAGTAAATTGTATGATAACGAGCTTTACCTAGATAAGTTAAGAATCTAACTTAGTGAATCTAACTAAATCAATTAAATTATTTTTGTTTATTGGCATGTGTGCATGTATGTATGATGCATGTACATATTGACATGCCAGGGTGTCTTGCTCCAGCAAACAACTGCCAGTCCAACTTTATGTGAATGGCTGTGGAATTGAATCCAGGCTGGTAAGCTTTCCAAGCCAGTGCATTTAACCAAAGAGCCATCTCCTCACCCCCCAAATCAAATACATTTCTAACTCATGGAATAGAATCAAGTAGTCCTCTTTTCTATTTTTGTCTACCCTGCCTCTGGGAACAGGACAAGAGACTGTATAGATATACTGTGGTATTTACCATTTTCTATAGAACAAGTTGCTCATGAACTCAGTGGCTTAATCCATCAATATTATCCCATCTATTATCTCAAACTCTTTCAGTGGATCAGGAATTTGGGAGCAGCCTGGTTAAATAATTCTGACTTAGAGTCTCTCAGGAAGTTTTAAAATGAAGATCACTTGGGAATGCAATAGACACACTTGCTTGGGAAGAAGTAAAAGCAAGCAGGCCACACTGCTTTTTCCTTGGACTTGTGTAAGTCTCGGCTACCCATTTGAAGGTCGGTCTTCCTCTCTCAGTTAATCTTCTCATGAAACACTGTAACTGACATGCCCAGAAGTGTGTCTCCTAGGTGATTTTAAATCCTAACAAGCTGATAGACAAGCCATCCTCCATTAGCACTGGAGGATTTTATTCCAACCTGGTGAATGCACATGGCTTGAATTTTGGTGCTGGCTATTGGTTTCATTTCCTCACCATGTGGAAGTCCCTTCCCAAAGGACTGTTTGAATCTTTTTACAGTATTGCAACTGAATTCTCCAAGAGCAAGTCACCAGAGGGGAAACAATGATGCTACAATAAATAGCCTCAGAAATAATACTCAATCATTAAAAAAAAAATCTCACTAGTTACATAAATAAGTTAGCCCTAATTACTGTAAGAAGAGACATCAAAGGATGTGTCTATCAGGAGCTAGGCAACACAGGACAACCTCATTAACATGTGACTAAAAGCTATTTTCTTAAGACTATATTGAATCAGTTTGGAAAATATCAATTTTACTGAAAATGTCCCTTGTCTAAGACTTTGCCCATGTTTCTTAGTCTAGGCATATGTTGGGAAAAGGAAACTATTCCCCAGGGCCAGAATTTTTATTTCTGAGTGGATGTGATATGAGCATGCAGGACTATTGAAGGACTGTAACAAGTAGCAGGACATGCTGCTTCTTACCCTTAAGAAAAGAGTTTAGTGAATTTTTAAAATTTATCTTCCTATTATATATATATTTGTATAGTAGATCCCAGAATATTTTATATTAATATCCTTCTCTTAGTTCTGGACTAGGTATTTATGGCTAGTTCCCGCCAAAACTATGTGTCACCTTTAAAATGAAATGGTTAATTGAAATGAAATTTAACCATTCTTCCTCCACTTTTCACATGCTTATGGAATGTAAATCATTGGTACAAGAAGCTTAGGTACTAGAAGATTGTAGAGCAACCAATCAGAAAGACCTCTGAGTGAGTATATGGAACCAAGTTCCCTCTTTGCCTGCTGAGAGTTCTACATTTTATTGTGAAGAGTGTAAAAAATAAAACTGCATGCCAAACACTAAATAAAAATAACTACCAGAAGAAACTTACATGTGAAACCTAAAAAACCTAAAACTCCTAGAATTAAGCATAGGCAAAACATTCTTTTACTCTAGTATTTGCAGTGATTTTGAGAAATATATTTTAAAATTTATTTATTTGCAAGCAGAGAGAGAAGAGGGACAGAGAATGGCATACCAGGGCCTCCAGCTGCTGCAAATGAACTGCAGATGCATTTGCCACTTTGTGCATATAGCTTTATGAAGGTACAGGGTAATCAAGCTCAAGTCATTAGGCTTTTCTGGCAATTGCCTTAACTACTCAGCATCTATCCTGCCCCTGTAGTGAATTTTTAAAAACACTTTAACATAAATAAAAATAATTGGGCTGGAGAGATGGCTTAGTAGTTAAAGATGCTTGCTTGCTATTGCAGTCAGGTTTGCATTGCTGGCAGAAAATTCCTGACCAAGAACAGCTTATGGGGGAAAAAGGGAGTTTTTTGGCTTATGGACTCAAGGGGAAGCTCCATGATGGCAGGGGAAAACAATGACATGTGCAGAGGGTCACCTCCTGGGCAACATCAGATGGACAACAGCAACAGGAGAGTGTGCCAAACACTGGCAAGAGGAAGCTGGCTATAACATCCATAAGCCTGCTCCCAACAATACACTGCATGAATTCCCAAATTGCCATCAGTTGGGAACCTAGCATTCAGAATACCAAAGTTTATGGGGACATCTGAATCAAACTACCAGACTTGCAAAGACTGATGGCTTGGCTATGACTCCCCAGTACCTATGTAAAGCAGTTAAACAAAGTGGTCCATGTGTCTAGAGTTCATTTTCAATGGTAGGAGGCTCTGGTGCACCCATTCTCTCTTTGTCTCTCTCTTTGTGAGTATAAATAAATTTTAAAAATAAAAAACTAAGTATGTGTTGCAGACAGCTTCAGGTTCGCTGAGACGAACTTCCAGACCAGGCACAGTTATGGAGGAAGGGATATTATTTATTGAAGCTTACAGATCCAGGGGAAGTTCCATAACTGCAGAAGAAGCGGCCTGCTCTTCACAGGGCCAAGCAGAGAGAGCAAAAGCCAACCAGCCACTACAGCACATAGAGCAAAAACTACAGCCAAAAGGTCACACAGCAGACTTCAGGAACTCCTGCTAGGCATATTTGCATATCTTTACAATGGAATCTCAAACCCACCATTAACACCTTAAGACCTGCCCCCAGTGACATTGCCTGTAGCAAGGTGATTGCAGATGCAAAGTATAACTAATAAAACACTGAATATCTTGGGGGACATATATTTAAACTACCACAGTATGTCACTATTAAGATTAAATAGCTAATAGGAGATTGCAAACCAAATCCACAATATGATATTGCTTAGTACTTTTCATGTTGTCTATTATAAAAAAATAATTCAGGACAAGAAAACTTGAAACATTTTCATATTGTAACTAGAAATTAAAATGGTGGTACTTGTAAGGATAATAGTATGAAGAGTCTTCCAAAACTTTTTTTGTTTGTTTGTTTGTTTTTTAGAGTTACCTGGCCTGGAGAGGTGGTTTAGTTGTTAAGGTGCTTGCCTACGAAGTCTAAGGACCCAGGTTTGAATTTCCCAGTAAGCCAGATGCACAAGGTGGCACATGCATCTGGAGTTTGTTTGCAGTGGCTGGAGGCCCTGGCATGTCCATTCTCTCTCTCTCTCTCTCTCTCTCTCTCTCTCTCTCTCTCGCTCGCTCTCTTTCTCTCTGCCTTTACATCCCTCTGTCTCATTAATTAATTAATTAATTAATTAATTTTAAAAATGTAATTACCATAAGATCAAATAATCTCCATTCTAAGTACGTATCCAGTCTATTTGGAAGAGGATTTAAAAGGGGTATTTACTTAACGAATACATCTGACATCTTTGCTGAATAATTCACAGTAACTATCCTGTACAAACAACCTTCTTTGTCCCTATATCCATGAATGGACAAGGAAATATGATGCATACATATAACAAATCTATATTCAATATTAATAAATATGGAGATTTTACACTGTGTAATATTATGGATGAATTTGGAAGGTTATATGGTATCAGAAATAAATAATGGAAAGATACTTAATACATGAGCCCACTTACATGTCTGAAATATTCAAATTTATAGGATCATAGAATGTAATGCATATTATCACAAATTAAGAATGGGGAATTGGGGTTACTAGTGGAATACACATAACATTTTATAATAATGCTATCCTCTTTTTTTTTTTTTTTTAATTTTTCAAAGTAGGAACTCACTCTATGTCGTCTCAGGCCAGCCTCAAAATCACGGTGATCCTGCTACCTCTGCCTCCTGAGTGCTGGGATTAAAGGCATGTGCCACCACCCCCGCTAATCCGCCAATGCTCTCCTCTTAAATGAGTTTTAAAATGCTTCTTCCTTTTCAATCTCTTTGGAGAGTCTGATGGTTAACATCAGAAATAATACTAAGTTCTTAAATGTATATTTTAAGAAGTGAAATATTTTTGTATCCATCTATCATCAATCTATGTAACTATCATCTATCTTAGCTTCTGCCACGAATGTTTGATTTTAATTTTATATGAAAGTGGTTGCTGTAAGGCTTTATTTCTTTTCTGTTAGACATAGGTTTCCTTCCTTACTGCCCAAGCCTTGATTTAGGAAAGCAAATTATTCCAGTGACTTAAATAAATCAGTTTATCTCCAAAAACATCCTGAGCTACAAATGCTTGGCTCTAAACAGTTTTGCCCAGCAGTGTTTTGGAGCCTGAGTGTACAAATGCATGGTTTTCTATATAAGATTGATAGAGAAAACAAGCCAGGAATGGTGGCGCACTCCTTTAATCCTAGCACTTGGGAGACAGAGGTAGGAGGATCGCCGAGAGTTCAAGGCCACCCCGAGACTACATAGTGAATTCCAGGTCAGCCTGAGCCAGAGTGAGACCCTACCTCGAAAACCAAAAAAAAAAAAAAAAAGATTGATAGAGAAAACAGCTGTGGGTTTCTCTTAGCTGTGCATTGATGGAGAAAACAAACCAGCTCAATTTCAGGACCCAAAGAGATTTTTTGTGATGTTCTGCAGTCTTTCACCTTGGATCTTGCTTGCTCAGGTCCATCAAGGTACCCAGAGACTATGTGTTATCATTTAAGTTTTTGTTTACAGTTTAGAAACAGTGTTGACCTGCTTACTTTTCAATGCGAAGGTAAAATGTCAAGTGTTGTCTGGCAAACAATGTATGTCAGAGACATGGATATTTTTCTTACTGAACTTCATTTTCCTTTTATAGTTCCAACTTTCTGGAAATCAATCTTTTAATAAAGAGGGAAATGTCTGTTGTTGGTATTTCATAGACTGAAAGGTCAAGACTACAGTTACTGATAAGAAATAGATTTAAAAAATACCACAGGAAAACTGCTCCCCTTGGAAACAGAAGAAAGTTAATAGAGTAGCCTTCTTGCCATAATGTAATAATGACAGAAACACATGCTCCATATTTCCCTGACTCAAAGTCAGTTTTCATTTCTATATTGGGTTAGAAAAGTTCCTCAGAGTTAGAAATTCTTTTGATTCTTATATTGACTATAGACTGCCCAATTTTCTTGATTTACTGCCACTATGTTATTCTGCATTTAGAAAATTAGTCTTAATTGTGAAATGTACATTATAGGAGCTAGTGGCATGTTGAGACTTTATTAATAATAACCACTTATAGTTCTAATTTTAATATATACTTATTTTGTTAGTTGGTTTACTTGTGGTTTTAATTTTTTTAAATTTATTTTGGGGTGTGTGTGTGTGTGTGTGTGTGTGTGTGTGTGCACATGCACATGTATAGGCACGAGTCTCTTGCCACTGCAAATAAACACTAGATGCATGTGCCACTTTTTGCATTCACCTTACCTGGGTGGCTTGGGAATTAAAACCATGGTGGCAGGCTTTCCAAGCAAGCAACTTTTAACCACTGAGCTATCTTCCTAGTCCCATCTATTGTTTGTAACACTTCAAATATTGTTTGAACCAACAATAATTCGAAAATTATTACATTAGTTAACTCCTCATGGAAAATTCCAAAATATCCTGTCTTTCACACTTTTCTATAGCCAAGATTTGTGCAATATTACTAAGAATATCTGTCCATCAAATCTATTTTCTCTTTTAAATCTAAACCAGAATTAAGTCACTTAGAATTACAGCACATTGTTACACAGAAAAATAACAGGCTATGAAAAAATTACATTTCCTATACTTAATTATTTCTTCTTAAGTATCTCATCAATAAGAATCAAAAGAAGTAACTATTTTGAACAAGAACTAGATCTTATTTTTATAAGCCATTTATTCTCATGATTGCTAGTATATACTAGAACTGTTAATGCTTGCTCTAAGAAATATTCACACTAGAAGCAGACTGATAGAAATAGAAATTAATCTAGTGTTTGGTGAAGTATTTATTTTTTAATAATTTATTTTTGTTTATATTATTCTAATTTTATATTCATAATGGTGACTCCATTATCCTCCACCCTCTTCCAAAGGGACCCTCATCTTTTTTGTACCTTCAAGGAGCTTTAACTAAGACTTAAATAAACAGCATCTAAGAGTAAATATTGGCTGTGCATAAATGTTAGCAAAATTAGTGGAGTGGAGTAAACACATCTGTTAAACCTATCACTTAATATTAAATGAATGCAAGCAGAAGTTGTTTGTTAGAATTTGAATACCTTTCTAAAGTTCAAATGATTCTTGGAAGACTGATAAAGTATTGTCTGAAGGAATGCTTCAGCATATGTCATGAAGAAGAAATTGATTGTGGGGGACTAACCTTAGGAAGTACTGAACTTATTTTATACTTTATGTCAGACAACTATAATAGACTAGTTAGCTGAAGAATGTGTAACTATTTATTTTCTACCTAATTATGATATTAGAATGTATTATTTAAAAAGATTAAACACTTCTATGACAATCACTTTATTGTTATTCATCTTTCTACCACTATAATTCAGTACCTGAGATAATTAGCTTTAACTGAGAACATGTTCAAGTGCATCCATAATTTAGAGATTCCCTTGCAAGATCAGGCAGACTCATTGCTTTGGACCTTTGACTGTGGTACTAGTTGTCCATAGTGTAGAGAGTGTGACCCAGGAAACTCCTCATGGCATTGCCATGTTTGATAGTACCCTTTAAAGGCACCCTCCTCGTTGCCCTTAAGATCTTTCAAAAGTCTTCATTCTGTGGGTTCATAGCACCACCCAATAGAACCACCTGGACTTGAAATAAACCTAACTATATTCCCCAATATTCAATTATTCTATATTTAGTAGGAATTCTAGGTGTCATGAACGATTGGTAATGTTTTTCATACTCCTATAGAAAGTCTTATTTTTATAAGTGACAACAATTATTGACAATAGTGTTTCATTTAATTGGTCAGGTTTTTCAACATCTACTATCTTCATTTTTATGTTGACATTATTATTGAGTTCTATAAGGCTTTATTTTTATTCTTATTCCTAGATGCTGATACCATTTAAACATTGTTGATCATTTCCAATTTTGTATTGTCGAAGGTTTTCCCAATATAATATAGTGACAGCATAAATGGTCTTTGAAATTCACTCTTGGAAGAAGACCTTCTTCAGTTATTAACAGTTTTTGAGCTCAAATTATAATTTACTTAAAACATTATAGCATTCTAATTAAATACATTCTAATAATCCCTTTCTCACCCTCATCATGCAGCATAATTTTGATTCAATATTAATTTTTTTACTAACTCTCCTAGATAAATTTTAACTTCTGAGGTTATATGAAATTTGTCACATATATGAAAGGGAAATCCATATTTGTAAAATATTATATAATTCAATATTCTATCAGAGAGCTTGATTATTGTTTCAATCACTCTCCACAATATTTTCAAGCACAATTCTGGTGTTTACTTGCTCTTTCTGTCACTGTGAATGTGACAATGTAAAATGAATTAGCTAAATACATAAAACTGAGAATTAAGTTAGCTTCAATTGTTTCTTTTTTTCTGCATGGAAACTAGTGCCGTCCTCAACAAATATCAGCTTGGCCTTGTTCCAATATTTTCCTACTTGCACAGAATCCTCTGATTCTGTGTTTCAGTATGTAGTCCTTTTAAAATGTATACTAAGCTATAGTCATTACTTTGAGTGAGTTTTCTGCATTGTAGTTTGGTTCTTGAGCAGAACTTTCTCAGTTCAGTCATAAAGTGGGGTTTCGCAGCCAGTTTTTATTGTGTGATTTGATGAGACTCCTCAGTTAACCCTGATGAGGAAAAACTGATTTCCACTCCAAGGAAAGTATTTCTTCTCACTTTTAGATAAACAATGAATCACTTTTTCCTCAAAATGTAATTAGACTAACATCCAGGGAATTACACATTTTTAAATGAAAGAAACAGTAAATGATCAGATGTTGTACATCTGGAAGCCAATTTTGTTCTCAAAGAGCCAATGTATATGTAAACCTAGGCTGATGTGTTGAATGATGAATTTATTCTTGCATGCTCATTTAATTGATACTCTTGTTGAAATTACTATTTTTATCATGATCCTATATTGAAGTCCTAGTGGGAAAGGAACTATTCTACAGTGAGACACTTGTGCTCAACCCTTGGCTATTATACCATCACCCTTCTTGTTGACTTACAACTTTTGTGTGTTTAACAGGAATCCAGAAGACTGGTGTTTAAAGCTTACCTTCAATGAATAGACATAACAGGTTTCCAGTCTCTCCTTATCATACAAATGGACTTAAGCACAAAGGACTCTGCCATACTCAAATGGGTAGAAAGTCTACGTCTCACAAAACCTGATTATTTTCTTTTTTTAAAATTGAGGAACACTAAAATCCCATTTTACTCTTCTCAGACTTAAATGAAAACCTATCTAGGGAAACTCTATGACCCATATACCCTCCTACCCAAGTGATGGTTAAGTGCAATTATCAATTTGAGCAGATTAGGAATGAAGAGAAAGACACACTGTCCCTTGGGCATGTCTGTGAGGGTGCTTCCAGGCAAGATTAACTAAACAAGAAAGTCCATCCTCCTGAATAAGCAGACCTTCCACCTGGGGGATGGCTGGACATAAGAAAGCTAAAGGAGACTGTCAGAGCTTTACTTGTTTTGTCCAGCTGCGCATGCTACTGGCTGCTGAGTTCTTTTTGCCTTCCCCCTTGTGGTGCTTCTGCCCTACATTTGGCATTGTGGGCTGAGTGGCTATGGGGTCCCAAGACTCTTCAGCCTGCATCTAGCCTTGTGGACTGAGCAGCAGCCAGATTCTTCAACTTTCTGATATGTGGAAAATTTTCACTGAATCCTGTGAGCTAAGCTAACAAATCCCTCTTTTTTTACATATTCATTCTGTTCTGTTCCTCTAGAGAACCCTGACTAATATACAGAAAGAACCGAGTAGCCTATCATAGTTACATTTGTATATGTTTTTATCTTTGTCTAATGTTTTCAATAAATTAAAAGATGGTCAAAGGCTGAGGGAAAGGACATTACATTTCCTTACCCCTCTCCTATTTTACCAAACTCTAAGTCCATTTTCCTTTACCAATTTTTATTTCCTAATCTCTTTGGAGTATAAGGGAACTGAAGTGATGAATTTATAAATCTAATGTGTTTGATTACATTACCCCATAACTATAAAATGGTTTCTTATCATACTTTTTCTGTTACCAAATACTCTAGTATAATACTACCTTTCCATTACAAAGAGAACAAAAATAACTTTACTCACATTTGATAATTATCAGAAAGCTTCTCAATAATAATCTGCTTTAAAGTAGAATGACAAGGATCAATAGATATCAGTATACTTTTAATAACTATGACCCAGAAGAAATTATGTTTTATTTCAAAATGGAAAGAAGTTCACTGATATCTCAAGATACAAGAATTAAATATTTAACTATAAAGTATGTGTTCTCTTTTATAGCAATTTTTGATGAAACTAATTTACTTCTGATGTACATTGGCATACATCTAATTTTCTTTTCTGTGCCTTTTATTTATCTACGTAGATGAGAATCATCTTTTAGGATCAAGTGAACAAATGTCATGAATTTTTTTTCATAATTAGCTTGAAGGTGTAGCAAATGGTTGTTCACACTGCTTTCTCATTAACCTCTACATATTCTAGGGAAAAAGCAGCAATGATTTTATATGCCAGAACCATGAAAAACATGCACTTACAAAACTAGCTTGCATGCTAACGTTTATCATATTCTTTTTTTTCTTCAGTAATAGATGTCAAGCTGCAGGTTTGTTTCTTCTATACTATTGAAAGCATTTTTGTGTGGTCAAGGCTGACATTCTTCTACAAATCTTTGGAGAACAGATAACTTCTTCAACAATTTAGTCATAACTTTATGTTCTAGTGCTTCTTTGTGACAATTTCTTCAGTTACAAACAAATTAGCTTTGTAAAACTGTTTAGATATTCCCTGGAATATTTTCAGCACCACTGTTCCCAAGCAAATGCTAACTCAGTAGGAGGTCAGCTAACATGTAACATAATCTGGCATTTAGGTTTCATTTACCCTTTCAGTTCAACTTTCGTCTTTGAAAAATTACCGGCTAAAAGTTGAATCTGGAATTTTCTGATATCGTTTTGTATTAGTATTTAGTATAGCTATTATACATGGTCTTTGTTTATATGATATAAAAAGATTGTGAAATTATGTATAATCTATATAGCATTGTATATAATAAAAATAAAACATACCCAGCGAGGTGAACACACTCATTACTGAATGTTTCTGCAATTACCATTCCTTAAATAATGGCACAAAAGTCCTAATTTTATTCTCATGATTTCTACATTTAGGAATTCAAATATGGAATTTCCTAAAGCAGAGCATACTGGGGTTGTGTTTTAGAGTTCACAATAGCAAACATTGGAATTCTAAGCAACTTAGGGTAAATTTCGAATATAGATCTCTATTTTACAGTTGATGGGGCAGTGATTGAGCCACTGTAGTTTTAAATAGCTCCTAGGATAGTTTTAAAAAACTTTCCTATAAACTAAATGCACAAATGATAGACAGTATATATGGCATTGCCCTCCAAAGAGCTTTCCCTTACATAGCACTTAAAACTTACAGATGTATATATTGTTACTCTGTGTTCCATGATCAATTCCATCAAACAACAAATGTCCACTGTTCTACAACTTTGGTCCCTAAGATGGTAAATCCAGCACAGGAAATGACTCTCAGCAGGAATACCTGTGACTGAAAAGAACAAGACCATGTCTTGCCACAACTCAAATGTGACAAAGCTACATTTGGGGATACTGCAAAGTCAGTGTGTGAGATAAGTCAAATGAAATCATTTGTGTTTCATTTCTCACTTGCTATTTGCTTGATCACAAAATCATGTCTCTGTTTTTTGCCCTGTGCCTAGTTATGCTTTTCTCTTGACACACATAGTAGGAACTTAATAAATACTGTTGATTTAAAGCCAGTCTCTACTTCATGTCTTAAGATATGATAAATCAGCAGAAATCTTTAGTTTCTCTGCCTCTTGACTCTGATATAGGTTTTCTGCCATATATATTTTATTTCTCAAAATTGTAATATTCTCCAGTCTGGTCTTCCCTATATCATTAGTGCTGAACTTCAACAGCCCTAAATATTTCCTTCCATACATAATTAACTGATCTTCAGTCTTTCTCTAAGATTCATTACTTTAATGTAGACCTTAATTAGAAATATTGCTTTGGCTTTTTGAAAAGAATCTGTACACTATTTTACATGTGCCTACACATTTTCTCAGTTTGGTAACAATGCTGCCAATCAAGGAAAGCAGAAATTGCTCAGCATAAAGTGTATATAGATACTACTGACTACCACAGGATCACTCATAAGACTTCCTGAAATTATCCTCCCATTCACTCATATGTTACTGCTTTCATTCATCTACTAAACAACTTCTTCTTGCCAATAATGATGACAAGTATTGTGGGGAATATATAAATTATTAGAATGCTATTCTTTTATATTTAATTAATTTATTTATTTGCAAACACAGAGAGAGAGATAGAAGAGAGAAAGACACAGAGAGAATGGACACACCAGGCCTCTAGCCACTGCAAACAAACTCCAGATGCATATGCCCCTTGTGCATCTGGTTTATGTGGATTTTAGGGAATAAACCTGGGTCCTTTGTCTTTGCAAGCAAATGCCTTAACTGCTAAGCCCTTTCTTCTGCCCAGAATGCTATTCTTTACGTCCAGTAGCTGAATCTTAAAGAGATATCTATGTCTAAAATCAAGTGGGTTAAATTCTCCGGTAGAGGCTTTGAAATGTTTTATGATAACATAATATTGTATCCATTGAGAAAATGAAGGAAGATATCTCAAAGGAATTTAGTAAGGCAAAAAGCTCAACATAAGTAAATGATGAATGAATTGGAGAACTTTCTCCAGACAGAAAAGCATGTGTAAAAAGATACCATTAAAGAATATAAGTATTTGAAGGCTCACATGAGCCAGAAGGTAGGGCTCACCACCATAAATTTATAAATATATTTGCGAGAGGAGATCAAGGTCTCTGGGCTGCCTGACTACTCGTGAACCTCCATCTTCTAGTGAGTTTCTTCTCATCTCAGCCCAGCCTGGCCAAGCTGAGAGGAGATCCCCTTGCCCAGCACTTACTCCCAACACAGACTCTTTCCCCTGCTTGCCACCTGACAGGAGCTCTTTGAACTTTTCTGTCCTCTCTGCGATTTTCTCAGGCCCTCCATATGGGTTCTCAGGACATGTGGGTGTCTTTATTTGGTTCTGAACTTCCATAAATAATCATAATAGGGCTGGAGAGATGGTTTAGTGGTTAAAGTGCTTGCCTGCAAAGCCTAAGGACCTAGGTTCAATTTTTCAGGTTCCATGTAAGCCATATGCCCAAGGTAGTTCACACGTCTGGAGTTCATTCGCAGTGGCTGAAGGCCCTGGCGTGCCCATGCTCTCTCTGTCTCTCTCTCTCTCTGTCTCTCTCTCCCAATCTGTCTCTAATAAATAAATAAATAATTATCATAATTTAATAAAGAAGAATATAAGTATTTCAGAAAACCAGAAATAATATTAATAGATTTAAGCAATACTGAAAGATAGGGCAGTTACTTTGATTGGTTCTTTATATTATCTTAAAGGGCCATATATTACATAAAAGAAATCTGGACTTTAGGCTGCAGATCTCAAATAGGAAATGGAAGTCATTCTGTTGTTTGGTTTAAAAAATGATTCTTAATCCTATTATAGGAGGAGAATTTAAATGAATAAGAAGTCTTTTTTTGAAAAAAATATTTTGGCATTTTTTGTAGGAAGATTATTGATAAATGCTGCTCTCCAAAAATTGCAAAGAAAAATGGTGGTGATAAAATAATAATAAAGAATTACCAGGTAAAAATGTTAACAGTTAAGAACATGCTAGAAGCAAAGGAAGGAATTTAGGAAGGAAAGGAGGGAGGGAAGGAAGAAAAAGAGGTGAAAGTGATCAACAGAGCCATAGGAAGAGTTTATGTCTTGGTCCATACATGTGTATGTAACCTGAATGTTCCCTGAGCTTTGGAGGGTATAATATAGATGTCACATGTAGTGCTAAAATCACAAGAGCCTCTTTCTTTCCACACTCTGAGGAGTTTTGAGTGTCCCCAGTTTGCATAGCAATATCTAGAAAGGCAAAGGCTCCACAGTGTTCCCTGAACCTTGGAAGGTGTTATAAAGATGTTTATTCAGTGCTAAGCGCTCAAATATAATTTCTTATCATCACCTTGATGAGTTTTATGTCTCCACATAGTCTCACCACCATCTAAAAAAGCTTCTTTAACCTAAAGTCAGAATAGCACTATCCTATGGGCATAACCATAAACATTTAGAAGGCAATTTAATGTACATAATGTATCCATTGAGCCACAGAATAGGTGAAGTATTCACCCTGTGGTTTATGAACCTTCCAATCTATATAGGCTTTTCACTCAGTTCTCTTAAATCTGATCATAGTGCTGTTGGTTACACCATAACTTATATGCCACTATTGCACCAGCAGGCACAGCTTACCTGGCTGCTTGGTTGTGTAGCTTGCATGAACTTGGTACAAGTTCATCTTAATTTCTCAATGTCCTGTAACTAAAGCATGTGGATAATAATTATATTTTAAAATGCTTCTATTCACCAAGGTAGTTACTAAATATTCTACATACATTATTTCAGTTAGCTACTATAATAATATTCCAAACTAATTTTTCTTTTTCTTTCTTTTTGTTTTTTTTTTTCATTTTTCGGGTTTTCAAGGTAAGCTCTCACTCTAGCCCAGGCTGACCTGGAATTCACTATGTAGTCTCAGGGTGGCCTCAAACTCATGGTGATCCTCCTACCTTTGCCTCCCAAATGCTGGGATTAAAGGCATACACCACCACGCCCTGCCCAAACTAATTTTTCTGTTCTTTTCTTTTTATTTTATCAGTGATTAAGCTTTCTAAGTAAAATCTTAAAAATGTCTATGGAATTTTCTTGTTATTTCTACCCTTATTGACCTTTTACTTGTCTAAATCTTAATAATTTTTTGTATGTGATTAAAAAACCGCATTACTTGTCTTTCTCCACCTAATTATTTTTCATAGAGTTTGGTTTCCACATGGCTGATATTTTTGTAACTGAAGCTTAATGACTCATTAAACAAACCAATATTTTTTTAACCAGCTCATTACTAGGCCTTATCAGCTTGTGACAATAAAAATAGAAACATTGACCTAAATAAATACAGTTCTGTTGGCCTTGGAATTCTAAAGAGTTTATGTAAGCCTTCTATATCCCTATGAAGTACTACTCATCAGTGATTTTAAGGGATGGTCTAATGAAAAATTGAATAATAATCATGCATGTTTTATTCCCATAGAATGTTCACTGCTTTGTTAGGTCATGTGCCGTTACAAATATGAAATCATCTCTTCATTCATCCTAATGGCTTTGTTTCCTTGAGAGCTTGTTTGGAGGTTCTAGCAGGGGAGCACAGCTACTCGTATAACCTTGACTGAAGAACGCTCCTTCTCTATTCAGGGAAGGTCGTCTTCTTCGACCGAGCATGCAGCTTCAGGAGGAATACACATGGAGCAGTGAGGGAGGAAGGGGACACCAACCTAGCCAGCCAGATCAGCCAAATCAACCCTGGTGATCAATGGGGTGACAGATGCCGCAGCCAGATCACCCTCACATCCAGCTTTGTTTCCTTATAGAAGAATTTTCTATACTTCCTGGCTCTGCTACTAGTTTCCTTAATATTCTAAACTTGATGAACCCCAACCCCAAACTGTAAGTTGTTTCCCAATACTACAATGATTGCATATATAATAAATTTATGACAGTGAATACATTGGGAATAAATAAATAAAATTTTCAAAAGTAATTTATATTAAAACTATATATTTAAGACATGCACATATGATTTTTATGTATCTATACCAGAATAGATATGTGGATGATGAATAATAGATAGATAGATGACAGTGATCCTCTCATTGAGACATTTAGCAAACCAGGATTTAAATTTCAACAAATATGAGGAAACTGGTAGGCTTCAGTGTAAGAGTGCTAAAAAATACTTAAGAGAAAATCTTAAGAAGGTATAGGATAAATTAATTGAAGCAGAATTTGTTTTAAGTGAGAGGCCATGTTGAACTCTAGGTCATTTTAATATGATATAAGATATTTCCTCAGGAAGGGTTTACTTTTCCATACCTAGTTGTGGCAAGGTTATTTTTTAATCAGCAGTATAAATTGTTTTTAGAATAATTAATTATAAATAAAGTCATTATTTAGTTCACTATCCACTACTGTCATCAAAAGTTAAAACAGGGCTGGAGAGATGACTCAATGGTTAAGGTGCGTGTCTATAAGGCTTAACAATCCAGATTGGATTCCCCAGTACCTATGTAAGCATATGCAAAAGTCTACACATGGATCTGCAGTGACTAGAGGTCCTTGCATGCCCATAGTCTCTGTTTGTCTGTCTGTCTGTCTCTCTGTGTATGTATCTGCTTGCAAATAAATAAATAAAATATTTAATAATATAATTTATTTTAAAAGCTAAAACATAAATATTTTATAGTATTATTTTTACTGATGTTCTATGGCTAGGCTGGTATTGATTAATGACTTTTATATATGTTTAGATTACATACACTCATTGGGAAATGCCATAATATAAAACACTGAAACTACAGATAAAACTATGATACATATTTTGTGCAGACAAATAATAAAAGTCATCTACCTAATTCCCACTGGATGTGATAATGACATATAACTCTGCCAGAATGAACTGTGTAAATTAGATTACTTAAGCTTCAAGAGTCCTCAAGCAATTTAGTGTAAGAGTTTCACACTGTGTCAACTGAAATTTAGCAAAAATTAGTTGAAACACTAGAAGCAAATTTTCCTTCAATTCACATTAAAATTACCAATACTAATATATTTCGAAGCTTAATGATATTAAGGGAAAAGTCTTATCTTTTATGAAAACTACTCTGATTATAGAAATGGACATAACTTAGCCATTTAAATATTTCTTAAAATTGTTTATAGTGCATAATTTATCTTGAAGAGAAGATAAATTTGCTTTGTAATATCAATAAGTGTTCTGCTTTTTTAACACAGGTGGTTCAATAAAGAAAAAAATGGCTAGCAAGAAAAATAAATACAAGATTTATGTAGGAAATTTGAAGTTTCCATTTAAGAGCATTTAGGATACAATGCTTACTCGCCAAATATTTGTTTCACTTTCTTCTAGAATATATACCAATTCCAGTGCAAATTAACCCCTTTGAGACTTATATTAGTTTAGTGATACATTACCTACCATGAATTTCACATTTGGAAAAAAACTACATGTAATAGGTCACTATTCTTAGATCATAAATCTAAAAAAAATATAGGTAACTACCTTGTGATTACATGGGTGTGTGTGTTTGCATGTGTTTGTGTTTGAGCACATGTGCATGGGGGTACACATACATGCATTTGTAGATGCATGTTGAGGCCAGAGGTAGCATTAGGTATCTTCCTCAATTGCTTGTTATCTTAGGTTTTGAGAAAAGGTTTCTTACTCAACCTGGAGTTCAGAGTAAGCTACACTAGCTGGCCAGCAAGCCCCAGGAATCCTCCTATCACTGCCTCTCTAAAGTTAGTATACAGGTGCATGACACCAAGCCTAGCATTTTATGTGGGCATTGCAGATCCAAATTCAGATTCTCATACTTAAGCACCAGTACGTTTCGACTGAGTCATTTCTTTAGCCCACAATGTGCTTTTCTTAAGTCTTACAATTCTACATTTTGTCAAAAAAAATAACTGATATTCATGTTACTTATTATTTAATTATTTTTTATCTTAAATACTTTTAACTACCAGTGAAACAATTCTTTTAGAAAAGTTAGGAGGTGTCAATGTTCTCAAGAAATGAAAGGAAAATAACCTATGGTAAATGCAATTATTTTAAAGAAAACTGCACCTTCAATAGCATTGTTTAAATATCAAACCATGAAAAAAGTAAACCTCAAAATAATATACCACCCATGACAGCTTGATTTTGATGAAAAGGTTGGTTCACAATTTTATGTGCCTTTCAAAGGTTGTGTGTCAAAACTACTCTTACAGCCAAATAATCTGAATCACTGCCAAAATGATTGTGTTCTATTCATTATTTGGGTGACATAATATGACAGAACACTTGAATTTTCCACACACTTGAGCTATGCCTCTAGCGAATGTGTTAGCTGACCATTAATGTTCATGGATATAATAATGAATCTCAATCAGTACCCAGTGCTCCAAAAGAAAATATTGGATAGACATAGTAGAAGATAAGAAAACATTGTAAAAGAGCTTAGTTTCATTTAATATATTTAACATATTTCTTCTCTTAATATAAACATATGTGTTACTGTAATTAGCAATAATGCCCTAAAATTGATAGTTTATCTTACTGAAATATAGGCTTTGTCCACAGAGTCTGTTTCAAGTCAAACCTTGCTATATAAATATGACAAGAAAAATATAAAATAAGGAATTTACAATGCAATATCAATTGCAAAGTCTTGAAAAGAATTGAGTTACAATACTTCTGTACCCTCTCACAAACTTTCCTGTTTTCTCACTTTCTATGCAGGCTGTCATGTAGGATTAAAGATGAACATAAAATATTGTAGCACAAAAAATTCTAAACAGATTTTGATGGCAAGGATTATTCCTCTGAGACTCTAGGAATATAAAAGGCTTAATTACTTTTGTAGGCTGTGCATGTGAACCAAATTCATCAGTAGAGCTTCAGCTAGAGAGAGGTGCATTGTAGGAAGCAAAGAGGAACTTTGTTGTTGTAGTTGTGAAAATACTATCAAAACTGTGAAGGTTCAGCTGCATTATTTTTAGCATGTAAGCATTTCCCAGTTTACTACAGAATCTATTTTAAAAGATGGACTTAACTATTATATAGCTCAAATTAATCAGCTGAAGTATGAAATGGTTAAGTCTTTCACTTTGAATGGCCAACTTAGGAGATCCTCAGAGTACTCAATTACGAAAAACTTTAGTTTTCAATTGACATAACTTTAAAAACATAATATATTTTAAATAATAATACTATAAGCACTAAAATTTTGCTTGCATTTCTTGTGTGAGATCACAGTCATATATTTTGTGTTACAATATATTTGAGCCACACGTTTTTGAGTCATCTCCACCTTGCAATATTCCTTAGAGTTACATGGATAAATAATGTGTTTACAAATGGAATATTTATTAATAAATGTATGAGCATATTCATGTGTGCACATGTTTAACAGGCATGTTTGTACATGTGGAAGTCAGAAGGCAGGCTCAGGTATTGTTCCTCTGGAATGTTTTCCACCTTTTTAGAGACAAAGGTATCTCATTTGTCCAGAGCTCACCATTTATGGTAAAATGGCTGGCCTGCAAACCTCAGGAAGTTTTTTCTGTCTCTGCTCCCTTAGTATAGGGATTGCCAGTACATGTCGCTAAGCCTGATATTTTATGTGGGTACTGGGGCTAGAACACATGTATTCAGTGCTGAGGGAGGCAAGATATTTACCAAGTGAGCTATCTCCTCAGCCCCACAATATAAATATTTAAATAAAATAGGGCTTTAAGAGATTGCTCAGTGGCTAAAGTCCTTGCTTGAAAAGCCTGATAGCCATGATTCAATTTCCCACTACCTCACATAGAGCCAAAATACAAAGTGGCACATGAACCTCGAATTTGCAGTGGCAAGAGGTCATGGCATTCTCTTTCTTTGTTTGTATGTGTCTCTGTTCTCTCTTTCTTTCTCTCTCTCTTGCAAATATATAAGTGAAATATTTAAAAATATATAAATAAAGATAATTTCAGGGAATATACATTTCAGAATCCACTTAGCATAAAAGAAGTAAGTTTCCGTCTTTTGTTTATAAAATAATAGAAAAGTAAGATGTTAAACATCTTTTTATTATGCTGATGATAGCATTCTTTCAATAATTTACTTACCTTGTGACACATTGTTCCCAAAATGGTGACAGATATATCTGAAGAGTGGATTGCTTTTAACAATATTCTATTATTTCCCACTACTTCCTATAAAATTCTTCTTGACCTTTAGAAATTAAATGGATTTCTTATGTTATGCATGAAATATATGTGAGTTTAAATAAAAGTGTATGAGAAGAAAGTAATATAGAACAAAGTCAATATTCTTAAAACTTATTTTAGGTAAGAAGTACATGTACAAATTTAATAGTCTGCAATAGCTGTCAGTGAAATGGCATATTTTTGTGGTATGTTTCTATCACAGACTATTTTTAAAGTTACTCTTAGGAAGAAAGTGGGTAGACACAGCGTTGTTTAGTATGCTTTAAACCATCTGACATGTAGGAAAGATGTGAATTTATTTCCAAGAACCAATGTCATCCTTTTTGCAGAAGTCTGAATGTGGAAAAAGAACTGATAACATTGAGAATCCTTTTTTTAAGGTATAAAACAAACTTGCTCAAATCCATGAAACAAACCTTTAAATATCAGCATAGTTTGATATAGCTAAATTCGTGTTGGAAGAAATTTCCTATCTCTATTGTGGAAGAAAGACACAGGTGGGTTAGTCAAATAACTCAAATAACTACTGCCTTTGTAACAGTAGATGGCTGGTTGATTTATAAATTTTCTGTTACAATAAGTATCCATTTAAACACAGTTCATTTCAGCACTATGAATAGTCAATGTACTTTAACAGAGCACTAATTTTTTTCAAATTCTAAATCTATGAGATGAACATAAAACTTGAATTAGAGTACTATGATTATCATATTCTTTTTTGATATTTTTAATTTTTATTTAATTCAGAGAGAGAAAAAAACAGGGAAGGGGGAGAGAGAGAGAGAGACAGAGGGAGAGGGAGAGAGTGGGAGTGCCAGGGAATTCAGTCACTGCAAACAAACTCTAGATGCATGTGCCACATTGTGCATCTGGCTTATGTGTGTACTAGGGAATTGAATCTAGGTCCTTTGTCTTTGCAGGCAAGTGCCTTAATTGCTAAGCCATTTCTTCAGCCAAGAATATCATATTCTTATATTCAATTGGCTGTTTGTGAAGAATAGGTCTTGACTTCTGGGTAAGATGGCAGCCTAGCAGCCAATCAAAGCACCCTGGGGAGAAATAAACAGAAAAAAAAAACAGTAAAATTCACTCTTCTACTGAAAAGTGAATGTGTATTATTATTAACTTCAACAGAGAAGCAGGAAATACCCAGAGCTTCTAGCAACATGGAAGCAGGCAAAACAAGCTCCTCCATGCTCTGCCTAAGCCATAGAAGCTAGGTGAAGAGATTTTATACTCCCACCAGCCTCCTCACAAAAACAAGAGACCTCAAGTACAAGATATCAGGGACCAGCTTAGTGGCACACGAGGAAGAGTATCATTGGGACCAGCTACACAGCTCCAGTACAACTTCAGGCACCCTTCACATCCTCGCAACCCCCAGCGCCAGCACCAGCAACCACTAGAGAACTGATAAAGAACATCAGCCACCCAGCACCCAGGACAGGTCATCAGAGCACCCACTGAACCAAAATCCTTTCACAGTAAAGTCCTAAAGAAACTGGGAATAGAAGGAACATATCTCTGCATAATAAAGGCTATTTATGACAAACTTACAGCCAACGTAATACTAAATGGGGAAAAACTTGAAGCTTTTCCACTAAAATCAGGAACAAGACAAGGGTGACCACTGTCCACATTTTAATTTAATATAGTACTACATACCTTAGCTATACTAATAAGGCAAGGGACACACATAAAATGAATACAAATTGAAAAGGAAAAGAAAAAAATTATTATTTGTAGATGATATGATTCTATATGTAAAGGGTCCTAAAGATTCTATGAGCAAACTGATAGAGCTGATAAACACTTTTAGCAAAATAGCAGGATACAAAATAAACACACAGAAATCAGTAGTATCCCTATATATAAGCAACCACCATGCTAGAGATGAAATCAGGGAATCTCTCCCACACACAATTGCCTCAACAAAAATAAAGTACCTTGGAATGAAGCTAACTGAGGAAATGAAGGATCTTTCTAATGAAAACTTTAAAACACTCAAGATAGAAATTGTAGAAGACAATAGGAAATGGAAAGAAATCCCATGTTCTTGGATTGGAAGGACAAATATTGTTAAAATGTCAATCTTACCAAAAGTCATCCACACTTTTAATGCAATCCTCATCAAAATTCCAATGGCATTCTTCATGGAAATAGAAAAAAAAATCCCAAAATTCATTTGGAAGCACTAAAAACCGTAAATAGCCAAAACAATTTTGAGCAACAAAAATAAGGGTGGCAGTATCACTATACCTGATTTTGAGCTATATTACAAAGCCATAGTAACAAAAACAGCATGACACAAAGATAGATGTATAGATCAATGGAACAGAATAGAGGATATATATATGGGCAGCTACAGCCATCTGATTTTTGACAAAAATGTGAAAAAAATATAAAAAAATATTCATTGGAGAAAACAGAAAACAGAGCCTCTTTAACAAATGGTGCAGGGAAAACTGGATATCTATATATAGAATGATAAAAATAGGTCCTTATCTCCTTCTATGCACAAGAGTCAAGTCCAAATGGATCAAAGACCTTAATATAAGACCTGAAACTCTGTAACTGCTAGAGGAAAAAGTAGGGGAGATCCTTTAACATATTGACATAGGCAACAAATTTTTGAGTATAACCCCAGTTGCTCAGTAAATAAAACAATTAATTAACCCCTGGGACCTTATGAAATTACAAAGCTTTTGTACAGCAAAGGACACTGTGAATAGAGCAAAGAGGCAACTGCAGAATGGAAGAAAATCTTTGCCAGCTGTACATCTGACAGAGGATTAATATCCAGGATGTACAAAAAACTCAAAAAACAGAACAGTAAGAAATCAAACAACCCAATTAAAAAATCGGCTATGGGATTAAATAGAATTCTTTAAAAAAGAAATACAAATGGCATATAAACATCTAAAAAAAAAGTCTACATCCTTAGCCATCAGTGAAATGCAAATTAAAACTATGTTGAAATTCCATCTCACTCTTCTCAGAATGACTATCATCAAGAAAACAAATGATATTAAATGCTGGTGAGGGTGTGGTAAAGAGGAACCCTTCTATGCTGTTGGTGGGAATGTAATCTGGTACAGCCATTGTGGAAATCAGTATGGACTTTACCTATACCTCTAAAAATAGATTTAACATGTGACCCAGCTATACCACTCCTAGGCATATATCCTAAGGACTTTTCTCACTACCTCAGAGATACGTGCACATCCATATTTATTGTGAATGGGTCTCATTACACACATTTAATTATTTATATCTACATTTTATACCTCAAAATATGTGATATATTGAAGCTTGGCATTTCCTGATATTCAATAAATTTTACATGGTTTTATATTTTAAAGAAGTTATTTCTGGGCTGGAGAGATGGCTTAGAGTTTAAGGCACTTGCCTGCAAAGCCAAAGGACCTTGGTTTGATTCCCCAGACCCACATAAGCCAGATGCACAAAGTGGTACATGTGTCTGGAGTTATTTGTAGTGGCTGGAGGCCCTGGTGCACCCATTCTCTCTCTTTCTCTCTCCCTCTCTGACTCTTTCTCTCTTTCAAATAAATAAATAATTTTTGTACAATTTTACAAAACTTTCATTTTACCACTGTTTGTTGATAGAAGATCTGATGTGACTTCAAAGCATAATTTGTATTAACTCTTGTATTCTACATTGTAATGCTTTAGTAGGGGATTGCATGGCATCTAAGTTTCTTTTGCTGTGATAAAATATCCTGGGAAAAGCAAATTCAGGAAAGAAGGGTTCATTTTAGCTTTCAGTTCGAGGTTACAGTCCATCATGGTGAGGCAGGTATGGAGATAGGAGCTTGAGACGGTGAGGAAGCAAAGAGCAATGACTGCTGGTACTCAGCTATCTTTCACCATTTATGCAATTCCAAACCCAGCTCTTGAAAAGTTGCCTCTCCCAGTTCAGGTGGGTCTTTTCACCCCAATTAACCCAAAGTAGAAATTTCTTTGTAGCATGTCTACAGGCTCACATCCTGGGTGATTCTAGATACTGTCAAGTTGACAATAAATATAAATCATACACATGACTTGCCAACCATGTATCTTTGGAACCGCTGTAAATGGTAGCATAAACATTGATAAAAAATAACATAACGGAAATAAAATTATTACATAAATATTACTTTCCACTCAATTCCTTTATTGTTATTTCCTAATTATATTTCCCAAGTATGTATGTTGTAATTTATCTTCACTATAGATTTCTTCAAAAAGGTCTTGGCTAACTTTTCTCTTCCATCAAAAAGTATCACAGGCTGGAGAGATGGCTTAGTGATTAAGGTGTTTGCCTGCAAAGCCAAAGGATCCTGGTTCGATTCTCCAAGACCCACATAAGCCAGATGCACAAGGGGGCATATGCATCTGGAGTTTGTTTGCAGTGGCAGGAGGCCCTAGAGTGCCCATTCTCTTTCTCTGCCTCTTTCTTGCTCTTAAATAAATAAATTAATTAAATATATGTTTAAAATTTGTCATTAGGGTGTTTATTCACAGCAACATGAAAAGTAACTAATAGAGACTTGGGGGGGCATTGTGGAGAAAAGGGGTGATAGACACACTGATAAGCTTAAAGGATACTGGTATGAGGCATGTGGGCTGAAGATGGGAAACGCATAAGGAGACACATAGTTCACTCTCAGTGGTTGGAATCATGTCTCATGAACTGAAATTCCCTGAAGTTCAATAGCTGTGAGTCTGATGACAGTAGTTGAATAAAATTCTTGGAACACTTGTTTGCCACCTAGTGTACCTGATACAGTGCTATCCCTCTAGTAGGATGTTCACAGTCAAGAGGCCTTAAAAATACAAAGGTGTGGGCTGAAGAGATGGGTCAGTGGTTAAAGTGCTTGCCTGGAGAGCCTAATGACCAGGGTTTGATTCCTGAATACCAATATAAGGCCAAATGCACAAAGTGGTACATGCATCTGGAGTCCATTTACAATGGCTAGAGGCTCTGACACTCATTCATTTTCTCTCTCTTTCCTTACAAATACATGAATTTTTAAAAAAGAAAATACAAAGGTGGATCCTCTGCCCATGTCTGTCTCAATGCTGTGAGTGCTTTCTATATTCCCAATGCACAATGAGACATACCTCATTAAAAAACAGCAGAGATTGCAAAACTAAGTGCGGCCAGTAGAAATCCCTAATAAGCCAATACTGCGAACATCAGTTTTAGAACAACTTTGGCAGACCTCAGATATTTGTCTAATACAGATTCAGTTAAAGCACAAGTCAAAGAAAAAAAAACAAAAGTACTCAAGTTCAAATAATGTCTCTAATAAGAACTGACAGTTTTTTTTTAGGGCAGTACACTTAATGTTCATTTTCATATATTAATAGTACTCTCACTTTTGGTTAGAAAAGCTTCTATTTTCAGATGGCGGTGACGACTGGGATGACTCAAAAGGCAACATGATGCTGAGAAGAAGTGACAGAGGAGTGTCCAGCACTGAAACCTTTCTATCACACCCTCCAAGGCTCAGGGTCCATTGTGGAAGAGGTGGTGGAAAGAATGTAAGAGCCAAAGGCTACCATTTCTTACAGTGCAACTGTCCAGACAGAAATTGGCCTCAATATCCATGACCTCGCAGTGCCTAGCAATACCTTCACAAGACCCTCATAATAGGAGAAAAAGATGATGACATCAAATTAAAAGAGAGACTAATGGAGAGAGGGAAGGCGATATGAGGGAGAGTGGAGTTGTGAAGGGGAAAGTGAGGGAGGGAAATATCATGGTTTATTGTCTGTGAGTATAGAAGTTGTCAATAAAAAAAAAAAAAAAAAACTGGTCCAACACCATAGCTAAACTTTTCCTTTTTCTTTCTTTTTCATGTGATTCCTTTTATTACCTTTTTGCATGTTTAATAGCATGTTTACCACACCGTATTTTTATGCCTTTATTTGTATTTCATCTTCATACAGTCTTCTAATTTTGTTTTCACCTTTTTATCCATTTGGGGGATGATATTTTTATAAAAGTTTTTTTTGGGGGGGGACTGGAAAGATGTTTCAGAACCTAAGACATTTGCCTGAAAAGCCTAACAACCCAAGTTCAATTCCCAAGTACCCATGTAAAGCCAGATGCACAGTAACACATGAATTAAGAGTTCATCTGCAGCCCTGGCACACCCATTCTTTCTATCTCTCTGTCTCTGTTCTTTCTATTTCTCATTGCTTGCAAATAAATAAATGAAAATATTTTTAAAAATTTGTTTTGATATGATATTTTGTCCCCTGTATTTCTGCCATTTCTACCTCTTCTCTAAATTTAGTATTATTTTTATTTTACCTTATAGACTTTCAACAATGTTCTTTTTTTTTATCTTTCACTCCCATTTTCTAATTTTTTTAATTTATTTTTGGAGAGAGACAGAGAGACAGAGAGAGAGAGAGAGGAAGAGGAAGACAGATAGAGATGGGTGCGCCATCAGTCTCTCAGCTGCTGTGAACGAAATCCAGATGTGCGCACCCCCTTGTAGGCAAGTGCAGCATTGCACCCTTGTGTCACTTTGCATCTGGCTAAATGTGGGACCTGGAGATTGAAACCGGGTTCTTAGGCTTAGCAGGCAGGCGCCTTAACCGCTAAGCCATCTCTCTAGCCCATTCACTCCCAATTTCATATTCACCTGTTTGGTTTTCAATTTTTCCTCTATTGGGGAAACTCTTGTGTTTTTCTATTTTCTAATTTCTTCCTATTTTCTCCTCCTCTCCAGAACATTCTTCTCCACTCCCTACTTGTATGTTTATTTGATTTTCATCTCACCTATTTTCCTCCTCTCTTTGTCTCTTTATTCTATCTCATTCATTTAGTATAGCAACACTTATATAAATAATTTTTAACTTCATACCATATTTTATAGTAGTTTCCCATTTTCAGTTCTATGGTCACTAATATGCATTAGAAGGCTGTAATTTATTTTAAGTGTATTTCTGTATCTTGTATAGTTTAATGCTGTGCTGCTGCAGTAGTTTTTCTTCTCTTTCTTTCTTAAAATATATTTTATTTATTTATTTGAGAGAGAAAGAAAGAGGGAGAGAGAGAAAAAATGGGTACCCCAGGGTCTCCAGCCACTGCAAACAAATTCCAGATGCAGGCACCCTCTTGTGAATCTGGCTTGCATGGGTTCTGGAGAATCACACTGTCATCCTTTGGCTTTGCAGGCAAATGCCTTAACCACTAAGCTATCTCTCAAGCCCTGTCTTTTCTTTCTTAGTGCTGCTACTGGGTGTTGAGCCCTACTCCCAAAAACACACATGCAGATGATACATCAAACCAACTGATAGGCAAATCACAACACAAAAGCTCAAGAAACATTAAAAAATGGCTGTATCACTCCTGTAAAATATTTTAACTTTTCAATGAATGATCTCATTGAAACTAAAAAGGGAAAATGCCAGATGAAGATTTCAAAAGCTTTCTAGTAAAACTCATCACTGACTAGAAGAAAACACTAATAAGCACATGGATTCCATCTATGACCTGAGTGGAGAGTCAGCAACAAAGAGGAGAAAGTCAGTAAAATGGATGAGAAAAACAACAACCTTGAAAAAAATCAGCAATGAAATTGAGATTTGGGGGAAAAAAAGAAATAGTTTAAATGAAAAACTCAAATAAATTAAAAATCAAATATCAAACACAGTGGAAAGCATCACCAGCAGTTAAGACTAAACATAAGAATGCCAAAGGGCTGGAGAGATGGCTTAGCGGTTAAGGTGCCTGCCTGCTAAGCCTAAGAACCCAGTTCCAATCTCCAGGTCCCACGTTTAGCCAGATGCAAAGTGACACAAGGGTGCAATGCTGCACTTGCCCACAAGGAGGCGCACACATCTGGATTTCATTTGCAGCACTGAGAGGCTGCTGGCACGCCCATTCTCTGTCTGTTTCCCTCTCCCTCTCTCTCTGTCTGTCTCTCTCTGTGTCTCTCTCCAAAAATAAAAATAATAATAATAATAATAAAAAAAGAATGCCAGAGATAAATGAGAAGGATAATGAACTATTACATTTAAATATCCATACAGAAAATAAAATGAACATCATTACCACATCAATGAAATTGGGGCTAAGCTAGAGACGAAACTTAAGACAACCAACAACTGAGAGTGAAAGAATGGAAGCTATTAAGTGAACTATTAAGTGAAGAGAAACTGAAAATAAGATTGCATAGTTACTCTGATATCTGATGAAGCATACTTAAATCAAAATTAATCAGAAGAGATACAAATATTATTACATATTAATCAAGGGAAAAATCAAGAAGATAAAATTGTAAATATATATCTAATGAATGTTGGGGCAGCTAATTTTATAAAGCAATTTCATAAAGCTGATTTTATAAACACTAGTGGATATCAAAGATCAGGTAAGTCACAGGGATAGTGACTGATTTCAGCAACCCATGCTCATTTCTAGGAAGGTCAAACACACTAAAGCTCAGCAAAGAAACCTCAGATTATACTACACCATAGAAGAAAGGTACTTGACAGATATATACATAATATATCATACATCAGAAACAGAATACACATTCTTCACAGCTGCCTATCAAATCTTCTCCAAAGCAGACAACACTGTAGTGCACAAATCAAGTGTTTATAAATACAAAAGAATCAAAATAATCTTTTGTTTCTTATCAGAATACAGTTCAATGAAACTGGAAAGCAACAACAATGAAAACCACAGAATCTGCACAAATACACAAATAATAAAAAAATACATTATTTTTAATTTTATTTTAATCCCTATACAAAGTAATAGATTTTCTATGGCATTTCCATATATATTTAGTTTTGATTGTCCCCCTTTCCCATTTCTGTCCCGTATCTCCAGCTTTCCTGCATACTTGTAGTGTTCCACCTCCAGAATCCCCCTTTCCACCATCAAATCACCATATAGTCCAGCAATATGACATCCAGAAAAATATCCAAAGAAATCTACTTCCTACCATAATGACACTTTCACCCATGTTTCTTGCTACTCTTTTCACATTAGAAAGGAAGTAAAATTAACTTAGTTGTCCATCAGAAGATGACTACATAAATAAAATATGGTGCATATACAAAATGGAATTTTAGTCAGCTTTTAAGAAAAATAAAATAAAATTTGCAGGAGAGTGAATAGAACCTAAAACTATATTAAGTGAAGTAGCTCAGGCTCAGAAAGGAAAATGTATGCTCTCTCACATCTAGACCGTATTTGTCTTATTTTATACATGTATATTTATGTGAGAATGAGTGTGGAAAAAAGTCAGGTAAATAGAAAAGGGGCCATGAGAGAAGAAAAAACTAGACAAAGGGATTAGAGAGGGTAACACAATACATGCTATTTCAAAAGGACACTGTTAAATGACCAGGTGTCATTGGAAATTCAAGGAGGAAATTTAAAATTTCATAGCTTCAAATGATAATGAAAACACAACTTTCATTATCAGCATCTATGGGATATAAGTAAGGCATTTCTAAGAGGAAAGTTTATAGTTATAAATATTTACATAAAAATTATAAGCTTGTCAAATAAATTATCTGACAGTGCACCTCAAGATCCTAGGAAAATAGTAATAAACCAAACCAAAAAGCATCAGTTAATAAAAAGGTAAGAACAAGACAAAAATTAATGAAATAGAGACTGGAAGAGCAATATATAGACTTGATCAAAGAACAAGTTGATTACTTAAACAATTTTTTTCTAAGTCCTTGGTAAACCAACCAAAAGAAAGAGAGGGAAGACCCAAATTAATAACATCAGAGAGATGATTGCTACAGATGTCAATGAAATACAGAAAATCATTAGAGAGTACTCTCAAATCTACATGACAAACATTTTTGGAAAATCAAGAAGAAATAGATATATATCTAGACACATATAACTTATCAAAGTTAAATTAGAAAGATAGGGGTTAAAAAGACTGCCCGGTGGTTACTGTTTCTTGCTTACAATGCCTGCCAGCCAGGGTTCAATTCCTCAGTACCACACAAAATTAGATGCACAAAGTGGGACATGCAACTGGAGTTCATTTGCATTGGCAAGAGGCCCTTGCACACCCATTGCCTCCCTCTCTCTCTTTTTACTCACTTACTCATAAATAAATAATAAACAGCTGGAATAGGTCCACAGTGATAAAACAAAAGCAGAAATAAAGTGTCCTAATAAAGCAAATCCTAGGACCAGATGGATTTATTACTGAATTCTACCATATTTTTAAAGAAAACACCAATGTTTTTCAAATAGTACTGTAAAGTTCAAAATAAATGTAGACTACCACACTCATTCTATGAAGCCAGCATTATCTTGATAACAAAACCAGATAAGAATATAAAAACTGGGGCTGGCGAGATGGCTTAGCGGTTAAGGCTCCTGCCTCCTAAGCCTAAGAACACCAGTTCCAATCTCCAGGTCCCACGTTTATACAGATGCAAAGTGACGCAAGGGCGTAATGCTGCACTTGACCACAAGGGGGAGCACGCATCTGGATTTCACTGGCAGCAGCTGAGAGGCTGCTGGCGCGCCCGTCTCTATCTGTCTTCCTCTCCCTATCTCTCTGTGTCTCTCTCTAAAATAAAAACAAATATTAAAAAATTTTAAAAAGAATATAAAAAGTGGAGAAAACTTTAGAAGAATTTCCCTAATGAACACAGGTGCAAACTTTCTCAATAAAATTCTCACAAATAAAACTCAAGAATACATTAAGAAATTCATATGCCATGGCCAAATTGCTTTCATTCCAGGAATGCAAGGTTGGACCAACATATGCAAATCACTGATTATAATTTAACATATAAACACATTTATAGAATCTCAACTGATTCTGGAAATGCTTTTCTCAAAGTTTAGTATCCCTTCATAACAACATCCCTGAAGAAAGTAGGTATCAAAGAACATACCTCAATATAATAAAGAGTACACATACCATACATATAGACAACACTATACTGAATGCAGAAATGCAAAATATTTCTTCTCATTGGGAATGAGACAATGGTATCCACCACTCTATTCACTGTTATTCAAAATAGTGTTCAAAGTCTTAGCTAGAAAATTAAGAAAAATAAGTGAAAGTGATACAAGTAAATGAAGAACTAAAATTATCCCTATTTGTACATCACATAATCTTCTACTTGACTTATTCTAATAGAAAAAGCCCTTAGAAAATCATTTTCAGCAAAGAAGTAGAATAAAAATTTAATATACAAAATTAGTAGTCCTTCTATATACCAATAATGAATTCTTTCTTGCACATAGAAAGTTATTCCTCTTTACTCCAAGATCACTAAACTTGGTCTATATATTTAACATTCTTGTCTATAGAACATTGAAATTTTTAACTGAGTCTTGTGAATTTTATTAGCAACTAGAAGGATGAATTTAGATCTTTCCTAATTCAAGAGATAATATCAAACTTGTATAATCCCTGGCCCAAACCTATGCATATAATCCAATCTGTGTTCATATGATTCCTATGGACTGAGAAATTCAATACCAATATATGCTACTGCATAAGAGACATTCTTATCTGTCGCTTGAAAAGAAGCTAAGAAATTTGTGGAAGTATCTCTGATTACTTTATCATAGAGGGAGATATTCATCTATTGTAGCCAAGGTTTGCTAACATCCAAACCCTGTAGCATCTGACATTATTATCATTCTCTGATGTATAATTTGTATGACACAAAATTTTCATAACCTAGTTTTTTAAATAAACCATTGTGTCTTATAACAAGGTTGAATTTTTCCTTGTGTTTTGCCACTAGCCACAAGGAATATTCATTCTTATTCTTGATCATTTAAAACTATTCAAAGTAAAGTATAGTAAAGCATGGATCATACCTGTGGATAATTATTCAGTTTAATGGTCACAAAATAAAACAAGGAAACAAGGAGAAAAAATCTGTTTATCCAAATAAAATAAATATTCTGGAGTGGCTATATATCCATATATAGTAATTCAGAGAAATTGGTTGGATAAATTTCTGTTGTTTGAATCAAACAACATATATGACTTTTCCTTTAAGTGAATTTGTCAAAATCAAGAAAATATTTGTTTAATAGAGGTTGCTTGTGATATAAAACCTAACTTCATTTTTTCTCAATATCAGCACATTTTTCTGATTCTCATGTCAAATGATAAAAAACAGTTTCTGCAACTAATATTTGTAAGAGTTTTAGAAACAATAATTCATTACATTCTATATTATCATTAAATACTATTACCTAGACCCCTAGCATTTATCTTGGAAACATATAAAAGCAGTTTAATATTTTGGCTCAAACCTTTTGTGCTTGCTGAGTTAAAGAACATGTGGAATGAGAATAGAAGGGTAACATAAGTTCTCTTCTTGTACTGTCATATGAGATATAGTATAAAAGTGAAGGAAATAAAACCAAACAGAATAAGCAATGGAGCTGATAAATGTGTCTAGGAAGCTAAAAGCAAGATTTGTTAAAGGTGAGCTATAATGCAGAAAATCTGCTAGCAGAAAATTGAAAGTTGTTTGTAGATACAAACCTAGTAGCTAGTCTATCATGAAAAGAGAACTGAAGAAAATTAAATATTTCATGAAGTAGTTGATAAAAAAAGGAAGCAAGTCAAAGTCAGATTCTATAACTTACAAATGCTTTTGGAGATTCAGTTGTTGCAATAAGATGACTGTTGATAAAACTTGTGGCTTAATCAAATTTAATCACGCACTCTGGATGCTTTCAAATGTACACAGCACTCTATTAAATATTTCTTTTTATTAGTTATGTACATACTGTGTATATAGTCATGCTGGTACCATCATTAACCTCTTCCCTGTCCCCCCTCCGAAGGGATCCTCCTCGTTGGGGAATGTACTGTGGGGGTAGCCATCAGTTATGGGGAAGAGGCAATGTCTCTGTGCATAATGTTCCAACTTGTGGCTCTAACAATCTTTCAGCTCCCTCTTCCCCAAAATTCCCTGAGCAATACTGGGTTTGTTTTAGGTCTACTTCAGTGATGAGGTCTTGGGAGCCTCTGTGTCTCCAGATGCTGGTTTGGTAGGTGTTGAGTGTTCTCTGTGTCTATCTCCTTCACCTTTGTGCTGGTACTAGGATCACCAAGAAAGCAGCATACTTGTTCATTTCCCCAATACACTATGGTTTCATCTGGGGCTCTGGTGAGGTGTGATGGGCTGATTCTCTCCTCAGGTTCAGAGTCCATTTGAAAAAGAGAAGCAAATTCTCCAATGGAGAGTGAAGTCATCACCAGATAAATGGTGTAATCATTACTATTTTAGAGGGAATCTCATATGTGTAGGCCCTCTTGTATCTCACAATTGGTGAGAGCTTGCTATTGGAGAGTGGGCTCATTTTTGAATATGGTTCTGACTTGTTTCCCTGTTCCAGCTATGAGTTCCATTCCACTGAGCAGATCCAATAGCCAAATCAAGAGCAGTTGATTACCCTCCATGGCTATGTGCCACTATTGCACTTGTGTGAGCATCACATTAGGTTGTATACTGCTGAGTAGCTTAGACCTTGGGTTGCTTGGACAAATGTTGGTCATTTTCCCCTAGTTGCTCATGTAGCACCTTCTGGCACTAGACAAGCTAACTCTCTGGGGAGTGACTCTCTTCCAGGTCTTATGAGATCTAAAAGATTAAGTGCCCAGAAGAGTAAAAATATGATGGTCTATATATCCTGTCTATTTTTTGACAAGTCTAATACTACAAAATCAGAGATGGGTGCTCTGGCACTCATCACTATATGAGTGACCCCAGAGTACATTTAGTCTTTTGCTATGTTCATATGTTCACTATTATTCCAGTCATTTCACTGTTCTATTGAACAGAATCTGAAACAGTGAAGTATAAGTCATTATATGTTTTCTCTATCCTGTATGAAAATCTCACATCATGATGCAAGTGAGTTTTCCTTCAACTCTTTCTTAATCATCCAATAAGACAATTTTCTGTAATTTTGCCATGTGTGTAATGAGACTTGGAATTTCAAAGCAATATGATAGATGTTTGGAGATTTGTATAAGTTTTATTTTGATTCCTTTTGTAACAGAATAAAAATAATATGTTAAATTTAGTCTACCTTTGTGCCGGGGCTTTTTTCCCTCACCACCGGCAGGTAGAGCAAAAGAGAGAGAAAATCGGGCCAGCCGCTTCTCTTGAGGCTGAGCAAGAAGGCGGGTGTCGGCGACTCAAACCCCTCCCCCCACTAAAACACCGGGGAAAAAACCACATTGAGTCGCGGAGAAACGTCTAAGGCGGAACTCGTCGTTTATTGTCAGGGGAGAGATATTTATGTGCTTTGAGGAAGGGGGCGGGAAGAGGGGATGAGAGAAAGGTATAAGGGCCAATATACTTTGAGGAAGGGGGTGGGAAGAGGGGATGAGAGAAAGGTATAAGGGCCAATATACTTTGAGGAAGGGGGTGGGAAGAGGGGATGAGAGAAAGGTATAAGGGCCAATATACTTTGAGGAAGGGGGTGGGAAGAGGGGATGAGAGAAAGGTATAAGGGCCAACAGTATTTCATCACGTCAGCAGCAGCTGGGTGGAGGCAGTTTCAGCTTAGGTGCTGAGTCAAGGGCAGGTACTCAGGCTCGACTAGGCCTTACCGGGAGTAGGCCAAGATTGGCTGGGCTAACCACTCGGCTTCACACCAGGCAGGGCCCAACACCTTTGTATACTTAAACTCATGCAAACATATATAAAACTTCTACTTAGTTACTTACCTTCACTAGATTTTAAAATTATTAAGTTTTAAGTATAGTATTTATATTTCATAACAACAGAGAATATGGTGACCAAGAAGCATATTAATAGGACCTATTTTCAAGATAAATGAAAAATATTAAGGGAATTTGAAAAGAAATACTTTAAAAAATATAAAATCACTCACAAACTGTTCTTAATGAAAAACTGAGGGATAGAGACACCTATGTGTTAGCCTAAACTAAAGGAAGCATAAAAACTCAATAGTGAATTACATCTGAATATAAACAGTAATAATAACCAGAAAAATATACCAGCTAAAGACAAGCTAGAGCAAAACTTATTAATTAATTTTCCATAGTTGTGCTCTCACTAAGAAAAACTTTAAAGTGCAAAGTATTGTCAGAAATACTTAAGGGAACCAAAGAACGCTATACAACATTAATTGAACCCTTAATCTCACTTCTACTTTCTACTGGGAAAATACAAAATGTTGTTTTGGACAAAGCATATCCAAAAATCTGTTAACTAGAAGGAATAGCAATGCGTTTTCCAAATGGACTCCAAAAAACTAGAACTTTAGCCAAATGTCATACCTGGGGTCCCATTTAAAAATCTGGATATAAGCTTGGATAAGCATGAATTTTCAAGGATTACTTTTTTTAACGTTACTGTTGGCTTCAAATCAGGGGAACAGGATGCTCCAAGTCATTTAACCAAAATATCCTGGACATATAATACATTCTTAGGAAGTGACATTGCCAAATCCAAACCTACCGCTAGAAGCAGATCTGTGTTATCTTCACTGCAACTCTTAGGAGGCCAAAATAGTAATTATAAAGCAAGCAGCCTCAAAGATGTACTAGGTTAATTCACAACAGTTTCATATAACAATTAACATTTATAAGTAAATTTCACCACTTGTGTTATGTAAAATATTGAATATGCTACAATTTCCTCATTGTGGATTTGAGACTAAGATTTATGCATAAAATAATCCAGAGAAGAGATTAATTAGGGAACATGGGTGATGATGAGCTATATTTACAATAATAAATAATGATAAGTAATCCTCATGAAAAAAGTCAGCCAGGGATTATTTGGGGACAAAGCACATACAAGGCTTCCATTATGTTTGCTAATTGTTGTTGGCTTGAATTTTACAGCTGTAAAACTTACAATTAGGCTCTTGCTTGCAAAGCCTAATGGCCATTTTCAATTCCCCAGTACCCATGTAAATCTAGATACAAGGTGGTTTATGCATCTATGATTTCAATGCATTCACAACAATGGGACTCAGAACCAGGAGAATCCAAAGCTCATAGGCCAGCTAGTGTAATGTTCATTTATGATTTTGAAGTTCATTTCAGTGGCAAGAAAGCCTGTCTCAAAGGAGCAAGATGCCTCAACGTTGTCCTCTGACTTCCAAATACACGCTGAGGCATGCGTGTCCACACATATACACTTACATACACACATACACAAATAAATAAATAAACTTACAATTTAAAAAAGGTATTTATACTTTTAATTAGACAGGTTGATGCTGTGTAAAAAAAAAAAAAAACTAAAAACACATCATGGTGGCACATGCCTATAATACTAGCACTTGTAAAGTAGAGTTAAGAGGATTATAAGTTCAACTAATGGCACTTTAGCAATTTAGTAAGTTCAAGGCCAGGGTAGACTACCTGAGATTCTGCCTCAAAATAAAAATTAATTAATTAATCAATAAGTCAAAGAAACACATATACACAAACATATCTGATATTCCAGAGAAAAAGTAAAAAAAAAGAAATTGTATATATGCCCCTATACGTATAATGACAATATCACTTTGGTGATATCATTTGAAAATACAAATTTCATTTCATATTTGAAGCATTCATGATATATTACTGTAAAATTGAATATTAGGATAGGGCAGCTCATACAAGCTACTTGATTTCCCTTTTTATTTTCATATTACAAACTTAGATATAACTTGCTTCTATTTTTATTCTATTGGAAACAATAGATATCACCAAAACATCTTGAAAGGTTGATTTTAGGAATAAATATATCAAAATTTTATCTCAACTCAGTTATAATACATTTAAAGAAAATATTTCCTCCTTACTTTGAAAATAGTTTATTATAGTTTTGTTTTATATATGTAATCAACTGTTTAACATGCCATTAAAAATACAGTGTGATGGGGCGGGAGAGATTGCTTAGTGGTTAAGGTACCTGCCTGCAAAGTCAAAGGGTCTGGGTTCGATTCCCCAGAACTCACGTAAAGACTCATAGGCAAAGTCGTGCATGCATCTGAAGGTAGTTTGCAGTGGCTGGATGCCCTGGAGTGCCCATTCTCTCTCTCTCTCTCTCTCTCTCTCTCTCTCAAATAAATAAATAAAACTAAAATATAAAAAAATGCAGTGTGAGGGGTGTCATAATAACTCAGCAAAACACTTGCCCTCACAAATGTGAGAGGGCCTGAGTTTGGATCCTTAGCACCCACACAAATTCCATGGTGGTACACATCTCTAATCTAGCATGTGGTGGCAGAAACAGATAGAACCTTGGGACAACTAGCTAGCTAGAATAACTGAATCACTGAGCTCTGAGTTTAATGAGAGGCCATGTGCTACTAAATAAATTAGAAAGAAATTGAGGAAGACACTTGAAAATAACCTCTGGCCTCCATAGGTATATGCATACCTGCGCGCATGCACCCCCACACATGAACACACATATATGCATGCATTGCACACACATATGAACACACAAAACCCACACATTTGCATGTGTATTTATTAATATTCTTTATTTAAACACTTCACTCCATATCTATTTTTATTAATTTTACTTATTTATGCGTCTGAGAGAAAGAGAATGTGTGTATGTGTGTATGGGCATGCCAAGGCCACTGGCCACTGCAGATGAACTCCAGGCACACGTGCCACTGTGTTCATAACACCTGGCTTCACATGGGTCCTGGGGAACCAAACCCCAGACAGGCCTTGCATACAAGCACCTTTATAGTGATGAAACATCATCCTTATCTTGAATTTTACTCCAGTCTGCATCTGAAACTGAGAAATTATTTAAAAGATCGTTGCAAAAATTATAGGAATGTACTTATAGCAGAACACAGACAAAAACCATGTCAGAAAAGATCTTGAGTCTTGCATTTTATCGGACTATATTTCTTACTTGATAATCTAAGTGAATATTGAAAATATATATTATATAATCCCTAATAAACATGAAATTGTACTTTATAGAATACAGGAAAGAGCTTCAAAAACAGCTAAACTAAAATGAGAACTGCTTGCTGCTAGGGAAATGGCTCAGAGTGAAAAATGTTTGCTGTATAAGTATAAGGACCCACCACTCACATAAAAAGATGGGTATGGGATCTGGAGAGATGGCTCAGCACTTAAGGTACTTGCTTGTTATACCTAATAACCGGGATTTGATCATGTAAAGCCAGATGCACAGAGTGATGCAGAGTTTTTTGGCAGTAGCTGGAGGCCCTGGCACACCCATTCTCTCTGTCTGTCTCTTCTCTCTTCTTGCAAATAAATAAATAATAATAAAAAGTTTTTTTTTTTAAAAGGTGGGCATGGTCATGTATGTTTATAACCCTAAATATCCTGAGGTGGGTAGAGACAGAAAGATTACTGGGTCTTGCTGATCAGCCAGTGTAACAAACAAACAAACAAACAAACAAACAAACAAACAAACAAAAATGGAGAACTTCAAGGAAGTAAGGCAGAAGGGTGATGGAGGATAGCTGACATCTTCCTCTGGACTCCACATATGTGCCCATGGGGCATGTGCATCTGCAAACACTTGCATGCAAACACCAAAAAAACAAAACCAAATAAATTAAATAGATTTTCTATGATCCAGATAATTATTCCTGAGAATAAGGCCTAAGAGATTAAAATTAGCATAACATGTATGCTTATTGTAGCATTATTCATAATAGCCAAGAAATGGAATCAATTTAGGTAGTCATTATCAGAAGAATGAAATATATATATATATATATATATATATATATATATATATATATATATATATATATATATGGAGAGAGAGAGAGAGAGTTATTTTCAAAAGTTTTGATATTCTGAAGTCACAGAGTTATTTTAGCCACATATTTAAAGAGTTGAATTAATCATGTACATTAGCATGATTCTTTATTTTCAGTAGTGTATGTCTGAAATCTTTATATTTTTTCACATATGTGTTTATCCATTCTCCACGTCCACTGCTTTCTCTTCATACAGCTTTGAATGTGTTTTCATGGAACTTATTCTTTGTTTATATTTTATGCAACATTTCTTTTTCCTTTTTATTATTCAACTCTCTGTGGTAACCTTTTCTTTCTGAGGTATCTATAGGCCAACAGGATCATTTCATAGTTCTGTAAAATAAAATAAAGGTACTTATTTTCACATTTTCATTTCATCTGTAACACTGATAGCATAGCTGTGCTAGAACAGTAGAGTCAGTTGCCAATATACCTGAGATAATACCCAGAAAAATCCCCAGAGATGGTGATTGAAACTTACAAGGAGAGAGAGATGGAGACAGAGACAAAGAGAGAGAGACAGAGAGAGAAATCTGCAGAGGTCCAGAGGTAGCAGCTGGACCAAGAATACTTGTTTGCTCTACAAGTTTTCCCTTTTTTATTGCAATGTGCTACATAAACAGAGATATCCTTAGCTTGCTTTGTTCCTTTGGGCTTATATGGCCAGTCTTCCAAGAAATAGCTGACTAGGCATACATGCAGGGAACAAAGTCCTTCCACACACACACACACACACACAAAAAAAATGCTATCCTGTCCACTTCCCTATACTTGGGAGATACTGCCCTTATTTGGATATTCAAGGCCAGCCAACTGTGATTGTTTCTTGCATGGTAAGGAGCCTTGACTAGAGAACATGGGTTGTTTCAGGGAAATGGCTATTGAGACTGAAAGCCGATTTCTCTTAGGGATCATATACAGAGCTTTATATGTATGCACCCTCTACCTTGGCAGCTTAGTTCCAAACTGAAAAGTCATTTGTATTCCCTTTCCATGTTCCTTTAGTTCTTCCCTTTTTCAGTCTTTTCACAGCCTTGGTAATAACTTGACTTTCTGATTACGTTTGGGGCTATGACTCATGAATGATACACTATAGACCAGGGCCCTTCTCAAAGTTCCAATTCTTTCTGTAGGCTATGAAATAACTTTTACATAGAATAATTTTATACTTAGTAATTCAATTGTCAAGCCTTTACAAAAAAAAACTATTTTACATAAGATGCACCTACGAAACTAGATTTTTTTCAATATTTTTCATGAAAATTTAACATCTTTTTTGGATTACATGTGATTTGTGGCTTGTCCTAGGGGGTTATTACCATGTACAACATTGTTTAGGTGAGAAAATGCTTTCCAAACTTATGAACAAACAACCACTTGAAATGCAACTTGTTGGTAAGCTGGAGTCTGTGTTTATTGAATATAGTTCACATTGTTTCATTTTATTTTTTTCTGAGGCCAGTGGTGAATATCATTCTATTGTAAATAATTCATCAGTATGTCAATGAGATATGAGACCTATCTTACCTAGGAATTTAGCTATTACAAAAAAAAAAAAAAAAAAAGCAGAAACTAACTTCCTAAAGTATATCCTCTTGTGTGATGAATATGATGATACCTACATCAGTCTTCAATAAAGTTCTGATTACTCATATACTTAGGGGCCCAGTGTTTGATTGATAATTTTCATGCAATCACCAAGAACATTATTTAAAACAACATTAACTTTTCTGTCATCTTGGTGGTTTTATAATCAAGTGAGTCACACTTTTCCTGGGGAAACCTCCAATTCAAGCCATATTTCAGACAATGATTAATTAAGCCTCACAGCTCCTTGAGACATAGTCTCTAAGTTATGTGCAAGAAACTTAAAGTGAAAGCAAAAAGAAAATTAAGTAACTTTTTAGACCATAATGAGAGGCAGGATTATTACAGTTATCCAAACAATCCTAACTAAATCCTACTTTAAATGTTAGACTGGCATTACTGTGCCAAAGCCTGAAGTTATTGTGTCAAACACATATGCTACAAGGCTCTGAAAGCTGGAAGCTAGTGAGACAGATTTTATAAGATTCTGTCACTAACAATAAAAACAATAGGATTCATGATCCTTTCTCTGCTTTTGATGTCAGGTGCTTATTCCTTTCCTGTTGACTATTTTGTTTATATGGTTAAGTATTGGCTAATTAGGAAATAAAAGAAATTTAAATAATATGGGCAATACAGGCAGAAATATGTAAATTGAATATTCAGGAGGCACTCTGTAAATGTCCTGTCCCAATTTAACTAGCAGCTGAAGTATGACCAGATGTTAGTCACTTTATAAAACAGCAGCTGTGGATTTTCTGCCTCTGGACAAACACCCTCTTCAGTGGGGAAAGCTGCCACATACTGAATATTTTCTGAGGGAATAGTTCTATGAAAAGCATACACAAGATGTGTTTGTATAAGAACAACAAAATTAGATCATTCTCTGCTGAATATCAGAAACTACAGATGTTCTTCCTAAACAAGGAAATTTATTTTGTTTGTTCTACTAAGAATTTAACAATAAAGATGGCAAGATCATTATGTTTTTTTTAAAAGTTAGAGTAATGTGATTTTATGTATTATCTTAGATGACAGTTTTTATTTTGTCATGAAATAAATCAAATATTTGAGGTTATAGAAAGGGATCTGATGAAAGAAATATTTGCAGGTATGAGGAGATTAATGGAAAATAACAAGGCATAATAAAGTGCCTCATGGCCTCGGGCTGTCAACAACAGAACATTCTTATCATCCTTAACCCTAACAATCTGTAGGGTTGGACAGAGGAATGCAGCAACTGCCAACCCATGCCAGAAAAGAATTGAGCCAAAAGAATAAATAATCATGTTGAACTCTGTAGATTCTCTTGGCTGCTTGGTAACCAAAAGCCTGGGAGAAAGGTAGTGGGTTCACAGCAGCCTTTAAGTATTTCAGTATACAAAGAATCTTAGAAAAGTAAACTGAAAATACTTAATACAATCTACCCTGAATTATTTCAGTTGATACTCATTCGTTGGATGAGAAAATATATCCCAAACACAAGGGTCACCAAAAGTCCCATTTAGTCTAATTGTAGCTCTTTAGTAGGGTTATATAGATAATTAACTTTTCATGTACCTGTTATCATTTATGCTTTACCTGATTACAAGGTCACAACTGATTATCACTCTGTTTTTCTGTGAATCATTCTATATTCAGTCTACCTTCTGCAAATATCTTACTAGATCATCTATACCTGATGGAATAATCAACCTTTATTTACCTACTCTAATCAGGCTTCATAGTCCTGCATACCTTTTTGTTGTTGCTATTGTGATGTTTTGTTTTCTTTTGTTTTGTTTTGTTTTGTTGAGAGTAATCCAGGCTAGCTTCAAACTCTCTGTGTATGTGAAGATGATCTTGAGCTCCTAATCCTCCTGCCTCTGCCTCCCCAGTGCTGGAATTATAAGCATGTGCCATCACACCTGGTTCCTGATTGCCTTTGATTGACAGTTTTCTGCTAGCTAAGGTTGTTGTAACAGAAACATGTTATGAACTGCCCCTAATTACCTTGGGTTCCCTTTTGGTATGTGGCGACAACTGAATTTCTCCCTCCAATTTGATAACCAGAATTAATTACTCTAACCCATACATTAACCTCTTCTGTACCTATGGATTCAGCATCGTGAGTAAAACCAAGAGGAATTCTGAGCTTCCATCATAACAGAATCATAACAGTATCTCTGATGTAATTATGTTACTCTTATGTGGTAGGGCCTTTAAATACATCAACTCAAAGCTATCAGAGATGAGAAACACATAAGCTTAATAATTCAAGTTTCACTCTTATTATCATCTGCTGATTCCCAGGATTATGCATTTGGAATATGGGAAAGAGGGCATCACACATGGCCTACTATTAAAGATGGCACTCACTATGTATGACATCTTAGTATTCCAAGGAGTTTTCTAACAGCAGGCATTGTAACTGAAACTTTATCAAACTGTTCTAGGAATTTATATCACAATTGTTCCTAGGTAGTTGGATAGTAGGACACATAGCCATTGAACTATATGTGCTGGTGTTACTGGTTGTCACTGGCTGTGTGTTTCCAGGTTCTTGGTGATTATTCAGAGACCTGCAAAAGATATGGAAGTGAAACAGTAAGAAGCCTTATTAGAATGTAAAGAGAAGGCACCAAAACAGGGAGGGGGAATGCTGTGTGAGAGCAGTGAACTTTTTGAGCTACATTGCCCAAGAACTGAGGCTTATTGTTTGGGAGTTCTTTCATGAGATATAGAAGAGAGTAACTGATTAGTGTAGGGCATAGTTTGGATGGTTCTCTAGTTTGACTGTCAGGCTTGAATCATATAACCTTTTATCTACAGTGATTGTCCCTTGCCATGAGGCATCTTACTGTAGTCATATATTACTTATAGGAATAAGGTGGTAAATAGGAGATTCTCCCCAAATGTTCACTTAGAGAACATATTTTGCCTCAGCACAGATGCACTAAAAACAATCCAAGCTAGATGCCCCCTCCTCCTCTGATCTTAATCTATTTTTGAACATATTTGAATAGAAACTGATCAAAATATGGTATTACCTATAGTTTCTAGGAGCAGGGAGAGTTATCCCATTATTTGAAGTGGTGTATATATGTAACACACAGGTGGGGGTCCTAGGTATCCAATGTGTTGCTAAGTGCATTGTTAAGAAATAAAAGTATATTTACTACCTGTATTAGTCAGGGTTCTATAGAGGAACAGAACAGAAAGAATGAATCATATCAAAAGATAATTTATTAGATTAGCTTACTGCCCTCCAACAATAGCAGTTTTCAGGCCTGAGAGACAAGGAACATGGTAGCAGCTCAGTCTATAAGACTGGATGCCTCAGAGGTCCCAATCCAGCACTGAAGGCCTAGAAGCTTCCTGGAGAGCTTCTGGTCTTCAGTCCATGCAGCCAGGTGGGACTAAGAGATGCTTTTCTTCCTGTGCTTCCTTACATAAAACATCCTCATCTGAGAAGGTCTACCACTCTGGGGGAAGGGCTCACCCTGGGGGAAGGACTTCCTCCTTCAGTTCATCCTACCTGGAAGCAACCTCAGAAGCCCATGGAAAAGGAGTGTTTGTGGATTACTAAGCAAATCAAGTTGACAACAAAACTTAACCACCACACTACACAAGCCACATGATGTGCTGGGTTTCTAAGATATTTCTCCACTCTTGCCTGACTCATTTGTATGCAACAACTTTTTTTTTTATTTCTCCGTAAAGTGAGTCCATTTTTTTATAGATGATGTGTGATATATCACAATAATAGGTAAGGCATTGGGCATATAAATCAAATGGTGATAATGGCCAGCAAATCCACATCCAGATTATGGATGTTTTCGCCAAAGAACATGAACAAATTATTTTCCTTTCCGTAATAGGGAAACATCCAATATACTCATTCTACCACCAAGTAGCTGGCGTGTTCCTGCAGGTTGATGTCTCAAAACAAAGATTCACATTTTGCCTTGAGCACTGTGTGGCCATTACATTCTCATTGCTGGCACAAAGCACCTGACAAAAAACAGCTTGTGGGAGGGAAGGGTTTATTTTCTATTACAGACACAAAGAGAAGCTCAATGATGACAGTGGAAAGGATAGTATAAGCAGAGATGGGACATCACCTCTGCCACAGCAGATGGAACAGTGCAGCATGAGAGTGAGCTGAACACTGACCAGGGGAAACTGGCTATAACACCCATAATTCCCGCCCCAACAACACCCCTCCTCCCGTACTAGAGCAAGGCTCCATCTTCCAAATTGAATCAGCTGAGAACTAAACATTCAAAACACATGTGTTCATGAGGGACACTTAATTCCAAGTATAGCATACTAGAATGGAAGCCATTTAGCAGCTTATGATAGCCAGGTCAGCCCTAATCAGAAGAAACTCATGTTGATGAAAACACGCATGTACCATAATTTCCATCATGGTCATTCTGTCAGTAAGGAATCACTGCAGTATGAAGATACTATTATCTACAGAATATCTATCTTAGGATACCTTCTACAGTGTCATCTAATGGGGCACAAATTAGAGTTGTATCCTCATAATCTATGCCTATTGTGAGAAATTCACTCACATGCCTTTTTCCCAATTTTTTGTTGCAACTTTTAAACTTCAGTTTTTTTCAAGTCCAGTCAGCTAACATCACTTTCTATTCATGATTCCTCGTAGACTCACATTTAGATTGTCTGTATGCACTGTGGACTTATGGGTAAACCACTTGATGTTCTGACCACCAGTGGAATTCCCCTTCACTTTAATTGTCTGGAGCACCCATGATTAGGACTCTAACATAGTGGCTACCCACTTCTCATCAATACCAGCATAAATACATGTCCAAATGTAAACCTGCTGACTTTTTCATTTCCTTCAGGAACTTGCCATAGGAATTTCTTCTTGAAACCATAGATATAGTTTAAAGCAAAGGGAAGAAAGATATTAGGGAAGTCTTCCTTGCCAGACTCAGCTTATTACTTGTGAATTCTAGGCCTGATGAGGCATTGTCCTATATATACCAGTTTATTTCAAAGTGGAAAGCTACTGCACACATCCAATTTTCTGGATCAGATAACGGCAAGTTCATAAATAGTAATGTAGGATTACATAGTCTCTTGGGACTCTTGGGATCAGGTGCCTATACTTTTTCAGAGAATATTGATGCAGGAGCTGATTTTCAAATGGAGACTAGCCATTAGTTTTTAAAAAGGCATATTCTTCATTACTTCAAAGTCCTAGATTTAAGCTGTTTTTTTCCTGTCTTTTAGTAATTGTCAGAGATGCCATATGTCATCTCTATCTCCTATACTCCCATTGCTAATTTCATTCACTTATAAGTGGACATTCACCCTTTCATTCTCCCAAACTCTTATTTCTACTGTCTGAAGTTTCCTTTCTTACATGTTTGCATTGACTACTTCAGAAAAAGTGGGTTGAATTAGCAGCTGAATATCTTTCTTATCTTCTGAGTTTTACTTAGCAAGGATTAGATATATACATTGTAACATGAATTGGGAAAATGAGAAACAGTGAAATCTATAACATAAGGCATATTTATACATATATATATTTATATAATATATATTATATTATTAATAATATACATAAATAAATTTATATATTAATACAAAACCAATTTTCATTTTGTAAGCACACATACAAAGCAATGTTCCAAAACTGACACATTAGGATGGTCATTATGGGAGGAGGAATAAACATGGAAAACAATGCTAAAATGAAATAAATAAATGGATGACTGAAAGAATGAAAGAAAAAAGATAAAACTGAAGAGACATCACCTAGACTAGTGAAAACATGTGCCTTAAAGTGAAGTCAACAATTAGTTCAAACCAATCAGTCCCTGGGAAGGTTGTGCTTTTATTTTTGTTTTTAAGTTTGTCACAGTGGGGATTAATATTAGTAAAATTATAAGGCATTTCTTAAGGCTATTCAATCATATATGCCAAATATTATAAACTTGTCCTCAATAAAACATTTTATAAGCTTCATGGGTCTCTGTGTTCCATATTCTGTATAACAAAATGTCTTATGTATAAAAGAAGATCAAAGAAAAATATTTTGGTTTGTTTTTATAGATCTGTTATTTACTAATAGTCCTTTTGCTAAATATTATCTAAACTTACCTAATAACTACGAAAGTGTAATTGCAAATTTTACTAATTGCTGTCCACTTATACCTTGCTCAGCATTTATGGTGATTATTTCCAGTGCCCAAGTCAGTATCTTGCATTAATAGTGATACGACATAATCTTTATTTGGAAAGCACTTTTACAAAGTAACATTTTGTTATCAGCCTTGGCTTGATTTTCTCTGAGAACTCTCATCACAAGGAAAAAAAATGAAGCTTTTAGAATTATTTGGGAGAATAATACTTAAATGAAAAAGTATAAATAATGAGAATAATTATTATATGTTACAAAATCCAGTATCTCTTCATTGCTTGAAGACAGATTTATCTGTATTGGTTAAAGATGATTTTTTTATAAAATGAGCTTTCACCGGACATGGTGGCGCATGCCTTTAATCCCGGCACTCGGGAGGCAGAGGTAGGAGACTGCCTTGAGTTCAAGGCCACCCTGAGACAACATAGTGAATTCCAGTTCAGTCTGAGTTAGAGTGAGATCCAACCTTGAAAAACCAAAAAAAGAAAAAAAAAGAACGTTCAATACTAATTAGCCAACTGAAGTCTACACTTTATACATTTGCAAGAAAAAGTGTCCATTATTATGAATTGTTTCAACTTGCTGAAATGAGTCTCAAGCTGAAAATTTTTCATTTCCTGACTGGTTAATTATGACATGGATGGCTAATTGGTATTTGGATTTGCAATCAAAATTTTCAATTCAATTCCTGTATTCAGTGGTAACTAAGAAGATTTTTGGAGCAAACAATATTTTCCTATGGTGTATTTTACCCTAATATGTTTTCAACTTTGAATATTCCAGTTTACTTATGTTTCCATATAGAAAATAGAATTATTCAAAAATCACTGTGATTTTATATCAACTAGAAAATGACTCAGTACAGAGACAGATTATAGTATGTGTCTTGTAATTATTGTTCTTAGAATTAGATGCACTTGACCATGTAGTCTAGCTTTATTTCTTAGTAGTTAGTAGGTGTTTGGAAAAGTCACTTAATCATTTTGACCCTTTATTTTCTTATCATTTTAATAGCTCTAAGTGAATTAAAAATATCTCAGACACTGAGTATCATTTGGGAAATACTCATAATAGGATACCCAATTTCATTATAAACTACCATAATATAAATATGAGAATTATGAGAAAATTACTTCCAGATTTCAAGTAGGAGGAGCCCATGATAATTTATGAAAACAATTAAATTCACCAGCTTAAATGCTTGCAGAATACCTATTTTCTTTAACCACATAGTATCAAAAGCTAAATATTTAACTATCAAAAGACATTTGCCCCAAAGTTCATTTATATGATCCAACCTGATTCATAAAACATAATAAAAAACCATCAATAAAGGAATATGGATTCAGAAAAACATGAAAAGAGCTTACTTCTGGTTGTACTTTTAATTCTCCTCTATACTTCCTCCTATATAGGAAGCAGAAATGATATTTTGAGATGATATTGCCAAGTTGGCATCATCTCAGTGGATCACACATGCTAAACATGACAGAAGATTACAGAAAACATCACTGTCTTTAGTTTGAAATGGCAATGGATTTTATCTAACCATATTCAGTACCTTTAAGCCTCTTGTTGCAGTAAGAATAAAAACTCTTATTTGTTTAAATCAGCATTTTGGGGATATTTTCATTTTTGCATCAGAAAGCTTATTTATAAAAGAATTTTGTCTATGCATTGAAAGGGTAGGTATGATATACTGTTTTCAGAAATAAATGAAAATATATAGACATGACAGAGTGAAATATAAAATATTAATGAGGGTTGTAGAGATGGCTTACTGGTTAAGACACTTGCCTGTGAAGTCTAAGGACCCAAGTTCTATTCCTCAGTACCCACATAAAACCAGATACACAAAATGGCACATGTGTCTATAGTTTGTTTGCAGTGGCTGGAGGCCCTGGCATGCCCATTCTCTCTCTCTCCCCCTCCTTCTCTCTCAAATAAATAAATAAAATAAAATATGTAAAATGTTAATTAAAGAAGCAAATAAGTAGTTATTAGTCATATAAATGAGAACATACTACTAAAATACTAAAGGTAAATTACAAACTGATTAATCAAAATCTCAAGAGAACAGTTGATTTTATTTTTAAAGTAAATCATTGAATAGTATTTTGTTTCTTACTTTAATTATGGATAATGTATGCAATTAAAGTGAAGTGTGAACATTACCTTTAAAGTTTACTATACAAGATAGCATGATGTTATCTATTGCCTCACAATTATAATATATTTCAGTGGAAATGGATTTCTTATCTGTTGTAGAAAATATTTTTTTAAAGTTTCAAAAATACAGCAAAAGGAAACAAATAATTATACATTCCTGGCTTGTCTTTTTGTTGTTGTTGTTGTTGTTTGTTTGTTTGTTTGTTTTTCTAGGGAAGTTCATGTTCTAGCCCAGGTTGATCTGAAATTCACTATGTCTGAATCTGGCCCCTAACTCACAGTGATCCTCCTACCTCAGCATCCCTGATGCTGGGATTAAAGGTGTGAAAACAAACTCCAGATGTATGTACCACTTTGCATAACTGGCTTTACATGGGTACTGGGAATTGAACTCTGGTTGTTAGGCCTTTTGGGCAAGTGCCTTAACCACTGAGTGAGCAATCTCTCCAGCCTGTAACTACATAAATTTTAGAAATTCCTGATGTATCTATTGTTTTTCTTCTACCAGGGAAGAGCAGACTTGTTCTATAATCTTGTTTTGGGTATGTGTGTATCTGTGTCCATATATGTGTGGGCATGTGTATGTGACTATGTTCAGGCCAGAAAACAGTCAAAGGTGTCATTCTTGAAGTGGTAGCAATTTTTTGAGACAAGTTCTCTCATTGCTCTGTAAATCACTTAAGTAGATTAGATTGGCACCCTAGCAAGCCCCAAGGAATCCATCTGTCTCCACTTTTCTAGCCCTGGGATTATAGGTGTCTGTCAACACTCTTGGATTATTTTTACATGTTTTCTGGTGGTCAAACTCATTTCTTCATGCTTACAAAATGTGCACTTTACCAACTGAGTCATCTCCCCAGCCCTAGAGCATTTTACTGCCACATTTAAGAAAGGAATTTGCTAAAGAAATTCTATGTCCTTGAGACTGCTTATTCCTAAAGGAATAATTTTCTCTATTTGATTTCATGTTACCAAGAAAATCACCTTCTAGGAAGGGATGATTCTGTGCCCTGTATACAAAACTATGCTTACGTAGGAGGCTAGGAAAAGCCCTAGAAATGGTTCAAAACTCTGTTCCCTTGATTTTTCTCTATTGTTTGTTCCTTGCTTGGGGTGGTTCTGTTCCATAGCTCTAAATGCAATTTGCCCCCTGTGGTAGTTTGAATATATGTCCCCCAATATATTCAGTGTTTTATTAATTATAGCTTGCATCTGCAATCACCTTGCTAGAGGCAATGTCACTGGGGGCCAATCTTAAGGTGTGGTGATGGTTTGAGATTCCATTGTAAAGATATACAAAGTGTGCCTAGTGGGAGTTCCTGAAGTGTGCTGTGGCTTTTAGCTGTAGCTTTTCTCTGTGTGCTGGTTGGTTTTTCTCTCTCTGCTTGGCCCTGTGAAGGCAAGCCAGCTTCTTCTGCCATTATGGAACTTCCCCTGGATCTGTAAGCTTCAATAAATAATATCCCTTCCTCCATAACTGTGCCTGGTCTGGAAGTTCATCTCAGCGAACCTGAAGCTGTCTGCTACAGTAAAGTGGTACCAATGAGTGTGGGGGTGAGATGAACCAGACCATGTGGATATTCATCTTTTACAACCTTTGTTTTGGAGGAATGGGCATGGACTTGGTGCTTGCAACTGAAGATGCCTTCTGGAGTGGTAAGCCAAGTATTATGGACTATTCTGATGAGAGTTTGAGAATGCTAAGTGCAGACTGTATTGTACTTCGAGGCTTGGCTTATGAGCATTCTAAGGGGAAGGCAAGACTGCAGAGGAGTTTGTTGGAACTGGGCTACTGGCATAAGGGATGGCTGCATTCCACTATCAAGGCCCAGAAAGTTTGATCAAGGTTAAATTTGTAATGGACTGATGTGCTTGGCTAAAGATATTGGACTGAGAGACTTATTAAGATTTTAAGTTGGAAAACCTCAAGCAAGTTAAAAGTAGAGGCACTGAGACTGGTTTTAGGTTACTGGAGCTGCTATTGTCAAACACATTAGCAATATTAAGGAAGGGGGAAGGAAGGTGGCCTGATGGCTTTACATTAAAACAATGGAGAGGGAGCCGGGCGTGGTGGCGCACGCCTTTAATCCCAGCACTCGGGAGGCAGAGGTAGGAGGATCACCGAGAGTTCGAGGCCACCCTGAGACTACATAGTTAATTCCAGGTCAGCCTGGACCAGAGTGAGACCCTACCTCGGAAAAAAAAAAAAAAAAAAAATGGAGGAGAGGATGCCTGAGGAAAGACTGTTAGAAATGAAAACTCTTGGAAAGAGTTGACTGGAGAAGGAACCTGCTTTTCAAGGCTGTGATTTATTTTGTCCCTGGATTAAGAATATGGGTGTGTCCTGCATACCTGGTATTAGTTTTGGAAGCATGAAAAATGCATGGAATGGTCATGAATTGTACATGGTTCCAGGAGCCACTGCTGAGATGTGGCATGAGGCAGGGCATGAAGACCCTCAGGAATAGGCTGGAAGAGTCTTTGGAAGATGGACTGTGGTTTGCATGGAGACCTGAATATGTTTTGGATATACCAGGAGTATGCAAGGGCTACCATGGAGTGCAGTGTTGACATGGGATAAAAGTTTTCCCTGGATACTCTGCCCAGTGGAATTGGAAAACCTGGAGACTGTCAGTCTCAGGTTATATTGAACTTGAACTGCAGAAGTTTGATGATTGCTGATGGTGGCTGAGTTTGCATTATTCTAGTCTCTCCTTGCTATGCCTTATACCAGTTAAAAATGTTTACTCTGTGCCTTTACATGTTGAAAGTATTTAACTTGTTTGATTTTACAGGACTCACTATCTTAATTTGATCAAGACTGTGAGAACCTTTGAAATTGGACTGAGTACAATTTACAATGTGTGATAGTTATAAATCTTTTGGGGGCCAGGGGTGGAATGTGGTAGTTTGAATATATGCCCCCCAATATATTCAGTGTTTATTAGTTATAGTTTGCCTCTGCAATCACCTTGCTAGAGGCAATGTCACTGGGGGCCGGTCTTAAGGTGTGGTGATGGTTTGAGATTCCATTGTAAAGATATACAAAGTGTGCCTAGCGGGAGTTCCTGAAGTGTGCTGTGGCTTTTGGCTATAGCCAAAAGTGTGCTGTGTGGCTGGTTGGTTTTTTTCTCTTGCTTGGTTCTGTGAAGGCAGGCCAGCTTCTTTTGCCATTATAGAACTTCCCCTGGATCTGTAAGCTTTAGTAAATAATATCCATTCCTCCATAACTGTGCCTGGTCTGGAAGTTCATCTCAGTGAACCTGAAGCTGTCTGCTACAGACACTGATCTTTTGCTGCAGTCCACATTTTATGTCTAATCACTCACTCAATATTTAAACTCACATGTCAAACAGGCACTTCAAATTCGACAGTGCTAAAACAGAAGTTAATAGAACTCAGAACAAAAGTTTTCACCCTCAAGTCTGCCTATCCAAATATTTTCTCTCTCAATGAGTAAAACTGCTTCCCTTCACCCACATCACTGTCACTGTACACTCTATGGTGGATTATCACTGTGTTCAGAATAGAATAAAATATCTCTCCCATGCACATCAGTACACAATCATGTCCCTGTTTGTATCTTCTCTGTAATCTACTGCCTTGATTACCTAAACTCTGAACACAATGAGTCCTTCAAGTGTCTGATATAGGATTTTACATTTTAAAAATATAGCTACATAAAAAATTGTTCCCTTTAAACTTTGAAATGTTGTCATTCCCTTATCATTCTAGTCTAAACTTAAATATCAACTATTCAGAAGTATTTTATTTTAGATAACACCCGCTAATGCAGTAATTATGCTTCAAAGATGGTCTGTCATATAACCTTATCTTTTTTATAACATGTACTTGTTCAAATTATGTTACTATTTTTTGCACATTTAATTTTCTTTATCAATATATACTGAATAAAGGCAGGGGTCATTGCTCTGCTCTTACTTTGAATCTTATTGCTGGATACATTCTAAGGATTCAAATACATTGAACACTTAACAAAGAGATATATAAAAGAGGTATTCCCATCTTTAGTATGTCACAAATGACCTTGAGCAAGTTATCAAATTTCTCTAAACTTCCTTGTATGAAATATAGAAAATAGTCACTACCAGATTTTTTTCTGAAGGCTGATGTTACTATATCAAAATGTGTATAACAGTGTTTACTTATCTTTAGAAATTCATTATAATTTTAATTAAAGAAAAGCCTAATATGAATTACATAATTCATAGATGTCTCTAATTACGTCTAACCGTTTCAAATTATCTGAATCATGGGCTGAGGAGATAACTCACTTCATAAGTGCTTGCCTTGAAAGTCAGAGGACCTGAATTTTATCCCTAGAATCCACATTTAAAAAAGCTTAAGGGGCTGGAAAGATGGCTCAGCAGTTAAAGGAACTCGCTTGCCGGGGTAGATGGCCTTGGTTCTATTACCCAGAACCCATGTAAAGGTCCCAGAAGAAAAGAGTTGTGCATGCATCTGGAGTTGGTTGCAGTGGCAGAAGGCTCTGGTATGTCCTTTCTGTCTCTCTCTCTCTGTCTCTCTCTCTCTCTCTCTCTCTAGAGTAGTTTTTTTTTTTTTTAATTTTAGAAAAGCTCACTATGGTGGCACACTCAATGCCAGGGTTGCAGAGACAGGTGAGTCACTGGAGTATGCTCTTCTGATAGTCTAGCTGCATTCCAGGCAGGTTAAAGACACTTCTAAAGAAAAAAGAAAAAACAATGGGTGAATGACCTTCCTGAGGAACAATACTCAAGGTTGCCCTCTAGCTTACACACACACACACACACACACACACACACACGTGTGATATCTGAATTAAGGGACTAATTATCTGTATATGGGAAAATATATCTAACCTTTATTTCAAATAGGAAAGTACAGAACATTTAGAAAACATATTGGGTGTATTAATGCAAATATGTGAATAAGTTTATGAGCTTATCAGAAATTTTATAGTAAAGATCTACTCTAATTTCAGCATTTTCATATTACTTTAATATATTTTCTGACTTTCTGTTGATGTATGTAAATATGTACGTATTGTATACTGTTAATAAGCAAATAAAAGTTAAACAGTTTAGTAATTAGTCAAATATTTGTAATTTGTGGTACAAATCATGCTGTATAATTTTCAATGTGGCAAAATTAAAGCTTCATTGCTAATTCCACATACATACTTGTGCTAGTTTCAATGCATTTAAAAATAAGCAGTGATAAAGCAGGGAATTCAACAACAAATTTGAACTGTATGACCTATATATTCAATTTAATTAATTAATTACTTTTTTTGTTTTGTTTTTCTAGGTAGGGTCTCACTCTAGCACAGGCTGATCTGCACTTCACTATGTAGTCTCCGGGTGGCTGTGAATTCATGGTGATCCTCCTACTTCTGCCTCCTAAATGCTGGGATTAAAGGCAAGCACCACCATGCCTGGCTATTTTATTTATTTATTTATTTATTTATTTATTATTTATTTATTATTTATTTATTTATTTATTTATTTATTTATTTATGAGAGATACAGAGAGAGAGAGCTAGACAGAGCAAGTGTTTATGTGTGTGCCAAGGCCTACTGCCACTGCAAATGAACTCCAGATGCATGTGCCACTTTGTGTATCTGGCTTTACATGGGTACTGGGGTCTTGAATGCAGGCCTTCAGGCTTTGCCAGCAAGCCCCTTTAGCCATGAGCCATTTCTCCAGACTCCCCTTGTATAAACCTTTCTAAAGATGATATAGATAGGAAAATGCAGTGAAGTATATAGCATTACTAGAGCTACATAATTTAGACTCATTTAATGTAAGTTGTTAGAAATTGTGTTAGTATATAGACATTGATGTTAATTGATATGATGGAAAAAATTCTGAAGGATGAGGGGCCAAATTGTCCAAAAATCAGTCCAATAAATGAAAAAATTATCTCAGACTATTCCTCACTGCGAAAAATAAACAGTAACTTCTAAAGAACTCATGACATGTTTGATAGATAGAAGTTAAAGTCAATGTGTAAGAAAATGTAAGACAAAACATGAACTTGAATTGGAGTGCTATGTACTTTATTTTTAACTATCATATAACAAATGTACTTCATGTCAGATAAAAGTGTAAATACAATTTTATTCTACATAAAGATGCCTGAGTCTGTATGGAAAGAACAATAGGAGCCATTATCAAAAGTTAGGTCAAATAAATATGAACTAATCTTTATTGTGTAGAGCACTGCATTTCCTTCTCTGTGAATGACTCCCTAGTGGATCCTATCAGCTTTTCAAATGTGTATTATCAAATAATAAATATCAGGATAATGTATCCTGAGTCTTTAAATCTTCAAACCTAATGTAACATCAATTTTCTGGTAAATGTGGATTTAATCATGTAAACACATCAAATCATAACCTTAGTCCTTCACTAACATTTACCTTGTTACCTTCAAATTGAGATCATCAATCCTACAAATATACTAAATAATTACTCAATTTATCAGTATAAACTTTAACATATTTTGCAGAAAAGAGATGTTAATGCCACTGCTATCATTTCTGTTCCACAAAATATGTTAAAGTTCATGAGGATAAACATCATTGAAGCTGCTTGGAATCTAAGAAGAAACATCCAGCTTCAGGGAGAAACAAACAAAAACCTTAGCTATTCTTCATCAGAGCCATCAGAGCAGAGGATCTAATTGCATCTTATTATTTTGTTATTGGATTTTTTTCTACATATAAGCAATTAAAAACTGTTTAACATCAACACTGTAGGGAAAGTAAAATAAATAACTTGTTCTCCAAGGAAGCAGGCAATTTAGAAGGGATAAAATGGGCTTTGTTGATCCAAAACAATTTAGGATATGTTTTTTTAAAATATTGTTGGATTGAATTATTTTCAATAGACCTAACTTCTGAGAGTTGCAAGAACTAGTTTGCCAACATTTACCACAAGATTCAATCCTTTTACTAATTAGCAGTGGTAAAATGCATAATTGAGACAAAATCTTATTGCTCAAAAACTCTATATTTATACATTATTTTTTTGTACATATATTCCATTGGATATACATAAGTATAGCTTTTAAATTGAACCTATTCAATTTATTTAATAATCTGATGCAAGAAAGAAAAAAAGTAAATTATAAAAAATGAAATTATCTTACAAGAAAATAGCTTAACCAAGTCTTGACAAGTCAATAAACAAAGTAAATATAGAAAAATTTAAAACATGGGAACATATGTTATTTTACACATAATTAAATCAATGTCTTTCTAAAATTACATCATACTACCAACAAAAATTGCATCAATAATTTTCAGTGTTTTTAATTGCTCAGCAGAAGAAAAATATTATAAATTGCCTAGAAACATGTATAAGATTAATATATCTATAAAGATATAATTTATTATACATATATAGCTAAATACTTGTATAAATGAACTATTTGACAGAGCATAGTTGAAAAATAACAGAATATGTGAGAAATAAGTCCACTTAAAATAACATCAGGCAGTAGAATTATGTGCAAAACATTAGCCTAAGAAATTCATTTTATATTTTGGTAGCTACAAATGATTTTGAAACAAATTAGATAACAATGGTGGTTTGAATATAAAATGTCCCCATAGATTCATGTGCTTTCCCTGCCATGATGGACATTTTTACTCAAAACTGTAAGCCTGAAGAAATAAACACTTCTCTTCCTTACGCTGCTTCTGGTTGAGTATGCAATAATGGGATATGTCACTGACATAAGGATAGATACATGCAAACACTGTGGCCCACAACTGTAATCCCAGCATAAAGGAGGCTGAGGCAGAAAGTCTTGATTAGACTACATACCAAGGCACTGTCTGAAATAATACATGGAAATATATATGTAAATTATTTTCAAAAAACTACAAATCCAGCATTAAAGCCTGTTATTTACAGTCAATATGTTTTAACAAGGCTACTGGCCCACTTTAATGAGCACAGAAAAATGGTTTTCGAAGCCGGGTGTGGTGGCACATGCCTTTAATCCTAGCACTTGGGAGGCAGAGGTAGGAGGATCACTATGAGTTCGAGGCCACCCTGAGACTACAGAGTGAATTCCAGGTCAGCCTGAACTAGAGTGAGACCCTATCTCGAAAAACCAAAAAAAAAAAAAAAAAAAAAAAGTTTTTCAAAAAATAGTGGTGAATCAGGCATGGTGGTACAGGCCTGTTATCCTGCTTCTAGGCAGGCTATGGAAGTAGTAGCCCAAGTTCAAAATCTTCCTGAGGAACTTTTTGCATTCCTATCATAAAATGAAAAAAGAAAAATTTGAAAATTCTGAGGATATAACTCCATGACAGAACTCATACCTAGCATGGCTATGGGTTCAATCACTAGTATTTATGAGTAAAGATAAAGAGTTGGGTGTGGTGGGCCACCCTGGGATACAGAGTGAGTTCCAGGTCAGTGTAGACTCAAGAGATAGCCTACCTCAAAACCAAACCAAAACAAAACATAAAAACATAGAGAGGTTTGATAGAATTTAGCTGAGATGCCATCCGGTCCTGGAATTTTCTTTTTGGGGAGGGTTTTGATTACCTTTTCAATTCCCATGTATATAATAGGTTTGTTTAGGAGATAAATCTGGTATGAGTTTAGTTTTGGTTGATGGAATGTGTCTAGGAATTCATCCAATTCTTCCAGATTATTCAATTTTGTGGACTAGAGGTTTTGGAAGTATGCCCTGATGATTCTTCCAGTTTCATTGATGTCTGTTGTGATCTCTCCTTTCTCATTTCTGATTTTGTTAATTTGAGAATTCCCTTTGTTTTGTTTGATAAATTTTGCCAGGGGCTTTTCAATCTTGTTTAGTTTTTCAAAGAACCAACTATTCATTTCATTGATTTTTAAATTGTTTTCTTACTTTCCAATTCATTAATTTCTGCTCTAATCTTAATTATTTCTTTCTGTCTGGAGCTCTTGGGGTTGGATTCTTCTTGTTTTTCCAGGACCTTTAGGTGGAAAATCAGGTTATTGGTTTGGGATCTCTCTGTCTTTGTAATGAAGGCCATTTAGGGCTATGAATTTTCCCCTTAGGACTGCCTTTATTGTGTCCCATAAATTTTGGTAGGTTGTGTTGTCATTATCATTCAATTCTAGGAATTTTATAATTTCTTTTTTGATTTCTTCCATGACACATTTATTGTTTAAAAGTGTGTTCTCTTGTCTCCAGGAGCTGGTGGAGTTCTTGATGTGTCTCTTGTTGCTAATTTCTAGCTTTAAAGCATTGTAATCGGACATGATGCAGTAAGTTACTTCAATTTTCCTGAGTTTATGGAGGCATGCTTTATGGCCTAATATATGGTCAATTATGGAGAATGTTCCATGAGTGCTGGGAAGAATGTGTATTCTGTAGAGTTGGTTTGGAAAGTTGATTTTGTTGATTTTCTGCTTTGATGATCTGTCTATTCATGAAAGTGGAGTATTGAAGACTTTCACTATGATGATGTTGGTGTTTATTTCTGTTTTGTTGTCAAGTAGATTTTGTTTTTTTTAAATGTGGTGTGCCTGTGTTAACCAGAGACCAGGGAATCCTCCTCAACTCCAAATAACAAAACCAGACAGAGATGAAATAAGAAAAGAAAACTACAGATGTATATCTATGATGAACTTAGTTGCAAAGATCCTGAACAATGTAACTACAGCTACTTGATCTTTGACAGAGGTACCTATAATGTGGACTAGATAAAAGATAACATCTTTAGCAAATGGTGTTGGACAAATTGGATGACAATATGTAGGAAAATGAATTAGACCCACTCATTTTTTCATACACAAAAATCAAGTCCAAATGAATGAAAGACCTCAATGTAAGACCTGAAACTCTTCAACTACTGGAAGAAGAGATAGGAGGCATGCTTCATGATATAGGACTGAGAAAAGACTTCCTGACCAAAACCCTAATAGCCAAGGAAATTAAACAAGCATTCACCAATGGGATTTCATGAAGCTAAAAAGCTTTTGCATAGACAAACATACTATAAGCAGAGCCAATAGATTACCCACTTAATAGGAGAAAATCTTTTCCAGCTATACCACTGACAGAAACCTCATACCTAGAATCTGCAAATAACTCAAAAACCTAAACAATAAAAAATCAACACACTCCAAAAGTGGGGCAGAGAAGTGAATGGGGTGTTTTCAGAGGAAGAATTACAAATGGCTAACACACACTTAAGAAAATGCTCAACATTTTTATCCATTAGGGAAATGTAAATTAAAACAAGTATGAGATCCACCTCACTCCAGTAAGGATAGCAAACATTAAAAAATCAAATGGAACCAAATGTGGGTGAGGATGTGGAGAAATCGGAAAACTCATTCACTGTTGGTGAGAATGTGAGATGGTACAACCACTATGGAAATCAATATGGAGACTCCAGAAAAAGCTGAATATAGACCTACCAACAGATCCAGTTATTCCCTTACTGGACATTTACCCTAAAAGCTCCATACCTCAGTTCAGAGATATTTGCTCAACCATGTTTATAGCTGCTCAATTCATAATAGCTAAGAGCTGGAATCAACCCAGATGTCCATCATTAGATGAACGGATAACCAAAATGTGACATATCTGCATGATGGAATTTGACTCAGCAGTAAGAAGAAATTTGTCGAAAAAGTGGTTAAACTTGGAACAGATTATACTAAGCGAAATCACACAATCACAGAAAGACAAGTCTTCACATGGGCTCACTCATCTGTGGTTCCTAACTTGGATCAGCCTGATTTTCTAACATACCTGAATGTCATCTCAAGGCTTGGCCAATAGGAAGGATAGGGCTTGGGGGAAGGGGAAGCGTGGGGTGACACCAAACTGAACCCAAATCGAACTGGTACCATAGAAACCTATATCCTGAAAGGTAGAGTAAAAGGTTGAACTCTCAACAGGACCTTAAGGGGAGCACTTCAATCGAAGGGCCCTGTAAAAGCTGAGATAAAGCCTAAGCTTAAATTGCTCCTGTTTCTGTTTTTTTTTTTTTTCCCTGTCTTTTTCTTTTTTTTTTTTTTTTTCTTTTCCCTTGGAGCTGGCTGATAATTCCCTGTACTGGGACATGGTTAACATTCACAATGAGCTGTTGATCAGAGAGACCTACTAGGTTTCCCAAATCAAACAAGTCAGACTTCTGTCAGAGTACTTGATTGCCCACCAGAGGTTAAGGGTAAGACCCAACTGTTGAAAATACCATACTCTGTTGGCACAGACCATGGAGAGACCTGGTTGGAATCCGGAAGACAGCCAGTCCCCAGTTAGCCAATCTAGTGCTGGAAGGTGCTACATTATCTACCAGGGGGGAAATGGCCAACATCTGTTCTAGCAACTCAAACTGTAAGCTACTCAGAAGCAAACAACCTGACATGATGCTCTCACACAATTGCAATAGTGGCACACAGCCATGGTGGGTAACCAACTGCTCTTGGATTGGCCAACGGATCTGTTCAGTGGAAAAGAAACCATATCTGGAACTAGGAAACAAGTCCGAATCATATCCAGATATTGCTTCCCAGTGTCAAGCTCCATTAGTCTTAGGCTATAAAAGGGTCTACAACCTTTAAATTCTTTCTAAATTAATATTGGTTTTCCCAGTTAACCCATGCTGACTTCACTCTCTGTTGAAGAATGTGCTTCTCTTTTTCAGATGGGAGAGGCACCTGAGGGCACCCATCAATGACCCAGGGCACTTCACCCTGACCCCAACTGAAACCACAGAGGCATTGAGGAAATGAGCAAGAGTGCTTTTATCTTAGTGAATCTCATATCAGAACAAGAGTGAAGGAGATAGATACTGAAGATATTCAACACCTACCAAACCAGAGATCCTGAAGCTCCTAAGAGCCCATCACTGAAGTAGACTTAAAACATACCCAACATGACTCAGGAGATTTTACAGAAGAGGGGGGCAGAAAAATTGTTAGAGCCACAGGTTGGGGACACTATACACAGAGACACTGTCTCCCTCCCATAACTGACTGCTGTATCCACAATGCATGACCCACAATCCCCATTGGGTTGACCTGCATCCCAGGAGGTACTCTTCAGAAAAGGGGCAGGAATGAGGGAAAGGATGGTACCAACGTGTGTTATTTACATACTAAGTATGTCCATATCTAAAAAATAAGTAAATAAAAAGTAGTCCAGTATAGTGGTGCAGGCCTTTAATCTCAGCACTCAGGAGGCCATGGTAGGAGGATCCAGGTGAGTTTGACACCAGTCTGAGACTACAGAGTGACCTCCAATTCAGTCTGGGCTTGAGCAAGACCCTACCTCAAAAACCAAAACAACAACAAAAAACACAACAAATAAAACCTTAAAGATTAAAAATATAAATAATAAATAAAGTAGTTAAAGTTATGAGACAGCTAAATATAAAAAAGTGAATCTGTACCCAATATTATATCATGGTACCAAAATACAACTGCTTGTATTCTAAGGTATTTAAAGAATTGGTATTATTACTTTTTAAATGCTTCAAAAATCTTGTAACATTTACAATGAAACCATCTTAACTGGTGCTATTTTGGAAGGCTATTACCTTTTGATACAATTTTTCTATTAGAGGACTGTTTTAATTTTTCAATTATGTTTTTCTCTTTGTATGAATTTTAGTATCTTTGTCTTTCAAGAATATTATCTAATTCATTAAAACTGTTGAGAGTGGGAAGGGATATGATGGAGAGTGGAGATTCAAAGGGGAAAATGGGGGGAGGGAGGGAAGTACCATGGGATATTGTCTACAATTAAGGAAGTTGTCAATAAAAAATAAATAAATAAATAAAGTTTAAAAAACTGTGGGAACAGTTATTCATACAATTCTAATGGATTTTGAACTTTCATGAGATCAGAAGCAATGGCAATGTGTTAATTTAATGTTATTAGTAACTTTTAAATCTCATTTTGCATTGCACGTGCCTGTGTGTGTGTTAGTCTCACTAAAGTTTACCACATTTTTTTTCAAATGTACAAAGCCACAAATTTTGGCTTAATTTGGCTTCACTGATATTTTCCCATTTTATTCCCATTTCAAATTTCACATATTTCTTATCTAAGTTATATTATGGCTTCTTTCCCTTTTCCAATTGCTTGAGACACAAGTTTAAATTTCTCTTTAAGCATTTCTTTTGTTGTGCCATGCAATTTTAAAATTGAATCTTATTGTATTTTAAGTCAAACACTTTTAATTTCCCTTAAGACTTCTGGTGACCTGGCATGGTGGCACACACCTACATGTCTCATCACTTCAGAGGCTCTGCACTTGAAGCCAACCTTGTCTAAAAAGCAAATTTCATGACACTCAGGGCTACACGGCAATATCTTTTAACAAAAAAGACTCCTCTGATTCATACATTGGTTAGAAATGTGTTATTTATTTATGTTAATATAGCTGTACTTCTGTTAATGTCTTCTTGATTAAATATAGTGGTCTTGGGTAAGAGGCTAACAATGACACCAGTGTGACTGTATACACACTAGCTACATAACTAATAAAAAGAATATAGTGGTCTTGGGGCATGTTTTGAATAATGTCTACTGTTCAAATTATTTATGGTATTCTGTTTTGCATAGGTTGCAATCTATATTGTTGAATGCTTTGTATTAGATGAAGAAGAATCTGCATTCTACCACTTTTGGGTGAATCATTCCTTAAATGTAAACTAAATACTAGACAATTTTAGTTAAGTTCAATTGAAATACATCTGCATTAAATTTCTGGTTGCTATAATTGCTGCTATGAGAAATGTCCAATTCTTCAACCATATTAAAGTTCTCTGTGTTCTCTTTCAATTCTATCAGTCTATGCTTCATATGTATTGATAGTCCAGTGTCAGTCACATACATATTGAAAATTGTTATTTATTCTTTGACAACTTATCACTTTATCATTATTCAATAATCACCTTTATTTCTGATAATCTTCTAGCTCTGAAATGTATTATCTAGAATAAGCATAATGAATAAGCATAATTCCTCAAACTTTTTTTTTTTTTTTTTTTGAGATAGGGTCTCACTCTAGTTCAGGCTAACCTGGAATTCACTATATTGTTTCAGGGTGGCCAGGGTGGCCTTGAACTCATGGTGATACTCCTACCTCTGCCTCCAGAGTGCTGGGATTAAAGGCGTGTGTCACCACGCCCTGGCTTCCTCAACCCTTTAGCTTATTTTTTCTTAGATCTAGTACCATGTGCCTTTTCTATACCTTAATGGTCAACCTATATATTTGTTGTACTTTACTTTGTGTTTCTGGGACAAAACAACTGACCAAAAATAGTTAATGAGAATAAAGGGTTTATTTTGGCTTATAGTCTTGGTAAGAAGCTCAATGATGGCAGGGAAAATTGTGGCACTAGCAGAGGCTGGACATCACCTACCAGCAGCAAGAGAATGAGCCATGCTCAGTCAAGGGGGAGATGGCTATAACACCTCAAAGCCCACCACCAGCAATATACCTTCTTCAGCAAGATACCGCTTCCCAAATTGCCAGTAGCTGGGGACCAAACATTTAAAACAAATGAGTTTATGAGGGACATATAAACTGAATCACACTACCATAGTATTTATATTTAAAGTAAGATTTTGTGGACAGTACATAATTAAGTCTTTTTATCTACTATGATAGTCTCTGAATTTCATGTTTTCTTCTTTAATAATTCACAGGTAAAATAACTACTATCTTAGTGGGTGCATTATTTGCCTTTTGCTTCATTTCTTCATGTCCTAGGAGAAAGTCATAGTTCCTCAATCAATTCTCAGACTTGAGCTAGGTTACAGACCCAGAATCTATTGCATGAAGGGGAATCTCAGTCTCTGAAGGACAGACCCCACTACACTACAGAAAGTATATGCTGTTTGACATAATTGCATCATTCTTGTAGGACAACTATGTATCTCACCTTAAAAATACCCATTGATTTATTGACTTGTTTATTTGCACGTGTGCATGTGTACACACACATAGATATGCCAGGGTCTCCTGCAAACAAATTTTTAGTCCACCTTACATGTGTGTGTAGGGAATTGAACCCAGGATAGTAGACTTTGCAAGCAAGTACACTTAACCACTGACTAATAAATCTCCCCAGTCCCACACCTTACTATGTTACCAGTATAATTATATATTGAGGAAAACAGGATCACAGGACCTTTTGGGACTACTGGCACTACCCATGAACTAATGTTCATTCTAGCATACCAAAAGGCCAACTTGACCCTTTAATAAGAGTAGGGACTTACAGCATTTTCTCTCATATCTCTCAAATGAGTCCAGTGGATACCTGAACTGTTTTCCATTTCTAGAATGCTTACTCAAAATAGAAATTCTTGTCTCCCTGACCTGTGGATGGTGAGAGCTATTATGGTGGCTAAAGCCAACAGAATTGCACCTGCCTATGAAAATCCCAAATTAAATGCAATTTTGTGCTTGGGAGGTAGAAGACAACAGAAAATATTGTCAGCATAAATATTTGGAAGACACAGCGGTGTTAACTCCCACTGCATCCCCATATAATTCCTCTGTTTGACCTGTGCAGAAGACTGAGATATTAGTGCATGACTGTGGATTACTATGACCATTAACTACTGCATCCAATTGCATCTGATACATCAGTTGTGGCTTTATTTACTAAGCAAATTAGCATATAACCTGGTATGTGATGTGCAAGCTATTGATACATTAAATGCTTTGTCTCCATACTTATACATTAGGACAATTAGAAGCAATTTTTCTATCAACAGATAAACAATTCACCTTCATTATTTTACTGTAGGGATATGAGTAGCCTTTAGTCCCATGTCCTAGGATCTTGATAATAATTTCCATGTAAAAAATACCAGACTGGTATATTGCAGTGAAAACATTATGCTAAGAGCATCCTGTGACAATCAGCAACAGTTATTGTAGATATATTGATAAGGCATTTGAAAGTCAAAGGGTCACAAATAATTATGAAAAAAAATCAAGGCCCTTCTAGTTCAATGAAATTTCTAGAGAGCAATGATCATGTATGTTTTCCATCCTTTGTAAGCTGAAGAATAAATTATTGGCATTTGACACCTCTTAGCATCAAAAAGGAGACTCCATGCCTAGAAGGCCTATTTAGATATTGGAGAAAACATATTTTCCATTATGGTAAGTGACTCCATCCCATGTTTGGAGTGACCTGAAATCTGGTAGTTTAACCTAACCAAAAGACCTCACAATGAGTACCAATAACCCAACTGAAGAGGCTATCAGAGGAATGGGGGTAGGGGAGAGGTGGAAATAAAAGTATATGACATTTAAAAAAATAAAATTCAATCAAAGAAAGAAAAAGATGCAAGCTTTCTTGCATTTGGCCCAGATGATTCAACATACCCCATGTGATATAAGTGACAGTGGTAGATAGAGACATTATTTGGAGGTTTTGACAGGCCTCCATAAGTGATATTTCAGTGAATGGCCCAGCCAGCATCTGCAGAAATCCATTCTCCTTCTACAATGTGTTCATTGGTTGATAAATTGATAATTATATACAATAATTATGGGGCATTATGTACCCTAAACATTGAAGAAAACCTTATCATTGTGAAATAATATGGACAAACCTGTCATCCTGGTGATATTATACTAACATCAACCAGTTATAGTAATGCATTTTTTAAAAAAAAAAAAAAAAAAAAAAAAAAAACTCACAGAAGTAGAAAGAAAAATGGAGTATCTCATGTTTCAAGGATGGAGAAAGTGGTAAGCTGATCATTGTGTGGAAATTTTCAATCATACAAAATCATCAGATAATGTACATCAAATATGTATAGTTTTATAAATGCTCTTTAGTAATGCAAATAAAAATACAATGAAAGAAATAATGTAAAACCTTATATATAATATACATTTAGATAATTTTATAGGTTATATTCTTAAAATGGTTCTAATAATTCTTTATTTTACTAACTTTTAAATGAAATTGATAACTTTATTTCAGAATAATTGATGTAATTGATTTTGTACAGATTTCACAATACAGTGTGTAGAAATGTCTCAGTGGATAAAGTGCTTACTTCACAACCATAAGCACCTGAGTTTGGATTCCCAGAACTCACATTAAAAACAAAAAGCTGGATGTTGTGGGGTAAGCACCTTTATTTTTAGCATGTCTATGGCTGAGATGGGAAAACTGCCCAGATAGCAGTGGTAAACAATGAGAAACTCTGCCTCAACCAAGGTAGAAAGTTAAAACTGGTAGCTGCAGTTTTCCTCTGATCTTCACATACACACATGCATGGTACATGCATGCTCATAGTCACACACATCAGCACATATAAACATGTACACACAAAAAAATAAATGTAATATTACCAAACTTAAGAACCCACTGCATTAACTTAAGCTATGTTTCACCTGAAATTTAAAATGAGGGATCCCATAGATGTTTTAAATTTATACACATGGAACAGGGTCTAAACAGAACTAATTCAGTATTTAGGTCAGTATGAAAAGAGCTTTGCAATCTTCACTTCTACTTTAAGAAGAAGAAAAATACCAAGTAAATTGAAAATCAACAACTCTTTTTATATCAGAGTAATGAGATGAAGGGGCAATTCTCTACCCTGAAATGAGCCAGGTTGATAGAGATAATATAAACTTTCCAAGAATATAAGTTACAACCAAAATCACTTAGAGAGATAAAAATTTCAAGGTGTGACAGATTGAAAATTGCCCCCTCACCATATTATCACTATAAAGATATATAAATATCTCTTGGTGATTTTAGAAAGAGATGAAAATAATCATTTTGAAATATGGCTGATCATTATATACTAATCAATAATGTTATGTCAGTAAAGATTACACAGAGACAGATTATTTGTATAGGTAAGAAGAACAAATGTAATAATTAATAAGAGCTACATAAAAAGAAAATTATAGAATTTGCTCTTAAATATATGGAGGTTGAGAAGTCTAAAAACATTTTGTTTCCAAGTTGGAGTATCAATAAAGCCAGTTTGTAACCATTGGGGTAGCATAGAGTCTGAGATCTGAGTAGGTGGAAATAATACATGACACTGTCTGAGTATTCAAGAACCATCAGTTCTTATGTAGAAAAGAAGATAAACAAGATAGATCACTACAAAGAAAATCATGGAGATGAAAGAAAGTCTCTGAGACCTGATGTTTGGATAAAATAAAAAGATGAAAATCACCAAAATAAGAAAAGAAGCTATAGAAAATAGCTCCTGCAGGGGTCAATCCTGCCATGGAAGCACGTGAAGGCTAGAGGAGCCTGCCCAGGGAAGCTAAAGAGTAACCCAAATTGGAAACCCAAATTGAAGGGTAACCTCAAGTGTCAGAGAGAATAGGAAAACAGTAAACCACAGGCAAGCTATATAAGAGGGATGTGAAAATACTGAATTGAGAGATTTCCAAAGACCATAATCTCCCTTCCACTCCCAGATGAGCAAGTGAGCCTTCAGAATTTAGAACAGGGAACTGGATATGGGAAGAGCTGAGAGTTTGGCAGAGCTGAAGTCATCCTGCCAGAATTTGACAGCAAGGGATTGTGGCTCAACAATCAACAGGCACAGAGAAAGTGTAAGTGAGCCTAAATTTGGGAAAATGACACTGCTCATCATCTTCCCACACACTGCTATTGGCCCATGGCAGTACAGATCCCTTGAAACCCTGGGAAGAACCCTATCAAACGTGGAACTTGGTTACTCTGGATAGGAGTGATAGAAGCCAAGTTGCACAGACTGTGGAAATGTAGAGGTTTCATTGAGGGTGTCTCACACTGATAGATTCTCAACATAACTAATACCAACCACATCAAGGAAGAGCTACACAGATCACAGAATTTTGTGACAGAACTTGGTACTGTAGCATGACAGACACAACTAAGGTAACTGTTTGGTGGGGATTCTCCCCATACAGGAAGAAGCATATCCTGAGATCATACACACTTTCTACTTTATTTCAAAAATTGCTCCTTTGTATATATACAAAATCTTTATTTATAAAAAATTTATACACATATGTATCTTTTAAGTGTTGATTTTTTTCAGTGTATATATCTGTGTGATGTATGTATACATATTCATATGTGGGTGGGCACACGTGTGTACAAAGGTGCATGGATGTGTGTGTATGTGTGTGTGTGTGTGTGCATGTGGAAGCCAGAAACCAATTTTGGGTGCCTTCATCATTCATTCTCCATCTTATTTTTTGAGACAGGGTCTCACCCTGAACCAAAAGATTACCAATTCAGTTGGACTAACAAATAAGCAGTACAAAGCCTTCTGTCTCTGCTTCCCCAGTGCTGAGATTTAGACATGAGCTCTAATGCTCATCTTTTATGTAGTCACTATGGATCTAAATTCAGGCACTCATGCTTGCATGGCAAACACTTTACCCACCAATCCATCTCCCAAGCATATATACCATTTTTTCATGGTAGGGTCTCACTCTAGCTCAGACTGACCTGGAATTCACTATGTTTCAGGCTGGCCTCGAATTCACTGCAATACTTCTACCTCTGCCTCTTGAGTGCTGTGATTAAAGGTGTGCACCATCACACCCAGCTATTTTTTAATTCTTTATTTTTCCCTTATTTTGTATATTTTTGTACTTTAAATGGTTATTTCATATGGAAAGGCACTTGTGTCTGCCTTTCTTTATTCTAAGCCTAACATGCAATATTTTATCTGCTGATTTTCATGCATCTAACTCCTACTTTTCTTCTCATTATTATTGTATTCCCTCTTATCCCATCCCCATTCACCCTACACTTCATGACATAAATTTGGATACCCCTCACTTGAACAAGCAGAAGTTGAAGTAATTCATGAAAACAAAACCACCATAGTAGAAAGATATTAAAGGAATGCCATGCATAGAAAGGTAAAAAAAAAAAAAAAAAAAGTTGTATATGTGAGAACTCAGAAAAGAGTTTACTCCATAAACTCTACAGATAAATAAAATCAATCATGTCCAATACAGGATATTGGTAAATATCAACACAAGCAGAGGAAGAAGAAAATAACTACCTTGAAACCAACCAATCAAGACAATACTCAGCAAAATGTTGAGTAACACAGATATTCCTCAGTTTTAATTTTGAAATTCCAATGGCTTTACTTAACAAATCAGAAGGTACAGACTGACTAGACAAAAAAGGACATCCAAGTATCTATTGTCTCCAGAAACTCATATAATTAGGGAATACATACAAAAAATTGAGTATCAAAGTTTGAAAGCAAATTACTATGAAAATGATAACCTCAAACAAGCTTGCAGAGCAATTCTCTTATCTGATAATGTAGCTTCAAACAAAAATTTCTCAGAAGAGATAAAGATAGAGCCAGGTGTGATGATACACTGAGAAAGCTGAGGTACTAGGATGGCTGTGAGTTTGAGGCTACAGAGTGAGTTTTAGGTCAGCCTTGTCTAAAGATCCTGCCTTGGTGAAAAAAAAAAAAAGTAGAGATAAAGATAGGCATTACATATTAATAAAGGGAACAATTCAGCAAGAGGTAACAACAGTACATATTTATGCACTGAACTTCCTCCCCCAATTTCATAAAACAAACACTAAAAGACATTTAAAAAACAAAGTACAGACTCAATAATTTTGCAGACTTTAATACAGTTTAACAATGTATCAGGATATAAAATGAATATTCCAAAATTAGTAGCTTTGGTATATAGCAGAAATGAATATGCTAAGAAAAATATCAGTAAAATAATCTTATCCACAATAGTTTCAAAAAAAAATCTCTAATTTTACAATTCTAAAGAAAGAAATTAACAAAGTCATTAGAAAATAGATGTCTCATACTCATAAATTGGCAGAATTACTATTGTAAAAATGCCTATATTAACCTGAAACTTTCTTTTTAAATATTTATTTTTATTTATTTAAGACACACACAAAGAGAGACAGAGAGAGAGAGGGAGAGAGACAGAAAGAGAGAGAGAGAGAAGAGTGCATGGGCACACCAGGTCCTCTAGCCACTTCAAACAAACTTAAGATGCATATGTCACCATGAGCATCTGGCTTACACCAGTAATGGAGTAGCAAATGTGGGTCCTTAGGCTTCGCAGGCAAGTGCCTTTACAACTAAACCATCTCTCCAGCCCTCTCTCTTTTTTGAAAGGCAGAATGTCACTCTATCTCAGGCTGACATGGAACTCACACTGTAGTCTCAGCCTGGCCTCAAACTCATGGCAAACCTCCTACCTCTGCCTCCTGAGTGTTGGGATTAAAGGTTCGGACTACCACACCTGGTTTCCAATGTCATTCTTTATGCTAATAAAAATAGCACTAAAATTCACATGGAAACAAAAAAGACCCTATAAGAGGCACATAGATCAATGGCATAGAATAGAGGACCTCAGAATACATACATGAAAAAATGAAACTAGATCCCTATCTCTCACACTGTACAAAAAAACAGTGTATCATGACCTTAAGGTAACACCTGAAACGCTGAAACTGCTAGAGGAAAACAGTTGAATACATATGATTAACAAGTACTTTCTGAATAGAATTCCAATAACTCTGGAAATAAACTAAGAATTGATCAATGGGATAGGATGAAATCAAATGCTTCCATAAAGGAGAGAAGTGATTGACTGAAGAACAGTCTATAGAACCAGGGAAAATTTGTCAAACTGTATATCTGATGGATCTAATGGAGTCTAAGTTAACATGTCATGAATATATTTGTAAATCCTTGTTTATTACAGTACTATTCAAAATTAGTCAAGATATGCAATCAGCACATGTGGTAGTTAACTGAAGAATAAGTGAAGTAAATGCAATATATATATATATATATATATATATATATATATACATACATAATGGAGTTTTACTTAGTCATTAAGAAGAATAAATCATGTAATTTACTGAAAAATGAACATAACTGGAAACAATCAAATTAACCAATATAAGCCAAACTGTAGATCCTAGATATTCTATAAAATCACTATAATAAATCATGTATATATGACATGAAAGAAGAGGCCAGGCTGCCATGGATAATCAAGGGGTCTAGTCATGGTATGGCTGTGGGCTCAGAAAGGATCAGAATGCAAGGATGAAAATGAAAATGAAATTAGTGAAAACACATGGAATATTTGTATATCAAAATACCTTTTGAAATGCACCACTTTGCATAGTGACTAGGTACAAATAAAAATGGTAGCAGTTATATGCTTAATATGCAGAATAGATGCACCCAAATGCATTCATAAAATAAACAGATCGTATTTGAGATAATTACAGTTCCCAGCTATGACCATGTGGTAAGCTGGTATTTAAAGCTACTTTATCTTACCATACAGTCTGTATTTAAATATAAATACCTCTTTAATATACTGTTTTTAGTTATTCTGGATGTTTACCCATAAGTGGGATGGCTGGACCATTTGGATCTTCTACTATTAATTTTGAAACTTAGGTACTCATGTTCTACTATTACTATAACATTTCACATTCTAATCAACACTATAAAGCAGTTCTGTTTACTCCATGATCTCTGCAACACTTATCTCTCATATTTTTTAACTTTATTTTTAAATTTTTATTTATCTTTTTGCAAGCAGAGAGAGAGATAGAGAGAGAAGAGACAGAGAGAGAATGGACACACCAGGGCCTCTAGCCACAGCAAAGGAACTCCAGACGCATGTGCCCTTTGTGCACTTGACCTACGTGGGTCCTGGGGAATCAAACCTGGGCCCTTTGGCTTAGCAGGCAAATGCCTTAACCACTAAGCAATTTCTCTAGCTTATCTCTCATATTTTGATCATAGCAATTCTAGTAAGTGGGAGATGATATATTCTTGTGGTTATGAATGTAATTTCCTTGATGATCATCTTTTCATGTACTTAATGTCATTTCATATAATTTTTTCAAAAACATGTCTAAATTATTTTTGTCAAAATTTTAAATATTTACATTTTCTGTTATTGTGTTCAGAGTATACACAAACACACACATACGTATATACACATACAAATTTATGTTGGTCATTAACCCTGAATCAGATACGTAGTTTAAAATATTTTCTTTCACTCTATATTTTTTCATTGTGTTGATAATTTCTTTTGCTATCATAAAGAAGTATGATACTCCAGCTTTTTTCTTCTTTCTCAAAAATTTTAAGCTATGAATGTACTTTTGTGCTTCCAGTTTCCATAATTTATCACTCTGATTGTGGTATAATATTATTAAGATAAAAACTCGTGGAACAAGGTAGTGGTATATGCCGATATTGCCAATACTTTGAAGGTAGAGGTAGGATCATTGTGAATTTGAAGCCATCCTAGCTCAAAACAAAACAATTAAACAAACAAACAAAAATAGTGGAAATTTGTTAGAGAATACATTTATGCATTAAATATATTAAAATACATTTTATTAGACTTTATACTGTGAAAAATAATCTTGATTTATTGTCATTTGAAATAATACTGATTTTTACTAAAATTATTCTGCCTCTTTATGAACACCATTTAAATCTTTGCATGTTTTGGTGATATTTGAGAGACACAACTGTGGAAATATACTTCATTATACTGTCATTCTACATGACAGCATTAGTCATTTATTTACATAGGGATTCTTGAAATTCCTATCCATTGGGTGGGGAGAAGGCTTAGTGGTTCCTGGAGCTTGCTTGAAAAGCCTGCCAGCTTGAGTTTGATTCCCCAGTTTCTAAATAAGGCCAGATGCAAAAGTGGTACATAAGTCTGGAGTGCATTTGCATTGGAAAGAGGCTCCAGAATGCCCATCCACCCATGCACATACATCCATACAACACACACACACACACACACACACACACACACAATACTTTTTTTAACTTAGCCATTCTTCTTGGTTCTGTATTGAACCAGTGAGTTTAAAACATAGGAGGGTAATAAGCGCCTTTTGAAAACCCAATGCAATGAGTTCACATCTTAGTAGATGAAAAGCCTACACAAGCTTGCAAAAGTCAGCCACTGGTGCAGGCCATGAATAAATAACAAAGAATGTCCATAGGATCTACACATCCCCATCAAAAAAAAAAAAAAATCCCCATCAAAAAAAAAAAAAAAAAAACAAAATCCTGCAGCCAAAGGAAAGGACACTGAAGGTGAGTTAATGCAAGAGCTTGCCCTACACCAGTTCCTGCTCACTTAACTGCTAACATTTTTACCCCCACAAAAATGAATGAATATCACACCAAAGGGAAGGGCAAAGGCAGAGAGGAGGCAAAAAAGAAGAAAAACAAAGGATAATATTATGGCTGAAACATACTATCTAAAAAATATAGTTAAGTTACTACACATAAAAATGTAGATGTTATATGGTTGCATTTTTATGAAACTCTAGTAAAGGTATAATTAATTGTGAAAAATAGGAATTTATTTTTTCCATAATGGATGAATTTGAAAAGAAGGGAAACATTTGTTGTAATCTTGATGGTTATATAATGAACCCATTTAAAGTATGTGCATTTTATAAAGTACACTTTAGTGAATTTTATTTTATTTGCTTTGTTTTTTGTTTTTTCGAGGTAGGGTCTCACTCAAGCTCAGGCTGACCTGGAATTCCCTCTGTAGGCTCAGAGTGGCCTTGAACTCATGGTGATCCTCCTGCCTCTGCCTCCCCAGTGCTGGGATTAAAGGCATGCACCACCACACCTGGCTTGAATTTTATTTTAAAACCTAAGAAATAGAAAGTAATCATAATTTGCTCTGTGCAGATAGCTCAGTGGTTAAGGCCACTTGCTTACAAAACTTGGTGACCTGGAGTTAAAATTCTCCAACACTCACATAAATTCAGTAAAAAAAAAAAAAAAAAGAAAAAAGGAAAAAAAGAAAAGAAAGTAGCACATGTGTCTGGTGGTAATTAACAGTGGCAAAAAAAAAAAAAAAAAAAAAAAAAAAACTGTCATGCCAGCACATACACATAGATTAATAAATAAAATATAAATACATAATAATTATAATACATGTCAATGTAAAATTGTAAATCAGTATAAACAGAAAGTTGAAATCTTTTTAAGGATTACAGTGTTACATTGACATCAATAGTGAGTTTCTAAAAAGCATGCAGAAGCTGGATAGCCCAGTTGGTTCAAAGTTGGTTAAAGTGTGGTGCTAATAGAAAGCAGGCAGTAAACTAGAGAAGCTGATTCTATTTTCCTAATGAAAGGTAGTGTTTATCATGGAAATGGTGCTCACCCAAACTATTGAGTGCTTGTGAGCACAAAACAAGAATATGAGATGCCCAAACCATGAATTTGTTATTGAAATCTCACACCTTAATGTAGGATAAAAAACAACAGGTCATTTAACAACTTTTCATATGCATCAGAAACATATTACTTATTAGGCTTAAAATTACAACTTAAGATGTCTGGGGAAATAGCTCTGATTTGTAAAGTGCTTGTCGTGCAAGCATTAGTTACTGAGTTCAGATCCCTATAACCCATATAAACGCCAGGCATGGTGCTGTGTGATGCTCATACAAAAAACCTACAACTTTATTCTTTTCATGCTAATTAACGTACTAATTAGCCATGATTTATTCATTGAATAAATAAATAATACAAGTAGAATGGAAAGCAATGTAAGTGAAGAAAAGTATTTACTTTATTTTGACAAGGTTTTAGTATCTCTAACTAAAAAGATTTTTTATAAATAAGAAAGGGAGAAACATTCCAAAACAAGTTATTATAAGAAATAAAGTTTGTACGGAGATCATCTAGGGAGATCGTCCTCCTGCCTTCTTTACACACATAGAAATGACAGGGGAAATCTGCTACTAATTAAGTTTTCAATCTGTTTATACTGTGTTTGGTAATTCCACTCTGACTAAATGTATAGGAGATATGAATAAGTAATAAAAACAGATTTCAATAATATAAGTACTTGTTTATTCCTAAGTGAATTGAATGTAAAAATCTAAGGCAAATATGAAAACATCAGTTTTCACAAATACAATAGTACCCAGTCTTAAAATTAAAACAGTATCTCATGCCTTAGTAGTTAAGGCACTTGCCTAAGAACCCAGGTTCAATTCTCTATAAGGCAGATGCACAAGATATCACATGTGTCTGGAATTCATTTGAACTGGCTGGAGGCCTTGGTGTTCTCTCTCTCTCTCTTCAATAAATAAATACAATATTAAAAAAAAACAGTATTTCAGAGACATGACTGAAAAAAAAAAAAAAAACTACTGATTCTCATAGAGCTTTACATGTCCAAGGAAACATAAATAAGTTTATTCTTTTTTTTCCCTTTTGTTCTCTTTTTAATATATTTTCATTAGTTATCTATATAGTATATATACAGCCATGATGGTACCATCATTAGCCTTCTCCCCATCCTCTCCCCATGGGTAGTGTGGGTCTTGCCTTATGGGGGCAGCCATCAGTTATGCAGGAGAGTCAATGATTCTGTATAATGACCCAAGTCATGGCTCTAACAATCTTTATGCCCCCTCTTCCATGAGTTTTCCTGAGCCATGTTGGGTTCCTTTTAGGTCTATTTCAGTGACAGGTTTTGTGAGTTTCTGTGTCTCTGGATATCTGATTTGGTAGGGGTTGAGAGTTCTTTGTGTCTATCTCCTTTGCCCTTGTGCTGGTACCACGTTCACCAATAAAGCAGCACTCTTGCTATAACTCTATGGCTTCATCTGTTTCCCTGTATGGTGTAATGGGCTGATTGGGTGGGAGGGCAGGGAAAGGGTGGATGGGAGGGAACAAAAAATTGTACCCAAATGGAAATGGTACCATAAAATCCTATATCCTGAAGGGCATACTATAAGGTCAAACCAGCACCAGGTGTTGGAGAGAACACCCGAATCACCGGGGCCAGGAGAGAATAGGATGAAGACTAACTTCAATCTTCTGTTTCTCTCCACATCACTCCCTCTTCTCTCTATTATCTTTTTCTCTTTCATATTACCTATATTTTTTTCTTTCTTCTTTTCCCTTGGCACTGACCTGTAACTCCCAATAACAGCATGTGGTTAACATCCACAAGGAGCTGTTTATCAGTGAGACCTACACAGTTTCCCAAAAGAAGACAGATTTCTGTCAGAGTAGATGATGACTCTCCAAAGGCTATTGGTAAGACCCTACTGCTGAAGACACCACATGCTGTTCTGATGGAACATGGAGAGACCTGGCTGGAATCTGGAAGAGAGTCAGTCCCCAGACAGTCAGCTTGTCTAGTGGCAGAAGGCACTAAATAAGTGACTGGGGAAAAAAATGACCAACATCTGTCCAAGCAGCTCGTGGTCAAAGCTACTCAGCAGCAATCAACCTGACAAGTGCAATAGTGGCACACAGCCATGGTGGGTTACCAACTGCTCTAGATTTGGCCAATGGATCTGCTCAGTGGAACGGAACCCATACCTGGAAATGGGAAACAAGTCAGAACCATATCCAAAAACAAGCCTGCTCTCCAATATCAAGATCTCACCAATAGTGGCAAACAAGAGGGCCTACACCTATTAAATTATCTCTAAAATAATAATAGTTATACATGTATCTTTCACTGACCTCACTCTCTGTTGGAGAATCTGCTTCTCTCTTTCAGATGGACCCATATCCTGAGGCGAGAATCAGCCTTTTTCTCTTTTTAAGAGAGAGAGAGAGAGAGAGAGAGAGAGAGAGAGAGAGAGAAATGGGTGCACCAGGGCCTTCAGTCACTGCAAACAAACTCCAGATGCATATGCCATCTTGTGCATCTGGCTTATGTGGGCCCTGGAGAATCAAACCTAGGTTCTTTGGCTTTTCTGTCAAGCACCTTGACAGCTAAACCATCTCTCCAGTCCTAAGTAGGTTTATTCTATTTCTGGAAATATGTTAGATGATATTCACCTATTAATTGTACCTATGGAAGTCCTCTAAAAAGTAGCATAGAGATACTAAGTGAAGGATTTACAAAAAGAGGAGTTAATACATAATTGGTGATTTAATAAACAGTCCAATTTACATAACAACCAGAGTGACTTATCAGAGGGATTTAAGTGAATATTACTTAGATCTCCAAGGCTTTGCCTTTGCACATCCCTCATTCTAAGGTACGTTAAAACTCATATTTAGGTTATGGTTGATTCAGGCTCATAGTATGTCATGAATCAGACAGAGCAAGTTTTTTGTCATGTGTGAAATGCAGTTTGTATCTTTAAATTATTTTCTGGAAATACTTTCTTTTTAAGTCAAACATCTAGCACTGAGTCAAATATAGCCAGGTAGAAAGAGGAAAAATTCAAGTCATATTATCAGTAGCTAGGAGAAACACAAACCAAAAATGCACTCACAAAAATTTCTCATATTGGAGATCGCATATACTATTAAATAAATAAACATGCCTAAAATCTAATTTATTCATGAGAAATTCAACGTGAAACTGAAAAACAAGTAAAGGAAAAAATGGACATTGGAAAGATTAAATCAAACTATTACATCACATTATGATATATATGACATATATACAGATCATATATGAAAATGAGCAGAATGCTCCCTCAAAAAGAAGATATAAGTAGAAAATAAAATATGTGAAAATGTGTTCAGCATCATTCATCACTCATAATGCAAACTAAAACAATGAGATGTTAAAATAAAGCAACATATTCACAATGGTCAAAATCCATAAACCACTGAAAACATCATATGGTGGGAAGAATGAGCAACATGATATCATACCCATTAGTGATGGGAATAGAAAATATTACAGCTGCTGTGGAAGATAGCTTGGTAGCTCCTTACCAAGCTAAACACACTCTTACCAATGATCTTATAATTGTGCTTGTTTAAACCCTTGGTCATCAGTAATCTTTTAGTATGTACATTTATATTTTTCCCAAACATCTTATAGTTGGAACTATACCAAGTGTAGCTTGTTCTGATTGACTTATAATTTTAGTAGTTACCTTTATAAAAATGATTTTATTTATTTATTTATTTATCTATGTGATATATAGAGGCAGAGAGAGAGAATGGGTGCACCAGGGCCTTCAGCCATTGCAGACAAACTCCAGATGCATGTGCCACCTTGTGCATCTGGCTTACGTAGGTACTAGGGAATCAAGCCTCGAACCACGGTCAATAGGCTTCCCAGGCAAGTACTTAACCCCTAAGCCATCTTTCCAGCCAAGTAATTGCCTTTTTATTGTTCCATGTTTTAGCATTTACCTTCACATTTCTGTGACACAACACTCAACCAGACACAATTTATGGGAGGAAACAACTTATTTCCACTTGTAGTTCCAGAAGATTCATCATGGTGCAGAAAACAGCACAAGCAGACAGCTGGGAATCACATCTCCACATGACATCAGGAAAGAGAGAGAATGAACTCTGGATGTCCACTGGTGCTGGACTGATGAACTTCAAGACCCACCCTTAGTGCAACATACCTCCTTCAGCAAGGCCCCACCTCCCAAAAGCTCCACCAGTTGGGGATTAAGTATGAAGTTTAATTGCAAACACATGAAATTATGGCTGATATTTTACTTTCAAACTATCACACATGCATTTTCATTCCTTGATAGATTATTAACAATTTTGTCAAATAGGATATTTTGATGTTTACATACCACAATTTATTTATTCATTCATGTACTGAAGAGAGCCTTGGTTTCTTCTAAGTTTTAGCAATTATGAATAAAATTACAAGATTTTCTGTGGACATATTCTTATTTATTATATACTGTACCACTAATGAACCTTATGTATCTATGATGTTAAGTAATAATAATATATGAATATATTTACATTAATTATTACAAACATGCAACTATGGGATGGAACGTTATAATGGAGAGATTATATATCCTTAGTGGCATATAGTATATACTGGAAATCTCTGCACCCTCCACTCAATTTCATAGTGAATCTAAAAACTAGAAAATGAAGTCTACTTTAAAATTCCTATGGAAGTAAGGGTGAAGGAAGATTAAGTGTAACAGAAGAGATTAAAAAAGACAAAGTGGGGCTGACTCAGTTGGTAGAATGTTTGCCTAGCATTCACAAAGCCCTGGTTCAACCCCCTGCAATAAACTGGTATTGAGGTAAACAGCTGTAATTCCAGCTCTCAGGAAGTAGTGGCAGAAGGATTAGGAGTCAAAGGCAATCCATGTCTATGTAACAACTTCAAAACTAGCTTGGCCTACATGAGATCCTGTCTAAAATAAGTATCACTAAAATAGCAATAACTTAATTCACAAAAAAATAGAGGTAGTTGCTTGAATACATGTGATGCATGACCTCAAGATTGATGGAAGCAACACACTTTAGAAAGTGAAAGATGAAAATCTGAGCTACTGGTATTACCCTGCCCTGGCCAGCGGGGCTTCAACGGGAGCAAGGACCCTAGAGAACCTGAAATGAAAGGGACAAGAGACACAAGGAACCGACAGCAAGACAAGGATCTGATCAAGCTGTGAATTTTATTAATCTCAGGGTGCCATTTATACAGCAGAACAGGGAAGTTTGTGAGCAGTTCAGGTATTACTATAATTATGTTTCAACAGGACCAGGTCTCAGCCCCAAAGCCATAAGATGTTCCACAGGATAAGACCCCAGCCCCAAAGCCATAAGATAACAACTTCCTCATTCTCTGTGGGTTACGTTGTTCTTTCTCTGTGCATGGGTGACATTCCAGAACAGACAACTTATCACAAAATGGAGTCACTACTCAAGATGGAGGCACTTTAGGTTACCTAGTGCTCAACGGTTCCCGACATCTGTGGGTTACGTTGTTCTTTCTCTGTGCATGGGTGACATTCCAGAACAGACAACTTATCATAAAATGGAGTCACTACTCAAGATGGAGGCACTTTTGGTTACCTAGTGTTCAACGGTTCCCGACATTACCCTATCTCCTTTTCTCAGTATTCAATACTCATCTAAAAAGGCATTCAAATCACTGCCCTTCTGACTGGTTCCATCCTGTTCATTTTCTCAAATACTGGTAATCAGGGTCCTACATTATATGCCATGATACTTAGCCTGTCTCCTAAAGGGTGAAATGAACCAAAGTCAATGAGACTGATCAGGTTAGGCATGGACACCAAAGCTGTGCCATGGCAGGTATGTCTGTACCTATTCTGAAACTCCCCCAGAGGGATTTAAAGGAGGCAAAGTTGACAGGTGATGGAGCAATAGCTTAGGCTCAGGAAGCTACAGAGGCAGAACAAAAAGGAGAAATACATAGATTGTGTCTGATATGAATAGTTTTAGTCCTCTATAAACCTCAACATATTTTTTTTTCTTTTTATCTTTACCTAATTAACCATGCATATAGTTTTCCAAAAGCATTTGTCTAGTTTTCAAAGTCTTGTCTATTTCTTCTATGTCCTTTTCTGAAGCATTTCTCTACATTACTCATTTATTTTTATAATAAATTTCTCTTCAATCACTGGTGGATTCTAATTTGAGTAACTTGTTTATAATGCTGTCAGCTCTTAATTTTTTATAATAATGAAATCCAACTTTTCCTTGTATCATTTTATAATCTCATTTGATCTCATCACAGAGTCAATATTCTCTTTACTCCTCTTATTATTGTAAATATTTGTGATACTTTGTATTCTATTTCTTCAGTTGCCTTTTCTTACATAATACATGCTTAAAGTTTCCTAAAATTCTCTCTACCATCCTCTCTCTTTCCCTTGACCTCTTGTTCTCTACATCTCTGTTCTTCCTTAGTGTATTCTATGTTAATTTTACTAATCTGTTTTGACTTTAATAAAAGTGAGATAAGTATATGAAACTGTGATATATAAAAATGTTCTATAGAGTATATACACATATATATTATATTTATAAATAAATTTAAGGAATAAAGATGATGTCCACCTGTCACATAATTTTAAGAATAAAATAATACCACTACTTATGTTTAACCTCTTGATTGGTGTTATTTTATTTTTAATTATTTAAAAATGTATTCTTAAAAGTGAATATTGAGGGTTGGAGAGATGGCTTAGAGGTTAAGGCACCTGCCTGCTAAGCCTAAGAACCCGGTTCCAATCTCCAGGTCCCACATTTAGCCAGATGCAAAGTGACGCAAGGGTGCAATGCCACACTTTCCCACAAGGGGGCACAAGCATCTGGATTTTGTTCACAGCAGCTGAGAGACTGCTGGCGTGCCCATTCTCTATCTGTCTTCCTCTCCCTCTCTCCCTGTCTCTCTCCAAAAATAAAAAAAGTAAATATTGATCTGTTATAAACACTTTCAACATTCATAAAATGTCTTTTTAAAAAATTATTTGTATTTATTTATTTATTTGATAGAGAGTGGGGGAGAGAGAGAGAAAGTGGAAGTGAGAGAGAATGGGCACACCAGGGCCTCCAGCCACTGCAAACAAACTCCAGATGCATATGCCCCCTTGTGCATCTGGCTAACATGGGTCCTGGGGCATTGAACCCGGGTCCTTTGGCTTTACAGGCAAATGCCTTATCAACTAAGTCATCCCTCCAGCCCAAAAGTCTTTATTTTTGAAGTATACTTTTATGTCATATGCATGAAACCTGGCAATAAGGACAATACCATGTTTTCTTAAAAAAATAATAAAGTGCCATTTTTACATGGAAATCACTAATGTACTCATAATTGAAGTCTGTGTAAATATAAATGTTGAGTTTATTCTTCATTTTATGCATAACCAGTCATTTCAATACCACATATTAATGACTCCCATAAATTTTCAGAGTTAGACTCATAAAAAGGTGCAATGACTCACACCTGTAATCCCAGCACTTGGGATGTTGAGGCAAGAATATTGTCATAAGTTTGGGCCAGGCTGGTATATATAGAAAGTTCCAGGTCAGCCTGAGTTACAGAGTGAGACCCTGTGTGGTGGTTTGAATCAGTTGTCTCCCATAAACTCATGTGATTTGAATGCTTGGCACCTAGCTGGTAAAAATATGGGAGATGGAACCTTGCTGGAGATGTGTGTTGCTTAGAGCAAGGTTTGGGGCATTATAGCCAGTTCCCTTGCCAGAGCTTAGATCACTATGTTGCTGCTGTCTTCCATCTGCTGTGACAATATTGTCATGTCCAGCTTCTGTTCTACTTTCTTTTTGCTGCCATCAAGAAGATTACCCTCAATACTAAGCAAAAATTAATCTATACCCTTACCTCCAATGAGCTGCTTTTGGTAGGGTGCTTTATCCCAGAAACACAGAGGTAACTACAACACCCTATTTCCCTATTAAGAAAGACCCTTAAGGGCTGGAGAGTTGTTTTAGTGGTTAAGGCACCTGTCTCCTAAGCCTAAGAACACCGGTTCCAATCTCCAGCGGTTCCAATCTCCAGGTCCCACGTTTAGCCAGATGCAAAGTGACCCAAGGGCGCAATGCTGCACTAGACCACAAGGGGGAGCATACATATGAATTTCGTTTGCAGTGGCTGAGAGGCTGCTGGCACACCCATCTCTATCTGTCTTCCTCTCCCTCTGTCTCTCTCCAAACAAAACAAACAAACAAATTATATATATATATAAAGACCTTTAAAAGAACAGGACAGAGAAAAAGTTCCATGCTTTCTATTCTACCAGCACTCATTTATTTTTCAGTCCATGTGATCCTATCATATGGCCTTATAATGAGTCTTGACAGCTGGGAGGGAAAATGGGAAGAATAATAATTAATAAACAATGATAATAAGTCAGAAGAATACCTCTATTGTGTTCTTACTGAAGAATACTAAATCAATCTACTAAATCTGCTAAAAGCATTGTCTGAATTTGACTTGAATTCTCGAGAAATATAGATCAACATAAAAATGGACTTCTCAGTGAGGCATGGTGGTACACACCTTTAATCAGAGGTAGAAGGATCACTGTGAGTCTGAGGCCTTTTTGGATATTTTTGGAAGTCAACACAATCATGTAATCTGGAGACAAAGTGATTTTTAAAGACTAGAGAGATGATTCAGTATATAACATCTTGGCCATGCAAACATGAAGACTTGAGTTTGAATCCTGAGAATCTTAGTGAATTTTAGTTGGCCATGGTGATCTATCTATAATACCAGCACTTGAGAGACAGATGATTCACTGAGCAAATTGGATAACTACACTAGCTGAATTGGCACACTCTGGATTCAAGTAGGCAATCCTACCTCAGTCAATAGAGACTGATTGAGGAGGCCATTATGTGTTTGGACTTGGACCTCCATACACATGTGTACAGGTGTGTACTAGCAACCATACATACATGTTCCTGCATGAATAAAAACATGTGTACACATGTTCACACACCAACACACATACATGTTTTATGATTTTGTGAGTCATGTTTTTTTGTGTGTTAGGGTCTCACTGTCTAGCTTAGTTTGGCCTTGAACTTATGGTGTTCCTTCTACCTTAGACTCTTGAGTGCTAGAATTAAAGTCATCAGCCACCATACTCAGAAAATCACTTTTAATTATTCATTCCAACTGCTTATACATTTTGTCACATCATTGAATTATTTGAATCATTATGACTAAGTCTAAATAAAAGTAGTAAATCAGTAATTGCTTTGCATTATTTTATGAAATGTTTGTCCACATCTGGCTACAAGATCGGAGGCATACATGTAAAATAGGTATATTCAGTGGTAAGTACTTTCCTAATGTTCACAACACCCCAAGTTTTATTCCTAGCATGACAACAAACACAAATTCAAAATTAATTTATTTTTCTCACTCCTAAAGATAGTGGATACTATGTAATCTCACATGGGAAATCACCAGAATGATTGAAGTGTAGAAGACAAAAGCAAGGACTTAATTTAGAACATTGCTTTTGCTGTGGAAAGAGGACCTCCAGAAAGGCAAGACAGGGCAGAGTGAACACTTTAGAAATGTTCAGTTTAAATAATTTCTCCAGACATTTGGGTATAATTGAACTTAACAGTCACCTTCTCTTAGCTAAGACAAAACACTCGACCAGAGGCAGCTTATGGAACGAAATGTTTTATTTCCCACTAATAGGTTGAAGGGGAAGTTTCATCATGGAAGGGAAAATATCATAGTCCTGATCAGGAAGTCTGAGCTATATTTTCACATCAGTGTGAAGGAAGTTTTCTGAAGGAGCCAGCTAGCACTGTCAAGTGGGACTTGATAATAAAATTCCAAGGCATACCCCCTCCAGCAATGCTCCACCTTCCAAAGTCTCCACCAGCTGGGGATTAAGTATGAGGCATAATCACAAATACATGTGATATGTAGGATATGGAGGATATTCTTCATTCAAACCACCACATCGAAGCTTTTCAATTGCTTAATGTCTGGTAGAGAAAGATAAGTGACATGTGACCTTACAAAGACAGAATAGAGTCAGCTAGGGTTTTGGAAAAGTTGTCAATTTGTAGTACATTATACATGGAGAGTAGCAAGAGTTCATGGTCTATTGTTGCACAGAATGGTAACAACAGTGATAATGTACCATATATTTGAGAGAGCTAAAAGATACTATTTTGAATGTTTTAATATAAAATATGAAGAAGGTCAGAGTTTTGAATGAATCAATACATTTCATGATTCCTCCTATGTATGTACATTTTTATATCCCTTTAAAATTAAAGGTATCCATGTAGCATAAATTTTAGTAAAAATAGAGGAATATATATATGGAGAGAGAGGGCAAGACAAAGAGAAGGAGAGATTGCTTAGTGGTTAGGTTAAGGCACTTGACTGTGAAGCCTAAGGACCCAGGTTTGAATCCCCAGAACACACATAAGCCAGATACACAAGGTGTCACATGTATCTGGAATTATTTTTCAGTGGCTAGAAGTCCTTGTGTGCCCATTATCTCTCTCAAATAATTAAATAAGTAAATAAATGATTATAAAACATATGTATACATATATACATATGCATTCAACTCAACAGACAGAAAATTACTTGTCAATAATAAAACTCCTTTTATACTATGTTTCACACATTAACAATAAAAGGTAGGGCTGGAGAAATGGGATGACAGTTAAAGCACTTGCCTGCAAATCCTAGAATCATATTTGATTCTCCAGGTCCCACATAGGCCAGATGCACAAGGTTACACAAGCGTGCAAGGTAGTACATGCAAACAAAGATGGTGCACATGTCTGGAACTTCATTGCAAGGGCTAGCTGGAGGACCTGGTGCACCAATTCTCCCCACCCCCCGAATAAAAAAAATAATAAATGATTTAAAAATAATAAAAGGGACACACTGCATCATAATAAATGGTGAAAGACTGAAAACTTGATAAAAAAAACTGTGATAAAAATGAGACAACATACCAACTCTCAATACAGCACTACAATATAGTAAGAAGGCTAGAGCTGTACCAATTGAACTAAAAAAAGTGAAGCAAAAGTCTACAGACACTAAAGGAAAAAAGTAATCTATGTTTACAAATGAATTGCTATTGAGTACAGAAACCTTAATGAATGTACTACAAAATTTGTAGCTAATTATTAAGTTCACTAGCATGTAGTATTTTAGCATTAAATATTAATGAGAGTATTTGTTTCTATACAATAACAAGCAAAGAAAAATGAAATTAAAATAGCAACAAAACAGGCATAAATTTAAGAAACAAAAGGTAAATTTTATACAATAAAACTACTAACTGTCTTATTATTTTACCTCCTTGACATAACCCTTATAATATCAGGTACTTTTGTTTAGGATGGAAGAAATGAAAAATATATACATGGATATACAAAGAAACATGAATATGAAGATAAAATTGAAAAAAAAGAACTTCAGAGTCAGAAGACTACCATATTTTAAATTATTTCAAAGGATTATGTGACACTGATAGCATAAAACAACATTAGCCACCACATGCTTACATGAAATCAGTCCATTTCTATCCTCTCTCAACAATGAATATATTGCATATCTCTCCATATTGACATTTAGAAGGCTCTTTCTCTAGACATGGTGTTGAAGAATGGCATCCCAGGCCTGAGGATATTGCTTAGTAGAATTCTTGCCAAGAATGCATGATGCCATGAGTCTTACCCCTAGTACCAAAATACATACAAACATACATGTATACATACATATATGAAAGGAAGGAAGAAAGAAAGAAAGAAGGAAGAAAGAACGAAGGAAGAAAGGAAGAAAGTCATATCCATATTTAGTATAAAGTTAATGGTAGCTACTCATTATATGACAACTCTCTCCAAAGAACTCAGTTTTCCAGTAATATCACTAACCTGATGATGAAGCCACTTTCAAAATACACCTCAATGAGCATTGTTTTCTACTCATTTTGTGGACTAATGTTACCATTAATTTTTGTTGTTGTTGTTGTTGTTGTTGTTGTTGTTGTTTTGAGGTAGGGTCTCATTCTGGTCCAGGCTGACCTGGAATTAGCTATGTAGTCTCAGGGTGTCCTTGAACTCATGGCAATCCTCCTACCTCTGCCTCACGAGTGCTGGGATTAAAGGTGTGCACCACCACGCCCGGCTTATTTATTTATTTATTTTTGAAGTAGGGTCTCACTCTGGTCCAGGCTGACCTGGAATTAACTATGTAGTCTCAGGGTGGTCTCAAACTCACAGTGATCCTCCTATCTCTGCCTCCCAAGTCCTGGGATTAAAGGTGTGTGCCACCACTCCCAGCTCCATTAAATATTTTTATAAAGAAATATAATTCTTATTTCTCATTCCTAAAACTATAATGTGTTTCACTATAAAAGTAGTTAATATTCAAGTGTTATTATAGTAGCTAGTATTTTTTCATTATTCAAGTTCAATTTATGCAAATATGGCAATCCTTTACCACTATATTGTTAATAGAGTTTATTTAGAAATTTTTAGTTTATCCAATCTTTTCTATATTATACCAGCAAAAGATATATAAGGTTATTACTTACTTAGAGTATGCCACCCAAGACAATGCACAACTGAGAAGAACACAGAGAAAATTATTTATTTCTCTATTTATCAACATGTGTCTTATTACCCTATGTTCATATTACAAGATACTCTTTTGAATGTTTTAATATAAAATATGAAGAATGTCTGAGTTTTGAATGAATCAATACATTACATGATTCCTCCTATGTATGTACATTTTTATATCTCCTTTAAAATAAAATGTATCCATATAGTATAAATTTTAGTAAAAGAACCCCAATGTGTTCATATTACCCTAGTATAAAAGTGATACAAGCAAAATGTTGTAATACTAATATCAGACATGAAACTCTGAAACTGCTAGAGGAAAAGGTAGGGGAAACCCTTCAACATATTGGCATAGGCAAGGACTTTCTGAATATAACTCCAATTGCTCAGCGAATAAAACCACTAATCAACCACTGGGATCTTATGAAACTACAAAGCTTTTGTACAGCAAAGGACACTGTGAATAGAGCAAAAAGACAACCTACAGAATGGGAGAAAATCTTTGCCAGCTATACATCTGACAGAGGATTAATATCCAGAATATACAAAGAACTCAAAAAACAGAATAATAAGAATTCAAACAACCCAGTTAAAAAATGGGCTATGGAATTGTGGTAGTTTGAATATATGTCCCCCAATATATTCAGTGTTTTATTAGTTATAGTTTGCATCTGCAATCACCTTGCTAGAGGCAATGTCACTGGGGGCTGGTCTTAAGGTGTGGGTTTGAGATTCCATTGTAAAGATATGCAAATGTGCCTAGCAGGAGTTCCTGAAGTGTGCTGTGTGACCTTTTGGCTGTAGTTTTGCTCTGTGTGCTGTGGTGGCTGGTTGGTTTCTCTCTCTCTGCTTGGCCCTGTGGAGAGCAGGCCGCTTCTCTTGCCATTATGGAACTTCCCCTCGATCTGTAAGCTTCAATAAATAATATCCCTTCCTCCATAACTGTGCCTGGTCTGGAAGTTCATCTCAGCGAAACTGAAGCTGTCTGCAACAGGAACTAAAAAGAGAATTCTCAGAAGATAAAATACAGATGGCATATAAACACCTAAAAAAGTGTTCCACATCCTTAGTCATCAGGGAAATGTAAATTAAAACCACTTTGATATTCCATTTCACTCCTGTATGAATGGCTACCATCAAGAAAACAAATGACAATAAGTGTTGGTGTGGATGTGGAAAAAGAGGAACCCTTCTACACTGTTGGTGGGAATGTAATCTGGTCCAGCCATTGTGGAAATCAGTGTGGAGGTTTTTGGACAGCTAGAAATAGATTTACCATATGATCCAGCTATAGCACTCCTAGGCATATATCCAGAGGACTCTTCTCACTACCTTAAAGACACTTGCACAGCCGTGTTTATTGCTGCACTATTCACAATAGCTAGGAAATGGAACCAGCCTAGATGTCCCTCCACAGATGAATGGATAATAAAGATGTGGTACATTTACACAATAGTGTTCTATTCAGCGGTAAAGAAAAATGAAATTATGAAATTTGCAGGGAAATGGATGGATCTGGAAAGGATTATACTAAGAGAGGTAACCCAGGCTCAGAAAGCCAAACATCACATGTTCTCTCTCATATGTGGATCCTAACTACAAATGTATAAACTTGTGTGTGAACTGGAACCAAAAACATATACCAGAAACCAGTAATCTGGTAAAAGGCTATAGGGGAGGGAGGAAAGGGAAGGACTTAAGTGTATGGTATTTCACATATGTAAGTAGAAGAACAGATTACAGGGAGGGGAATGGCCTAAGCGAGGCCATGGGAAGAGAAGGCATAAAAGAAGGGCGGGGGGGGGTCAATCTAAATTCAAGATATTGTGAATAAGGCTTATGTAAACCTACTATTTTGAATAATGGCACATCTAGAAGCTGTAGACTGTTACTAGAAAATTTTCAGTGCCTGGGATGGGATACCTTCCAGTGAGTTGTTGGCCAAGGAGGTCCCGGTAGCCTCCAAAACATTAAAGGCTTTTCCCAAAGCCCTTGGTTTCCCTTGAGAAACAGATAGTAAGACCCTATTGCTGAAGACATCTCTTGCCTGAGAGGCAAGGTCACTGAGAAAGCAAGCTGGTGCTGAGCAGAAAACCTTCTCCCTGTAGACCAGCATGCAGCCGTATGGGAGACAGAGGTCATCAGCAGTGAAAACAGTGGATACTGAATATTCAAGTTTGGCCATACAGGCCAAATGACTGAATGGGTGCAATAGTGGCATGTCTGCTCTTGGAGTAACCAACTGCTCCATAATTGGACTGAAGGCCCTCTCTGTGGGAGGGAATACATGCCTGGTACTGAAAAACCTAAGCAAAAGTCTATGGCAGGTGAGGTCATGAGCCTTTGGGATATAAAGCCTGCTCTTGTCTGACTAAATGTATATATTATTCCCACCAAGGTGCCCTGGGGGCACTACACTTAATGTTCATGTTCACATATTAACGCTATTCTCACTTCTGGTTAGAGAAGCTTCTCTTTTCAGATGGTGATAACCACTGGGACCTCCAAAAGGCAACATAGTGCTGAGAAGAAGGGATAGAGGAGTGCCCAGCACTGAAACACCTCTGTCACAACCTCCAAGGCTCAGGGACCATTGCGGAAGAGGGGGCGGATAGAATGGAAGAGCCAAAGGAAGGGTATGACTTCTTACAATGCAATTGCCCAGACAGAAATTGGCCTCGATATCCATGACCTTCTAGTGCCTAGCAATACCATTGCAAGACCCTCAAAATAGAAGAAAAAGATGATGACATCAAATTAAAAGAAAGACTAATGGAGAGAGGGAGGGGATATGATGGAGATTGGTGTTCTAAAGTGGAATGGGGGGAGGGCAGGGGAGGGGAGAGAAATATATGTTTTTTTTGTTTTGTATGTAAATATAGAAGGTGTCAATAAAAAATCATTTAAAATGTTCTAATACCTTTGAAGAAGAAATTAGGTCAATTAATTCAATTATCAATCTATTTAATGCTAATTTCCTGTACTGTTGTTGTTGTTGTTGTTGTTTGTTTGTGTGTGTGTGTGTGTGTGTGTGTGTGTGTATGGGAGAGGGGTTTGGTGTGATATAGATATGTATATTGTATACAAATATGCATGTCACATGCCTGTGCATGATTTGGCCAGAGGAGAACAATGATGTCTTCTGTTGCACTTTCTGCATTGTTTCTGAATCTGGATCTGCTGGTTTGGGGTCAGAATGGATGACCAATGAGCCCAAGTTATTTCCTGGTCAAAATTTTCCCTAGAGGACTGCAGTTACAGGCATGTAATGTCCAGGGTTCTGGGTAATTGAATTCAGGGTGAATAAGGACATCATGCTTATCCTGCAAATCCCTTTACCCACGGAATCAGCCCTCCTCCACCCCCAGCATTTTTCCTATAGTGTTGTTTGTTGGGTATTGCATAGTTTTTGCTAATGCTGCAGTAAGCTACAACATAATCAGTGGTTTAAGATAGCATAAAGTTATTATCATGAAATTCTTGACGTTAGAAGTTTCAAATGATTTTCACTGAGCTAAACTTGAAGTATTGGTAGGACTGTGATACTTCTGGTTGCTCTTGGGAGAATCTATTTTCTTGACTTTTCTAGCTTCTATAAACCACTTCTGACCTGACTTGTGACATTTCTTCCACTTTCAAAGCAAGGAGTGGACCGTTTTCAAATTCTCCCTCCCCCACTCTCTCTCACCCCTACTTCCATTGTACCATGCCCTCTTCTCACTCTTTAAAGGATATTTTTAAATTACATTAGAACTTCCCAGGCAGTCTAAAGTAATTTTCCCACTGCAAGACCCACAATTTAATCACATCTGCAGAGTCCCTTTTTATTATGTATTTTTAAATTTTATTTATTTATTTTCTTTAATTTTTATAATGTATTTGTATTATGGACATCTGTGGAGGAGTCTTATTTGACTTAATAAATTCATCTTGAATTGTCTAGAAATTTGTATAGGAAATCCTATAAAATGTAATAGCATGGATATATATTTGGATAATATTAAGAAAGGTTTTGTGTGTGTGTATAGTAGTAGTAGTAGTAGTATAGTAGACAGCTTCAGGTCACTGAGATGAATTTTCAGACCAGGCATAGTTATAGAAGAAAGAATTTATTGAAGCTTACAGATCCAGGGGAAGTTCCATAATGGCAGAATAAGTTGCCCCCCTCTTAAAGGACCAAGCAGATAGATAGATAGATAGATAGATAGATAGATAGATAGATAGATAGATAGATAGAGAAAGCCACACTACTCAGGAACTCCAAGCAGAACTAGGTACTTTATACATCTTTAGACTGGAATTTCAAATTCACCACCACACCTTAGGGCTGAACCCTAAAATCCACGCAATGACACCTCCTCCACTCAGGTGGCTGCAGATCTAAATTAAAACTGTAATAAAACACTGAATATATTGAAGGACATCTACTTAAACTTCCACTAACATATATCCTAGTGATTGTCTAATGAGGGGGTCATTTTTATCCTTTTGAACTAAGCAGACATTTTGGAATTTATTTCTGTAAAATGGATTTATTATTGAGATTCATTCACCAGGGACTTATATAGTTTTCACTATGTTGGATAGTAAACCATTCTTAATATTAGCAGAATGTTTTCAGAATATATAGCAGTCAGCCTCAAGTTGCTAGAATGAACTTACAAACCAGGCACAAGTTATGGGAGGAGTGGAATTTACTTGAAACTTACAGATGCAAGGGAAGTTCCATAATGCTGAAAAAGAGAAAACTCAGTACCAAAAGCAAGATCAAAATTCCTGCAACCAAACTGCAAGGAACCCAAGGCATAACCCACTTACTTTGTATATCTTAGACTGGAATTCAGATCTGCTTCCAGTGACATCTTTTCCAGACAGGTAGCTGGAAATCCAAGAAGCTTTAATGAAACTCTTGAATCTATTGTGGTGGATATATTTATAGATAGATGATAGATAGATATGAAAGCACAAAAAAGTATTTGGAGAACGAAAACATGAATTAGTAACTATTCCACCTTTTAAAAAATATTTATTTATTTTAGAGAGAAAGGGGCAGAGAGAGAAAGCACAACAGGTCCTTTAGCCACTGTAAACGAACTCTAGAGGCTTGAACCACCTTGTGCATCAGGCTTATGTAGGTACTGGGGAATCAAACCTGGGTCCTTAGTTTTCTTAAAAATGCATCTTAACCACTAACCCATCTCTCCAGCCCACTAATCCACACTTTTATCAGGATTTTGATATTGAATTATTGTTTATTCTAAGATTGACCTAACATACATGAAAACATCTCATGGAGCATACCCAAAACATTCTTTTAGACTTGCCCTCCCTCCATGTCTCCCTTTATCCTTCCCTTCTTTTCTCATTCATTTTAAAAACATTTTAAGTGGCATGACTATTGATTTCTATGATGAAAATTAGTGATTTATTTGTATCTTAATTTTTTCCAGTACTATGAATTGAACTCTGGTTCTTGTATATCTGTACCCTCAACCAATATTTTTTTTTTGTTTTTACTTTAAATAATCAATGAAGTAAGCACATTCAAATAGCATATGAAACAAAAATCTTAATCTAAAGCAGTATGCAGATAGTAATCACTTAAATGATTCTATTAATGCTGAGATTCTTTGTCACATCATGACAATAAGTAATACACTTTATGACAACTCACACTATGACATTAAAACTATAGAGCAACAGCATTAAATAGATTTGTAATTGAGTTAATTGACATTATTTCTTTTTGAAACTAATATTCCATTTTAAGAATTGAATAGACATTTTTCTAGTAGCTAAAATATTAACGAAATTCTAGAACACTAAGTATGGGAATTCTGAACATTTATAAACCTGAGAAATCTGTGCAGACCTAGTGATTGTTACATGAGAGACCATTATTATTCTTTTGAACTAAGCAGACTTTGCAGTTTATTTCTCTAAAATTGCTCTCCTTTCATATATTTATAATCTCAAGCACATGTCTTAAATGTAAATATCTTGTTCTACATAAATATAAAAGAAACATATATGTCCATTGTCATATAATACCTGTAACACTGAAAGCAGAATGTTTTTGTTGTTGTTGTTGAGATTCATTCAGTAGGGACCTATAGGTTGGATAGTAAACCATTCTTAATACTGGCAGAATGTTTTTATAAATTGTAAATATTAAAATCTCTGTGCAATAATTAAGCTTTTCTTCTCTAGACAGTTGAGAAATACCATATCATCTTATTTTCAGTTGGCATGTGTATAGTACCCTAACATCAAAACCTCTAGCACAGGTGTTTATATAATTATGATATATTCTGAAGATTTTCTGTATTTAATTGTCCTTAAATCCATACTTCCATCTGTTTGGCAGTTTGGAGCAAATAACTTGGCTAAGTAACATGAAAATGGGGAAAACTGGCTTGGTTTAAACCAAATAAAATTTTTGTTGGCCTTGTACTCCTTCTGAATTCCCATTTCTTTTGTCTTTCTATTTATAATAAGCTATGGATAAATATAATGAGTTAAAACAATTATTATAAAGGGTTTTGAATATATTTATAAAATGAAAGCCTGAGATAAGAGCATAAAACCTTACTAGATTTGGGTTATATAAGTCATAGGAATTCAGAAAGTTATCTTTGTCGAGCTGTATTCTGTAAGTGACTCATTATGAACATGGTATTATTTTTATAAAACAACTATATTTACATGTCACTCAACAATATAAATGATTCTGAAAATCTACTACTAGATAATTTTAACATTGCACAAATATAGTAGAATATATTTACACACACCTACATGATATAGTCTAATATATACTTAATATGGTATACCCCAATTGCACCTAAGTTGTAAACATATACAATGTATTGCTGTGACCATATTGTATACTTTAGGTAGCTGCAACAGAAGAATAAATATTGTTGTATATAAGAATAGGAAAGGCAGAGCCGGTCGTGGTGGTGCATGCCTTTAATACCAGCACTCAGGAGGCAGAGGTAGGAGGATCGCTGAGAGTTCGAGGCCACCCTGAGACTATATAGTTAATTCCAGGTCAGCCTGGGCCAGAGTGAGACTCTACCAAAAAAAAAAAAAAAAAAAAAAAGAATAGGAAAGGCAAAGTAAATCCTTAGCACAAAGTACTTGAAAGTGGTACAATTGTATATAGGTCATTTAGGAATGGAGCTTGAAGGACCAGAAGTTGATGTTGTGAATTACTGAATGAGCACTGAGTGAATGTGAAGCCTGAGCTATCAATATTCATCACTATAGATCTTATATGTGTACACTACACTAAATTTACCAAGAAATTCTTCAATGATAAGTTAACCCTAGCTTACTGTAATTTTTACTTTATATACTACACAAACTTATATTCTTGACTCGTTCTTAATAACACATAAATTGAAATATGAATACATTTAAAAAGTATACTTTTTCTATATACCATTATTATACAAGCTTTGTCTACACTTCACTTTTTTGATATTTTTATGTGTGAAAACTAAGAAATAAATATCTTAACCTAGATCCATACAGAATAATTGTTACCAACATTGCTGTCTTGGACCTCCAGATACTATCCTTCTGGGTGGTTTTTAGAATATAGAGCAATCACCTCCTTTGATAACAATGTTCTTATTTGGATGATCTTCTGAAGGACCTCCCTGGTTGAGGAGGTAGACCTTTGCAGAAATATGACCATGGTGGTTTGTCTGGTCTGCTATTCATTTTTGTCATGCCAGTGGTGAGGACTGTGCTGTCAAGATTTGCAGTGAGCTGATTAAACTATGGAATTTCTTGGTAGTGTTACTTATGCATCTCCTACAGTTTAACTTCTGGCCTTGTCTTCAGTTAGGAGATCCTTTTCTAATTCCAATAATTACTTGTTGGTCAATTCCTTACAAACCACCTGGAGTAGTTCCTTGGAATTATCCTCGTCCATACTCAGGTTAAAGATACTTTCTATCTCAATTTTAGCCTTGTTAGTTTTGTAATTACTTCATTCTTGACAATTTTTTAAATACATGAAAGCACCTGATACAGATGTCATTGCCATTTGCCACAAGTGGTATCACACATCATATGATAGTTGCACACTCATTCAGAAAGAGTATGGTACCAATTTGACATTCATGTGATCTGTATAAGTTTAGAATGTTAGGAGGTCCATACAATAGCAAAAATGGGAAAACGTCTTCAATGACCACAAGAGATTAATTGGTACAGAAACTGGGGAATACACAAACAATGGGATGCTGTTTGTCCTTTTACAAGATGGCAATTATGAGGTAACAGCATGGGGAAATTTTCAAATCATAATATGAACTGAGATAAATGAGCCAGTCACTGGAGGACTAATGCAAGTTAAAATAAAACAACAGATAAAGTTTTCTTCTCTATTTCTTTTTTGGTTTTCTAAGGGAGAAAGAGATAGAGAATGGGTACACCAGGTCCTCCTAGCCACTGCAGATGAACTCCAGATATAGGTGCAACCTTATGCATCTAGCTTGATGTGGTTACTGTAGAATCAAACCTGGGTCCTTTGGATTTGGTGGCAAGTGCTTTAACCACTGAGCCATCTCTCCAGCCCAAAATGTATGTATGTATGTATGTATGTATGTATGTATGTATGTATGTATGTATGTATGTATTGGTTTTTCAAGGCAGGGACTCACTCTAACTCAGGTTGACCTGGAATTCAATAAATTGAATATGGAATCTCAGGGTGGCATTGAACTCAAAGTGATCCCCCTAACTCTGCCTTCTAAGTACAGGGGAAGTGATTGAATAAAGGAAGGGTGTGAGGAGGGGAATAAAAATTTAAGATGTTATGAATAACGCATATGGAAACCTACTTTATTGAATAATGGTACACCCAGAATCCGTACATTGTTATTAAAAAATTCCAGGGCTGGAGAGATGGCTTGGGGGTTAAGATGCCTGCCTGCCAAGCCTAACAATGCCAGTTCCAATCTCCAGGTCCCACATTTAGCCGGATGCAGAAAGTGGCGCAAGGGTGCAATGCCACACTTGCCCACAAGTGGGGTGCATGTGTCTGGAATTCATTCACAGTGACTGAGAGAATGCTGGGGCACCCATTCTCTCTCTCTCTCTTTCTCTCTCTCTCTCTCTCTCTCTGTGTCACTCTTAAGTAAAAAAAAAAAACTGCCAGGGATGGGATACTTTCCAGTGGGTTGTTGGTCAGGGAGATCCTTAATGTCCCCAAAATATTAAAGGGCATTGATAAGGCTCTTGGTTTTACACCAGAAATAAATGGTAAGACCCTATTTCTGAAGACTACACATGCTTAGAGTGCAATGTCACTGAGAAATCAAGCTGGAGCTCAACTAACCCCCCACTGTGGACCAGGTGACAGAAAGCTAGAAAAAGCTACACTACATGCAGCCCTATGGGAGAAAGAAGTCATCAGCAGTGATAAACAACAGTGGACATTGCAAGCCTTAAAATTGGCCAGCCAGGCCAAATAAGCCAACAGGTGTAATAGTAGCATGTGTGTTATGGGGCAAACTGACTCCTGTCTAATTGGACTAGAGCCCACTCTATGGGAGAGAATACACATCTGGTACTGAAAATCTAGTCAAAAACCTATGGTAGTGAAGGTCATGAGCCCTAGAGGAGTAATGCCTGCTGTTGTCTGTCTAAATGAATATATTTTGCTCACCATACTACCCTGTAAGCACTTTTCTTAATGTTCATACCCATATGTTACTTTCACTTTTGGGTAGAGAAGATTCTCTTTTCAGATGGCAGTGACCACTGGGATGACTCAAAAGGTAGCATAATATTGAGAAGAAGAAGAGGAGTGTTCAGCACTTAGACATCTCTGTCACACTCTACACGCCTTCCAAGTCTCAGGGTCCATTGTAGAAGAGATGGCAGAAAGAATGTAAGAGCCAAGGGAAGAGTAGGACTGCTTACAATGTAATCTTGCAGACACAAATAGCATGGATATCTATGATTTGCAGTATCTGGTACTACTTACACAAGACCCTCTTTTAATAGAGGAAAAGATGTTGACATCAAAGAGAGACTAATTCAGAGGGAAGGGAATATGATGAATGGTGAATTTGTGTAGGGAAAATTGGGGTAGAGGAGGGAATAATCATAGTTTATTATATAATTATGGAAGTTTTCAATAAAAAGTTAAAAATATAAATATATAACATCAAAAAAGTTTTTTGGAGTTATAGCATAATTATCTGGACCAATAATGTATGTTATTTTTATATAATTTATTATATAAATTTTAAGACTTAAAAAATTTGCATGCCTTTAATACGGTAAGAAAAGATAGTGCTGGGTGTGGTGGCACACACCTTTAATCCTAGCACTTGGGAGGCAGAGGTAGGAGAATCACTATTAGTTCGAGGCCACCCTGAGACTACAGAGTGAATTCCAGGTCAGCCTCCAGCTAGAGTGAGACCATACCTCGAAAAAGAAAAGAAAAGAAAAGAAAAGAAAAGAAAAGAAAAGAAAAGAAAAAAGAAAAGAAAAGACAGAGCAATCTTTTATACTAATAGGTATATAGCTAAACTTGATGAGATGCATAATTAAGTCCTAATTTTAGATAAACAGCAAGTATTATCTGCAATACAAAGCATTGTTTGGGATACACAAAAATAAATATTAAATTCCAATTTAAGCATATATCACTCATTTAATTTTTTAAAATCTAGCAACAATATGTAACAAATTTAAATTTGTAAATTAATCTTTATGTTTTTAGTGAAATCTTGCATCTGCCATCTCACTGTTCTGTTTTGTTTTGAAAATAAATGACAGGGAATATAGCTCATTTGAAAAGAATAAAACATTACTGTAATACTGCATGGTAAATTTGTTTAATTTACATCAACTCAAAAATCAATATTTATAGCAAAATTGTTGAAATTTAACTAAAATATTTATGTAGCTCATATAATCATAGCAAGGAAACAGTTCAATAATAAAAGTACATAGAAAATATAATTACTATTTATTTTTATTATTATTATTTTAAATGGGATATATCATGGGAGCCATGTTTTTGCTCCCTGGGCAACCTTTTGTTTCAGGTTTGTTCTTATTCAATAAATACTATTTTTTTTTGTATCAAAAATGAAAGGAATGTATAAAAGCATTTTACTGCAGAAGGCAGAAGAGGTAAAAGCATGGTTTCTAACAGTGAGGCAGAAAACTTTGGAACTTAGCAAAAAGAGAGAGAGAGCAAACATAAGGATAGCTATTTTGGCAAACAACTTTGAATGATTCAGCTCATACCAACAATGATGATACTCATCATGAAGTGAAATATGATTAATTATATAATAATACAATATTTAAAAATACAGATTCAAGATCTCCCGACTACAGGAATCCTAGGGTATAAAATTTGTGGGGCTAAATAACATAAGAGCAACACACTGTATGCTAACCAAGGAAAGTTCTCAAATACAATAAACAAGGTGAGTCACCAACTTTCTTCTTAGAGAGATATAATAGAAAGCTAGTATCAGAAATATGTAGTACTAAGAGTTTTTTGTAAAAACTATCTTTCAGAAAACTCTGTATAAGGGTCTGGAAATATAAATCAGTGGTAGATTACTTGTCTATTAATTATATGCAAGATTATAGATTACTTAATATTTTTATTTCACAGGATGGATCAGTTTAATTTATTCTCTATGTACCTTTTACAATCCAAGGACATCAATACCAAGAAACTTTTGCCTGATAACTACAGGAGAGGTTCTCAAACTCTTACTGAGTAGAGTGGATTTCACTTCAAAAGACAGAATCAACATAAGTTTTAATTTGTTTATTTTTATTTATTTATTTAAGATATACAGGCAGACAGAGAGAAAGAGGCACAGAAAGAGAGAGAGAGAGAGAGAAAATGGGTGCACCAGTGCCTCCAGCCACTGCAAATGAACTCCACCCTGTGTATCTGGTTTATGTGGATACTGGGGAAATGAGCCTCGAACTAGGGTCCTTAGGCTACACAGGCAAATGCTTAACCACCAAGCCATCTCTTCAACCCCAACATAAGTTTTAAAATGTGTTGTTTTGATATTACATTTACTTATCCCTTACTACTCCAAAATGCTGAACCCAAATTAGATCACAAATGAAAAAAAAAAAAAGTTTCATGATTGAATACTTTTTTTTTTTATCAGTTCAGCATTTCCATTATTTTTACCAAGTGTAGAGCTGCTCAGCATTTAAGAAACATTGTCAAAATACTCTGGAGAAACATCAATGCACACATGTCATTCACTCTATCAAGGCTTTCTGATATAGCACTGAGAAATCTGCATTTTTAACAAGCATACCTAGTAATGCTGAGCTAAAGGTGTTTGAAGAAAAACCTAGGCTATTTGGATCTCTGAGTATATAGACCTGCTTCTCCACTCTGAGGCACTTAGATCTCATTGTTCTATGAAGTGTTAATGAGTGCAATTACAACATTACAGCATTTGGTTCTTATGCCTTCTTTAGACAACATTGCTAAGCACTAGCTATAAAGATAATGATTACGCAAGTAACATTAAAAAAGTATTCCTCAGGGCTGGAAAGATGGCTTAACAGTTAAGGTGCATGCATGCAAAGCCTAAGGACTGAGGTTCGATTCCCCAGGATCCATGTAAGCCAGATGCACTAGGTGGCAAATGTGTTTATTTGCAGCAACTGGAGGCCCTGGGGTGTTCCATTCTCTCTCTCTCTCTCAAATAAATAAATAAATAAAATAAAATTATTTTAAAAGTTCTCCTCAATGCATAGATCACCACAAGAATATATGTCCTAAGATTTTTAAATATAATAGAATACATGATCATGTTTTAATTTTTCCTTCAAAATTTAATTTTCTTTACTATCCCTATTTCTAAAATAGCTAGGACATTAGCCTATCTTGAGTACATGTTCATGTACCCAACTTCATAAATTAATTTTATAGCATTGTTATTAGAAATTTAAAGATATATATAAGAAGAAAATTCACGTTTTAAAAATGGTTGTTTTAGGGCTGGAGAGATGGATTAGTGGTTGAGCAACTTGCCAGCAAAGCCTAACAATCTGGGTTGGGTTTTCCAGTACCCATGTAAATCCAGATGCACAAAGAGGCACATACATCTGGAGTGCATTTGCAATGGATAAAGGCCCTGGCATACCCATTCTCCCTCTCTCATCTCTCTCTCTCTCCCTCTCTCTGTTTGTACATGAATCAATTTTAAAAGAAGAAAAAAAAATGGTTCTTTTAGTAGATAGGAGACACAAGAGGAGAAGAAGAGATGCTGAGAAAGAGAGGGGCACAAAAGGACACATATGGTATGAAGGTTCAATGGAGTCTCTGGTAGAGGTTGAGCACAAAGGGAAGTGAGGGAGAAGAGAGGAAGAAGAGAAACAGAAACAGCTTTTTGGAAAAAAAGGTCATGATTAAAGTGTCTGTTTGGGGGCTGGAGAGATGGCTTAGGGGTTAAGGCGCCTGCCTCCTAAGCCTAAGAACACTGGAAGTTTTAAAGTGTCTGGTAACAAAAATAAAATAATTAAAATGTTATTTTAAGATGAAATATTTCAACCTGGACATGGTGGTTCATGCCTATAATCCAAGTATTCTGGAAGCTGAAGCAATCAAAGTGCCATCAGTTCAAGGTCAACTTGGTCTAAATAGTGAGTTCAGGATAATCTGGGATACAGTGTGAGATTCTGCCTCAAAATTAAAAAAAAAATTACTAAAACTTATGCAGGGAGGGAACGTTTGAGTTCATAGTACAGGGGATATAGTCCATCATGATATGGAAAGTATAGTGGCAGGAGGTGGCTGGAACTGTTATGTAAATAGTCAAGAAGACGAGAGAGATAGATACCAGTGTTCAGCTCACTGTACACTTTTCTATTTTTAAAAATATTGTATTTACTTAGAGGGAGAAAATGGGCATGCCAGTGCTTTTAGCCACTACAAATGAACTCCAGGTACATGTACGCCCTTGTTTATCTGGCTTAAGTGGGTACTCAGGAATCAATCCTGTGTCCGTAGACTTCACAGGCAAGGGCCATAACTGCTAAGCCATCTCTCCAGACCATCGTTGTACCCTCTTGGTTCACTGTGGGACACCAGTTCATGAAATGGTGTCACCCACAGTTAAGGTGGGTCTTCTCACTTCAATTAATTGACTCTTTCAGTTACTTTCATATTGCTGGGCACTTGGCCAGAAACACTTATGGGAGGAGAGGGTTTATCTCTGGCTTACAAGTTCCTGAGGAACACCATCAATGGTGGAAGACACTGGCTTACTGCCATAGATCTGAGTGGAGAAACACCACGAACAGCCAGTACCACAAAACATACAGCAGGAAGAACAGCCAGAACTCAAATTGGCTCTTTACATACCTAGTAGGACTAAACTCAAGTTCCACCACCTGTCACACCAACTTCTCTCAACTTGCAAGGTAACTGTAAGTCAAAAATAGCTGAGTCTATGGGGCCATACATTCACACCATCACACCCAGTCTGGAAATTCTCTTACATGTTGAAGAGAGATTTGTCTCCTATGTGATTACAGATTCAATTAAATTGATAGTCCAAATTGACCATCGCCGTATAGATTGACACCAGCTGTGTCCTTTCTGCACTAAATAGTACTATTAAAGGAGAATATGCTTATATTTTTATCTTTTAGCATTGTAAAGTCTCTCTTAAATCAGAAGCTCAGTTTTATAACACTTGATTATGAAACATTATTGTGAATGATAAAATATCCATAGCTTGTTAAATAATTCTACAAAACTGCTAATCGAGCATGTGATCTTTCTTAATATTTTGAAAGAATAACAAGTGATAAGCAATATCTTTCATATTATTTGCACAGATTTATAGAAGTAATTGTGTATTTGAATTTGGTTCAGGTTGTTAAAGAGTTGGGGCCTTTGTTTTGTTGTTATCTTGATATATGAGTAAAGAACAAACTAACTATGAGAATATTAAGAAGTATCTAACATATTATTCAGTTTATTTACTTTAAATGCAACTTTGTCTGTGGTTATTATCAATGCCAGCACAAACATAGTAGAACTGTAAATGTTCATTTTGTTAATAGGAGTGTAAAATCGCCTTCAATTTACTTTGTCTGGAAAGGCTAAGCAATTTTTGCTAAATATTACAACTCTGCCAATAGTTTGTGATTAATTTTGATGGGTACTCATTAATTCTGAGTTACTGCATAAAATATGTGCCTTTTCAACATAAATTATATGTGAACATATGTTTATAAGTCTTATTGGTCAGTTTTTGTTGATGAACAGCTCAGGGTATATTTTTTTCTGGATTATTTTAATGTAGTAGGATGTGACATTCAAAACTGATGGTGGGCTGGGGAAATGGCTTAGCAGTTAAGGCATTTGCCTGTGAAACCTAAGAACCTTAGTTCAATTGACCAGGACCCACACTAGCCAGATGCATAAAGGGGCGCATGCATGTGAAGTTCATTTGCAGTGGCTGGAGGCCCTGGTGCGCCTATTCTCTCTCTCTGATTTTTCCTCTCTCTCAAATAAATAAAATATTAAAAATAAAACAAAATAAATATTTTAAAAAACTGATGGTGGAGGCATCAGCAACACAAAAGACTAGAAAGCAGAAGTACTCATATTCCTGGAAAGGAATTATTCTAATAGCTACGCATGGACAAAATCCTTGTATGCAGACTCTAGGGTTGTATTTACAGTGTGAGAAACCCAAGACTGAAAAGAGCCACACTGAATCAGGTTAAGAACAGTTATTTCACTGGATGGACCTCCATCTCCCCTCACCCAAGTGGCCACAGGTGAAAGTGGAGAGCAATCATCTCAGCCCATAACTCATCCAATGGAGGGAAAGAGAGAGTGGAGCACATAGGATAGAAACATACCTGGCATTTCATGTCATTGTCCAAATGATCTCATCCTATCTTAATTCACACAAAGAAAGGAAACAACAGCTAAGAACACAGCCAAAATGTATATTGCCTAAATATATCTTTCAAAATCCATCTTGCAAATTAAAATTGCAAATCTTAAGCTGTAATGTAACAATTTTTGGTAGGTGGTGGCCATTTAGAAAGTCAGGTCATGAAAGTTTTTCCCGCATGTGTAGATTAATGTCATTAAAAAATACTTGATAAAAAAGAGTTTCACACCTTTTTGTTCCTTCTGCCCCTTCTACATGTGAGCATGTAATATTCTGTCCCTAATGGGGGGTACAAAGCAAGACAACATCTTGGAAGCCCAAAACAGCCTTCATTACAAAATCAAACCTAAGTATACCTTCACCTTAGATTTCTGTCCTTCAGAATTGTGAGAAAATTAACTTCCATTCTTTATAAATGATCCAGTTTCAGGTATGTTGTCATAGCAGCACAAGAGACCAGCCAACACAGCTCTAGAGAATGGGAGAAGCAATGACCTAGAGACTTCTCTTCTAGTAGCAAACACTGTATCAAGCAGGAAGCTAATATCTCAGTCTTTAGCTATTTTATTCTAGGAAAAAGAGGGACTGGTATTCTGTGGCTAACACACCTCTCAGGACCCTAAGAAAGCATACATTTGAGACTTCTTTCAAAGGGCATATGGATAAAAGTATAGCATGCCCTTATATATTCAAAATCTTTCTTGGATTGAGCATATAGCAGCTTCATTGGTAGAACACTTGCCTATCATTCAAGAAATTCTAGGTTCAATCTTCACCATCATTTAGTAGCTAGTTAGATATGAACAGGGTTAGTGGAAATTAAGGTTGGACTTCTCCCTCATAATCAACAACTTGTCAAACCAAAGTCTCAAACTGTCAACTTAAATTATTGGAATGGGGGTCTGACTCATATCCCTTGGAAGGTAATTAATCTAAAACAATCTAAACCAGATTTCAGTAGCCCCAAACCTTATATGTTTACTGTATGCAGGGGATTTTCTGATAAAATAAAAGTGCATGCCATTGCCCCTCTTGAATGAGTCAAACTAAGTAGGCCTGTCAATCACTTGAACAGGATAAAAGGTCTTTAGAAACTTTGTATTTCAGAGACTTTATCAATAGTATAAACAGTACCTTTACCAAGTAGTAAATAAGTGTAATACCAGCACTTTGGAGATGGAAGTGTAAAGATTAGGAGCTCAAGGTTAGACTGTTCTATATAGCAAGTTTGAGGCCAATCTGTGATGCATGAAATCCTGTCTCTAAACAAACAAATAAATGTAAGAAATAATATAAAGTCTTTCTAAAATATAGATTGGTACAATGATCACTTTGGTAATTGTGCATTTTTACCCCTTGAGAGTGTGTATTATGCAATGGTCTCTTTGATTATTGTTGTAGTCAGTTCCACGCTACTGAGATGGACATGCAAATCAGGCACAGTTCATGGGAAGAAGAGATTTATTTCAAGCTTACAGATCCAGGGGAAGTTCCATCAGTGGTGGAAGAAGCTGATTCCCTACATTAAAACAGAGAGAAGGAAGCTAACAGCCCTACAAACCAAAAACAGCAAGTACAAACAGCAAACAGCAGGGACACAGGCAGAGCTCAAACTTTTCTGCATACCTTTTGGCTGGAATTCAGATCCACCCCCCAGCCCCCACCGCACTGTGACACGTTTGGGCTAGACTCCAGGATCTGTTCCCAGTGATACCTCCTACCACCAGGCAGCTGTAGATCCAAATTCCAAGTTTTAACTGGGACTATGGGGGACATATATGCAAACTATAATCATTGTCCACTCTCAAAGAATTCTGTAAATTAATAGTCCCTTGACCAATGCCCCCCCTTGAGAATGAGCTATCCTTTAGTCTGCAATAAAGTCGGCAAATCTTCTACGCTACATTCTTTGAGTATCATCAACAGAGATCACAAGGACCAGGAAGCCAAAAGGAGCCTAAAGTGAGATCTCAGTGAAAGTAAATCCACCCAATCCATTTTGGAAGACTGATTTTAGGATATTTTCTAGTTCAAGTGCAACCTTGGCTGCATAACAAGACCATCTCAAATGAAAACAAATCTAAAGAAATGTTCATTAATCAATAGTTTTCCTTGCTATTTTCCTTCTTATTTATTTATAGATGTGTCAAAGTTGCTATAAATATCACGTGGTTTAATTTAATTTAAACGCTGACATTATGAATCTGAGAAATAAATAATCACATAAAGTAGAACTCTTGAACCTATACCTACTATTACAATCAGATGAGGAGATTACAAATAAAGTTTTGCTGATTTTTAGTGCATATTGATACATATATATGCATATATAAGCAAAATATGCATGTAGTGCATGCATAACCATCTGTAACTATATATAGTCATGGAATACTTACCACTATACATAAAAATAGAGATGTTTTAATATATTAGTCATATAAGTAAAAGCTAAGAATAAAGTATAGATAGAAGAAATGAGGAAAAATTGAGAGAAAAGACTTTAATACAGAGTTTAGGATAGTAAGAGGGTAGGATTATTGGATGGTCTTTTCATGTTTATAGACATTTTCCTGTTGACTCATGTTGTGCGGTCACTTTGTCAAAGTTAGCAAACAAAAACTATATAGCTGAGTTCTTCAACAAAGCTATTTTTAACCAATCTTTTGTCGGTGTTAAATAATAGAAACACAAATAAGAAATAGGGTACATATGATTTGAAATTGCCAATCATTTTCAGCACATTTTCTTTTACAATAATTATTTTAGAACTTCAAAATATACTCCAAGTCCAGATTTCTAATCCCCATAGTACTGTTTTAATAGAATCACCTTGTAAAGTGAGTAATTTCATCTTTCCCAAGAGTCAAAGAGACCTCATGAAATTGTTTCTTGTCAAGCTAATTCTATAATGTCTCCAAAATAAGACATATTTCATATGGTTTTCCAATCATAGGGAAACATCAAACTGAATTACATAAGAATTCACTTTCGGCTACTTGTTTTAAAGCCCTTATTAACTTTAAATTACTAACAACCATTATAAAACTGCTTTTCAATGACCCCTTCCAAAAATTAAAAAGAACTTTAACATAGTATTAATTCAAATGAAGTAAAACTTTGAATGTATTTGTTAAAAATAAATACCTAGGAGCTGGAGAAATGGTTTAGTGGCTAAGGCTATTGCCTGTGAAGCCTAAGGATCTAGGTTCAGTTCCCGAGTTCCCAATTAAGCCAGATGCACAAGGTGGCACACACGTCTGGAGTTCAGTTGCAGTGGCTAGAGGCCCTGGAACATCCATTCCTTCTCTCTCCCTCTCTCTAATAAATAAATAAATATAAAATATTTAAAAATCTAGGAATGCCATATCTTTTTGTACATTCCTACAATATTTGCAAAGTATATTTCCATTGCATATGGGAGTGCCTGTATTCCAGAGGGCAGCCACAGTAATCTGGTACAGACCTATCATTGTTTTGTTAATGATTCTGTTTTTAATAGACTTTTTAATACTTTTATTTATTTATTTATTTATTTATTTATTTATTTATTTATTTATTCATTACCTATTTAAGAGAGAGTGAAGGAGAGAGAGAAAGAGGCAAATAGAGAGAGAGAGAGAGAATGGGTGCACTAGGTACTCTAGCCACTACAAATGAATTCCAAACGCTTGTGCCTCCTTGTGCAACTGGCTTTACATGGGTACTGGAGAATTAAACCTGGGATCCTAGGCTTTGCAGGAAAGCACATTAACCCTGAGAAATCTCTCCAGCCCCTGTGATTCTTTTCTGAAAACTATTTTTAATTATTTATTAAAGAGACAGAGAGAGAGAGAGAGAGAGAAAAGGCAGAGAGAGAGTGAGAACCAGTGTCTCTTGCCACTGCAAATGAACTACAGATGCACGTGCCATTTAGTGCAGTGCATCTGGCATTTTGTGTGTACTGAGGAATCAAACTCAGGCTGTCAGGATTTGCAAGCAAGTGCATTTAAATGCACAGCAATCTCTCCAGCCCCTGTTAGTGATTCTTCATCACCTATCAAATGAAAAATGTACTCCCTTTCTACAAAGTTTAGGTAGAAAAGGATAGCAGTAAGAAATAGCTATCAGGTGCTTGTGAATATTCATAACTAACGTTGGGCAGAGATCTTCAGTAGAAAAGAGTGTTCACAATTCTATTGAGACCCTGATTTGTGAAAATTCTCATGCCAGAGCCTAAATCTTAGTCAGAACAGAGGGCCAACAGTAAACGAGGACAGACTGTATTAAAAAAAAAAAAAAAAAAAAAAAAAAAAAAAAAAAAAAACAGCCCTGCCACCTCCCCTCCTGCAATGACTCACTTTCTCCAGTGGCTCCAACTACTAAGGCTCTCCAACCTTCCCAAACAATGCTATCAGCTGGAGGCCAGTACTCAAATACTTGAGCTTGTGGGCGTACATTTTACATTAAAATCACAATGTTCTGCCCTTTACCCTGAAAGTCTCCATGGCCATCGCATTTTGCAAAATACATTCATTACAACTTCAAAAGTTCTCATTGTCTCTGACAATCCCAACTTTGTTCCAAAGTCCAGCATTACTTCTGTGGCTCAAAACAATTTGCCTCTAAGCCCATACAAAATTAATAAGGAAGTAATATGATTCCAAAATATAATGGCAGGTAGTAAACATTTTCATTCTAAATGGGAGGAACGAGGTCATGGCAAGAAAAAATTGAACCCCATCAGGGTAAACACCAACTCTTGCAGCTCCATGTTTGGTATTTGGGGCTTGTGAGGAAATCAACAGGGATCCAACAGGTTTGAGTAACTCTTCTCCTACAGCTCTGCTCCCTGTAGTACACAAAGTCTCTCTGATAGCCTGGCTCACTCTGAACAGAGTGTTTTCCTTGGTGGAAATGGCATGGTCCTGTCATCTCCAACATCCTGAGGTCTCCATTATAACCTAGGCTTCATCTTTCTAGCTCTTAGGGTCTCGTGAGCCTAGACTTCACAGAAGACTCTGTTAATAATCCACTAGTTTTTAAATGTATTTTTATTTATTTATTTGACAGAGAAAGAGGGAGAGAGAGAGAGAGAGAGAATGGGTGCACCAGGGCCTCCAGCCACTGCAAACGAACTCCAGAGGCCAGCACCCCCTTATGCATCTGGCTAATGTGTGTCCTGGGGAATCAAACCCAGGTCCTTCAGCTTTGCAAGCAAATGCCTTAACAGTAAGCCATCCCTCCAGGCCCCACTAATTATTTTTTTAACCCTAACCATTATGTGGCTTAAATTAAAGATTGTCTTAACATGTTTCACTCACCTAGTAGATGTAGTTTTTATGTACTTTTAGTAAATAATGTAGAGTCTCAATATTTATTCCTGGCTGGCCTGGAAACTTATTGATGATCTAAAATTGACAGGATCTTACTGCCTCAAGCTCCTAAATGCTAGATACCAGGTACTTGCCACCACACCTGATTTTTAATTATTTAATGGTCATTTTTAAAAGTGAAAATTGGGCTGGAGGGATGGTTTATCACTAAAGGCATTTGCCTGCAAAGCCAAAGGACTCAGGTTCAATTCCCCAGGACCCACATTAGCTAGATGCACAAGGGGGCACATGCATATGGAGGTTGTTTGCAGTGGCTGGAAGCCCTGGCATGCCATTCTCCCTCCCTCTCTCTTCCTCTTTCTCTGTTAAATAAATAAATAAATAAATAAATAAATAAATAAATAAATAAATGTGAAAATAAAAACATTTACTATTATAACTTAAAGCATCACACTTTAAAATATCAATGCCTCCCTTGTGCCTGGAAGCTCTAACATATTATTCATTAAACACTTACATTTCTGTAAAAGGAAAATGGTAAATATTTTCACAAATCCAGATGGGGAAACTATTGTAGGCTATGTGCCTCACAACACCCACTGGTAGGTTACTGACAGCATATTTCTTCAAATCTCAGAAATGTATTGTAGGAGAAGCAGTCATTGTTTTGTTCATATTTCCAATTTTTCTGTCATTGTCTAGCACCTGCATTTTGTAACATGGCTTGCTATTTTTTGCTACCAGAAGCTCATTTCCTTATGTGCATGGATGGGTAATGTTATTAAGAAAATTATCTACTGCAACTTTTTAACATTGAGGCATAACTTCATTTAGAAGGTAACAGCAGGGCTGGAGAGATGGCTTAGCGGTTAAGTCATTTGCCTGTGAAGCCAAAAGACCTCAGTTCGATTCGCCAGGACCCACATAAGCCAGATGCACAAGGGGGCACATGCATCTGGAGTTCATTTGCAGTGGCTGGAGGCCATGATGTGCCTATTCTCTCTCTCTCTCTCTTTCTCTCTGCTTCTTTCTCTCTCTCCCTCAAATAAATAAATAAATAAAATATATTTTTAAAATAATAACAGCATATGGCATTTTAGAATTAACTTTCCAAACATTAGGGCTTTTTATTGTTCTCGGTTTCAGATGAGAAGTCATGATTATTTGAAATTTCAGAAGGTAAAAGTATGCTATAAAATGAGAAATGGAAGAGTAAATGGATTATCAGGATTGAAGAACATCTTTATGAAAGTTATTTTGGTTGATGCAAATGATAAAGCTGAAAATATCCTTAAAAGTACAATCCCTTATAAAAAAATAATGGCTTGATAAAAACTATTCAATGGAAATCCCAGTAGGCCTGGATATTTAAAAACAACAATAACAATACCTCAAAGACTGTACATCTTGCTAGTAAAATTCAATGCATGCTTTTTTTTCAACTTTTGAAATAGTCAGAAAATTTACCAGATTCTAATTGTTCATCAAAAAGCCTCAAGAAGGACACACAGTGCTGCAGAGAAAGAACAAATGGCACCTCAAAGGCAATGGCAACAAAGCTGCTTTCAAAATTAAAAAGAAGTGAATTTTAACACACATGCAACCTTATGTTTACCCTTTGGTTTAAATCTTTAGTCTTAAAATTTACTATGTTAAATGACTTGGAGTAACATGGAAAGAGTCTCCCATCCAATTTCTTTAGCTGTTGAGCTGGATGAAAAGATTTTGTTTCTCTGGAATGCTTTCATGTTGTTTTTTATACCCAAGTGCTATAATTAAGTTCCAATAGAACAGACATGCAAGTATTTCATGCCATTTCTTGGTCTGTGTCAAGTGAGTTTCATGTGATTTCAATTTTCAAAACCCTTCTGTAGAAACATGAATGTTTTTTACCTATATTTTGAATGTTTCTATACAAATAAATATTACATTTCTGAGGTGATAGGTATGCCAAGAAGATGATCTAATTACAATACATTATATATGCATACTAAAATATAAATCCATCCATAAATATGTACAATTATTGTGCTAATAAATATGTATATGTCATTAAAAGTATTATAAAAAGGAATTATCTTTGAGATGCTTAATTTGTGAGGTAGGATTTTTCTACTAATTGCTATTAAGTGAAAATAGCAAAAGCTCTGCTGTATAAATGGTCTGATGCTTTATATGATATTAAGTCATAACACAGAAGCTTAATATATTAATTTTTATTACAATTTTTTCTGTTGTTAATATCTCCATTTACAGAGGTAATCACTAATAAAGTGGTCCCTAAAACATACATATGTTTGTTTACATATGGCAGCTTTCCAAATGATTCACAATATGTTCATTTACAAAATTATCTAGAATGGATTAAATCATTCTATTAGTGTCATTTAAATAAAATCCTGTAACTGTGCTATACTTTTATTTTATATTTACATTTATTATAATACCAATGATCTGGAAACTTACTATATCAGTCACTAAATCTCTTCTCACTAATAAATTAAGAAACTAGGCTTATTGCAATAAAACCATAATCACAGATACTTAGAAAGCTGAGTCAGAAGAATTGCAGGTCTGTCTGGGTTAACATCCAGCCAAGTATCTTAGTGAGCCACTGTTTAAAAAAATAATAATAATAATGACCATAGCTGTAGCTCATTGTTAGGATGCCTGCCTATTTTGAATGAAGATCTAGGTTCAATCCTTAGTAACAAAAACTTTTAAAAAATAGTATTAATAAAATCCCAATGATATTAGAAAACAAACCAAAAAGATTGAAGGGTTGGAGAGATAGCTCAGCAGTTAAGATGTTTGCCTGCAAAGCCTAACAACCTGGGCTCAATTCCCTAGTACCCATGAAAAGCCAGAAGCAAAGTGGTGCATGTATCTGAAGTTTGTTTCCAGTCTGTCTCTCTTCTCTCTATGCTTGTATATAAATAAATAAAAATATTTTAAAAGATTGTAATTCTATACTTCTAACTAGATAAAAACAGTGATTCCTTCAATTTTATATTTGGAGAATATCTTATTAAGTAGCCCTAAATTGACTGGAAGTTGCCATGTTCCTGTATTAACCTCCCAAGTGCTGGTATTGTATGTTGTCTTAATTTCATCAGACTTTGGTTCTGTTTTGGACATAAAATGGAAACAAAAAATTCAGAATCATGGAAATGTCTCCTATTTGTAGGTCTTTACCCAAAGATCTTGCTTTTCTATACATTGGCTTACAGTATATGGTTGTTTGACTTAAAATGTTACTCCTAGATTCATTAATTTGCATATTAACTCTCCAGCTGGTGGTATTGGAAAGTTATGGAACCTTTAGGAGGTCAACCTTGGAGTATGTCACAGAAGCCAGGCCTTGAAGTTTTATAGTCCAGCCCAGCTTGTTGATCTTGCTGTCTCTCCTTATTTCTTCTTGAAGTGACAATGTAACACTTGCTTTCCTGCTTCTCTCAGGCTTACCCTGCCACAATGGATTTTATACTAAAGCTGCAAGTTAAAAATAAATCCTTTCCTTCTTTAAACTACTTCTAGAAATGAGAAAATAACTGATTACTGTTTCAGTAATGAGAAAATAACTGATACAGTATACCTTCAGGGATGTTTCATGTAAATTTAAATTGCATACACTAATTTAAATTTTTTTTTAAATGTTCACATACTACCAAAGATACAATGAATCTGAGCCTACTTGCTGGTTAGTTGTCATATTGCTGAAAAGTGCTATGTGAGTTGCTGGGAGATAAAGTTCACTAACAGTGTGAACAAGAAGTGGCTCCAATAAGCAAAAAAGTCAACCAGCCAGGCATGATGAACCAACCAGAGCAACAGTGGCACATAAGATAATGGAGTTAATCACCTGCTCAGATGGAGGGAACCAACTCAGAAATCTGTGACTTTGAAGGTAATAAACCAGTGAAGGAAGTGTCTGTTTTTCTTGGATAAAAGGAGGATATATGACTACCTACAAATCTTTGAAATGTCCATGTTTTCTCCTTTGGTCCATGATGAGCTCATCTGCCAAGACCCAGTAAACATTACAGAGGAAGTGACAGGTTAAATGACTGTTATTCTCACTGCAAGCCTGAGAACCACCTTAAGGGAGATGGAGATAGACACTGAAAGGAGGGCACTCCAAAAACTTCTTAGAGCAGAAGAAACAGAGGCTGATGAGAGCTTAACACTAAAGAAGACTTCTAACATGCTCTCCAAGGCTCACAGAACATTGCAGAAGAGAAAGCAGAAAAAATACAAGAGCCAAAATGTAGAAAAGTGTAATCTGAACCATTGCCCTCCCCATCACACACAGAGAATAACTAGTGCTTTTGTGACCCCATGGTGAATACCCATATCCCACTGTAGAGGACCCTTAGTGAAATGAGGGCAGAGGAATGGAAACCTAAGAATATAACTGTGTGAATATGATCAATATGCAATATGTTCATATTAAACACTCTAAAAATAAAAATACAGTAAATAAACTACTAGAGAGACTATGGAGCAATTAAAATTTTTATACACTCCATGAAATGGGATCTCTTCCCCCCCCCAACTGCATCCTTTTAAGGGCAAATAAGTTTCAATGTATTTTCTTCTTATTATTAGTGACTATTTCTGCATTTTTGGAGCAACCTCTATGCAAGTCATTTGGCCATTTTAATTGGATTGTGTGTTCCTATGTTAATTCCGCCCCCCCCATGAATGGGCTATTTTCTTTCTTTCTTTCTTTCTTTCTTTCTTTCTTTCTTTCTTTCTTTCTTTTTTTTTTTTTTTTTTTTTTGGTTTTTCTAGGTAGGGTTTCATTGTAGCCCAGGCTGACCTGGAATTCACTATGTAGTCTCAGGGTGGCCTTGAACTCATGGCAATTCTCCTACCTCTGCCTCCTAAATGCTGGGATTAAAGGCATGAGCCATCATGCCCTTCTCTTTCTACTTTTTAAATTACTTTTTATTGACAACTTCCATAATTATTGACAATAACCTATGGTAATTCCCTTCTTCTCCCCACTTTCTCCTTTGCAGCTCCACTCTCCATCATACACCTTCCCCTTCTCAATGAGTCTCTCTTTTATTTTGATGTCATCTTTTCCTATTATGATGGTCTTGTGTAGGTAGTGTCAGGCAATGCGAGGTCATGCATATCCAGGCGATTTTGTGTCTGGAGTAGCACGTTGTAAGGAGTCCTACCCTTCCTTTGGCTCTTACATTCTTTCCACCACCTCTTCTGTAATTGACTCTGAGCCTTGTAAGGTGTGATAGAGATGTTTCAGTGCTGAGCATCCCTCTGTCAATACTATGGTGCCTTATGAGTTATCCCAAGGTCAACACCATCTGAAAAGAGAAGCTTCTCTAACCAAAAGTGAGAGTAGCATTAATACATGGGTATGAACATTAAGAGAACTGCTTATGGGCAGTTTCATGAGCATAGTATATACATTTAGCCAGACACCAACAGACGTTATACACCTAGGGCTAATGACTTCCCCTGTCGTAGGTTTTCAATATCAGGGATGTGTTTTCTCCTATGGAGCGGGCTTCCATTCCAATTAGAAAGTGGTTGGCTTCCCTCATAATAATCATGCCACTGTTGCACCTGTTAGCTCATTTGTATTGGCCCAGTCCAAATTTAAGGCTTGCAGTATCTTCTGTTGTGTATCTTCACTGGTGTTTTTTTCTCTCCCATTGAACTGCAGCTTTCTGTCAGTTGGTCTACACAGAGGAGGCTTTCAGCTCAGCTCCAGCAGGATTTCTCAGTGACCCTTCAGCCAAAATCTGTGGAGTCTTCAGCTATAAGGTCTTACCATCTATTCCTTGTGGGAAACCAAGAGCCCTGGAAATAGCCTGTAATGTTTTAGAAGCATCAGAGACCTCCCTGGCCAACAACTCACTAGAAGGTATCCCATCCCTGGCACTGAATATTTTCTAATAACAATCTGTGGCTTCTGGGTGCTCCATTGTCCAATAAAGTAGGTTTCCCTATGACTTATTCATACCCTCTTAGATTTTGATTAGCCCTGTCCCAACCTTTCCTTTACTCAATCTCTTCTGCTGACCTCTCTTAGGCCTTTCCACCCCCATTAATCTGTTCTTCTATTTACATATATACATTATCATCCTATTAACTTCCCCCTCCCTCCCTTTCTATTTCCTTATATCTCCTTTCTAGCTCACTGGCCTCTGCTACTGAGTTTTAGTCCAACTCATAGTCCTCATGTTCTCTCATTGCAAACTGGCCATTGGCTATATTAAAACTCTGATGTGGTTCATTCCTAGGGATTTGTTGTTGTGATTTATCATGATTATTGATTGTTTAGTGACTTCTTGAACTAATTGGTAATTTTATTATATGAGAGAGTACAGTATCCAGTTAGGTTAAGGGAAAGCTAAGGACCTTACAGAGATTACCCTAACTATTTGGAGCTAAAAGACCTAAAACAAGCAACAAGAGCAACCAACTTCCATGTTTTTCAAGTGTGTTATAGGTGCTAAATAGAGAAATCTTTTCCACAGTGAGCCACTTTCAACTTTCCAGAGCTTGTAAAGCACACAGAGATGACTGTTTACAACTTTTCAATTTTATATAAACAGGTACCTGGTTCTAGGACATGAGCAGTGTAGGACATTTTCAAAGCCCTTGTGTCCCAAAGTGGCCCATTCTCATTTTTGCCTCCTAAGCTTTATATTTTGTTTGATGTTTATCCAACTTATTATTATTCTATAATTCTTATTTCTAGTTTCTGTCCCCTTTGACTATTTTTGATTAATTTCTACCCAAGTATCAGACTCACCCTTGAAATTGTTACAGGTTAGGTAAAATAAAGTTAGGTTCTTGAGCCACTGTTCAAGAAGTCATTTAATCAAAACAATTATTTGAAGAAAAGGTGAATACTGCTCTTTCCAGTACTAGGTAATATTTCTAGAAAACTACCAAATATGCAGGCCATTTTCTTCAATGCACTGTTGTGGGAGAGTGGAAAATTACATATGAACTATATTAAACTGCTATAAGGATATCTAATCAAACCAAGTTATTTTCATTTACCCTTTGAATAGACATTCCTGTGGTTTCTGTAAGATTTTGATTAATTTTGAAAAAAAAAAAGACTCATTTTTTGACTAGCTCATTCTTTACTTTTAGCAAAGTTGAATTTTAGAGTTCACTATTTGGTTGATAATGTCAATATAAATTATTATTTAAAAAATAGACTGTATACAATATGTATGTTTAAAGTTCAATAAAAATAAGTCTAGGTTAGGTGTGGTGGTGCATGCCTTTAATCTCAGCACTAGGAAGGCAGACATAGGAGGATCGCTCTGAGTTCGAAGCCGCCCTAAAACTACATAGTGATTTCCAGGTCAGCCTAGGCTAGAGTAAAACAATACCTTCAAAAACAAAAGAACAAAAACAAACAAAAATAAGTCTATAAAGTAATAGGAGAAATTAAGCTTAATAATTCCAAAATATTCTCTCATTAAATATAAAACTTCTAAGTAATTATCAAAGCATCAAAAAAGGTTTTGAATAAATATAAATATATACATATATTTCAAGCTAAATGAAATGAAATGTTAATTTATCAGAATTTGTGTAAGTTTTAAAAAGCAGATTTTACCTTATTACTTGAAAATAAAATTAAAACATATAGGATAAAAGAGGCAAATGAATAAAAATGTTAAAAATAGAACCTAATCAACAAAACAGAAAACAGGAATATTATAAAGAGAAAAATAAAATCAAACTGTATCTTTTAAAATATCAATATTTTTAAACTTTTTCTAAGGTAACATATAAAACAAGAGACAAGCTAATAATATTCTAAATAAAAATAAAATTGATATTACTGGTTACAAATGACTAACAAATATTCTTATGTGATATTAGCCATTATAGCAGTGCCACAGGATATGTTATAATATAAAAGTTTATTTTTATATATATTGGCAATGGACAGTTGAAAGTCAGAGTAAAAAAAAAACATTGTTTACATTAGAAGAAAAATGCAATGTTTATTACATATAATAAAATTTATATAGTATCTATATCCAGATAACTGCAAACTTAGGAAAAAAGTCACATATCTTAGTAAATAAAAAAATATTCATATTTGTGGATTGAAAGGTTCCACAGTAGTAAGATAACAATTATTCCATAAATGTTATATAGGTTCAGTACTATTTCAAACAAAATTTCAAATTTAAGTGTCACAAATACTGCAAAGCTAACTTGTGTATGGAATGACAAAAGACCCATAATAGCAGAATTAGTTTTAAAATATTGAGGAAAAAGAAACATTAGAGATATGGCATACTTCATTTAAAGACAGTATAAAGGTACTCCTTTCAACACATCATTGTGCAGATGAATGAATAGGGGCATGTGTCAATGAGGTACTAGAGAGCTCAGAAATAACTCTAGAAAATTATAGCTCACTGGTGCTATCAAATAAAAGACAACAAATGAAAAGAAATTTGAAAGAGAAATAATTATCTTTTCAAAAACTGGTTTCGCAATAACAGGATGCACATTATGTTAAAATGTAAATTATTTGACTCATATGGCAATTAATTAGAATGGGATTGTGGGCTCAAAGGTAAAATGCAAAGCTATCAAATTTAAAAATATTACACAGGACAACACTTAGATGATCTTGAATTTTGGTGGCATTTTTGGTTCAACAACAACAACAACAACAAAATAAATCTCAGATAGTCAAGGCAAACTACATTAGAATTGGAAACTGGTGCTGTACAAGTTGTGTGGCTAAGGCACCTTGACTAATGAAGGAAATCTTGGGAAAACAATACTTTGAATACAGGAATCTGATGAAAACCATGTGTACAAAACCACAGCAGTGAGGAGTAGCAAATAAATTTTACATTTTGTCATTCTCTGCCTTGACCATCAGTCCCTCTCTCTGTAGCATGGTGAATTCCTTTTTAAATAGCTCCATGCAGGCAAGAAATTGTAGCTTAGGACACTGAAATGAATTTTAGGTTGAGATGGTAGAGAAGCAGAGTTGGTGACTTAATCACAAGATAGAAAGAAAAAAATGGTCCAGGTTTTGGGACTTTATACAAGGAAAAAGGAAAAGACATGCCCACTGGATGCAGGTGCCTCAAGGGAAGATCACAATTAAATTTCTTTGTAACATAGGAATTTGGTGACTCTTAAGTTACATCCCTAAATATTGCTAGGAGACCACCTCTCCATTCTCTCCAACATTGTTTGCAGAGTATAATTTGTTACAAGGTAAAAAGTTAAAGTATTTTTCCTAGGAAACAAAATTGTAAGGAGGATTTATGAGGGCAATGTCCAGACATAGGGATAAGAAGGGAATGCTAAAGATTCAAGTTTATTGGCCCTAAATAAGCACAACCTAATTACTATCCATGAGATCCTTAATTGAAAAGTCTCTGGAAAAGCATCTTCTGTCCTTAATGAGCATAATTTATTGTCCTTCGAAATATGCTTATTGTCGCAGTGGGCCATTTGGCTTCCACCAATGGTGCTCAAACTTTAAAATTGTTAGCCTTCATCTTCTGTTTCCTCTTATGCACAGTGTTTGAATACTGGATCCTTTTATCAGTAAAACCAGACCATGCCTCAGGAACAGAGCATCCTCTCTCCCATACCCATCTTCCCATGTCATTATAATTTTCTCTATATTTCTATCCTACCTCAACATATACATTAGGACTCTGATAAGTCAAAATAAGTAATCCAATCACAAGTTATGCAACAAATAAACAAAAAGGCATTCCATTAAAAGCATGCTAAATGAGGGTATGAAAAATGGTTTACAATGTCATCAGATAGCATTTAGGAAATATAGCACAAATTCCCCTCCTTTACTTTTGATGTTTCCAACCAATGTATGTGAAATTATCTTGATTTATGAATTTCTTCTATGTCATAACTATAAAATCTTCATGAACCTGCTTCCACATTGAAGTGTGTTATTGGGAGCAAAGGGGATATACATTCTTTAATCATGGACATATATATTTGGCTCAATTATAAGCTAAAGCTATCTTGTTCCCTTTGAGGTAAGAACTGTGTATGTATACATAAGTAGTTCTCAAGGGCCCACTTTGGCTTCCATATCAGAATGCGCTTTAGGGATAATGCAAATGAATCAGAGGACCATGGAAGAGAACAAAGTTTTTTTATAAATGGCTTTCGGAGATTAGATCACTGGGAGGTAATTAGATATGGCCATGAGGGTGGAGAACATTTGTGACAGAAATAAGTGGAGAGTGAGGACTGGAGGCCTAGCAAATGGGCTGTAAAATTAGTAGATGAAAGAAATTAGTTGATAGAGTGGAAGGCTCAAACATTCTCTTCCAAGAGGCTGACTAGAACTGGCTAGAACCACAGGGACAGAAAAATTTCAGTGTCTAATGGTGATGGTGGTGGCTCATTATAATACTAAAATACACACTTTGATGGAGATTTAAGATGATAAGACCTGGGATGAATGGAGTTGTATACAGAAATACATGTGACAGATCATTAACAAAAAAAATGTTAGTATGCAAATGAGCCAGAAAATTCATGTCATCAAATGTCTCCCAGATCTTTTTTTTTTTTTTTTTTAATCCCAGTGTCTTTCTTCAATTCCTTGTGTTAAGACACATGAACTTGAATCCCATTGGGTACCCAGGAAACTCTGATATTAGCATACACCAATTTGATGGCATTTTTGGCTATAAGAGAAGAGGTGGGGAGACTTGAGTTTGCATGATTATTCAATATCACCATGAAATAGCCTCTGCTATATTTGGATGCAACAAAATGGCCCTTGCTAGAAGCTGAACAGATGCTTGTAATACCTGTTTTATTTCCTAGCCTCCAGAACTTTACACCAAATACATTTCTCCTCTCTATATAAAGACAAGTAGAACATAACAAGGAAATTAAATTTTATAACTAATTTCTGAAATTGCTTCACTGAAGGGGGTGGGGGAATAAGTTGCAATTCTAAGCAATTTAAGAAGTGAATGGAGTGATAAGATAGTCTTAATGACCTGCCAATTAGGCCTGTATTCTTATTAATAATGTTGCTTTTAATAGAAGTTTTAGTTAATAATTCTCACACTCCTATGAATGTATAACAAAATAAAATTTTAAGTATAGTGATAGTGGACGGGAGGAGTAAAGTCTCTTATTGTTGTAGTATTGAGGCAGAATAGAAAGAAACTGAAGATTATATGGCATGGGAAGAGCAAGCCCTCCCTCACCCTGCAGTTTTTCACCAACTAAGAATCAAGATTTCTAGCAATTAACATTTGCTTAAGGACTTTCTCCCTTCCCAGCTGGAAGCTAGCGAGTTTCTATGACTCACCAGAAACTGTATTTACAATAAAATGACATATGTTAACCCCCTTGGGTGATTCTAATAGCTCTTGGTTTTAGCTGATCAAGTTGTAATACTACATAAGGAACTTCATAAGTCATGACAATAAACTCAATTTTGAATAAGGGGAATAGAGATAAAGGAGGAGAGGGTCCCTTAGAAGCCCATTTAACAATAACATTTCAAAATCCTCCACTTAAGTGTCACCACTAGGACACTTAAGCATAACTCTTATTTGAGAAACCCACATCCATACTCTTGGGTATATATTATTTTCTCCATGTGTACTTCTATTTACCAGTGTGCTTTATATCTACATTAAAATGTATTTTAATAAGTTCTTACTTTGCTTCATACTGGCTCATGCTGAAATTCTGTTCTTTTATGAAGCCAAGGATCAGGCTTTAGTTGAGTGGAGGTTCTCAAAAGATGAGGGAGGGGGCTGGAGCGATGGCTTAGCAGTTAAGGTGTTTGCTTGCAAAGCCAAAGGATCCCGGTTCAATTCTCAAGGACCCACGTAAGCCAGATACACAATGGGGCTCATGCATCTAGAGTTCTTTTGCAGTGGCTGGAGGCCCTGGCGTGCCTGTTCTCTCTCTCTCTATATATATATATCTCATATAAATAAATAAAATATATATTAAAAAAAAAGATGAGGGAACACTGTGGACAAAACTTCTGGGTTGTGACTCTGCCCTACCACCACTGACCATGTAAAGATACAAAGAAAGAGTGAATAGTCCGGAACAAAGCATTTGTAAATAACTTGTGTTAAATTCATCAGAAAGTACTTTCATTAAATGATAGACATAAACTCTGCAAACATACATCGATTATGAGGCAGTTTGGTTGACTGGGCCCCAAAATAAACAGCAAGAATGTCTTTGGGTCTTCTCTTGCAGTCTCCACTTTGCTAGAGATCAGAGAAGAAGCTGGCTACTCCTTATCTCTTTCCTAATCTATTTTTTTCCCATAAACAACCTGAGAACCTTACTGGCAAAAGCTCTCCTCTCCTAAAATTAAGATTTAAATCTCATCTTGGAATTCTGGTTGGTTAAACTTAGCCCTAAACTTAAGGTAGAGAAACAGCAAAAACTGCCTCAGCTCAATAATCAAGATCAGCTTGAGTAACCATAAAATCAAGATACCTACATATGTTGTGATGAAAATTCCATTTTACTGCTGCAAACTACTTTGATATAATGCATAATGTTAGTCTAACAGGAGAAAACATGAGATAAATGCCAATAGTGAGATATAATATAATTTACCTGACTACAGGCAAGGAAGTGATGCAGAATTTTGGAGTTCAGAAGGGATATTCCAGAATTTATGAACCCCATGTTTTGGGTTCTATCCTACATTTAAAAAAGAATTAATAAAGACAGATTCAAGAAGAATAAATTATTAAGTTTATTAAGGGGAAATCAGAAATTGTGGGGTTTATTTTAGGGAGTTTGGGATTTAAGAGAAGCTGGGGCTTTTAAAGAGAGATTAAAGCTGCAAGCATGTGGACTTAAAGGAAACTGAGGCTTTTAAGAAGAGATCAGAGTAAAGCTGAAAATTTGTGGAAAGTAGGATCTAGGAGCTTGTGTAGGGAGATTTAGGAGGCACCTACATGGTATCTGCCATGCACTTTTCCATGTAAGGAAATTAAGAGGGCAAATGGTGAGGCTCAAGAAAAAAAAAAAAAAAAACATGACAGGGCAGATGTCAAAGCAGAGACCAGGAGATTTGGGGGAGAAATTGGTAATGAAGAAAGTTACACTCATGGTTATCCCGAGTTTAAAGAAATTACCTAGAGTTAGCAAAAGCACCCATGTGGTAGATCTGGGGTATAAGAAAAAATACACATGTGGTAGATTAGAGACCAGAGGAAAATCAAGCATGTAATCAAAGTGAGAAGTTAACCAAATTATAAAGCAGAGGGAAGCTGAAGAGTTTCCCCAGACCAAGAAACAATGTTATGCTCTCCTGTCCCTCACCCAGCCAGGCTGAATGAAAAGAGTCAGAGCCTAGCAGGAGACAGCCAGAAATGCATAGAGGAGGTGAGCAGCTAGGGGCTGCATGGGATGGAAAGCAGACAGAAGCCTTTATAGGTAAGGGGAAGACTCAACTGGCTGGTAGGTTTGGGGGGAGTATCCCAGAGCCAGCCAACCTGGGCCATCTGTCTAAGTATCATACTAAACTCTGGCCAGCAGGGGGCTCTGTAGATCAGTCTCCATCAGAAAAGAGTTCCCTTTCTGCCAAGAGTTCTGTCCTTGGGTCAGGTCCAGATGGCATGTGGTGTGGTATCTCCTGGCTGTCTCTGGGCCTCAATTTCTAACTGAAACGGCCTAAAAGAAGCTAGCTTTCTCCTGTCCTCGTTCAGAAGTATTCATTCACATAGTTGCTATTCAGAGAAATTGAGCAACCAGGATATACAGAGAGATATAGAGAAAAATTTGTTGTGAGGAATTATTTTGTGTGATTATGGTAGTTTAGAAGTCCCATAATCTTTCATCTGAAATATGGGACTCTAGAAAGAATTGTAGTATACTTCCACTTTAAACTAAAAGGCCTGAGATCCAGGAAATCTGTAGTGTAACATGGGAGATTATAGACTAGCCATGCAGTCCATGAGGCAAGAGACCAGTGATGAACAAAACACATACACTTGAAAAACCAGCTGCTGGCATCAAGGATATTTGATAGGTTGTGTAGGAAGACATATAGATAAGTTTGTACTAATTGCCTCTTTCCTTGACCATAGAGAGTAACCTTGTATTCTTTATTCCTTTGATCTCTGTTCTTTATCTAGCCCTAATAAATAACCATATAGACTCCAGGAGGAAGGTCACAGTCACAGTCCCCTATAGACTATGACCTCTCTAAGTCTCTCAGTCACAAAAATGAATCATGTCCCCAGTAATACTTGTTCTCTCACATTTCCCAGGCTGAATTTGAGACAGTATAAGTGTTGTAGATTTCCATGCTGTTGAATTGACCATGAAAAATTAGGTGCAGGTGATGAAGCCTGAGTAAGGCAAAGGAGATTTACTGAGAAAAAGGTGGAGAAGACCCAAAGTTTCAGGGCAAAATGCTTAGGATTTTGGCCAGTATTCAAAGAAGGAAAAGAAAGGAATAAAAAGAAAAGTTATGCTTTCTAATTGACTCAATTCAGCCGAGTCACACTGAAAATAGTGGAGAGGACAGAATTAATTACAGAATAATATAAGACACAGCACGGAAACATCTCTATCACACCCTCCAAGTCTCAGGGTCCATTGAGGAAGAGGTGGCAGAAAGAATGTAAGAGCCAAAGGAACAGTACGACTCCTTAGAATGCCACTATCCATACAGAAATTGGCCTCGATATCCACAACCTCACAGTTCCTAGAAATACCTTCAAAAGACCCTCATAATAGAAGAAAAAGATGATGAAATCAAATCAAAATATGATGAAGAGTGGCATTGTGAAGATTTAAGTGGGGGAGGGGAGGGAATCATGTGTTATTGTTTATAAGTATAGAAATTGTCAATAATAAAATTATACATTACAAAGGAGATTTTTTTTAAGGTCTGGGATGATGCCTCAACAAGACCTTTGCTTGCAAAGTCTATCCCCCTGGGTTCAATTCTCCAGTACCCATGTAAAGCCAAATGCACAAAGTGATATATATTTTGGAATTCATTTGCACCAGCGAAATCACAGGAATGCCTATAATCTCTGGCAAACATATTTTTAAAAGAATTAAAAAATACACTAACAGCCATACTTAACCTGGAGGAATCAACTTTCCCTAATGAGCCACCCCAAAGCTCTGCTGTGTACATCTTCATCCCTTTTAATACATATCAGGAGGAAATAGCCTTTTTTTTTTTTTTTCTGGTAGGTAATTAGCTACCGACTGTCCCATGGAAACATAGATTTCCCTTGTCTGCACTGTCACAACTAGAACCAGTGTCAGATCTAGTGTCATCCAAGATGTCTGCAAGCAACAACTCAGCAGGGGTACCTGCTTCTTATCAACATAGCACACCACTGAGCTGGCCCTTCCTGAGTCAACTTCTTGACTCCACCAACCTATCAGGTTCCTCTCTTAACCCCTGAGTGTGATGATGACACCCATCTAAATGGGATGTTTGGTCCATACAAATGGGCCTAATCCATGTGTATAGGCTCTCTTGGTTCCTTTGACCTTTGGACCTCTTGGCTCTTGGCCCCTTTTATAGGCTCTTGGATCCTCTGACGTCCCTCCTTCACCAACTATGTGTAGGGGATATTCTTAGTCTTCCTCTTCCCAGTCTGGCTGGGATGGGGAGGATTGCTTTTGGTCTGGGCACTTATTTTCTTATTTTGCTACGGTGTGTGATCTTTATTTAAGCTCTGAACCCTTATACTATCTTTGTCCTTTCTGACCCACTATGCAAAGGGGATCTTTTGGCTTGGGATTTCCTGCTTTTCTTTTCATGTGTGTATGCCTAGACCTTTCTCTATGTGAGGGGAGTCTCTCCTTCTACCCTCCTAGTTCCTGCCCAGTTGGGGAAGTGGGAGAACTTCTTCTGGCTTTTGATTTCAGGCTTGCCTTCCCTCTTGAGCCTAACTCTCCCTAAACTAAATCTCATAATTAGTAATTTAGCCTTCTCTGATCTACATCTACAATTCTTTGATAACTTGGACAAAGTTGAGGTTCACTGGTCTAGAATCTCCTTTATGAAGCTCTAAGCCCCCACTCCTGATAGGACTCAAAGTCTTTCATCATTTTCACATGGTATTTCAAATCTTATAGATGAGCAAATATGATGCTTTCTATGTTCTTTCACATGGTATTCCACATTTTCAGTAATTGCCACCTTGATACTTCCTTTCTTCCTTTTTCTACTATGTTTTCACTTGCAAAATTAGTTTGTTGAGAGAAATAGGAAGTGTCCAAAGCTGATTTTGAGGGCTTATCCTTAATGGCCTTCAAGCCTGCTAATTTATAACTATCTATGTAAAAGTAGTACTATTTTTGCTCTCAGAAAGCTGGAAATTAACATGTCTACAGTACAGCAACAGATTTAAAAGAAAAAGTGTCCTTAGATTTCTTACTCATTTATCATTCTTTTTTGACCCTTCTTCTAGGTTATTTTCTATTTTCTTAAAGTTTTATTTTATACATATATTGTGCCCTTGCCCATCATCCAGTTTCCCTGGAGCCCTCATCAGTGGGATTGTGGTATTCACTGTGGGGGGTTATGAATAGTCATTCCCTCTGTCAATGTTCATGTTAGTCAAAATCCTCTAAGACTGGCTTATTTGAGACTTGATACTTTCCTTTCACATCTTTTACTTTTATTCTCACATATGGCTACCTTGACTTTCCTTCCACTTTGAGAAAGATGAGGGATACCAAGTGCTAACTTACCTAATAAGATGTGCTACTTTCCCCACAGATGCTTTCCAACCACTAGATGTTAGTGTGAGGACTTTCTATTGACGTCCATTCAAGTTGTCCTTTAGAAATATTTTCCCTAGCTTGCAGAATCTTTGGGTCTAGAAAGTCAACAGCATTCTGCTATAGCTTTAAATACAACAAAAACACAGAAAATCCAGCTCATATTATTAAATTTCTAAAGACAAAGAATTGATCACAAGCTAGGTAAAAATGCAATTTAGAAGATGACTTTTTTTTGAGAGAGAGAAAGACAGAGAGGGAGAGAGAGAGAGAGAGAGAGAGAATGGGCATGCCAGCAGCCTCTTAGCCACTGTGTACAAACTCCAGGCACATTCTTCCCCTTGTGGGAAAGTTCAGTATTGTGCCCTTGCATTGCTTTTTGTATCTGGCTAAAGGTGGGACCTGGAGAATCAAACTGGAGTTCTTAGGTTTGGCAGGCAGGCACCTTAAATGCTAAGCCATCTCTATAGCCCTAGATGATGACTTTCTATAAACAGTGAATTTACTTTTCTAAGAAAACTGTCCAGACTGGTAAAGATTTAGGCCCACAGGATAGGTAATGTGATGTCAAAGCAGGTGTTGGAGCTGAGGTTTCTTATATTTATGATATGTTTATTTAACATAAGTTGGAGAAATATGTATTCCATATGATCACATTAATGATCTTTGTGATAAAATCCCTGAATTTTCATACTGAAATAAGCCTAATTTTTATATTTATTTATTTATTTATTTAAGAGAGAGAGAGAGAGAATGGGTATGCCAGGGCTTCCCGCTTTGCAAAAGAACTTCAGATGCATGTGCCAGCTCATGCATCTGGCTTATGTGGGTCCTGGGGAATCAAACCAAGGTCCTTTAGCTTTGCAGGCAAGCACCTTAACCACTAAGCCATCTCTCCAGCTAGAAATGAGCCTAATTTTTAAGTGTGTAAGATCCTCAATTTTCTTCTAATGTTCAGATTTCATATAAAAGTAAATTATTTGTTTGGGAGATGCTAGTAATGCTGTCTTGTTTTTTTGTGGGTAGCAAAATTCAATTATATCATTTTTATTGAAATTAAATTTTCAAAACGAACTACATCAGGAATAAATGTCTGATGACATTAGGGTCATAACTGTTTTTAAAATAAAAATGAGGGGCTGGAGAGACGGCTTTAGTGGTTAAGGCATTTGCCTGCAAAGCCAAAGGATCCTGGTTTGATTCGCTAGGTCCCACGTAAGCCAGATACAAAAGGGGTTACTTGCATCTAGAGTTTGCCTGCAGTGGCTGGAAGCCCTGGCATGCCCATTCTCTCTCTCTCTCTCTCTCTCTCTCTCTCTCTCTCTCTCTCAGATAAACAAATAAAATATAAAAGAGTAATAATTTAAAAAATAATGAAACTATGAGTTGGACTTCTAAGGTTGCTTTATTACTGTGACAATAAAGGCTGAAGCATCTTCATCTTTAGGGGATCCTTTGAATAGTTCTGCATATAAAAAGGATTCATATTTTCCTCTATCTCTCACTATAGACTGGCATAATATATGTAGTGCGGAGGGGGCTGAATTAAACAGACTGTACTTTATTTTCAAGAATAATTTTGAACCCACAAGATTGTCATGTTTTCTTCCTGATGAAGCTAGACCAATAAAATAATTTTATATTGTATAATGAAGAAATATTATCTAATCTCAAACTCTAACTATTAATACAGAGATCCTCATTGCTCCAAGTAACATTAGCCACACACCACAGCTGCTTTTTGTGATAAGCAAGGAAGAATGTATAAAAACCATGAAGATAAATAATGATTAAACTACAAAATAGTTAGTGTGTAATTTTTAGGTCAGCTTTTTCAAAGAAATACCTGATCTAGTAATTATAAAATCATGCAGAGTTTTCTATTTTGAGAAACACATCACATTTCTGCATTGCTCTTCTCAATACATGTAATTAAGACACCCTGTGAACTTAACCTTAAACAATCAATTTTCTCACTTTGTCTCAAAACTTTTGGTTGTAAGATAATAAAAGAGAGAAAAAAAGGAATATGTATCGATTGCCCAGGAAGTACAATCAAAAGTACATATTACTCATTATAGAAAGGGATCAATTTACAGTCAAATCAATAAATACATAATTTCTAGGTATGTGGCAAAGTAGGAAAAAGTGGGATAATGCTTAGCTCTCTGAACCTTCATGACTCCAACTACTATGCTAACTCAATGAAAAAAAAAAAAAAAAAAAAAACATGCCAGGGCCTCTAGGCACTACAACAAACTCCAGATGCATGTGCCACCATGTGCATCTGGCTTATTTGGGGGTTGGTGAACTGAACCTGGATCCTTAGGCTTCACAGGCAAGCACCATAACTGCTAAACAATCTCTCCAGCCCTCCTTTTTCTTTTATTTTGCAGTTTAAGTAGTATATGAGTCCACATTTAAATCCCCTCATATATGTTTAAACAGAAAAAATATTCCACAATATTTTTAAAATTAAAATAAAAGATTTTAATATTCATTTTTATTTCATATTAATTATAGCTAGTTATTCTCTTTCATCCCGTTGGCCCAGCTCCCTTTGTCCTAGAGGCCCCCCTCAATGGGGTTATGGTATTCAAAGCGGGGTCATGAAGGTGATGGAAAATGCATGCCTCAAGATATTCCTACCCACTCTGTGGCTCTTCCAATTTTTCCATCCCCTCTTCAACAATGTCCCCTGAGCCATGGCTGGCCTGTTGGAAGTGTGATTTAGTGTTGAGTCCTCTGTAGCATCTGGAGTTCTGTATTGATGGTTTTTGATTGACCAGTGTGTTTGTTACCATCAACATGAGGCTGGTTGTCAAGCTAGCAGTAACAGAAGTGTTCATATCATCACTTCCCCTTCATTTTCTCCTAGGCTCTGGCAGATTAATAGAGGTGGCACATCTCATGGTGGGCAGTCAGTTAATTTCTTGTCTTAGTGGTGGATCTTGGTTCTCCTCTGTTTCTCTACCATCTGTAAAATAAAGTAGATTCTCCAAACTAGAGTGAACACAGCTTGAGTTAAAGGGAAGTACAAACAATTGAGAATATTAGTAGTAATAGTAGTATTTTGGCATTGAAAGTCTGCTCTTTTACTCCTGAGAGGAGTAGGGGCTTCCCTCTGAAGTCTATGAGATTCCTGACAATGGAATTCTGACTTGGTTTCTAGTACCAGGTATGAGTTCTGTCCCACTGAATGGGCCTCATATCAAATCAGAGAATAGTTGGACACCCACAAAGGCTGTGTGCCACTGTGGCAAATTTTGTACCTCTTGACTGATTGGTTGATTTGTACTCTGTATGGTCTCCTGCTTATTTATGCTGTTGGTTACCATTTTACTTTAGGGGCTCCCATAGGTCTTTCCAGCATTATGAGGGCAAAATAAGGAGGGAAATAGTTTCCCTTTTGGTTCCAGCATGGTGTTTTGAAGTCCTGTGGCCATAGCCTGTAGTGTCTTCAATAATAGGATCTTACCTTTTAGCTCTGGAAGGTAATTAAGTGTTTTGGCAAGGGCCTATATTGTTTTCTGGACCTCATGGATCTACCTGGCCAACAGCTGTCAGGGACAACCCAACTCTGGCCTGGGGATTTACCAGCCAGTGTCCATGATGTTAAGGTTAAGTTTTTTTCCACCTTCTGTCCAGACTGCCCCCTCTTTGTTGGTGGTTATAGCTTGTAGAATGCTAGCCAGAATGAAGGTTTCTATGGAACTGATACATGTTTTCTAAACTTTTGTGCCTTTTGTTCTCCACCCTCTTTATCCTCTACCCTGCTAAATCCTCCCACCTCTGATGTTCTGTCCCTCACCTAACCTGTCAGGTAACTCCTCCTCTTTTACTATTTCTTCTCTCTCCAGATCTTATGCTGGTTTTATGCCACTATTCCTATTGTTTACCACCATTTAAACTCCTCTCCAATTGATCCCAGTGAGGAACCACAGATGAGAGAATACATATGGCATTTGTCTTTCTGTGCCTGAGTGACCTTGCTTAGAATGATTTTATTCCATCTCCATCCATTGTTCTGCAAATTACATCATTTCACTTTTCTTTATAACTGAGTAGGATTCCGTTGTGTATATGTGCCACATTTAAATTATCTATTCATCAGTTGATGGGCACATGGGCTGATTCCAGTTCCTAAGCTGTTATAAGTAGAGCAGTAACAAACATACTTGAGCAAGTATCCCTGTAGAAAAGAATGGAATCTTTAGGATATATGCTCAGGAGTGGTATTGCTGGATTGAATGGCAGATTTATTTTCATATTTTTCAAGGGTCTGCATACTAATTTCCATAGGTGTTGTACCAGTGTGCACTCCTACCAGCAGTACATAATAGTTACTCTTTCCCCACAGCCTCACCAGCATTTGTTGTCATTTAATTTTTTAATGAATGCCGTCCTGTCTGCAATGAGATAAAATCTCAGAGTTGTTTTAATTTGCTTAAAAAAAGAATTTTAAAAGGCTACTGTCATCCATCTTGCTTTCATACCTAACTCTGATTGAAGTCAAGTTATTAATATCAAATATTTTAAAAAATATATTTTAACAATAGTGTCTCATGTTTCATGAATAGATTACATATTTAACTCACAGTCAACACTTTATTCCATTCCTAATTACTCTTTATGGCACAATTATTTTAATTATATGTTGCCTCCTACATTCAATGTTAACTCCTAAGCACATGACTTTAGTTTTATTCATCAATACATTTCCCACAATCGATAGGAATGATGTTTAAAGCAAAGAAGTTCCCCATAAATGGTTGCTTATATTAACATTATTGAAAATAGCTAACATATATTATAAATATAATATGTTCATTATTAAAAGAGATATTAAAGGATGAAATACAAAAGTGAGACAACAGGAAGTACAAATAGAAAGTTGTGAGAGAAATATATTGATATACTGATATGGATTATATATATACATATATATACATATATATGCAAGAGGAAGAATTCATTAGATGAAAAGAAAAAAAGCAGGTTAATATATTTTACATCTGTTAATCAAAAGTCAGATTATAATTGAGAAATGGATTTTATTATATTTTTGCATAATAAATATGTGTACTAATCCTGTTACATATCAGCCCATGGTTCTAGGTGCTTTCAATATCAGATATTAAGTTCAAGATGGCAATAAAACATAAACAAGAAAATAAATGAGGAAAACAAATCAGAGTACATGAAAAGAAAAAGCAGGTTAATATATTTTATCTGTTAATCAAAAGTCAGATTATAATTGAGAAATGGATTTATTATATTTTTGCATAATAAATATGTGTACTAATGTTCACTGGTAATGAGTGATATAATATAGGGTGACGGTGATCCTACTGGTTAATGAAGGAGCATCTGAATAGATGACACACATATGACATCAGAATTGCAAAAAATATAGTAGTTTGGCCAGATAGTTTAGAATTAGGACTTTTATACCATGTTATTAGGGGAAGTGTGTGACAAAGAGCACAAGCAGGGAGAGCAGTCCAGACACAAGGAAGAGATAATCTAAAGCAGATAAAGAGGGAAATTACATTAGCACATTTGCATATTATTAAAAAGTAAACAGAGGAAATAAGATGAAGAGGGAAAAAGATGAAGAAGCAGACAGAGACAAGATCAGTAGGGCCAAGGCACATAGTTTGCTCTACATTTAATAATGAATAAAAGACAACAAAGGGGTTATATGGCCTCTGTAATCAGAAACTGCCTGGGAAAGAATTCACATAATATTCCCAATGAAGTCTCTTCCCTAGAGATCACAGTGTGGCAGGTGAAGAGCTCCAGAACACACTACTGTAGTAGAGAAATCATTTTCAACAGGATATATCTGAAGTTCTGAAATTTCTTCTCCATCTAAATGCAGAGCTTCTAACACCAATGCAAATGAACTCAATTGTCATTAATCCACCCCCCCAGTAGCTAAGGAAGTTTGAGAAATCTTCACATCACACCTAAATAGACTTGTCGCAAAACTATCATATTTCCTATCTATTCTCTTAAAGGTCCATTTATCTTTCCTAACAGTCATTTGCTTTCCCATAAGTACCCTTTCCCTATCCCACTTCCCCTATCAAGATGTCATTCCTTTTCCTGTAAGTGCTCCTCTCCTCCATCCACTTCCCCTATTAAGATGGTATAAAAGCCCCTAAATTCTAAATGCATCCTTGAGTCATATTTTTCTGTGAACTTTTATACCTAGTAAAGAACTTAATCTGTCTTTTCTCTTGTGTATTCATCTTTGGTAAGTTAATTTGCAGGTCCCAAAGGATAACCTAAGAGGGTAGAAGAAAAGCTTTTACTCCCTGTCATAGGCTTGGTAAGTGTGGATGTGTCATGGTCAGATTTATTGTTTGGTTTTCTGTAAATTTCCCTCACTGCTCTGTGAAGAAAGGCTTATAGGGGAAGAAATAAAGAAAACATAGATCAGGATATTGTAGAGAGAGGATGATAAGGGATTAGGCTACAATAATATCGGACATAACTTGTCACATATAACTTGATGATGGATTTGGTATGAAGAATGAGGGAAAGAATGAATCAAGAATTCTTCTTTGCTTTTTAACTTGAGCAATAGATGAAGTCTAATATTTATTTGAGATGAGGAAGATAGGAGGCAAAGTTTACGAAAGACTAAGCATTGCTATTATGGTCCTTCATTTTCTCCCTATAGGTCCTTAGGAGAATACCATCCTTAACACAGGTGTTCTAGAGTTTGATATTGATTTGGATGACATTTTATAGAAAATGATACCATTTCTCATTTTAATTATATTTACAATTTCTCACAAGTAGAAGAATATCTTGAAAAATTTATTTTCTTTTCTTTCCCTAATTCTCAAAAAGATGCCGTTGGTACATGAGTATATATTAAAAATCATTTTGATACAGTCATATTATATGTAAAAGATCTAGTAGGTTTCCAGGGGGAAATGCCAAATAGGAATATGAATATTAGTCTAGAGTTCTGGTGAAAGTTAAGAGATAGTCTTACACACTTGGAAATTGTTAGCATATATAAAGCACTTAAGGCCAGAGAACAGATGAGATGACATAGAGGTGACATATTCATCATTTTTCATGGTCTTAACCTTATCTAATTATAGAATAATAAAACCATGGATTGAAAACAAAATCTACAGGACATCTCCATCTCACTTTGAAATGCTTGAGTCATCTGTAGCCATCACAAGATCTAAGAAGCTTGCAAGTGTGCATAGCAACCTACTTCATTACTGAACCACTGTACATTTTTTAAGTCCTTTTTTTTCTGTTCTGCATCTCCAGCAGCAGATATTGTCAAGAATGTTGGATGTAATCAAGCAAAGACTTCTGACCAGTTTTCTAGCAGAATGAATGACCATATATTCACACTATCAGTAAATAATTCTAACTTCAGGAAAGCACTGTTTCATTGTGTTTTATCAAATTCTAAATGCATGTGTTAATATGAATACATTTTTCTTATTAAAGCTTTAGTCAATGAAGCAATTTCCTTATTCATAATATATATTCACATATATATTTCACAATAACACTTAGGCATAAAGCACTTTGTGAAGAGGTAGCTACATTCACTTTATTGTATAATTGCCTTTTGCCCCCAAGAGACTATGTGTGCTTTAAAGATATATGGGGAACTTCTTCCCCAGGTAATCAGCTTGAAGTATGAATAAATTTCATATTTATTACTAAATCACTCCAGGCATATCTTCTATAGCTTAGCTCAACAGTTACTACTGCCATACACTTACATGACTAATACTGGAGTTCTGTCACATAGCAGCCCTGGCGCCATAAAGTGACCATCTTAGCATAGGAAAAGAAAGACAGAGCTAATCATCATGCTTATTGTTAGATATTATGCAAATTTTTTTGTCTGTAGAGGAAGTGTTTTCCCTTGGCATTTTTTATTTAGTCCTCACAGCTGTCTTACGGGTTATTTTGTCAGTTTCCTAGTTAAGTGGAAAAGCAAGTACAAGATGACACATTCCTATTGACTAGTTGTTCACATTCAGTGAAATGAAAAATTGTTTGAACAAATCATCACGTTGCAATGTATTTCCCTTCAAGGCAGACATCTCTGAGACATCTGGAACATTGTTTATCTGTCTCTATGTTTACTAAGTTCTCAGTTCTTTTCAATTATGACTCCTACATTCCTATCTGTCTTTATTGTCACTGGCAAACTGCTGACAATTTTTAAATGCCTAGACAAGGGGATTTTTTTTAATGCATATTCTTTTGTTTCTCTTTTCTTAGTTTTTTTAAAGAATATTTCAATTTATTTATTTGCAAGCAGAAGTACACAGAGAGAGAGAGAGAAAGAGAGAGAGAAAAACAGAGAGAAAATGAGTGCACCAGGGCCTCCAGCCAGTGCAAATGAACTCCAGATGCATGTGCCCCTTTATGCATCTGGCTTTACGTGGGTACTGGGGAAGGAACCTCAGTTGTTAGGCTTTGTAGGCAAGTTTTTGAACTGTTGAGTCATCTCTCCAGCCCTAGTTCATTTGTTTTTTAAGCATTCTAATTCTTCGGTTTCCCATTAATTAAACCCCCAGTTAATTATGTCATTATACTCAAAGTAATTTTGATGGAAAAATAAATATCAGAACCCTTGCTATGTTTGGCAGATGGAACATAATACAAGTAGGTCAGTGGTCCTTAAGTTGTGGTATTAACTGATATGACTTGTTATGATGAATTTTTGAATCTGCATGGTCAAATCTATTTGGCAGTACCACTGTCCCACTTACTTATTGACTAGGAGTAGTTCTAAAGGTATGAGGAATCAGCATAATGTAGGTGGTTAACCCAAGGAGTAACAACAATAGATGTCATTCAGCTATAATTCCCATCTGAGCAATGAATTTTCATGGTCTGCACAATGGAGTTGGGAGAGTATGTAGGTATTGCAGAATGGAAGGATCTTGAATGATTGTAATGAAGTGAACAGTAGCTTCATTGTGCACAGCAAGGAGTAATGCATCAGATATAGCACTGAAAAATGAAGGAATAGCAGTCTAAGCATGCTATAAAAAGCTTAGTAGTAAGTTCACAAGAAATGGGTAGAAAACCCTAAAAAATCAAGTTTTAATTATTTTATTTTCCTTCTTATTTATTTGTCTATGTAGTTATGCATTTATTTATTTACTTTTTTGAGATAGAGTTTCTCTATGTAGCCTTACCCGACCTAAAACTCACTGTGTACCCCAGGATGGCTTCATTCTGTCTCAGATTGTAGAGTACTACAGTTACCAAGATGTAACACCAAGTCTGACTTATAATGAGTATTTAAAATATAGGTCTTAAATCTGAGTATACAATAAATCTAAGGCATATTAGAGCTTAAAACTCTTCTCTGACTCTTTATAACCAGAAGAATAAAATCTGAACTTATTAAAATCAATGACTCGATCTATCCTATCTCTGTTTCAAATGATTTTCACTCCTTATGCTTACTATTGTCTAAACTCCAGTCAATATGAGAAAATCTAACCTTCAGAATGTATTTTTAATGCAAAGCACCATTCTTCAAACATGGAAGCTTAATCCTGAATATCTGCATAAAATATAGTACCTGAAACAATTAGGAAATTCTATAATTCACCCAAGGGAATTATGTTAAATCCACAGTAAACATGATTGTCATAGCTATACTCCATGCAAATGTAAAGTACCACTGCACAGTATATTTGAACCCCCAGCACTTAGGATCCTAGTCCAATGTGCAGTGAGTAGGCTATCTAGAGCAATTCTTGAACACATGCAAGAGAAGTGTGTAGAAACCTTGTAATAATTATACTTTTGCATGTCTACTGACTTATTAGACTTGTAGGATAGCTATTTTCAATGCTTCTTTTTCCCTTTGTTAAATTACTAAAAAGTTAAGGTAAAGTTAAAGGCTGATATACTTAGTCTCTTAAGATCATGGGGGCTGGGGAAATGAAGCATCTGGTAAGAGTGCTTGCAACTCAAGCTTACCAACTTGAGTTTGATCCCCAGAACCCATGTAAAAAACCAGGCATGCTGTATGTATGGAGTTTGTCAATAAAGTTATTTAAAAACAGGCAGGGCTGAGCATGGCTGTAACCTCAGTGGTAGAGGATGAGGGATAGTGATAGTAGGTTCACGGGTCTTCAGGGATTGCTGCTCAGCCAGTCTAACTGCATAATGGTGAGCTCCAGGTTCAGTGAAATAGGACAGAAAAGTGATAGAGGATGATACTTGACATTCTCCTCTGCCCTCCATGAGCACGAACACATGAACACGGGACATGCATATCTGTACACACACTCACATGTATACCACACATGCATACTATAAATACAACATACCCACTCTTACACAACATACAGAGACATTTCAAGTTCTAACATTTTATGAGTCAATGAATGCTCATACTATATAAATTCAAACACCTAAATTGGATAGGCAATTTCATTTCCTTTTCCCAACAGCTACACAGTGATTTATTCAGTTAGTAAAAATTGAATGATGCTTTATCATATGAAGCATACTGTATTAAGTATTAGAGCATTGATATAAATAAGGTAAAATACATGTAATTAGCTAAATGAGTTTATACATATGCATATATGAGAAATACATATAAAAGAGCTGAAAATTCAGAAATGAATTGAGCACTTATGACCATACTTCAAGCAAACCACAGGAACTACTTTGATTGCATATATAATAAATGTAAAAAAGTTTAATATCACAATAGTTATGTTTTTTGTCTTTCCAGAACAGGGTATCTCTAAGTATCTAAGGCAGGCCTAGCACTCCTGCTCCTCCTGCCAAAGGCTTCCAAGTATTGAGATTACAGGCATATGCTTCCATAACCAATTATATTTTTTAAACAAATTGGGGTAAGTTCACATGGAAATGGAATAGAAACCATATGTCTGAGATAAGGCTGACCTTTTGGAAGTTTTGATTCAGTAGGCAGCAATGTATGAGAGAACATAACAGGTAAAGGGGTCCTTATAGTTAGGGTCATTTATATTAAAATTAAAAAGTTATTCCTATGGCTCTCCTGGATGCTAGAAAAGAATGACTATAAGTAGAAATAAATTGTAGGATGGCTACATTATGTGAAAGGCAGAACTTGAGGAGTCAGAATGACAAGGTAAGCTCTGAACTTACTATTAAAAGATAATCTCTACTTTGATGACAGCAGAGAAAACTAGTAGTTTTTTTTTTTTTTTTTTTTTTTTTTTTTTTTTTTTTTTTTTAACAATACAGTGCTAGACACAATGGCAATGGAAGAGAAACCAGACCACATTTCAAAGAAGTAATTACCATACCCAATAATTAATTTAGCATAATAAAACAAGTTTTTTGTGGGAAAAGAGGTTTATTTTGGCTTACAGGCTCAAGAGGAAGTTCCATGATGGCAGGGAAAAATGATGTTATGAGCAGAGGGTGGGAATCACCTCCTTGCCAACATCAGGTAGACAACAACAGGAGAGTATATCTGCAAGAGTAAATTGGCTGTAATACCCATAAGCCCACCCCTAACAATATACTGCCTCCTGGAGGTATTGATTCCCAAATCTCCATCAGCTGGGAACCTAGCATTCAGAACATCTAAGTTTATGGGGGACACCTGAATCAAACACATTCTGCTCCTGGCTCCCATAAACTGATAACCTTCCATGATGTAAAATGCAATGCATTAAATCCAACTTTAAAAGACCCCATAGTTTTTGTTAATCCCAATGATTTTCAAACATCCCCATAGTCCAAGATCTTTTAACTGAGTCGTAATACCAAAGCCAAAAAAAGCCCATAGTAGCATAGAATAAATATTCACACTGCAAAAGATGGCATTGGGCATAGCAAAGAAATACTTAAGCAATACAAGATTTGTAGGGAAAACACCAAACTCTGTAGCTCCAAGTCCAACAACTACAGTGACAAGTCTCTAAGTCTGATAATTCTAACCAGCAACAAGTCTCTGAAGTTCCAATTCTGCCCCTCCAGCTAGGCTACTCACAGTCCTGGAAAACTTGATCCAGGGTCGGCAGCTTTCCTTAGCAGCCATCTCATGGTCCCGACATCTCCACTGGGTCTCCACTGCAACTCACGGTCCTTCCTCACAGGTCCATTGGGTCTCCATGTAGGCATCCAGCAAACCTGCTTCACACTGCCCATGGCCAGTTCCAAAACACAAGACTGTGTTGCAAATTCAATGACCCTCTCTTTTCTGCATTTCTTATACTCCATATACCAGGTGGGGTGCCAATTTGTTAATCCAGGGGGAAATAAAACAGACTTTGAAGAACAGGACACTCCTTGAGCATTCAGGCCCCTTCAAAAGACTGCATTCTTTCTGTGGTTCCAATGCAGGTCAGATGGCCCAATTTCAATGGTTGTAATTTCTCAATTGAAGCTGAATGGGCAGAAGTTTCACCCAAAGATTTCATTTTTTCTGTGCCATATCCATCTGCTTATACCAGTCCATTTCTACACAATGGAACCATGCACAACTTCTCAGGACATGTCCATAACAGCAAGCCTCTCACACAAACTACTTCTAGCACAGTCCAGGCAAAGCTCTTTCTTGCTCTCATGAGCCAGACGTCACAGTCCATAGTTCTTAGTGCATTCAAGTCTTTCAACTCTGATCAGAATAGTCCATCAAGTTGTACTTACAGCACTGAAAAGCATCTCTTAGGCCAATATTTCAAATCAACTTCAAAAGGCCAAAGCCACACAGTCAGGTGTCTAGCAGCAAATGGCACCACTCTTGGTACAACTTTACTGTTGCAGTAAGGTTCCATTGCTGGCAGAAAACACCCGACCAAGAGCAGCTTGTGGGAAAAACAAATGTTTATTTTGTCTTACAGACTCAAGGGGAAGCCCCATGATGGCAAGGGAAAATGATGGCATGAGCAGAGGGTGGACATCACCTCCTTGCCAATATCAGGTGGACAACAGCAACAGGAGAGTGTGCCAGACACTGGCAAGGGGAAACTGGCTATAATACCCATAAACCTGCCCACAACAAAACACTGCTTCCAGGAGATAAAAAAAAAAGTTTATTAAATTTCAAAGGGATCATGAAGAAGATAGTGTTAATGTATATATAGGGGGATATGCAAAGAGGATCTATACTGGGAGGAAAGCTGAAGAGACAGGCTTCAATGTGTTAATTTTAACATGATAATTTTCAAGTGCTACAGAGCCACACTATCTTTTTCCATTCATTGCACAACTAGGTGTAGATAAAAGCATAAGAAAATATCTACATGCTACACTAAATCATCAGAGGTAATTAAAAAAAATCATGGTATGTCATAGTAAAACTGTCATTATTAAACTTAAACTCTTTTGGCATGTAATTTTCAAATTGGCTGATAAGCTGCCAAAAAATATCAAGTGTGCCTAGATACCATGCTAGCCTTATAATATGGGAAATTTTAATTGTACAAATACTGTTACACAATATGTGGTTCCTTATTCATAAAGAAAACTAAATGTTTCATTGAAATAAAATCTATTATTTTATTGTCACACCTTTGGGACTATATCTGAATAATATGAAATATACCATACACATATACACAGTCATTTATTAATATTTTATTTTTATTTATTTATTTGACAGAGAGAAAGAGAGAGAGAGAGAGACAGAGAATGGGAATGCCAGGGCCTCCAGCCACTGCAAACGAACTCCAGACACATGCACCACCTTGTGCTTCTGGCTAACGTGGATCCTGGGGAATCCAACATGGGTCCTTTGGCTTTGCAGGCAAGTGCCTTAACCACTAAGCAATCCCTTCAGCCCACACATTCTTTTTGTTTGTTTGTTTTGTTTTTGTTTTTTTTAAGGTAGGATCTCACTCTGGCCCAGGCTGACCTGGAATTCACTATGTAGTCTCAGGGTGGCCTCAAACTCACGACTATCCTCCTACCTCTGCCTCCCAAGTGTTGGGATTAAAGGCATGTGCCACCACGCCTGGCTACCACACATTCATTTTTAACAGTGTGATGTATCTGGTTTCTTTCCTGATTGCATGCATGTGAAAACAATCTATGCATATACCAAGTGTTGAACTTGGGAAATGGAGATATTTATGTTTAAAAAAAACAGAATCACAGTATGATGTGTATAATTCCAGTTACTTTTAGAAAATTATGGATACTTTTAGGTACAAACAGGGTTAAGGCCACTGGGGAATGAACCCTTCCTTATAATTAGCAACTTAAACTAGTATTCTGATTACTGATCAAAACTATATGATCTGATTTGAATCTCTGGCCCTGGGTAGGTATATGACATTAATTTCCCAGATTATAAGAATACCATCTAGCCATATGTTTTCTGGTAAAGAACAAGGACACATCATTGTCCCCCCCAATTAGAGTTAATGTAGGTGAGCCTATCAATCACATGTGTAGGAAGATGCCTCTCAGGAAATGCCATCTCTTTCTAGAGACTTTAGAAATAGCATGAAATCTAACTAAAATCTGAGTTCACACAACAATCTCCTTAGCTGTTGTCCACTCTCATTCCTTGAGTGTTCTGCTCTACAGTGATCCCTTCAGCCATCACCCACTCTCTCCCCTTTAGAGTGCTTCACTTTACCCTGCAATATGAACCACCCATATTCTAATATTATGTTGTGTGTGTCACCTGAATTCTCTCATCAGAGACTGTAAGGGCCATGAATCCTGGGACCATTGACATAGGGATCCTGGAGGAATCTTTTGATGTTTCCACCAGTTTTCAATCTGATTTTCTTCCTTTTCATCGCAGTCAGGCATGGACTCCCCTTCCTTGGATAAAGGCCAGAGAACTCCCTGCTCCTTTCCACTTACAACTTCCCTTTGTGTACATAATACCTAGTTAGATATTAGCAAGCTTTAAAGTCATATAGTATAAAGGGTACCTAAAAGATAGAGCTATACCATAGTTCCTTTGGCCATTGCCCTCTCTCATCCCCTGAGACTATTCTACTTTGCAATGATTCTGTTGACCAATGTCCAGTGCACCCCTTGAAAACTTTGTAATAAACTCCATCTACCTTGTACATGATATTCTGTGTGTTTTGTCTAAATTCTTTCAGTTGGGATCACAAGTAACAAGAGGATATCAAGGGGACTCAAGAGAGAAATCCTCTTTTTGGATGCATGAAAAATTAAATCTTTATTGTACTGTGCTGAGCTTGAGCTAAGCTATATCATGTCTAGTGTTACTTCTGGGAGAAAGAAGAACAACTGTATTCACAGGGGAAGTTCTAGACAAGGGACAAAGTGCACAGAGTCTCTGGTGGCCACAGTCAGGGTGTGGAGTATATCCTAGCATAGGCAGCTCCCAGGCCTGCACAAACAAACAAAGTAAGGGCCACACAAAACATTACTCCAAAATTGATTAGCAGTTAAAAGCCTGTCTGTGAAACCTAAGGACCCAGGTTCAATTCCTCAGGACCACATAAGCCAAATGCACAAGGTGGCACATAGTTCTGGAGGCCCCAGTGTGCCCATTCTCTCACTCCCTCTTTATCTCTCAATGTATATCTGAATATTTTTATAAAAGTAAAAAAAAAAAAAAAACTAAAATAACTCCAGATGATGCCAAAGTCTCTCCTTATAGTTTCCAGCCACATCACACATAAGGATTTACTATCAAGGAACAGGAAGAGAAGTTGATTAATGGAGTAATGGATAAAGTGCTTGCCTCAGCACCCAGGAAAGTAGTAAGATGTGGCACCCTGCTTGCTTATAATCTCAGTTGTTTGGGAGGTAGAAATAGGGAGTCCTTGGGCAAGCTAGTTATATAGACTAAATCAGTAAGCTTTGAGTTCAAGCGAGAGACCGTGTCTCAGTAAAATAAAGTGGAGAACAATTAAGGAAGATACCAACATCAATTTCTGGCCTCCACATGCACACACACACCAACACCCACACATGTGCCCATACATATAATAACATGTATAATAACATGCATGAAAACATGCATAAACACATGCATACCACACACGTATACACACATACATTCACACACAAAAGAAATGGAAAGATAGAGAAAATCCAGCTATGGTTTCCTTCCAGGGTCCCTGAGCATGGGCACAACAATGTGAAGCAAAGGCAAATAGCCTTAAAAATTAATCTTTCAGTATTTAAAAATATGCAGGTAACAGGAATAAGATGAAATCATTGTTCTCAAATAGTTTTGTCGACTGATGCCTTTTGAATGCTGCTTCCCATAACTCCATGAAAAATCATAATCTACTTTTTATTTTGTTTACTTGCTTTTTCTTTTTAAATATTTTATTTATTTATTTGTAAGGAGAGAAAGATTGAAAGATAGAGAATAAATATGGGTGAGCCAAGGCCTCTAGCTGCTATAAACGAACTACAGATGAATGCACCTCTTTGTGCATCTGGCTTTCCATGGGTACTAGTGAAATGAACCTGGGTGGTTAGGCTTTACAGGCAAGCACCTTAGCCACTCAACCATCTCTCCTGCCCCCATCATCTACTTTTTGAAATTTCAACATGGAATTAGTATTTTAATAGAACTCAAAGTACTGTCTGATATTTTTCTCTCACAATGCAAAATCTATTCCCAGTATGATTTTATTTATATTTAATTTTTATTAACAACTCAACCAGTCAATTTATTTTATAATTTTTGGAAAGACCCACTATTTGATTCTGCTAAAATATATTTCCAACAGATTAAAAGAGAACGCTGTAACAAATTATTTAATCCATTTAAATGACACACGGTTCTTCAGCCTGAAGATGAGACTATCCATTTTTATGCTTAAATTTGATAAAGCATGGGCAGCATTGTAGAATAGCATCAAAGGGTATGATCTAATAGTAATAGACAGAGAAAAAAACAAGAAAGACCACCCAGTTATTTATAGACCTTTGTACAGCATTGCTTCCTACTAGTATGTAGCTATCCCACTTCTGAAATGGGGGTCTTATACCCTAGAGTCAAATAAGGTAGTTCAGAGAATTTCTTTATGGCAAGCTCTTACATGAAAAGGCAAAAGAGGGTTAGAGTAATGTTTTCAGGTTTTATAGCTAGCTTTGGGAAAAAGGTTCTGGTTGGTATGACCTGTCTTGGAGGAAAAGAATTCTACTTTCTATTGCTTGCTTCTGGGGAAAATGATGATGACAGATAGGAAGGCAGAAGAAAGTCAAAAAGTCAAAGAGAGACTTTGCTTCTGAGATATCCTCTTAGGTTTTAACGTTGGAACATAATTTTCTGAGCTCCATAAATCTAAAATAAATTTAAATACGAAACTCTGTTTTCCAGCTTTCTTATTTCAGTGTGTATGAATTTCTGACATAACAAGTACTATTGTATGCCTACAAATCTAGCTGCTTTAAATAAAAAGAATAAAATACCTTCAATCTACTACAATCACCAAAATAAAAAAAAAATGCTACACTGTAGTGTACATGTTTTCCTTATAATGTATCCATTTAAATGCAGATGACCCAAGACAATAAAAAATGTCTTCGCCTAGATGGATCATATATATGATAATGATGAAGAGATTAAGACATTGCAATTTGTACCTCACTGGGTCAAGATTTGGTTTCAAATCTCTTTAGAGCTTCATTTACATTAAAATTAGTAGTTACAAAGAATTGTATCTGACTTACAGTTTAATGAAATGAAGAAGAAATAGAATAGCTGCCTAACAGTTGCAGATGGAACTCTACTTTTGGTAGAATGTAACTGCAAATCCTATACTGCCACTAAATACACATTAGTAACTAAACTGCAAGATGAAGACGACTATAAAGTTTGACCTTATAAAAGAATAATGAGAATCAATCACTGTGAATAGCCTTTAATGCAATGTTAAATGCAGTGGTGTCTGAAGGCTAAAGTATATAAACTCCAAAATGTTTCTTCAGACCATAGCAATTTTTAAAATTAAAGAACGATCCATAGCCTTATCTTGTTTTCTTCTTCCTTCTCTTTCTTTCTTTCTTTCTTTCTTTCTTTCTTTCTTTCTTTCTTTCTTCCTTCATTTTTTCTCTCTTTCTCTTTCTTTCATTCCATCTTCTCTTTTCTTTTTTGTTCATGCTTCCAGGAGAAGGGTATTATTGTAAGAGCAACAAATAGCTTTTTAAAATATTGAGCATTTGTATTACAATAAATAGAAAACTGTTTCTACATTTAAATGAATATACTTTACATTCAAATAAGTTAAGAATTTGTGATATCAGTAAACAGGTTTTGCTCAATGAGGTTTATGTCCTTAAACCTTTCATGGTGTCCATGAAAAAGATGAAAATCACCTTTTGAGCACATTTCTATAGTAAAATTTGAATTCAGAGTAAATAATAATTTTTTGTATCTCATTAACATTTATTTAAAGATGATTTGGTTAATAGTAATTATATTAATTTTTGTTATTTACAGCTTCAGTCTCTATTATTAGTTAAATAAATCTATCTCTAGGTAAGCATTCCTCTTAAAAAAAATATTATGTGCTTTAAGATTACCAAAGCAGAAGTGATTGGTCATAGTGATACAGGAAATTTGGATGTTCTTGAGAGCTTTTCATGGCTCTTGCATGGGCAATAACTCAGGAGCTGGTGTGCTGGACAGTCACATTCATACAAGGCTTCCACTGAATTAGTGGCCTCCGTGTTCTTGTCTTGTAAATTAAAGAATTGCATTCACACAAGGGATACATTTTTTAAAAATAATTTATATTGATTTATTTTCAAGCAGAGAGAGATAGAAGAGAGACAGACAGAGAGAATGGTCACAACAGGGACTTCAGCTATTGCAAATAAACTCCAGATGTATGTGCCTCTTTGTGCATCTGACTCTACATGGGTACCTGGGAATCAAACCTTTTGCTTTGCAGGCAAGGACCTTAATTGCTAAGCCATCTCTCCAGCCCCAAGGGCTCAGTTTTAATGTTTATATATTTATTTGGGAGAAAGAGAGAAGAGGAAAAGAGAAAGGGAGAAAAAGAGAGGGAAAGACAGAGAATGGACACTCCAAGGTCCCTGACCAGTGCAAATGAGCTACAAATGCATATACTACTTTGTTCATCTGGCTTTATGTAGGTATTGAAGAATTGATCCCAGGCCATCAGGCTTTATAAGCAAGTACCTTTACCCACTGAACCATCTCTCCAGCCCCAAGAGTATTGAGTTTTGAAATATTTTATTATATAGTTTATAAGATAGAGTGTGGTGGTGTTTTGATTTAGGTGTTCCCCATAGACTTAGGTGTCATGTCCCCAGCTGGTGGCAATTTAGTAATTAAACCTTCCTGGAGGCAGTGTATTCCTGAGGGCAGGTTTATGCTTGTCATAGTCAGCTTTCTCTTGCCAGTGTTTGGCACACTCTCATGTTGCTATTATACACCTTATGTTGGTCAGGAGGTGATATCCACCCTCTGCTCATGCCATCATTTTCTTCTGCCATTGCAGAGCTTCCCCTCAAGTCTGTAAGCCAAAATAAACCACACAAGAGCAGCTTGTGTGATTTCTGCCAACAATTTGAACCTGACTGCAACAGTAAAGTTGGTACTGAGAAGTGATATCATTACTGCAAGAAACCTGAGTGAGTGAATTTGGACTTTTGGAGCTTATTTTCAGGATGAATGTGGAAGGATTAGAAACTTTGGCCTAAGAGATGCCTTCCAGTGCTATTTGTACAGCTTGTTGGACTATTCTGGTCACAGTTGAAAGACCTGAATGCATTATGAACTAAGGACTGCGAGGTTTGGCTTATGAGGTTGAGAAAGATAATTGCTTGGACTGGGCTAGAAGCAGTTTGTGTGAGAAGCTTGCTGTTATGCCTGTGTCCTAGGAACTTGCACATTGTGTAGAAATGGACTGGTGTGAGCAGAGGGATATGACACAGAAAAAATGAAATCTTTGGGTGAAACTGTTGCCTGTTCAGCTGCAACTGAGAGATTACAACTATTGAGATTGGGCCAACTGAATTGCATTGGGATAACAGAAAGAATGAAATATTTTCAAGGGGCCTGAAGGCTGAAGGAGTGTCCTGTTCTTCAAAGTCTGCTTTATTACCCCTTAGATTAACAAATTGGCACCCTACCTGGTATTGTGGAGTATAAGAAATGCAAGAAAGAGAGGGTCATTGAATTTGCAACATGGTCTTGTGTTTTGAAAATGGCCATGGGCCGGGCGTGGTGGCACACGCTTTAATCCCAGCACTTGGGAGGCAGAGGTAGGAGGATTACCGTGAGTTTGAGGCTACCCTGAGACTACATAGTTAATTCCAGGTCAGCCTGGACCAGAGTGAAACCCTACCTCGAAAAAGAAAAAAAAAAAAAGAAGAAGAAGAAGAAGAAGAAAATGGCCATGGGCAGTGTGAAGCAGGTTTGCTGAATGCTTACATGGAGACTTGAAGGAGCCCTGAGGATGGACCATGAGTTGCAATGGAGAAGCAGTGGAGATGGCAGGTCCACAAGATGGCTGCTAAGGAGAGCTGCCAGCCCCAGATGAAGTTTTTATCCAGGACTGTGAGTGGCCTAGCTGGAATGGCAGAATTGGAACTCCAGAGAATTGTAGCTGGTTAGAGTTATTGGACTTGGAGAATTGTCACTGACTAGAGTAATCAGATTTGGAGCTACAGAGTTTGATGTTTGCCCTGGTTGTTTAAAATTTTGCATTGGTTGAATATTTCTTTGCTATTCCCAAAGCCATCTTTTGCAGTGTGAATGTTTATTCTGTGCATTATGTTTTCTTTTTCTTTTTGTTATTATGGCTCAGTTAAAAGATCTTAGACTATGATAATGTTTGAATATAATTGGGATTGATAAAAACTATGAGGACTTTTAAGGTTGGACTGAATGCATTGCATTCTACATCATTATGGTTATGTTTATCGGGGCTAGGGAAGGAATGTGGTAGTTAGATTCAGGTGTCCCCCATAGACTTAGGTGTTCTGAATGTCATGGCCCCAGCTGATGGCAATTTGTGAATTAAACCATCCTGGAGGCAGTGTATTGCTGGGGAATGGCTTATGGATGTTATAGTCAACTTCCTCTTGCCAGTGTTTGGCACACTCTCCTGTTGCTGTTGTCCACCTTATGTTGGCCAGGAGGTGATGTCCACCCTCTGCTCATGCCATCATTTTCTTCTGCCATCACAGAGCCTCCCATTGAGTCTATAAGCCAAAATGAACATTTTGTTTCCCACAAACTGCTCTTGGTCAGGTATTTTCTGCCAGCAATGTGAACCTGACTGCAACAAGTGCAAAAGAAAGAGAGAATGCAGAGCACTAGTTCAAAGGGGATTTAAGAGGGAATTCCCAGAAAATGAGGAAGCCTACCTAAAGTCCTAGATTGGGGTCTTTTATGGGATGGAAAGGGAACAATCTTCCAAGGAATTTTAATCCTCCTGGAAAGGGAACTATTCTAAGAAAAGGAAACTCATTTAAGGAATAAGAGATCTAGCAAGGGACTCAAGTTTAGAGAAAATGAGATCTAGGGAGGGAAATTTCTTTATGCAGGAAGAGATCAAAAAAAAAAAAAAAAAAACACAGAGCCCGGCATGATGGCACATGCCTTTAATCCCAGTACTTGGGAGGCAGAGGTAGGAGGATTGCCATGAGTTTGAGGCCACCCTGAGACTACATAGTTAATTCCAGGTCAGCCTGGACCAGCGTGAGACCCTACCTCGAAAAACCAAAAAAAAAAAAAAAAAAAAAAAAAAAAAAAAAAAGAAGAAAGAAAAAGATTCCCCATCACAAACTCAAGGACATTTCTTGCCCCTGCAGTCTCATAGACATGTCTTGTCTTTAGTCACTATTTAAAGTATACTTTTGGGGGTCTCAATATTTGTGACAGATTCTTTATTATATATTTTTCTACTCATTCATCTTCTTTTCACACATCATTGTATAATGAAAACATGTAATTCAAAGTTACCTATAGAGATAGAAGGAAAGCATGGAGACAGGGTAAAAATGCTATTCTATATCCTGACATTTATGATGTTTACCCAAATGTAGGCACATATTGAATTTCATTGCATTAATCAATTTTCTATAAGTGTGAAAAACTACTTGAGATGATGATATTGTAAAGAGAAAAGAAATTTTATATATATACAGTATAATAATTTTATCATCTCTAAAACACTCAGATGCTCATGAAATATATATATATAAGGCCTATTATTTGACATATAGGTAAACTCATTTGTAAACACAAAACAATCAAGTACAAAGATTATTTCAACATTAATATAACTTAATTGTTTCACTGGTCAAAAATGTAAGAATATGTAGCTTTTCTATATATTAAAGGTATTAGTAGAACTATCAGAAAGGATGGTACATTATAATGAGGAGCAATATTTATCATATAACTAGTTATTAGCTTAAATACAAAAATATCAACCTAACTGAGAAAAATTCAAAATAATTTGTGATTTGGAGACGTGATGAACATTTTAAACATTTTAAAATTGTAACTATATAAATTACTATGACAAATTAACTACCTGGTAATTAAGCAAAAATTATTTTGTGATAGAAACATAATTTTAATGAACATAATAAAAAAGAAAAATATGTTGATTTGCATATCCAAATTCATGATGGAAAGAAAATGTGCCCATCTAAGAACTAGAAACTCAAACACCATCAAAATTTCATTCCTGGGCTGGGGACATGACTTAGTGGTTAAGGCGATTGCCTCCAAAGCCAAAGGACCTAGGTTTGATTCCCCATCACATGCATAAGCCAGATGCACAAGGTGATGCATGTGTCTGGAGTTAGTTTGCAGTGGCTGGAGGCCCTGCTGTGCCCATTCTCTCTCTGTCTTTCTCTCTCTCTCTCTCTCTCTGCTTCTCTCTCTCAAGTAAAAATTTTTAAAAATTCCATTCCTAATGTGCCTTCTCCCTGTCTGGTAGTGCAAATGTGTTGTCTAGGACATAAACTTAGTGCTCTTCAATTCCAGAAAGAGAGAGGAAAGTAATTTTCTGCCACACCTCCAGTTTGCATACCCAGTGGAAATGTATCTGACCTACTACATGAGCGATCACAGAGAACACCTGATAATTTAAAACAATGTAAAATTCCTCTAATTTTGAAAAGCTAAGTCAGAGGAAAGATTATAACAGTAAAGAGAAAAAACCTTCAGGACTAATAGGAAAGTTGGAGTAAGTTGGACAACCCCCATTTCTAATTATTGTATAATGAAAACTTGCATATTGTATGTAAATATCTTAAAATCAATACATAAGTTTAGTTCACATTCAATAAGATTTTGTAGGATGTATGTGGCAAAAAGTGAGGATTTAAAGGACTGGGGAGATTAGTCAGTGTGGTAGTTTGAATATATGTCCCCCAATATATTCAGTGTTTTATTAGTTATAGTTTGCATCTTCAATCACCTTGCTAGAGGCAATGTCACTGGGGGCTGGTCTTAAGGTGTGGTGATGGTTTGAGATTCCATTGTAAAGATATGCAAATGTGCCTAGCAGGAGTTCCTGAAGTGTGCTGTGTGACCTTTTGGCTGTAGTTTTGCTCTGTGTGCTGTGGTGGCTGGCTGGTTGGTTTCTCTTTCTCTCTGCTTGGCCCTGTGGAGAGCAGGCCGCTTCTTCTGCCATTATGGAACTTCCCCTCGATCTGTAAGCTTCAATAAATAATATCCCTTCCTCCATAACTGTGCCCGGTCTGGAAGTTCATCTCAGCGAACCTGAAGCTGTCTGCTACAGTCAGTGATTAAAAGTGCTTACTTGCAAAGCCACGTAAAGCCAGATGTACAAAGTAGTGCATATTTCTGAAGATTTTTGCAGCAGCAGCAAAAGACCTTTGCAGGCCCATTCTTTCGCGGTCTCTCTCTCTCTCTCTCTCTCTCTCTCTCTCTCTCTCACAAATAACTTTTTTATTAAAAAAGAAGGAATTTTAAATATACACTTATAAGGCAGTTGTATAAGTGACTTTGCAATATAAGCTTTTGTATCATAAGATAATCACTCTTTGCATAATAGAATATACAAGAAACAAATGTGTAGCACATCCATTGTCTTATGTGGTACAACATAAACTTCCTTTTAAATGTTTTAATATTTATTTATTTATTTGAGAGAGAGATAGTGAGGGAAAGAATGAATAGGCTCACCAGAACCTCAGCCATTGCAAACTCCAGACATGCATCACATCACCATGTGCATCTGGCTTACATGGGTTCTGGGGGAGTTGAACCTAGGTCCTTAGCACGTCTAATGAAAAAAAAAAAAGCAGAAACATTTGATTTTCATAGAAGCCTGGCAAACAAAGTAGTGAACAATGAGACCTTGAATCATGGGCATAAAATTCTCCACATATGCATTATGGTACACACACACTTTTATTCACATACATAAGCACACACATACATATACATGCATTATAAATACATATACCAAAAAAGAAAATATATACTGTAGTTTGTTATGTCAATTTTTAAAATATATAAAATTTGATTTTTATGTTTTTTTTTCAAATATTTATTAATTTAATTTTATAGCTCCTTAATCCTTATCTTGATTAGGAGTACTATTAAGACTGTGCAAAGTTTTCAGAACCAAAAGCAGACTGGGAAGAGGTAGTAAATAGTTTCAATGTCATATGTTTATGAGACTGTAATCCACCACTCCACAGAGAACAGAAGGTGAAAAGTAGAGACTAGTAAGTGCATAACTGCATCTTACAACCCTTCACTCGTGAAATTAGATTTCACACTGCTGTAGATTTATTCTTGTTAATAATACCTTCATTGGGGCTGGAGAGATAGCATAATGGTTAAGGCATTAACCCATGAAGCCTGAGGACCCAGGTTTGATTCCTATGAACCCATGTAAGCCAGAAGCACAAAGGCGGCACATGTCTGGAGTTCATTTTCAGTGGCTGAGGCCCTGGTGTGCCCAATCTCATTCTCTCCCTCTCTCTTTCTCCCTCTGTCTCTTTCTCTGTCTCTCTCTCTCTCTCAAATAAATAAAATGTTTTTAAAAAATAAAAATGTAAAAAATAATAACTTCATTAACAGTGAAGGTATAAAGACCAACTAAATGAGAACAAATTTCTACTATTTAGAGATTGATACAGTAGTGGAGTCACTCATGCCCTCTTGACTTTGAAGAATTGAAGATATATAGCAATGTTTAAAAATTATAGAGGATGGTCCAGGCATGCTCTCCTTGGAAAGGTTAGAATGGAGAAGCTACCAGCCTGCAATCTAGAACTAAGTACTGTGTATAATTCATTTGGGGAATATATTTGTCTGTTTCTGGTTAGTTCCAAGTTGGAAGCTGAGGACAAAATTATAGGAAAGCTGTAATTACTGACCAACTCCTGACTATTCTAGGCTCATTACTACAGGTGTGGTTTCACTTCCCGGCTGGTTCCTGTGGAGGCTGTGGGTCTGCTTTTTATTTTAACATCCGATCCAGTACAGTTCATGTGCCTACCCAGTGTTTCAGAATTTTATTTACTGTGTTGGTCTTCTATCATGTGAACTATGCTAATTACTATCCCAAGGAAATGTGAGTGGTGAAGGAGGAACATAATTTAACAAGCTTTTCTAAAATTCAATGGTTTTATAACTTCAGTGGGAACCATAGTCACCACATGGGCTGATTAAAACAATTTGCTAAATACTAAAGCCAGAATTCCTCATCTAGTAATTTCATGGGGAGACTCAAAATTTGTATTGCAAACAATTTCCCTGGTGAGCCTGATGCTGCCTGTCTGAAACTACACTTAAGAACCACTGCTTAAGTTCATGCTTTCACAGTTGGGCTTCTCCCTTTCTTTTGCAGGCTATTACAGATACACTAGAGCAGTATGTTAGGCTTGGTACATAGCTCGCTCCCATAATCCTAGTACTTGGGAGTCAGAGACAAGAGGATTGCTATAAGTTTGAGGCCAATGTACACTATAGAATTAGTTGCAGAGAAGTCTGACCTACAAATCAAGACCCTGTTATAAAAAAGAAAAGTAAAGAAAAAACTAAAGACCCAACCAAAAAAATCTGTCATCCCAGATTTTTATACTATCTCATTGCTGTATTTAATATATCAGTTTTGTTTATTGAGGTAGGGAACAATAAACAATTCTTAAGCCTTCATCTTGTTAGAAATCAAAACTACTTCAAAGATATAAATAGTAGCTTAGTTCTAAAATATTTTAGTTTTATGAAATTGAGAAGAATATCTTAAATGAACTAATAGAAAAAGTTAAGTATATTTATAACTTAAATAAATGCCCACATAATATATTAAAGAATTTAATAACATTTTAATAACATATTCTTAATGCTGTGTCTCAATACGCTTTATATCGTTACCTAAAAATACACGTATTCTCACTTTTTGATATAATATTACTATCTTCCAGTTTCCTTATTAACTTACTAGTTAAAAAGAAAATACTAGCAGGGGTTAAATCACATTTTCATGGAGTCATAATTTCACAGTTTAAATTTAATTAACAATGTTTACAAAAAATATGAGACACCAAAAACCATTTTTCTCAAATTACTTTTTATTCATTAAATAAAATGGGCATTCTTCAGCAATCTTTGGCACCTTTAGGTAACTTGGTTTAATAGAATATACAGTACAGTGTCTACCACATTTTCTTCAGAAGTTCACACTGAAAGTCATCTTTTGTCCACATTTGAGTATTTGTGATATGTTATTGTATCAGTTGTTCTGTTTCTTTCACTGATCAACTTTACAGCATAATCACTTCTCTTAATAGTAGAGAAATTATTTACATGCATATTAATTGCTTATTCCTTCTTTGAAACGTCTTTGTTATAGCAGTAATATTATTATTATAGGAGAGACAATTTTTTACCTCTAGTCTTTTAGAGTTTTTTGGCTGTGTTTGAAAATTAATTAGGCCTAAGACAAATCAACAGGAGAAAAACATCCAAATGCATTTGATATATGGTTTCTACAACATTGAGGGTCTGTAAAAGGAAATAAAGACACCAATATGCACTTAGAATTGAACATTTACATTCTGGAGTTAACTAAGTGCAGCAAATAGACAAAATAAAGCAAACAGGACTGTGAGTGTAGTTAATTGAATAGTGAAGTAGTTAGGAAGAAAAGATTCATTTTTAAAAGCTTGTTGGTGAAGTTTCAGTTTCCTATTCTTGAAGGTAATAATGATATTTCTTCATCTATAAGTAGTATAAGTATCTAAACATAAAACCTTACCTAAGAGAGACAAAGCACTCTACTACTAAGATACACAATCAGGATATATTAGCATTCTTAATCTTTATACATCAGCATATGAACTTTTATTTTTTTAATCTTTTTGACAACTTCCACAATTATACACAATAAACCATGATAATTCCCTCCCCTCCCCCACTTTTGCCTTCACAAATATACTCTCCATCATATCCCCTACCCCTCTCAATTAGTCTCTCTCTCTCTCTCTCTTTTTTTTTTTTTTTTTTGGATGCCATCATCTATTCCTCCTATTATGAAGGTCCTGTGTAAGTACCAGGCATTGTGAGCTCAGGGATATACAAACCATTGTTTGTTGTAAGGCTGTATTATAAGCAGTCTTATGCAGTCCTACCCTACCTTTGGCTCTTATATTGTTTATGGCCCCTCTTCTGCAATGGACTCTGAGCCTCAGAGGGTGTGATATGGATGTTTCAGTGGTTAACAGTCCTCTGTCACTTCTATCAGTACTATGGTGTGTTTTGAGTCACCCCAGAGGTCACTGTCATCTGAAAAAGATAATTTTCTCTAACCCCAAAGTAAGAGTAGCATTAATATCTGAGTATGAACATTAAGAAAAGTCCTTAAAGGGCAGTTTGGTGAGCATAATGTATGAGTTTAGCTAGACACCGGTAGGTGTTACACACTAGGGCTCATGACTTCTCCGTCATAGATTTTCAGTACCAGGCATACATTTCCTCCCGTGGAGTGGGTCTCCAGTCCAATTAGCGAGTGGTTGGTTTCCCCCAAAACAAACATGCCAGTATTCAACCCATTGGCTCACTTGGCCTGGCTGGCCAAACATAAGGCTTGCAGTGTCCACTGTTATCTCCACTGATGACTTGTCTCTCCCATGGAGCCGCATGCACTGTAGCTTCTGGCAGGTTTCTGTTAGCAAGTCTATGGGGAGGAGGTTTTCAGGTCAGCTCCAGCTTGATTTCTCAGTGACCTTGTAGCCCAGGCATGTGAGTCTTCAGTGATAGAGTCTTACCATCAATTCCTGGTAGGAAACCAAGAGCCTTGGCAATGGCCTGTAATGTTTTGGGGATATCAGGGACTTCCCTGGCCAAAACTCACTGGGAGATATCCCATTCCTGGCACTGAAATTGTCCAGTAACAATCTGTGGCTTCTGGGTGTTACATTGTCCAAACAAGTAGGTTTCCATATGGATTATTTGTACCCTCTTTAATTTTGATTAACACTCCCCCTACCTTTCCATTACTCAATCTCTTTCCCTGACCTCAATTAGGCCATTCCACCCCCAGTAATCTATTCATCTATTTACATATATACAATATCATCCCCTTAAGTCTACCCCTCTCCTTCATCCTGTACAGGCCCTTTCTAGCTTACTGTCCTCTGTTCCCAATTTTTATGCCAACTCATGTATAAGTCGCAAAACGAAAGACAAGACCTTTAGGGATGGAGGACCAAATTAGGGAATCCTCAGATTCCACTCTCAGGGGACCAACCAGTCCCCAAATCCCTTCAAACAGCCACCCTAGCCATAGTAACAGCCACCGCCCTAGCCAAGCTCCCAGCCCTAGGTTCCTCCAGCACTAGCTAAGGGGACCTAAGCCAGCAAATTAGTGTTCCCCCACCATAGGTTCTCTCCCTCAGGGAACTCCACAAGCAAGCTCCATCACTCACACCACCCCACCCCCACCCTCCTTGCCTGCACGAACTTCACTAATTCAGTCCTTTTGTGGCCCCACCCCACCCTCCTTGCATGCAAGAAATCCTCTCTCTCTCTTTCTCTCTAGGTCCACATGGCCCCACCTCCATCCCCCCTACTTGTGGGATCTCTAGTCTATAGGTCCCTGTGCTGTCCCACCCCCACCCTCCATGCCTGTGGGAACTCCACTCACTCGCTTGGTCCCACGCTACCCCACCCCAACCCCAGGTGAGTGGGAACTGCCAACGCAAAGGTCAAACACTATCCCCCCTGCTGCCCCACCCTCCCTCCCCCCTTCCTTGACCCAGACACAGGCCAAAAAGTTATTCTTCACCACTCCCTCCCTTTTCCTGCCACCCAACCTGGACCACCACCAATCCCCCCCCCCATGTGCTTCACCTGACCTGTAGCAATCCCACATCACTGCTCTGTCTTGTCACAGAACCCTGAAATCCAAGCCACTCCCTGCAACATAGTCCCAATAGAACCACTGTCCCATCCCCTCAACTCTCAGCATCATAGAACTACCACACATTCCCATACTCCCCCTCTGCAGTCCAGATATAACACCAATCTGCTTTGACCCATTTCTCCCCACCCCTATCCCTCAGGCCACCTGACCATGCACTCCAATACCCTGAACAACCAAAGAACAAGCCCCATCATCACAGCCTCATGAGCTCCTGCACTCTGAGCAGGCAGACCCCACTGCCATTGGAAGCTTAATCGAAACAAACAATAAAGGGAATAATCACTGAAGACACTTCCTGCTAAAGTTAACAAGATTCCTTCACTGTGATGGGCAGACCACAATGAAAAAGGAATAACATGAAAAATCAAATGCAACTAAATCCAATAAGACTGCCCAGTCCCACAATGGATGTCTCTAACCAAAACATAGAAGAGATAATAGGATCAGAACTGCAAAATGAAGATATAAGCAATGCAACCCTGGTCAAGAAAATACCATAACTTGCAGAAAACAACATAGGGCCAATAGTTGTATGAATGATCTTCTCATGAGATTAGACCTACTAGAAAAGAACCAGGAAAGGCTACAAACACAGTTAAATGAACTGAAGGAGAGAAAAAAAAAAGAGAGAGGGACCTCAATAACAAGCTGGCTAAGCTCAATGAAGACATAAATAAATGCAAGGATGAATTCCAAGAAGCACTAAAAAAATCAGAAAATGATGTGAAAAGAGAACTTGACAGAGGGTTGGAAACTATACATAAAAAAACAGTAGATAGGCTGGAGAGATGGCTTAGGGGTTAAGGCGCCTGCCTCCTAAGCCTAAGAACGCTGGTTCCAATCTCCAGTGGTTCCAATTTCCAGGTCCCACATTTAGCCAGATGCAAAGTGACACAAGGGTGCAATGCTGCACTTGACCACAAGGGGCACACACATCTGGATTTCATTCTCAGCAGCAGAGACACTGCTGTTGCCCCCTTCTCTGTCTTCCTCTCCTTCTCTCTCTCTCTCTCTGTCTCTTTCTGTGTCTCTTTCAAAAAAAAGCAGTAGAAAATACAAACCAAATTGAACAAGCCCAAAACTCTGTAGAAGTTCAAAAGAATAGAGTCAGCCATGTGGAGGATAGAAACTCAGTATTGGAAGACAGAATAGAAGAAACAGTTAATGAATCCAAAAGTTTCAATAAGTTCAAAAATTTTTGTGAACAGAGCATGCGGGAAATGTAGGATCATGGGAATACCAGAAGGGGATGAAATTCAGACCAAAGGAATAGAGAAGTTATTCAACAAAATTATTGAAGAATAATTTCCCACTCTCTCAAAAGAAAGTCCCATCAACTTATAAGAAACTAACAGAACTTCAAACAGACTGGACCAAAGGAGAAATACTCCAAGACATATTATCATTAAAACTCTAAATATTGATAACAAGGAGAAAGTCCTAAAAGCAGCTAGGGAGAAACAACACATTACAGATAAAGGTAACCCCATCAGAATTACTTGACTTCTCAAAGGAAACACTCAAAGCCAGAAGGGCCTGGAATAGAACACTGCAAAATCTAATTCATGGCTTCCAACCTTAACTACTCTATCCAGCAAAAATATCCCTCATAAAAAATGGTGAAAAAAAAAAACTTCCATGATAAAACCCAGCTATACAGCTATATGAACACAAAGCCAAATCTACAGAGAGTGCTTCAGGGAATTCTCCACACAGAGGAATCAAATAACCAACCTCAAGAGCCTACAAGAAGCAGATCACAATAAGCAAACCCAGAGAAGGCACTAAAAAAAAATAAAAATAAAAACCTTTAAAGTCAAAAAAAAAAAAAAAAAAAAAAAAAAAAACCAAACCACCACAAGATGGCAGGGATTAAATCAAATCTCAGTTATTACCTTAATATTAATGGCCTTAATTCACCCATCAAGAGACATAAGCTGACAGGATGGATCAGAAAATTAGACCCCTTGCTGGGCATGCTAGTGCATACCTTTAATGTCAGCACTTGGGAGGCAGAGTTAAGAGGATCACCGTGAGTCCGAGGCCACCCTGAGACTACATAATAAATTCCAGCCTGGACTAGAGTGACACCCTACCTTGAAAAGGCAAAAAAAAAAAAGAAAGAAATTTAGACCATTCAATCTGTTGTCTTCAAGAAACCCACCTCACCACTAAAGACAGACACCTTCTCATGGTGAAAGGGTGGAACATGATATTCCAAGCAAATGGAAATAAGAAACAAGCAGGCATTGCTATACCAATATCAGATAAAATAGACTTCAAACCAAAAGTAATCAAAAAAGACAAAGAAGGCTACTTCTTACTTATCAAGGGAATGATCCAACAAGAGGATATCACAATAATCAATCTTTATGTACCAAACACAGGTGCACCACAATTCATAAAAGAAAAACTACTTGACAACAAAACAGAAATAACCACCCACACCATCATAGTTGGTGACTTCAATACTCCACTATCAGCAATAGATAGATCATCCAAACAAAAAATTAATAGGGAAGTAAGAAAGCTCAACAACACCATAGAGAAATTATACCTAACAGACATCTATAGAACATTCTACCCCAAATCTACAGATTACACAGTCTTCCCAGCAGCCCATGGAAACTGCTGTAACATAGATCATATATTGGGCCACAAAACCTGCCTCCATATATTTAGGAAAATCAACATAATTTCCTGCATGGTATCAGACCACAATGCTGTAATGGTAGAAATTAACAACAAAAGGTACACCAGGAATCCCTCCAGCTCCTGGAAACTGAACAACAAACTTTTAAACAATAAATGGGTTGTGGATGAAATAAAAATAGAAATCACAAAATTTCTAGAATTGAACGACAATGAGAACACATTATACCAAAACTTATGGTACACAATGAAGGCAGTCCTTAGGGGAAAATTCATAGCACTAAATGCCTTCATAACAAAGACAGAGAGATCCCAAATAAATAATCTAGCCACCCACCTAAAGGCATTGGAAAAACAAGAAGAAGCCAACCCGAAAAGCTCCAGAAAAGAAATAATTAATATCAGAGTAGAAATTAATGAATTGGAAACTAAGAAGAAAATTAAGAAAATTGATGAAACAAAGACCTGGTCCTTTGAAAAAATTAACAAGATTGATAAACCCCTGGCAACAAAAAAACAAAACAGAAATAAACACCAACACCATCTGAAACTCTTCTCATACTGGAAGAAAAAATAGAAGGCACTCTCCATGATATAGGAGTGGGGAAAGACTTCCCAAGTAATCCCCAGTAACCCAGGAAATTAAACAGTCACTCGACCAATAGGATCTCAGGAAGCAAACAAAGCTTTTGCACAGACAAACACATTATAATCATAGCCAATAGATTACTCACTGAATGGAAGAAAATCTTTGCCAGCTATACCACTGACAGAAGCCTAATATCTAGAATCTACAATGAACTAAAAAAAAAAAAAAACAAAACTTAACAATAAAAAAAAATCAAACAACCAGCTCAAAAAGTGGGGCAGAATACTGAATATGGAGTTCTCAGAGGAAGAATTTCAAATGGCTAACACACACTTAAGAAAATGTTCAACAACCTTAACCATTAGGGAAATGCAAACTAAAATAACTATGAGATTCCACCTTACTCCAGTAAGGATGGCAAGCATTAAAATACCTAACAGTGACAAATGTTGGAGAAGATTTGGAGAAAGTCACTGTTGGTGGGAATGTGAAGTTGTACAACCACTGTGGAAATCAATATGGAGATTTCTGAAAAGGATGAACATAGACCTACCAACAGACCCAGTTATTCCCTTACTGGGGATTTATCTTAAATGCTCCATGCATCAATACAGAGACATTTGCTCAACCATGTTTATAGCTGCTCAATTCATTATAGCTAAGAAGTGGAATCAACCCAGATGCCCATCATTGGATGAATGGATAATTAAGTTGTGGTACATTTACACAAGGGAATTCTACTCAACAATAAGAAAAAAATGATGCAATGAAATTTGTAGAAAAATGGACAGACTTGAAACAAATCATATTAAGCAAACTCACACAATTACAGACAGACAAATGCTGCATAGTGTCACTTACCTGCAGTTCCTAACCTGGACCTGCTCGAGTTGCTGTCAGACCTGATAGGCAACTCAAGGCCCATACAAGATGGTGCAAAGGTTTGGAGGGAGGATATGGGAAGGGGAGGGAAGAAACAAACACAAAATTAAATCCAAAATTAGCTGAAACCATAGAAAACTTTATCCTTGGAGATATCCTAAAAGATATAACCCTCAAAAGGAGTAAGGGGAGAGCACTTGAAAAGTAGGGCTCTGTTGAAAGTGGGATGAAACTAAGCTTAAAAGAATTTTCTTTTTCTGTCTCTGACCTGCAACTCTCAATACCAGAGATTGGTCGCTACCCACATTGAGCTGTTGATCAGAGAGACCTGCAAGGTCCCCAAATCAAGACAGTTTTCCATCAAAGCACTGAATTAACTGCCTGAGGCGAGGCAAAAGCTAAGACCCTCTTGCTGAAGACAGCATATGCTCCGTACACAAGGCACAGAGAGACCTGGCTGGAAGTCAGAAGAAAGCCAGTCCCTAGAGAGTTATCCTGCCTTGTGCTGGAAAGCGCTCCATGAGCTACTGGAGTAAAATAGCCAACAAAAGTCAGAGCAACCAGAGATCTAAGCTACTCAGTAGAAAACACCTTGACACAATGTAAATGTCAGTGGCACACAGCCTCAGTGGATAACCAATAGCTTTCTGATTGGGTAAGGGATCTGCTCAATGTAAAGGAATCCATATCTGGAGTTGGGAACCAGATCAAAATCCCTTGGTGAGAATGATTATGTTCTCCAGTGTCAAGCTCTCACTAGTCTTTGGCTAAAAGAGGAGTTATATACATCAAATTCTCCTTAAGTTAATAATGCTTATCCCATTTAAACTATACTGACTTCACTCTCCATTGGAAAACCTTTTCTTCTTTTTCAGAAGGTAGTGAGACCGTAGGAGATAAAGTACCCCTCACACTTCAGCCAAACCACAGCTGAATCTGTAAGATGAGCAAGAGTGTTGCTTCCATGCTGTTCCTGATAATCAGCATCAGGGTGTAGGAAACAGACCCCAAAGATACTCAACACCTACTAAAGCAGAGATCCAGAGACTCCTAAGAGCTCATCACTGAAGTAGACTTAAAACTCACCATGGCTCAGGGAATTTTGTGGAAGAGGGGGCAGAAAGATTGTAAGAACCACAGGTTGAGACATCATGCCCAGAGGCATTCCTTTCCTCCCAAAATAACTGATTACTGCTTGCACAAAATGTAAACTTCAATACCACAGGGAATAACCGCAACCATACTGAGGAGTGGCCCCAACAAAAAGGGGTCTGGTATGAGTAAAAAGAGGGTACCAACACATGATGGATCCATATGAAACATCTTGCTAATAATAATAATAAATATAAAAAGAAAAAAAATTGCAGCTAAAATTTATTTTACTTCATGGATAGAGTAGATAACATTCAAACTCTTGATGTCACATGCTCAAAATAAATAATACAATGTGTAAAATGTCAACATATTAAGTAACAAATTGATGCCTTTAAAATATTAATTTGACAAATTTGACCATAACTTAATATCAAGCTAATTATCCTTGCCCTGTTTTTTATTGAAAAGAAGGACAATACCAGCTCTAAACCTAGATAATGACATTCATTAGTCTTGCCACTTATTTGATCTAGGAAAAGAAAAATAGAATTAAATCCAACTCTCTGACATAAAAGTGATTATTATGCCTCAAATGTTCCTGTCCTCATAATAAACTAGTTGCTTCTCATAATCATTTACTGTTTACATATGACAACTTGACAGGGCTGAAACTTTTACCCTAGCTCATAGTTAATTCCCAATTGTCTCACCAAAAATAATTAGGAAATTGTATTCCTAATCTGATCAAGTTGACAGTAGAACTTAACTATTACAGGCATCATCAGAAGAAAATAATGTTCTCTGTCTGAATTGTGCTTTAAGGGTTTTGAAATTATTCATTTCAGATGGAAGAAAATATTTCTCCATAGCTTTTCATTTATTAACAAATTTTACTCTAAAGCAAGTACTTTGAAGAAAATACAAATATTTTGATAATCTCTATTCAGCTGTTCATTGACGATATAATGGTAACTAATACATGTAAACAACATAAAACTGCATGGTGCAGAATAACCAGAAAATAAGTTCTGTAATGTTATTATATGTGACAGTCTAGGAAAATAAATCCATTAAATGGCAGACTGGATTCTTCCCAAAGCTAATATAACTAGACCATAAAAAATATTCTGGGGTCATACTCAAATAATTTACTACCAAAATATGAAACACGCTCCCATATATATTTACATATAAAATATGTCCATTTGTTTTGTTCCTTCTAACCACTGACCTAACTCTTCTGAACCATTTATACCCCTACATTCGATTTGCATAGCGAACAGAAAAATAAAATGGAATAGATTTTCCAACTCTGACTTCAATGATCACAAAGTAATAGGAAAAACAAAACCTAGAAAAAGAAAGTTATATGATTACCTAAAAAGTGTTTATGATTTATTGATAGTCTATGCTAATAAATAATAAATAATTTATTATTAATCAATCAAGAATCACTCTCAAACATTAACAAAATGTCTGTAAGTTTATGGGGGAAATGAAAGCTTAAGATTGATCAAAAAGTTAAAAGGAAACCATAGGGCTGGAGAGATGGATTAGTGGATTAGGAACTTGCCTGCAAAGCCAAAGGACCCACGTTTGATTCCTCAGTGCCCACATCAGCCAGATGCACAAGGTGATAAATGTGTCTGGAGTTTGCAGCAGCTGAACTTTCCTTATAAAAAATAATGGTTGCCTTGCTATTAAGAGCAATGGGCTTGTTTTATGATTCTGTATATATAGGCTTCAACATCTAAATAATTTTGAAATATTTTGGCAAATAGTTTACTGTTAAAATAGACATTCACCTGAAATATGTCATTTGTCTAAACTTGGTTATTGAAGTAAAATATTTAAAATATATTTCCATTCTCTCTCTCTCTCTCTCTCTCTCTCTCTCTCTCTCTCTAATCTATCTATCTTTCTATCTGTCTATCTATCTATCTATCTATCTATCTATCTATCTATCTATCAATCATCTATTTATCATCTACCATAGTTTACTGAGAGGTATCAAAATAGAAGTTGAAATACACCATTTGAAACAAAGTGTCATTTGTCTGTGGTTTTCTAAGACTTGGTTCAGTTGGAAGGAGGTAAAATATTTAGGACTAAATATTTCAATGGAATACAAATTTATAACTGAGAAAAATATTTTGGGTAACTTTCCTTATAAAAAATAACGGTTGCCTTGCTATTAAGAGCAATGGGCTTGTTTTATGATTCTGTATATATAGGCTTCAACATCTATTGAAATGATCATGTGGGTTTTGGCATAATATATGTTTCATGAGAACTATAAATTATATGTTAATTGAGAAAAAGAAATTTGTGGTTTCAAAATTTGATGTAATATAGTTTCCTTGTTCTACATTTAAAGTATAACTTTGTGAAGCTGTATTAGTAACCAACTAATGTGTCATTATGGAATATTGATAGAATGAAGGATAGAAATGTCCCAAGGGATAAGAAGGAGAAAATGGGGATAGTAGGTTTTGTGAGACTGAATTTTGCTCTGTAGTTCAGGAAGGCCTAGTATTCACTATGTAGCTCAGGCTAGCCTTGATCAAAGGTCATATTATGACTACCAGGGAAAGCACTAAAAATCATCAACAAATCGAATTATATTCCATTTTTTCAGATGGACAACGAACCTAAAGGGAGGACCAGCTAATCACACCTCACCAGGGCCCCAGCTGAAACCATAGAACAATGCAGGGGAAGGGCAAGGATACAGCATTCATAGAGATCACGACACCAGAAAAAGGCTGAAGGAGATAAACACAGAGAACATCCAACTCCAGCTAATCCAGATTTCCAGAGACACAGAGGCTCCCAAAACCTCATCACTGAAGCAGAACTAAAACGACCCCAATGTGGCTCAGGGAAACTGGCAGAGGAGGGGCGGAAAGATTGTTAGAGTCACAAATTGGGCATTATGCACAGAGACTGGGGCCTACCCCAGAACTCTTGACTACCCCCACAATGCATGACCCACATTCCCCATTGATGAGGGTCCCTTTGGAAGAGGGAGGACAGGGAGGAGGACAATGGAACCAATACTTTGAAAAAAAAATAAATAAAATATAATAAAAATGTAAAAAAAAGAATAAAAAAGAATAATAAAAAAAAAAAACTCAATAAGACCAAAAAACTAGATGTATAGGATAATTGTATTAACATGATTATTAATTAATACATATGCACCAGTAATTGCTGTTTATGTGAATATATTGAATAGACTAATGAGAAAAAAGGTATTGCCAGATAGATTTAAAAAACAAAAGTCATGTGGTCTACAACAAATTCACTTTAAATGTAGTCACTGGTAGGTTCAAAGAAAAAAGGATGATAAAGGCATACTATGTTACCATTAATCAAAAAAGATCTGAGGAAGCTATGTTAGTTACTAGCAAAGTATACTTGAGTAAAAGGACAATCATTAAAAAAAAAAGCAATGGTGGATTTTGCAAATTCATAAATTATCCATGAAAAGGTAACAGTATTAAGCATGGATGAACCTTGTTTTAATGCATCAAAATAGGAGTTTGAAACTGATAAAATTTACATGGAGAAATAGATAATCAAAATATAGTTGAAAATCCCAATAATTATCTTTAATCAATTCCAAGATAAAGCAGTAAACCTAATATCTACAAGCAACCTGAATACATACAAGTGTCTTAAATGGATATTGTTAAATGATATTATAATCAAAAAATGTTACAAGATTCCAGTTGTAATACTGTGGAACAAGTAAGGGTATAGTTTCAGGAAATAGGTTAGTGGCTTATAGATGTTCAGTGGGACCAGGGGCAGAGATGTATAGGTGAATCATCGATAATTGTTATAGACTGATTTGAATGACATACTTAGGAATGCCTATGAAGTAACCTCCATTCATTTGTATGTCGCCAAAGGATTTCATTAAGGATATTGAGATAGAGAAATTATCTTAGTCTAAGTGGGCCTCAACAATTACAAAAGTACTCTCTTACAAAGAGAAGAAATTGTGAAAACAGAAACAGAAAGATTAAAAGATGCTCTTTGTGATTGTAAAAACAAAAACAAACAAACAAAAAAGGAGCCAGGAACCAATGAATCTTAGGTGTAGTGCTAGAAAAATATAAAAGGCAAAGGCAAGGATTCTCCTGCAGAAGTTCATAAGAGCTTCACTGTTATCAAGCTACTGAAGTAAACCCACATGGACTTCTGAGCTTCAGAATTTAAAGATAGCAGATATACCAGGCATTTGTTGTTAACTTCTGCTGCCAATCTCAGTTTTTTTCTCTTTTAAATGGATTTTGTGTGTTGAGAAGGTGCTAGGTCTATAGAAATATTGAACAGTTACACAATAGGATTCTGATATACCCCAAATCCAGGCTTTCATATATTTTTATATTTTATTTTTATTTATTTATTAGACAGATAGAGAGAGGGAAAGGGAAAATGGGTGCACCAGGGCCTCTAGCTACTGCAAATGAACTCCAGAGGCAAATGCCACAATGAGCATCTGGCTTACATGAGACATAGAGAATTGAGGAAGAAATTTGTAATGAAAAATGAGTTGTACATTTTCTGAGTTAGAGTCATAACTCTGAACCCCTTTCTGTTTTTATTTTTTTCTACTATGCTATTAGCAGCCTTGATAAGAGAGGAAACTAAAGGAGAAAGTTCCTGATTTGTATTGGTCTGCTCTTATGCTAGCCTATATTAAAGATAACAACTCTGGGGCTTCCTCCACATACAATTGTTTCCTACTTAAAATACTTATGTAAAGTCACACTGCAACTTCCCCAATTTCATAAGCTTGTTTGTTGCCCATGGTTCCATTCATGTCCTAGGTCACATTAATAGGAGACAGAAATTGGCTAGGCAGTCAGGGTAACAGAACACCCTAAAGTAATGGTTTTGTATTCCTAGACCAAAAGCAGGAAATGTCACTAAGCTTACGGAAACCTGGATGTTACACCCTCCAGGAAAGATTTCTAGATTAAGCTTACACCCTTCCTAGAGGACAGAAATTGATCCTTACACAAGATTACTGGCATAGCTGTAAAATCTGGGCTTTGTCCCTAGTAACCTGCCAATCTTCCTCACATAGCCACACCCAATTAAAAAAAAAAAAAAAAACAGATCTGAGTCTCAAGGCAGATTTCTCAAACCCCTTCTTGCCTTTCTGGGCAAGAGCTCTGCCTTCTTCCCTCATGGGTCTTCTCAAACTTCCTCTTACCTCCCTGTGTAAGAGCTCAAACTTGTTTCCTTCTCTTATGTTCTAGGCTTAATATCCCTTCTCTTCATCTTCCTAAAGTTTTAAACTGTAATAAAAATCTTTCTTAACTTTCTTTCTGGTATGTGGATTTCATTCTTTGAATTCATAGGACTAGTATCTGGAACACCTCAAATTATTGGTGCATTGGTGTAGAAGGAACCTAAAATTTCTTTTTTTTTTTTTTTTTTGACTTTTATTTTATTTTTTATTGACAGCTTCTATACTTACATACAAAAAACACATGATATTTCCCTCCCCTCCCCCATTCCCCTTTAGAACTCCAGTCTCCATCATATCCCCTCCCTCTCTCCATTAGTCTCTCTTTTAATTTAATGTCATCATCTTTTTCTTCTATTTTGAGGGTCTTGTGAAGGTATTGCTAGGCACTGCAAGGTCATGGATATCGAGGCCAACTTCTGTCTGGGCAGTTGCATTGTAAGAGGTCATACCCTTCCTTTGGCTCTTCCATTCTATCCGCCCCCTCTTCTGCAATGGTCCCTGAGCCTTGGAGGGTGTGACAGAGGTGTTTCAGTGCTGGGCACTCCTCCATCCCTTCTTCTCAGCACTATGTTGCCCTTTGGGTCATCCCAGTGGCCATCGCCATGTGAAAAGAGAAGCTTCTCTAATCAGAAGTGAGAGTAGTGTTAATATGTGAATATGAACATTAAGTGTAGTGCCCCCAGGGCAGCTTGGTGGGAATAATATATACATTTAGTCAGACAAGAGCAGGCTTATATCCCTAAGGCTTATGACCTCACCTACCATAGACTTTTACTTAGGTTTTTCAGTACCAGGTATGTATTCCCTCCCATAGAGAAGGCCTTCAGTCCAATTATGGAGCAGTTGGTTACCCCAAGAGTAGACATGCCACTATTGCATCTGTTCAGTCATTGGGCCTGTATGGCCAAACTTGAATATTCAGCGTCCACTGTTTTCACTGTTGATGGCTTCTGTCTCCCATATGCTGTGTGCAGTGCAGCTTTTTCCAGCTTTCAGTTGGCTGGTCTACAGGGAGAAGGTTTTCTGCTCCACACCAGCTTGCTTTCTCAGTGACCTTGCCTCTCAGGCAAGAGATGTCTTCAGCAATAGGGTCTTACTATCTGTTTCTCAAGGGAAACCAAGGGCTTTGGCAAAAGCCTTTAATGTTTTGGAGGCTACCGGGACCTCCTTGGCCAACAACTCACTGGAAGGTGAGTTTCAGTGCCCATCCCAGGCACTGAAAATTTTCTATTAACAGTCTATAGCTTCTAAATGTGACCGTATCCAAAAAAGTAATTTAACATATGTCTTATTCACAATATCTTGAGTTTAGATTGACCCTCCCCCTGCCCTTCTTTTATGCGTTCTCTTCCCATGGCCTCGCTTAGGCCATTCCCCTCCCTGTAATCAGTTGTTCTACTTACATATGTGCAATACCATACACTTAATTCCTTCCCTTTCCTCCCTCCCTTATAGCCTTTTACCAGCTTCCTGGTTTCTGGTACCTATTTTTGGAGGAACCTGTAGCAACATAGTCCTATAAAACTGCCTATAAAAGATAGGTGGCTCGGTTCCAGTTAAGATGGTGGCATAGGAACCATACCAAAACAGCTAAGGGAAGAAAAATCAAAGCAAAAATAAAATAAATAAAATAAAATAAATAGCAAAATACACTCTTCTACTAATCAGTGAGGTGTATAGTAAATTATTAACTGCAGCAGAGAAGTAGGAGAGATCCAGAGTATCTAGAGCCCACAGAATCAGACAGAAGTGGCTCCAGCAGTGGTGGCACAAGTTCCAAGCAGCCGCAGCTGCCAGGCTCAGCCTCAGCCACAGGGGGTGGGGGGGACAGGTGACGGGATTTTCCACTCATACTGGCCTCCTCACAAACACAAGAAACATGGAAGGAGGATAGCAGAGACCAACAGAGCAGCTTGTGAGGAAAAGGATATTGAGGACCAGCAGAAAGACTTCAACCTCCATCCATAGCCTCCACTCCCTCACCACCAGCACAAGTGCCAGCAAGCACCAGAGACCTGGGGAAGGGAACCTACAGAACACCCAACACAGGTGATCAGAGCAGCAACCCACAGACCCAGCCAGCCTACCTGAGCCCACAGCACAGCAAAGAGGGACCCAAGCAGCCGTGCATCCCAAAAGGTAACTGGGATTACACCAGCTTCTCTTTTCAGATTGTGGTGACCTTGGGATGACTCAGAAGGCATCATGGTGCTGAGAAGAAGGGACAGAGGAGTGCTCAGTACTGAAACATCTCTAACACATCTTCCAAGGCTCAGGGTCCATTGCAGAAGAGGTAGCAGAAAGAATATAAGAGCCAAAGGAAGGGTAGGACTCCTTACAACATACTCCTCCAGACACAAAATGGCCTGTATATTCATGACCTCACAGTGCCTGACACTACCTACATAAGACCATTATAATTAAAAGAGAGACTTATTGAGAGGGGGAGGGGATATGATGGAGAGTGGAGATTCAAAGGGGAAAGTGGGGGGAGGGAGGGAAGTACCATGGGATATTGTCTACAACTAAGGAAGTTGTCAGTAAAAAATTTTTAAAAATCTAAGAGGATATAAATAATTCACGTGGAAACCTACTTTTCTGGATAATGGAACACACAGAAGCCATAGATTGTTACTAGAAAATTTTCAGTGCCAGAGATGGGATATCTTTCAGTGAGTTTTTGGCCAGGGAGGTCCTTGATACCCCCAAAACATTACAGGTTATTTCTGAGGCCCTTGGTTTCCCATCAGGCATAGATGGCAAGACGCTATTATTGAAGACTCCACATACTTGGGCTGCATGGTCACTGAGAAATCCTGCTGGAGCTGAGCTGAAAGCCTCCTCCATGTGGACCAGCTGACAGAAAGCTAGAAAAAGCTATGCTGCATGTGGTTCAATGGGAGAAAGAGAAATCACCAGTGAAGATATTCAACAGTGGATACAGCAAGCCTTATATTTGGCCCACCAGACCAAATGAGTCAACAGGTGCAATAGTGGCATGTCTATTATGGGGAAAACTAACTGCACTCTAATTGGACTAGAGACCCGCTCCATGGGAGGGAATACATCCCTGATACTTAAAACCTACAACATGAGTAGTCATGAGCCCTAGGGGTATAACCTCTGCTGGTGCCTGGGCAAAATGTATATACTGTGCTCACCAAACTTCCCAGAAAGCACTTCTCTTAATGATCATACCCATATATTAATGATACTCTTGCTTTTTGTTAGAGAAACTTCTCTTTTCAGATGGTGGTGACCTTGGGAAGACTCAGAAGGCAACATGGTGCTGAGAAGAAGGGACAGAGGAGTGCTCAGCACTGAAACATCTCTAACACACCTTTCAAGTCTCAGGGCCCATTGTGGAAGAGGTGGAAGAAAGAATGTAAGAGCAAAAGGAAGAGTAGGACTCCTTACAACATGTTCCTCCATACACAAAATGGCCTGAATATACATTACCTCGCAGTGCCTGAAACTACCTACACAAGACCATCATAATAGGAGGAAAAGATCATGACATCAAAATAAAAAAGAGACTGAGTGCGGGGGGAGAGGATATAATGGAGAGTGGAATTTCAAAGGGGAAATTGCAAGGGGGAGGGAATTACCATGGCATATTATTTACAATTATGGAAGTTGTTAATAAAAAATTAAAAAATTTAAAACAAAAAAAAAATAAACAAACGTAGGTAGCTCAGACTCAGGCTGCTGGAGGTACTTTGGGAGCACAAGCTTCCCTTCAAGCCACCAGCAAAAGAATAATAATAAATTCTTGAGTTCTATGATCCTCTTTGAGTGGCACTTGACTTTCTTGCTGACTAAAACCCAAATTTATACAACAAGTTAAGACTTACAAACAGAGTTGAATAACTATAGACTAAATCAACATAGTGTAGTAAAATGAAAAAATGGCTAATTGTGATAAATTGGATGAAGTAGTGGCTGGCAAGATAATGCTAGTTTAAACAAGTTTGTTTCTACAGATTTCCTTTAGTCTAGCTCATATCCATTCTTGATTATAAGAACATTGACCTTACCTATAGTGGATTTTTCATATGGGAATTTCATCTTGTGCTTTTCAGAAACTGACTGGAAATGAAAGAGCTTTTTCTTGTACCTGCTGCTTTCAAGGTGCCTTTGATTCAAAATAACCAATTTGCTCAGATAACAGATTACATGATAGCATGTTTTTAATTCCTTTGGAAATATAATTCATTTTGCATGTTACTCAGATACAAAACAGACATAGTAGTTTGCTTCTTCAGAAAAGAACAAACTTAATGGTACTTAAAAATAAATCAACAAGCTTTATATAAATGGTAATAATGAGAATACTAATATCCTTTGCATAAGCTTTGCCATAGTTGTCTATATGCTCTATCTCGTATTTGTTATCAGTTTATTCTAAGTTGGACATCATTTTGTACATTATTTATTAAAGAAAAACATGTTCTTTTTGTTTCCACACCATAACATGTATTCCAGATTTTCTCCTTTTCAATGGATATACTTTCTGTTTCCTTTCAAATTTTCTTTCCTTCAATTATTTTTCCATTTCCATTTCTAAGTTTTTGAGTTTGAACTCTTTCTAAGGCTTGGAATAGCATTCAAAAATTGACATTTTCTGAGGATTCCTAAATTAAATTTTTCATCTCTAATTTGATTTCATAAATCTTGCTGCTTATTTGATATACTCCTTTTGATATCACATAAACATTTTAAATTTAAAAAATTTAACAAAAAAAAGTCTAAAACCAAACTCAATGTCACTATACTAGTGTAACAAAACTAAGTTCACCATTGTTGGGGAATAAATATCTAGGAATGTTGATTTAAATTACAAACTAGAAAATTGTAAATACAAATTCAAATATAGAAAATTTATATTTGCCATCCTGTTTGACAACTTCTCCAACCACCAGAACTTTATTGATTACTTTGCTGGTGACATTAGTAAATGTGACATTTTTATATATCATGTTGAAAATTGAATTAGCCTTTCAAAGATTTATATGCTTCACTGAATTTTTTTGACCAATGCACAGTGGCATAAGAACATGCATGAACAAAAGATATACTCAAATGGCAAAATAGACCAATGAAATTTTATAGTCCACATTGTAACTACTTTTATTACATCACTTTCAAACTCTTATCTGTGTGCTATTTTATCATCCTGTTTTTCAAGCAATACATTTTACAATAAATTGAATGCAGAAGCAGATATGGGTCTTCAACTCTGGCCTATTCAAGTAGGCATTAAAAAATTTTTCAAAAATAAGCTGGGCATGGTGATGGACACCTTTAATCCCAGCACTTGGAGGATCACTAGGAGGATCACCATAAGTTCGAGGCCACCCTGAAACTACAGAGTGAATTCCAGGTCAGCCTGGACTAGAATGAGACCCTACCTCGAAAAACCATAAAAAAATTGCAAAGATTAAAATAATGACACCAATATTTTGTTCCTGAAAAATATATATATGAATAGACTTCAACATACTCTCATCAGGTAGATTTAGTCCTGGCATCAGGGCTCCAAACATATGTCCACTACAGATGAAAGTGCCACATGGACTCCAGAATCCAGCATGATATCACACTGGAAATCCAAATCATAGGTGGAACTTTTCTCAGCAGAGCTGAAGAAAGCCTGAAAGATTCCCAATGTCCATAGGCACTTTCATGCCATAGTCCAGAGGGGGAAGTAATCTGACCAATGTACTTTGTGAATGGATCTAACTGCAAGTAGAAATTAGAACCTAGTAGTAACTGACTTTAACCACAAGAAATCACTGACACAGTTCAGAGAAAGGTTAAGATATCCTAAAGTTAGGAAACGGACACATTACCCTTCCCCACCACTGCTAGTGTCCTGTGGAGCAAGAGATACTTTGAAAGAACAGGCAGCACATGGGTAAAACGGGGAATGCTTTGCTGCATCTGGACTGAAAGAACTAATCCCAACAGATACAGATGTGTGGACAGCACAGATGTGATAAGGATGTCTGAAGGTAAGAGACCCTCAGCATCCTGCACCCTAGCCAAAGCAGAGGAGACCCACATGGATCACAGAAAGTTCTGATGAAACTTGATGCAAGGTACTGAAGGACAAAACTAAGGTAAACTCAGGAGCTTGGCTCTCCACAAAGGAAGGAGCACTGGATGAAAATATAATATCTATTTTGTTTTATTGCTCATCTCTGCTTATATATTTTAATATTTATTTTCTAATATATACATAAATGTCTAATTTTTTAAAGATTCTTTATATTTTTTCTTTTTTTTTCTGGTGTTTTTTCTTTCTGTTCATATGAACACTTTGTATTTTAAATGTCCAATTGATAGGATGTAATTTGTATCATGTTGGAAAAGTATCAAATTTCTGTTTCTTTTCTCCAAACCTAATATGCAAATATGTTCTCAAATTTTTCCTACCACTAAACCATATACTTTCACCCTCTCTCATATCCTTCTCTCCTATCCACTTATACCACATACCTCATCAATCACTAATTAAATAGACTTTATTTTCCCCAAGACCTTAGTACTCCTGACATTAAAACTGACAAAGGACAAGAGTCAAGAGTATAGTATCTCACCCTTCAGCTATCATTGGGAGTTCTGTCCAAACAACTAAAGTTATTACTGTAGAGACTCTCCATGTGAATAAAATACAAGTAATGACAACCCACCAGGGAGACTCATAGGAAAATAAAACAAACAAAAATAGTATAAAAAGGGAGGGGGAAGCTACAACATGGAGGAAGCATACATATAACAGATGTATAAAACAAAGAAATACAAAGACATGAGACAACTCTCCACTAAAACCTAAGTGGCAGCATTTCAATATCAGAAAACGATGATGATGAGATAACTGAAATATCACAAAAAGATTACAGAAATCTATTTTTTTTTTAATTTTCAAAGACCATAAGGAGGACTCAAACAGATAATTCAAAAAAAAAAAATTGGGTGGTAAAGAAACTTAAAAAAATCAACTCATAGACAAGTAATTAAACAATGTAGTTTAAAGATTCTGTGCCCTGGAGAAAAATCTAAAAACATTGGGAAAAAAAATCTGCAAGGAAATAGAGATACTGTAAAAGAACCAAACAGAAATTGTGTAGAAATGAGGGAATTACTATGGGTTGTTGTCTACAATTATGGAAATTGTTAATAAAAAGTAAATAGCACACAGAAGAAGAATAAATATCAAGGAAGGAGAACAAGTTTGAGAAAATAATAGATGTAGGCATATATAAAGAAAAAAACCAATGAATATGACGAAAATGTTCAAGAAGTCTAAGATATACTCAAGAAATCAAACCTGAGACTCCATAGGATAGAAGAAAAAAAGGAGTTAAAATCTAATAGCTGGCTGGAAATATGGCTCAATGGTTAAGGCATTTGCCTGAAAAGCCAAAGGATCCCAGTTCAACTCTTCAGTACCCATGTAAGCCAGATGCACAAGGGCACATTCATTTAGAGTTTGTTTGCAGGGCCCTAGCACACCCATTCTCTCTTTTTTCACTCCCTTTTTCTCTCTCTCAAATAAATAAGTTATATTAAGTACTAAAAAAAAAAAAAAAAATCTAATGGCATAGACAAGCTATTCAATGAAATTATAGCTGATAATTGCCAAAAACCTAAAGAAAGAAATATACAAGTAGATATCCAAGCACAAGAAACATGCAGAACCTCAAACACACATGACCATAGTAGAAGCACTCCACAATATATGATAATCAAAATGTCAAAAATACAAAACAAAGAAACAATACTCAAAACTGCAAAAGGAAATAATTAACTTATATTCAGAGACAGAAAAATCATAATAATATCAAATCTGTTATAATTACCCTCAATAACTAGGAAAGTATTGAATGATATGTTTTAAGCCTTCAAAATAAATACTTGTTAAACAAGATTGCTGTGCCCCACAAAATTATCTATTGAAATAGGTGAAGATGGGTCTGGCAAAATTGTTCAGTGGTTAAATATGTTTTCTTGTAAAGCTGGACAGCCTGGGTTTGATTCCTTAGTACTCATGTAGAACCAGATGCACAGTGATTTATGTGTCTGGAGGTCACTTGCAGTGGCAGAACACCCTGGCATACCAATTCTTTCTCTCTCTCTCTCTTTTTCCAATAAATAAATGAGTAAAAAATATTTAAAAAAATAAGTGAAGAAATAATAATATTTTAAGTAAAACACAAAGTTAAAGCAATTAATGACAACTAAGTTGGTTTTGACGAAAAAAGCAGTTCCACAAACAAGGAGTCAGGAAATAATTTATTCCATGAAAGCATCATATGACAAAGGAGAACCAGGAAGGATTCAATTATTTCCAGCACATCAAACCAACCAACAATCAACACTACCAGGAATATAAGAAAAGAACTACCAATCAACAAGAAAACAAACAACATCATATATAATAATAAACCCATCTCAATGATAATCTTGAATGCAAATGTCCTTAATTTACCAATAAAAAGACACTGAATGGATTACAAAACACTACTTAACTGTCTTCTAGAAACATATACAAAAGAAAGACATTTGTAAAATGCCAGTCAAAAGTTGGAAATCAACAAATAGCAGTCTAAAACAAACTGTTGAACAAAGTCTCAAATCTGATAAATCAGACTGCAATCCAAATGTAGTCAGAAGAGATAAAGAGGGATGTCACATATTGATAAAAGGAACAATTCATCAAGGGGACATGGCCACTGTAAATATTTATACGCTGAATCTTGGGGACTCCAATTTTATAAAACAAATACTAAAAGGTAGAAAAGATTACATAGGAAGAGACACAACAATAATGGGAGATTTCATTACCCCCTCTCACATCTGGATAGTTCTTCCAAATTAAATGTCAGCCACAATACCCCAGAGCTAAATTGTACCATGTATCAACTAGACTTAGGAGATATCTACAGAACATTGCATCCAAAAGGCACAGAATACAATTTCTTCTCAGTGGTGCATGGAATATTATCTAAAATTGACCATGTAATAGGCTACAATGAAGTCCTTAATAAATGCAAAAAATGAAATAATTCCCTGAATTCTATAATAACATAGTTGAATAAAGTTTGAAATTAATTAAAAAAAACTAACTTCAGAAAATACAAAAATACATGGAGACTGAACAATACAGCTTTAAATAAATAGTGAGTTATGGAAGAAATAAGGAAGAGGATTACAAATTTCCTATAAGCAAGTAAAAATGAAAGCAGAAACTACCCAAACCTCTGGGGTACAGCCAAGGCATGCTAAGAGGAAAGTTTATACATATAAAGTACTCCTACCAAAAAAATTAGAGAGATCACAAATAAATAACTTTAGTGATATTATGATCTATCTGGAATCTGGAAGAGAGTCAGTCCCCAGACACTTAGCTTGTCTAGTCCCAGAAGGCACTACATAAGTGACTGGGGGAAAATGACCAACATCTTTCTAAGAAACTCGTGGTCTAAGCTACTCAGCAGCAAACAACCTGATGTGATGCTCACACAAGTGCAGTAGTGGCACACAGCCATGGTGGGTTACCAACTGCTCTAGATTTGGCTAACAGATCCACTCAGTGGAATGGAACCCATACCTGGAAGCGGGAATCAAGTCAGAACCATATCCAAAAACGAGCCCGCTCTCCATTGTCAAGCTCCCACCAATAGTGGGGTACAAGAAGGCCTACACCTATTCTCTCTAAAATAGTAAAGGTTATCAATGTATCTTGCACTGACTTCACTCTCCATTGGAGAATGTGTTTCTCTCTTTCAGATGGATGCTTATCCTGATGAGAGAGTCAGTCCATTGCACCTCAACAGGGCATCAGATGAAGCCATAGAGTTAATGGGGAAATGAGAAAGAGTTCTGTGTTATCAGAGAACCTGGTACCACCACAAGGGTGAAGGAGATAGACAGAAACAACACTCAACCCCTACCAAATCAGATATCCAGAGACACAGAGACTCCCAAAACCTTGTCACTGAAATACACCTAAAATGAACCCAACATGGCTCAGGGAGCCATGGCTCAGAGAGGGCAGAAAGATTGTTAGAGCCATGAGTTGGGTCATTATACACAGAGTCATTGCCTCTTCCCCATAACTGATGGCTACCCCCATAAGGCAAGACCCACATTACCCATGGATGTAGGACAGGGAGGGAGAAGGCTAACAATGGTACCATAATGGCTATATATATATATATTAAAATAAAAAATAAATATATAAATAAATAACTTAGTAATGCACATCAAGGCTCTAGGAAAGCAAGAAACCAAACCTAAGTGCAGAGACAATAAAGATATGATACATATAGTCAATGGAATTTTATTTAGCTGTACAGAAAAGTGAAATTATGAAATTTTCAGGGAAATAGATAGAACTGATTTTTTTTTTTTTAAACCATTATACTCTTTTCTTCCTTCACCCCCATTTCCCTGGAGCCCTCCTTTGTGGAGTTATGGTATTTACTGTGGGGTCACAAAGGCCTCAGTCAGTCCCAATGGGATAATGGGAAGACCATGCCTTGGGGTATTCTCATCCAGTCTGTGGCTATTATAATCCCCCCCCCCCCGCATCTTCTGCAATGTTCTCTGAACCATAGCAGGCCTGCTGGCAGTCTGGTTTAGTGTTGAGTTCTTTGTAGCTTCTGGATTTCTGCTGTGATATGTTGTGCCTGATCATTGCATCTGTCACCATCACCCAAGAACTGGTTGTCAGGTTAGCAGTAAGAGCAGTGTTCATGGTGCTGCTTCCACTGCAAGTTCTCTTGGGTCCTGACAGATGTGGCAAAGGTGGAAAGTCTCCTAGTGAGCAGTTCATTATTTTCTTGTTTTACTGATGGATCTTGACTCTGGTCAGTTTTCTCTGACATCTATAAAATAAAGCATATTCTCCTAACAAGAGTGAGAACATCTTAGGTTAAAGGGGATATACAAAGTTATTTGAGAGATTTTTGGTATGTATATCCACTCTTCTTTTCCAAAAAGCAGTGGGGACTTCTCTCTGAAGTATGAGTTTCCTGACTATGGGTTTCCAGTACCAGGTATGAGTTGTTTCCCACTGAGAGGGCCTCATGACCAATCAGAGAACATTTGGCTATAAGTGTTATAAGTGAGGTAAAAAGGCTCAGAAAAACAAGCATTTTGTTTCTCTTTCCTATATTAAGTATGTTTATAGGTGGGAGTAAATTTGGGTAAAGTCTAGGACACTACATAGGGGCCTATGAGCCTTGATACAAAAGACCTTAATTTAGGGGAGTGGAGAGAAGAACATGAGATATTAGATTGAAAGGGAGAATACTGGGAATGAAAGGGTACAGTGAAGAAAGGGGAAAACAAACTTGAGGTGTGGAGAACCAACCAAAACAATGTATGTGTGAAAATTCCACAAGAAATCCTGTTACTTGCTAAGCTGATTTAAAAAGATAAGGGCTGATTTTTTTTTTAAATACAAAATTTGTTTTTCAGAAAAACTTATACTAATACAAAATGGAGGTCTTATTGTTAAATTTTAAAAAGTAACAGCTATACATGTCCATTTTAAATTTCCAATGTAGCAAATATAGGTAAATACAATTCTTGTAAACTGAACCTGAACTGCTTTTAGGAATATAAGACCTGCAATTAATCAAGGATTACAGAAATATCTTTCAGTCTATCTTTTAATATTTATCACATAAAATGTTTCCCCAACAACCAACTTAGTTTTCAAGGCATAGCTTAAATCTATTTCCCTAATCCTGACTCTAATCTTCAAAAGAAATAATTCAAATTTTCCAATGATAGCATTCCTTATTTATCTACAGAATGTCTATTGGAACTTTTAATTATTTGGGGATCTGTGTTTTTACATGGTGCTTGTTACTTTTCTTGTTGCTGTGACCAAGAACTTGACATAACTTAATGGTGGAATGATATATTTTGGGAGATGGTTTCAGGGATATTAGTCTATCATAGCTGGTAGAGAATGGCAGAACAAAGCCCAGAGGCTCAAATCAGGCTGTCAAGTTGCAGAACGGCCCAGGGATTATGTAACTTCAGGGACCTGTCCCCAGTAATCTTACACTTCCATCTAGTGCCCAACTCCTAAAGTTTCTACAGCTTCCAACAGACTATCACCAACTGAGAAAAAAAGTGGTTAAAATATGACCCTGTGTGGGACATTTCATTTGCAAACCTTAACATCCACATTTGCATTGTGAGCTCCACAAGGATAAGAATCTTATTAATTTGGCTAATTTACCTGCATCAAAAATCATTGAATAAATAATAGCAAGTCTTAAAGATAAACATGATGTACTCACACTTTAGATGTGTTCATTTCCTAGTGCCTTTTGCTGGAAAATGTAAGAGAAGGATCATTCTCTTTCTAGAAGCAAAAATTTATTTAGTACAAACAAAGGAAATTGATTTAGAAGTATACAATGGTATTTTAGAAACTGCAAACACTGTGTAGATATTTTTTTCAAAGAATCACAAGCATGAGAAGGTAACATTGCCAGATGAATTATTTCACATGTATGTGTATGATGCATGTGTATGTGTTCACGTGCCTGTGTATGTGCATGACATGTACCACATGCACAGGTGAGAGGATACCTTTTATTTTTTAAAACATAAATTATTATTATTATTATTATTTGTTTTTTGAGATAGGGTTTCACTCTAGCTCAAACTGACCTGAAATTCACTATGTATTCTCAGGGTGGTCTCAACTCACTGGGATCTTCCTACCTCTGCCTCCCAAGTGCTGGGATTAAAGGGGTGAACCACCATAACTGGTTAGTATAACTTTTTGATGCCATCCTGCTTTCCACCTCATTTGAGGCAATGCCTTTGGTTCTCCTATCACTCACCACTGTGTTCACCAGAGTAGCTGGTTTATAAGTTTTGGGGAAATTCAGCCATGCTTCCTTTCTCACCATAGGTGTTAGTATTACAGAAGCCCATTGTGGCATTTGGATTTTAGGGGATATGAACTCAGGTACTCATACTTGCATGGCAGGTGCTTTATCCACTGAGCTATCTTCCAGATTTTCCATACGTATTTTTTATAATTGATTTTGAAAATTCTCCCTCAAATTCTCACAGGAAGAAAACTTTGCTGTCTAGGAAACATGAAATTCCTGTACTATGGTGCTATATATAAGGAAAAACATCCTAACTCTCCAAATTCAGTTTTAATGCAATGATTTTTAATGAAGTGAAGGTTTTAGGCACATTTAGAAAGAACAGAACTATAAGTGTAATATTCAGGGTCACATTGATGAAGCTTCTTAAAAAGAAAGAATTTTTAAAATTTATTTTTATTAGATATGGACAAATTTAGTATGTAAACAACACATGTTGGTAATATACTTTCCCTCATGCCTGCCCTGTTTCCAGAGGCCCTCCTTGTTGGGCATGCAAGTCCACTTTGTTGGGATTGTGGGTCATGCATTGTGGGGACAGCAGTCAGTTATAAGTGACAGGCAATGTATCTGTGCATAATGTCCCAACTTGTGGATCTAACAATCTTTCTTCACCCGATTCCCCAGAATTCCTTAAGTCATGTTGAGTGCATTTTAAGTCTACTTCAGTAATGGTCTCCTAGGAGCATTGTGATCTCTGATTTGGTAGGTATTGAGTGTTTTCAAAGTCTATCCCCTTCACTCTTGTGCTAATATCAGTTTCACCAAGAAAGCAGAACTCTTGCTCATTTCCCCAATTCCTTGGTGGTTTCAGCTGGGACTGGGGTTAATTGTGCTGGGTAGTTTATCTCCTCAAGTCCTGCTCCCATCTGAAAAATAGAAGCAGAATCTCCAATGGAAAGTGAAGTCAGCACTGGTTAAATGGGATAACCATTATTAATTTAGAGAAAATTAAAAGTGTGTAGACCCTCTTATAGCCCAAATTAGTTGGAGCTTGACATTGGAAAACAAAATTGTTATCTGTATATGATTCTGACTTGTTTCCCAGTTCTAGATATGGCTTCCTTTCCACTGAGTGGATACATTAGCCAAAGAGCAGTTGGTTACCCACCATGGCAGTGTGCCACTATTGCACTTGTGAGAGCATCACATCAGGTTGTTGGCTTTTGAGTAGCTTAGACTTTGAGTTGCTACAACAGAAGTTGGCCACTTTCCCCTGGTAGCTCATGTAGTGTCTTCCAGCACTAGATGGGCTAACTGCCTGGGGAATGGCTCTCTTCTGGATTCCAACTAGGCATCTCCATAGTCTTTAACGAAAGTGTATGGTGTCTTCAGCAGTAGGGTCTTACCATTAATCTCTGGTGGGTAATCAAGTGCTCTGACAGATGTCTGTCTTGTTTGTTTTGGGAGACCGTGTAGGTCTCTCCAATCAAAAGCTCATTGTGGATATTAACTGCATCCTTGTACAGGAAATTACAGACCATTGCCAAGGAAAAACAAAAAGAAAGAAAAAAAACAGAAAAAAAGAGAAACAGGATAAATTTAAGGTTAGGCTTTGTCTCATCCTCTCCAGGGCTCTTCAGTTCAAGTGATCCTCCTAAGGTCCTGTTGAGGGTTCAACCTTTTATTCTAACTTCCAGGATATACAATTCTATGGTACAGTACAACTTGAGTTCAGTTTTATGCCCTCCCCCAATCCTTTTCCTTTCTCCAACCCCTACTCTCCCTATTGGCCAAGCCTCGAGATGCTGTTCAGGTATGTCTATAACTCGGGCTGATCTAGGTTAGGAACCTTGGATGAGTGAGACCATGCAGGAATTTTCTTCCTGTGATTGTGTGAGTTCACTTAGAATGATCTGTTACAAGTTTGCCCTTTTTTTTTTTTTTTAATTTTCAATGTGTCATTTTTTTTTTCTTACTGCTGAGTAGAATTCCATCATGAATATATACCACATCTTGGTTATCTATTCTTCAAAGTATGGACACCTGGGTTGATTCCAGTTTTTAACTATTATGAATTGAGCAGCTATAAACATGGTTGAGAAAATATCTCTGAAGTGAGATGTGGAGCTTTTAGGGTAAATGCCTGGTAAGGGAATAACAAGGTCTATTGGTAACTAATTTCATCCTTTTCAGGAGTCTCCATATTAATTCCCATAGTGGTTGTACCAGCTTCCATTCCCAAACAGTGAATGAGTGTTTCTGTTTCTCCACATCCTCACAAACACTTATTTTCATTTGATTGTTTTAAAATTATTTTTATTAGATATGGATATATTTAGTATGTAAACAAGACATGTTTCTTCATACCATCCTTTCCCTCCTCCCTGTCATACTTCTGAAGAGGCCTTCCTGTTTGGGGATGCAGATTAACCCCATGGGGATTGTGAGTCATGTATTATGGGGATAGCAGTCAATTATGGGGGGGGAGGCCATGTATTTGTGCAAAAAGTCCCAACTTGTGGCTCTAAAAATCTTTCCACCCCCTCATCTGCAAAATTCTCTGAGCCATATTGGAAGCATTTTAAGTCTACTTAAGTGATGGGCTCTTAGGAGCCTCTGGATCTCTGCTTTGGAAAGTTTTGAGTATCCTCAATGTCTATCTCCTTCACCCTTGTGCTGATATCAGGTTCACCAAGAATGCAGCACTATTGTTGTGTTTGCTTGTTTTTTTCTCTTTTGTTATCAAATAGGTTTTGTTTTATAAACTGTGGTGCACCTGTTTTTGGCATATATAGATTTATGACTGTGATTTTCTCTTTTTGGATCACTTTGTCATTTTGGATTATTTGTGGTTTGAAGTCTATTTTTCAGATATTAATATAGCAACACCTGCATGTTTTCTTATTTTTCATTTGCATGGAATATCATTTTCCACCCTTTCACCCTGAGGAGGTTTATATCTTTAGTGGTGGTATAGGTTTCTTACAGATAGCAGATAGAAATGTCTATTTTTTTGATAACTTGCACCTTTTGTTGGGTGAGTAAAGACCATTAATACTTAAGGTTATTACTTTGAGTTTTGAATTAATCCTTGCCATGATCAGTTGTTTTATGGGGTTTGGTGCTTTCTTGTGTTTTGTACTTTTTCTGAACCTGGTCTATTTTTTGTTATTGTGATCTTTTTTCCTTTTTGGCTCTTGAGATTGGTTGTTTGACTCTTCTGTGTGGTTTGGCTTTGTGTTCATATAATCATAGAGATGACTTTTTTCATGGAAAGTTTTCCTTTTACCATCTATTATGAGGGATACTTTTGCTGGGTATAGTAGCTTGTGTTGGAAGCTATAATTTTTTTAGACTTTGAAGTGTTCTTTTCCAGGCCCTTCTTGCTTTCAGGGTTTCCATTGAGCAACCTGAGGTAATTCTGATGCTGTTACCTTTATATGTAATGTGTTATTTCTCCCTAGCTGCTTTCATCACTCTCTCTTTAGTTTAATTGTTAAGAGTTTTAACTAAGATGTTTCTTGGAGAGTTTCTTCTTTGGTCTTGTCTGTTTGGTGTTCTATGGTCTTCTTCAATAAGTTTGTTGTACATGTTATTTATGTCTCTGGCCTGGAGTTCCTCTCCTTCCGGTATACCCATGATCCCAATGTTTGGTAATTTTGGGGTATCCCACATTTCCCTCATATTCTGTTCATTTGATTTTTTGAACTTTGCAAAACTTTTGGCCTCTTGATCAATTTCTTCTGTCTTGTCTCCCAGGTCAGAGGTTATGTCTTCCACATGAGTAACTCTGTTAGTGAGGGGTTCTAGAGAGGTTTTTATAAGCTATATTTGATTTTTGTTTTCTGTTGTGCTATTTATCATCATGTCCATCTCTTTTTTGAGGTACAATTTCAGTTTGAGTTCTGATTTTCTTGATGTTTCCTGGAATTCATTCTTGCATTTGATCAAGTCTTCATTAAGCTTAATCAATCAGTTATTGATATCTTCCATTTCTTGACTCACCTTAAATTCATTCATTTCTCTTTTTGAACTTTGTAACATTTTCTACAATCAAGTTAAGCTTACTGTCAAAAGCTGAATGTTTCTAAGAGATGATTCTATTCTATTTCATTATCTATTCTATTTTATATATCTATTTCATTGATACGATTGCTGTTTTTTGATGGTTTGCTCCAGTTAAGCAATTCTTTTGACCAGGGTCTCATTGGTTGTTGTGTTTTCATTTTGGGATTGAATTGCTGTTGGTATCTCTATGATTGCATTGCAGGCTTCCATGGTAGGGCTAGGCATCCCTGGTGGAGATCTCTCAGTTTTCTGACTTTTATTAGTTTCTTTTGCATTATGATCTACCCATCTTGGGGAAATGATTTATTCTATTGAGGAGGGAGCAAGTATTTGTCCTTGTAGGATCTTCAGAGAGTTTTCTGTTTTAAATGTGAACAAGCTTTATGTACTGGTGTATGATGGGGTTTTAACCACACATGCACAGATTGTGGATATTGCAGTTACATCAAAGGTACATGGGCCTACTTACACCACTTGCACATACTCTTAAGCACATGGGGATCACAGGTTGGGGAGTCAGGAGCCAGGAGTCTGGAGAGCCAGGGCAAAGAGTCAGCTCCTACTATGGCCCATGAACCCTCTGACTCTGGGGAAATGGTATTTGGGTACCCAGGAGCCAATCAGGAAACCAGAGCAAAAAGCCTGCTTCTGCAGCCCACACACAGGGACTAGGCCTCCCCAAGGAAGCAGTAGGGTTACTGGGACCAGGGAACCGGGATGTTGGGAACCAACAAGAAACTCTGGCCTACTCACTCCATGTGCACACTCTGTGGAGCAAGGGAGCCACCATTGGGGGCCCAGAGGCCCTTTAATCAGGAAGGTGGAGCAAGGGGCCTGCTTCAGCAGCAAGCTTGTAGTGTCCCAGAAGCCCTAATCTAGCAGCAGCCAAACCTACTGGGACCAGGGAACTGGGAAGAGGGGGTGGAGATCAGGAGATCTGGACTACTCTCTTCATGCACTCACCCTCTGAACACACTTTCTTGTTTACAAAATGTATTGGTTTCTTTCAGATTCCTATCATTTTATTTTATTTTATTATTTATTTATTTTTGAGGTAGGGTCTAACTCTATCCCAGGCTGACCTGGAATTCACTATGAAGTCTCAGGCTGGCATTGCACTCAAGGTAATCCTCCTACCTTGGCTTCCTGAGTGTGGGGACTAAAGGCATGCACCACAACACCTACTGAGTTACTCCTTATTGATCTATGGAAACCCAGATGGATATTTTAGAATTAATCCATAAACTTCTCATTTATCTATCCTTCACAAAAAACATTTTTAAAAAATATAAGCAAAACAAAGAAGATTTCATAAAACAACAGAAGAAAAATAACAACTAAAGGCTATTTGTTGCTATTCAATTTATAACTAAGGTAGCAAAACTATAAATGACCATATGCTAACCAAAATCTGTTTTATTGTATGGTATAGGCTAGATGGCTGTTCTGTATTTAACATGCATAGAATCTACTAGTTCCAAATCTTAGGGTTTCTCCTTTTATAAGACTGGGGTAAGACTTGAAAATTTGTATTTCTGACATTTTTTCTTAGGTGAGGTTGAAGCTGTTGATGTAGGGATGCCACTTTGTCAATCACTCATCTGGGTCCACTAGTTTTCAAATGTAAAGAGAAAACATGTTTATATCAGAATCATTCACAAGCTTGGGACTAGATATTTGGCCCTCACATCTAGGAAATTCTGATACAGTGGTTCTGGACCACAGGCTTCTGGAATTTTAAAATTGTTCTGCTCAGAAATCAGACAATTACTCAAATTTCAGCAATTTTCATTTTTTTTCCTGTAGGTGGAACATAAAAATCATTTATTTCCATATCACTTTATTTATAAATAGGGAGTAATAAAGTGCTTTGAAAATCAGTCAGAATAGAAACTTGAGCATCTATAGTCCATAGGGAGACTGCAAGATAATGTAGCTTCTGGAGTTACACAAAAGGAAGTTTAGCAGTGGGTGAATTTCTACATACATTGTAAAAACAAGTGCAGGGCTTCATGCAATTGATTAGATTAATTAAACACATTTGAAAAAGTTCTGGGATTGTAGATTAAGAAATGTCACAAGAAGGACAGAGATGATTTGAAAGGATTACATTGTGCTAATGATAAGACAATACCAGTGGAGTGAAACCATATAATAAACATTTAATGGATTTTGGTATGTTCCATGTGTGTGGAGGTACAACTCATCTTTCTAACACCTATATGGAAAATTTTCAACAAAGAATAAAGTAAAGGAATCATAAGCCTTTGTGATGGATGAAGCCTCTTTAAATCATTTTTAAAGACCTTGTTAGCCTCTCTAGATAAGCTTATTATTTTTTTTTTTTGAGAGAGACACAAGAGAGACAGAGACAGAGAGAGAGAGGGAGAGGAAGACAGATAGAGAGTGGGTGCACCAGCAGCCTCTCAACTGCTGTGAATGAGCTTCAGTTGTATGTGCCCCTTGTGGGCAAGTGCAGCATTACGCCCTTGTGTCACTTTGCATCTGGCTAAACGTGGGACCTGGAGACTGGACCTGGCATTCTTAGGCTTAGCAGGCAGGTGCCTTAACCACTAAGCCATCTCTCCTGCCCTAGATAAGCTTATTTTAAAGTGGGGGTCATTGAAAATGAAAGACTTGATGACTTCTAAGAAGGAAGTTTGCCAAGAGGAGCTCCTTTCTGCATAATTTCTATGGCTAAAAAATGTGTCATTATATTTAAATTTCAAGAAACATCTAGAAAAATGTTAACAACTTGTGAAGTGAATTGGAAAAGAAATGTTTAATATTTAAGAAAACTAAGGAATATCTTGGGTCAGTGTAGCGACATAGGCACAGATAATTTGTGATTGAACCATTGTTAAATTACAGTAATTTATTGTTTCGTTTTCTATATTTACTCAATTTTTTTTTGCTTTCCCTGCCTCCACCCCAAACACACACATATATCCCTTCACAGAGGTGTGTTAGTTATAATGCTCAAAGGATAAATTAAGGAAGGTCACATAATTATCTCTGGTAGTTTATTTGGGTTGATAAACAAAGAAGTTGAATAATCAGTTCTAGATAAAACCAATATTAGAATAAATTGTGATTAATAATAGTTATGAATTAATTCAAATTTTACCTTAGTAATATTTTTAAAAGGGCCTACAAAATACTTAATTTTTGATTTAATATTTAAATATATATACTTAGTGAGTGTGTATATTTGTGGTGTAGTGTGACACCCCATATGCTCACCTTCAGCCTGGGTTGATTGTCTATGCTGAACAGAACAGGACATCTAGTATTCCACTCAATAGCTTTTCTGCTTGGTCTTTGTTTTGAGACAGTGCTTCTTCACTGAGTCCTGAGTTTATGGGGCTCTGACAGTTTTCAGGTCTCTGCTCCCCTGTGGGACTGGTGTTAAACGTGTGTACTGCCATGCCCAGCTGGTTATGTGGGATCTGTAGATTCAAACTAGGGTGGGTTAAGGCTCTCATGCTTGCTCATGAAGTGCACTTGGTAGCTGAATCATCTCTTCAGCCCATCCCAGTGTAAATATATCAATATAACTTGCATTTTCATTAGGTAGTTATCTTTAGTAATAGCCTCATCAGATAAACTATTAACGTTATTTAAGTAGAATAATATGGCTATATAGAATGATTTGCTGTCAATATTTAAATACCAGTATCTTATAAAAGGTTTGTAAATATGTGTATTAAAAATTTTACTAATATTAGCAATATGCAGTATGCTATGTAAAATAATGAGACATAATACTTTTATTGTATTCGTATAGGCACTTAATTATTTTTAACTTATTGTTTTATAAAAAGGTTGCACACTTATACCCCCCTCTCCCATACCCCAATTCTACTGAGGGTCTTTGGTGGGGTTATTGGGATTCATCGTGCGGACCAAGAGGCCTCAGTCAGTCTGTAGGGATGGGGGAAAATTGGTGTCTCAGGCTATTCCCACCCACCCAGAGGCTGTTATAATCTTTTTGCCTCTCTTCCTTGATAGTCCCTGAACCTTGGTGGGCAAGATAGAGATCTGATTTAGTGTTGCTTTCTCTATACTCTGGATCTCTGTTTTTATGCAGTTTGAGTGACCACTGTGTCTGTCGCCATTTCTCTGGAACTTCTTTTTAGGCTAGCAGTGAGAGAAATGTTCATGTAACTGCTTCCCCTTTAATGAATTCTGGGCCCAGGTGGAAAAGGTGGAGTTGACCCATTTTACGGTAGACACTATGTTCTTTCTTCTTGATATATTCTTGGTCTGCCCCATATTCTCCTCCATGTCACATGTACGTGCTCTTGGTGGGATCTTATTCTTTGTTATTCTCCTTAGGTAGGAACATGGCAGTGGGCTTCAACCTCCTGAAGCTAGTTAACTAAGACCTTAAGGACAAGTTAGTATGAGTTAAAATAAGTTATTTTTTAAAATTTAAAATCAGAATTTATTCTATTAAAGTTCTTTTTATTTGATTTTGTTTTGGGACATTAACTATTATTTCCTTTGACTATGAAATAGTGACACACACACACACACACACACACACACACACACACACACACACCCCATTTTGGGGTTAACTGCTTTCAATTTAAAAAAACCCTCAAATATCCATACTTTCCCCTTATTCTTCTTCAAAAATAGTTCCTTTAAAATATTATTTATTTAAGAGAGAGAGAGGAAGAGAGAGAAAAAAAGACCAAAAGAGGAGTACCAGGGATGCAAATTCCAGATGCATACATAATTTATGCATCTGGCTTTATGTGGGTACTGGGGAATCAAACCTGGGCCAGTAAGCTTCCAAAAAAGTTCCTTTAACCATTGAGCAATCTTACTAGCCCACAAAATAGTTCTGCAGGGACCAGGGGGGGTACACATAATTATGTGAGACATCCAATAAATTGTTAATTTGTTCAGAAGCAGAGCATGCACTAGGGAGATGGCTCATGGTGTAGAGTGTGTTGTAGTTATGAGGACTGAATTCAGATCCACAGTACCTATGTCTAAAAACAAGCAACAACAACAACAACAACAACAACAACAACAACAACAACAAACTGTCAGATGCAGCAGTACAATTTTGTAATCCCAGTACTGGAGTGGCAGAGACCAGAGCATACCTGGGGCTTGTTGGCTGGTTAGGCTAGCCTTTTGCAAAGGAGGCAGTGTTGAAAGTCTAGCTCAGGACATTGCACAGACTAGTCTCAAGTCACTATTCTGAATCCTACACTGTAACATAGCTTGACAGTATTTTTTACAGTAAAAGTGGGCATGCTTGCAATTCAATAACACTTTATTTGTGGACACTGAAATATAACTTTCATAGATAATAAAATGTTGTTTTCCTTGGTATACTTTATGTACAATTTTTAAAGTATGAAAACTATTCTTAGATTGGAGGACATACAAAAAGGCAATAGGTCAGATTTGAATCTCTTGCTGGATTGGGCCCATTGGCTGACACCTCTCCTGCAGTAACACTCAGAATAGCACATATAAGCGATCAATCAACAGACATTATAAAATACTGATAGAGGTCTGGAGAGATGGCTTAGCGGTGTAGGCGCCTGCCTCCTAAGCCTAAGAACGCTGGTTCCAATCTCCAGCAGTTCCAATCTCCAGGTCTCACGTTTAGCCAGATGCAAAGTGACGCAAGGGCACAATGCTGCACTTGACCACAAGGGGGGGCATGCATCTGGATTTTGTTCACAGCAGCTGAGAGACTGCTGGTGCTCCCATCTCTATCTGTCTTCCTCTCCCTCTCTGTCTCTCTCTGTGTCTCTCTCCCCCCAAAAAATACTGATAGAATGAAACCTAGATTTTATAAAGACATGTAATCTTGTACAACCACTATAGAAAGCAATATGGAGACTCCTAAAAAAGATGATTATAGAGGTACCAACAGACCCAGTTATTCCCTTACTGGGCATTTACCCTAAAAGCTCCATGCTTCAGTTCAGCGATATTTACACAACCATGTTTATAGCTGCTCAGTTCATAATAGCTAAGAGCTGGAATCAATCCAGATGTCCATCATTAGATGAATGGATAACTAAGATGTGGTATATCTATACAATGGGTTTTTATTATTAGAAATTAAAGTGATTACGCTACCTACACAAGAGATGCACAGTAGGAGGGAAAAAATTATGATATCAAAATAGAAGAGAGACAAGTTTGAAAGAAAGGATTTAATAGAGGGAGCATTTGGGAGGGAAAAAATTTAAAGGTAGCGGGAGGGTATTATGATTATGGTATGGTGTTTTTGTTTATGGAAAATTTCAATGTTTTTTTTTTTTTAATTAGGAAAACTATTTCAGTGATTCCTTCCCAATCCTGCATTCAGTTTATGGTGTCCATCCGATGCAACTATGGAACTATTCTGTATGCCTGTAAAATTATTTTTATAACTTGGCAGAGAATGCATTTTACTCTACTTTTAAGTTGAATTATCTGTTAATAATGCACCATTTTTTAACCACACAATATTTTACTTCATCAGATGGATTAGTATTGTAATTGATTTAGACCTTTGATTAGTCTGAAAGCAGGATGAATGGATCAGCTCCTTTAAGTCTCTATTGGCTTTGTGATTATAGTTTATATATGTAGCTTCTTTTCAACTTCCTCTCTCTATTCCCATATCTTCCAGGTATGTCAGAGAGATGATGATTCTGGCGCATTACAGTGTCAGATCACAACCTAGGGGCATTTCACCACCTTGTGTTCAGCCATGTACATTCTTCCTGTGTGTGTGAGGAGGAGGAGTGCATAGGGGAATTGGAGCTTTGTGCTTAGATAAGAAAGTGAGAGGAGAGGTGCACTTTGCAAAGAAGAAGATGAGAGAGTCCATAAGGAAAGGAAGTGGTCTCCTGATTGCTGTCCCCATTAGCTTGGTTTTCTCTTAGTTATCAGTCAAAGTTGCTAACATAAATAATTTAATTTTATATAATGGCTTTATTTTATACCTATCTCATCAAATTCTATAAGCACATAATCAGCTTTTGCAACATAGTATCAGTAAAATACAGTATTCCACTCATAATTATTACATACTTAATAATAGCAAAAAATGTTGACCACCAGGATACTAGACAGAATGGTTCTAATAACACATGTTTGCTTAACTCTCCAAAGAATGGAATGATTGAGGGGAGTGCCCGTTACAGATTTGATTATGTTTTCCAATTAAAAGTGATTAACTTATTATGAGCACATTGGAAATACTAAAGTGATAGAAGTTCAAGTTTCTCATTTAATTTTTTTTTTTTTTTTTAGTTTTTTTCTTCGGTTTTTCAAGGTAGAGTCTCACTCTAGCTCAGGCTGACCTGGAATTAACTATGTAGCCTCAGGGTGGCTTCACACTCAAGTTTATCCTCCTACCTCTGATTTCCTAGTGCTGGGTTTAAGGCATGTGCCACCATGCCCAGCTCAATTGTTATATTTTTGTATTTGCTAACATTGTATAACAGAATAATTCAATGTAAGTCATAAAATCACATTCCAAAGTAACACAGATGACTGGATCAAAGTAATTTGCCATGTTGATATGAAGTTACAAAATGTAATACGATACTTTATCAAGTAAATTTGCTATTCTGTATGATGAAGAATTGAATATATTTAAGAGTCATAAAAAGGTAGATACATGCTTTGGTAGTTTGGTGTCTTTAGTCTTGTAATTCAGTAAGAATGTTTTATAGCTAATATTTTACAGTAGCTTTAGATGACTATTAAAAATAAATAAATACTGAAAGAGAGTGGATAGTTGAAAATAATAATCATGAAAAGTTTTATGTAGTCTATATTTATTATAAGTTTTATTTATTTGTTCAACAGCATTGATTAAAATTTTATTCTAAGGATTTTTTCTAGGTGATACTGTTGTAATCCCCTTCCATTGTTATATATTAGCAATTAAAATGAGTAATATTGAGGGTTACTTTTCCTGGGAGACACGAAAAATATTTATTCACCTTAGATAAGGCACCAATGACAATACAATGATTCCTCCCAAATCTAGCTTGGTGAATCACTGAGTTTATGTTGGTTACTACTTATAAGACTATAGGGGAGAAGTTACTTCAGGACCATGGGTGACTCAGAGGGAATTGCATCATCAGAAAGCCCATGCCAGTGTGGGCGACAATTTACAAAAGCTCTAATCTTGGAGCTGCCTACCCAACTTGCAGGTAGTTCTTATGAAGAGTCTCCTTCTCCTCAATAATTGTTTGTTGTTCATATATTCTTGGGGAGTACCCATGAGAAGCTTGAAACTTTGCTCTCCTTGATATTTATAAATTTCGTTAGCTTAGAAGCCCCCCATTTCCCTCCAGGAGGGAAAGTTTCACTTGGCAGGTAATAGGTACACAACAAATATAAATGTTGATTGGGTATTGTTAACTAGTATGCTAATCATCCTTTGCAATTATACAATTGGTTGATTATCTAACAAAAGATTCCATTTTTGTATTGCTAGTCTCCAAAGCAACATTTATGAAAATCAGATGAAGTTGATCTCACCACTTTTATGAGATTTCTCTTTCCCCTAAATAGCTCCCCTTCCTCTATATTTATCAGCTAAGTAAAAACAAAAAAAAATCTATTTGTTCACAAAGCAATTCCTTGAGCTCTAATGCTGAGTCATTGCCAGAGTATATTTTGAGCTATTTATATATAAAGAGATAAAATAAATTTAAGAGCCAACATGAAAAGAAAAAAATATGCTACACCTTAACATATATCTGTTTAAACCTAAGAAAAATAGAGATATCAGGTTTCCAAATGAAAGACAAATCAATATTAATTCTCTCTCTATATCTATCTATCTATCTATCTATATATATATATATATATATATATATATATTATAATTTAGGAATTAATATGATACAAATTCTTATGTAAGTGACAATAAGAGAGGTGATATCATAAGAAAAAGATGCACGTATGCTATTAGACAATGAAAACAGATGAGAATTTGATAATTTTTGTACTGCCATAGCAAATAAAGCTATGACCTAAAGACTAATTGGAAGTGGAATCCAGACGTGGTAGCACATGCCTTTAATCCCAGCCGAGAGTTTGAGGCCACCCTGAGACTACATAGTTGATTCCAGGTCAGCCTGGACCAGAGTGAGACCTACCTCGAACCCCGCCCCCCCAAAAAAAGGAAGTGGAGTGGTCATTTTTCCCAGAGGAACCCACATATCTACAGCATTGGAAGTCATGGAATAAATAAAACAAGACTGAGAAAGAGACAGAAAGAAGCAGAAGAGTTTGAAATTTCCAACTCTCAGTGAACTGTGGTAGCTCACAAATACTGCCAGCATTTGAAAACCTGAGGTAGGAAAACTGTGACTTTCAGGCCAACTTTAGCTTTGTAGAAAGATTCTATCTCAAATATTTTTCTAATTATTACTCTCACAGTGTCTATAATGAAAATATGAGAGATTCTGTCCTCCAGAAAATGAACAGAAGAAACTCAAAACTGCAAAAGGCAGGAGTGAAACACAGAAAACAAGAACACTAATAAAACCTTTAAATAAAGAATAACCTTTTGCCCTCCATAATAATTATAATAAATAGTTACCTATTAAACTCATTCAAGCACACCCTCGATAGAGCCTATGAAATGAATGAACTCTTTCTTATATAAAAACAGAAGCAATCCTATAGGAAAAAGTAATAGAGGTAAAGAATGAGGAGTAATCTATATACTGAGATATGTTTAAAACATAGAGGAAGAAATCAATAAATGATATATAATCCTGATAAATCAAGTAATTACAGAATGAATAGAAATGGATATTGTAACAAATACCAACGAAATATTCAGTGGTTCTGGAACTAAAATTCTATCTCTTATATCATGTTTCAGTAACTTTCTCATTTGTGTGAACAAATAATTGACCAGAAGCAACCTAATACAGGAAAAGATTTAATTTGACTTTCAGTCCCAGGATGGATAAATTCTCATCATGGTGTGGGAGGCAAGGATGCAAAAGAATGTAGCTGGTTATATTGAAGTACAGTCAGGAAGCCAAGACTGAACCAAAAATAGGATTGGGCTATAAAACCTCAAGGCTTACCCCTCCTTCAAGCTCATCCAGCATTGACCCACTTCCTCTAACAAATATCTACCTCCAAAAGGTTCTACAGCTTTCCTTAATAGCACCACCAAGTCTACATTAGGTGTTCAAACACATGAGCCTATGGGGGATATTTTATACTCATATCATCACAATTTACCACTGGCCCACATAATCTTATGGTCATTTTATAATGAAAAATACATTTGTTCTTACTTTAAAAGTTCCTATAGTCTCCACCAGTTCCAATACTTTCCAAAAGTAAAAACTCCAAAGTCTCATTTGAGATTCAAGGTAGTTTTTTAACTATGAGTCTTATAAAATCAAAACACAAACTACATACTTCCAGTGTCCTTTAATCCCTAAAAAGATTGCTGTGGTGACTCACACCTTTAATCCAAGAACTTGAGAGACATGGATATTTGGGGGTCAGGAGCCTTATGCCAGCTTGCCTCCAGGTAATAACAACATAAACTCTCCTAATCCCTGAGGCTACAAAATTAATTTGGAGGTCACTTTTCTTTATGTCTTAAAACAGATGCCAGGACTTTATTATGCTTTAGTTGTGTTTTAACAAAACCATTTCCAGATGCTTTGAAATCATTAGGAAGAATTATCTTCAGAGCTGTCATCATGTATGGCCAATACTTACAAATCTTTTGTTAAACTGGTGTAACTCCTTGTGAATGCTTAATAACAACCACATGTAGAAGCCAAGGCCAGTTGGAGAGATTTGAGCTAAAAAGGGCAACTAATATTTTGGTTCCTACATTTTCAGGTAGGCCCCAAGAGATGATGGGCCATGTTTAAAGAGGCCTGTAGCTCTGTGGGAGTTTGAATATATGCCCAATAGGCTCAGGTGCCTTGCTGGAGGAGGTGTCAGTGGGGACGGATCCTGGAGTCCAGCTCTAAGGTGTTATTGGGGACATATCTGATTCCAGCCTAAGGTGTACAGCAAATTGTGAGCTCTGGGGGTCCTGCTGCTGCTATAGGATTGTGTTTGCATGCTTTTGGTGCTGGCTGTTTCGTGGTGTCTTTCTGCTTGGACCTGTGAAAGGAGGCCAGCCTCTTCTGGTATTATGGAACGTCCCTTGGATATGCAAGCTTCAAATAAATCCCTTTCTCCCATAAACTGTGTCTGTTTGTAAGTTTATCCCAGGAACATGAGCTAATTACAATAAGCCCCAACCAGGTTACAGGCTGCAAAAGAAGTTAGAACACAGGAGAAGATAATTAATGCTTCCAAGAGAAGCCACAATGTCAGCACAGTGCTCATTCATCAAAGAAAAAGTCACAAATGTTGAGATAGCCATAGAGCTCCTCCTATGTCCTTATAAGTTTCTCCTTCGCAATTGACCTTAAAAATACAGTTTTATTTTGGTCTTAAGCCCTCAGAAGGAGAGTATAGCCAGACAGTAAAGCATCCCTTAAATGCTTTGGGTGACACAGTACAGGAAATTTCTTTTCCTAATTCCAAAGGTCAGATGATAACAGACACTTGTACAAAGTAGTGTATCTTGATATATATGCTCATGGTGACTAAGTGTAACATCTGTGCCAAGGTTAAATATTATGTCTATATTCTTGATAATTCTGCTAATGTCTCATTTGCTTTACAAGAGCAACAAGAATACAGATTCATAAAATCCCAGACACCATACCAGATCTAGAAGTGGAATTTGTGGATCTTCATGGTGAAATAGAATTTGGCTGATCATTTCTGGTAATAGTAACTATGTTAACTATCCACTTATAGATGAACAATGAAAATTAGAATATAATAAACATTTTACAATTTGGTTTTCAGTTGTCTCAGACATTATCTGATCCTAAAATACAAGATATTTGTTTCAAAGATAATTACCTAATTTTATTGACGATGAATAAAGTTTTGGAGATTTGATCATTTGTTCATTATGAGAATTAAGAGTAAATACAAATTCAGATTTATTCATTTACAAAGTACTTATTTTTTTCCACCCTTTTTGCTTTCACTCATCACTGCAATGTGCCATTTCATGTCATAAAACAATGAGAATAATTACCAGTGTTTGTGTTACCAGATTTAACAAGTAAAGACACAAGACAAAGATTAAATTGAAATTCTTTACATGTAATTACCTTGTAGCTTAAGTAAGTCCTAAACATTGCATAGTGTATATTTATGCTAAAACATATTATTTATTAAAATTCATTTAGAAGATATGTATTTTATATGACAATCTGTGCTTATAAGAATATGGACGATTTCTCACAAAAATCTGTATTTGCTATTTATTGTATAGAAGTAGTCAATACTAAATAAGAGGTAGATATTTATATGAACATTTTGGCCACTATACACAGGCTACACAGAAAGTCAAAAGCTACCTAAACTTTATTAGCTTTTCTTTCAATTCCAGGTTTCATATTTATCCAAATATTAATATTACCTATATAAAGTTGTTAGCTGTGTTTAAATGGTAATTGAACTAAGTAAAATAACTTAATTTTTCATTTTTAGTTTTAACTACAAGTTGGTCTATATTGACAAAATTTACTGTTAATGTTCAATTATTATTTTATGTATATTGAGTCTAACTAAACTACATTTTGTAATTTCATTTTAGTGTTTTATTACCTAACTTGAGCATTAAGAATAATTTCTAAGACATTTATGTTCAATAAATGATATACTATTGATTGTTTTGTACTCAACAAATGGTATATTATTGAATGGTTTATTTGACAATTTTAAATATTGACATATTTTCAATTTATGTTATGCTTATATTTTTAGAAAGTTGAGATTTTTAGTATATTAAGGTGTCAAAAAGGGTATCAAGAAAACTACCATTTATCAGAATAAGAAGATGTGTAGCAGTTATTTTCTATTTTTTACTTGTTTTAAGAAACAGGTTCTTTTACAAGCTGGCCTTGAACTGTTTATGTAGCCAATGATAATTTACAATTTCTGATTATCCTGCCTCTTCCTACCCAGAGCTACGATTACAAGGGTGTACCACAACGCTCAGTTTATGTGATGCTGGTGTCCAATCCCAGGGCTTCCTGCTTGCTAGACAAGTACTCTACCAACTGAGTTACACTCCAGCCACTATTTCTGGCTCTATGAAAGGCAGATTTGGCCTTTTGTAGAGATACTGATATCTACAGGCAGGATGGTATGCCATTCAAGAGGATCTTTCACTGCTTTCTTTGGGATGGATGAACTTCTGGGGAATTTTGCCTTCAGTATCTAAGCCATGGAATTGGTACGATATATTCATTTTCACTGACCATACCATCATAATGAAATGTATAACTATCTTGCTTGCCAAATTTTTAATGTGTTTTAGATTGTTTCTGCATAACAATTAGAAAATAGTTTTGTTTTACATTCAGCGAGTTAAATTATTCAAATAAATCAGATATGAATTAAAATAAACTCAATTATTTAGATGTATTGTCCATATTACACATTCCTCTATTTGCTAATTTTTGTTAGAGTCAATATAATCAATAATTACATTGGAAGTAGAGACTTAACTTCTATTTTTTGTTAGATTTATCTCACTGAACTAAAACTTAAACAAACCAAAGTCCTTTTTTTTTTCTTTTTGAAACTTTTTATTGACAGTTTCCATAAAATAGACAATAAACCATGGTAATTCCCACCCCTTTTTTCCTCTTCTCAAATCCATTCTCCATTGACTCCTTTCTTCTTTTAAATCAGTCTCTCTTCTATTTTGATGTCATCACAAAGTCCTTTGTAACAAGCAACTAAAATATTGTTTTCCAAAACTTTTCTTTTAAAAAATAGAATTATTTCCAAGGCTACACACTATCTCTGCACATCTAAAATGTATTATCAGGAGTCAATACTTAGAATACCTATTGTAAATCACTGCTCCATAAAAATGATACTTGTCATAAATATGATACTTGTCAGTTAAGAAGTAATGACTATCATCATTTACCACAAAGATTATTTTTTCCTGGTAAATAATTAAGGACACTAGAGAAATTACATTTAAAACAAAAAGATAAAAATATTTATCTCATTATTATATCACTTTTTATTTCAATATTTCTTCTCTTATGGGAGAAATAAAATAAAGTATCCACAATACATTAAAGACAAGAAGTAATTACAAATAAAAACAGATGAAAGGTTTCTGATTTCATAAAGCTAATTCTAAACAATACAATTTATCAGTGGAAGAAATTATACTTTTTACAAAACATGGGGTTAGCCTTACAATTTGCTTGTGAATTTTTGTTATCCAAAAACACCACAAGGGGCTGGAGAGATGGCTTAATGGTTAGGAACTTGCCTGCAAAGCCAAAGCACCATGGTTCAATTCCAAGGACCCATGTAAGCCAGATGCATAAGGTGGCACATGCATCTGGAGTTCATTTGCAGTGGCTGGAGGCCCTGACGTGCCCATTCTATCTCTCCTCTATCTCTTTCTCTCTCTCTCTCTCCCTTTCTCCCTCTTTCTCTTAAATAAATAAATAAATAAAATAAAAATACTTTATAAATACCACAAAAGACAAAGTAAACCAGAATATATTTATAATACAACTATATGAAGAAATATCATTATTAAAGTACACAATGAAATCCAGAAATCACTAATGACAGACCATACCATGAACAAAAATGAGGAAAAACAAAATAATGATAGTTCATTGAATAATATCCACACATGGCCAGCAACACATTAAAAGATGCTAGATATTAACAGGGGAGTGCAGACTAGAATCACAATGATATATAATTGATCAATTATCAGAATGGCTAAAATGAAAAAGATGATAATGAAGGTCAAAGAGGATGGCAAGCTACAGAATCCCTTATCTACAACTGGTTAGAATAAGAAGTGGAAAACACTTTAAATTTTTTTTTTCAAATTTGTTAAAATGGAGTAAATAATCATTTTAATGCAAGTTTAATCTAATAGATATGTGATATATGTATACTAAAAGATATGTGTAAGAACTTTTACATAAGCACTTCTATCAACGAACAAAATGGAAACAGATATACACTAAATGGACTGAACATACCAGTGATAGCATATCTTCATAACAAGTCAGTGTAAAATAATGAAAATATATCATTACTATGTGTAACAACATGGAAAAAATAGCTTTTAGAAAAAGAAAAGAATATGTTTGGATCACTTTGTTTTTAAACTCCTAAGGCTGCAAAAATATTAAAATAATCCTGATTCAAATCAAGATACTCCTTACTTTATGTGTGTTGGTGAACAGATTGAGAAGTCTGAAGGACACTAACCTGACTTCATATATTTCTTAATATGGAGGAGGGGTATTCTACAAGTATGTTTATATTATAAGCCTTAATTGAGCTATATACTTATTACTGATATTGTTCTGAATATATGTTGCACTTAAATAAAAATTGTAAGAACAGGAAAGGTTAACAGGGATAATCAGAAAGAACAAAGAACAAGCCATGAAAACAGGAAAAAATAATTGTTATAGTAAGATCATAAACTTTATATAAAGTTCTTAAATATCTCTTTGAGCTATTCTGTAGCTGCTATCAGGCTATTATTGAAACACCCTGAAAGTGCTCATACAGCTCAGGCTAAACTCACAGTAAAGCTAATTTTAGTCAGTCACTGTTGTATGGAACTTTTCTTCTGATAAACCCAGTGTTTTATGTTGCACCAAAAACAAATTTAACAAAAATACCCAAGACTATTATGGAGAAATTTGACCATATTTCTGAACACTACAATTATATTATCTTAATACATGTGAATTTCTTTTATGATCCAGGTTCTCTTATATATGATTATCTTACAGGCTAATAATCATATAAATTACATCTATTACACATATATAATAGAATGGTTGGTAATGTATTTATGGAAATCTAACGATTTCTATGCTCTGAAACATGCTTTCTTCATTCTAGAGAATTTATGATACCATGTCAGATGAGTCATGTTTCCATACCATTTCATATTGAAAATAAGTTTGTAAAGACCAATGCAGAAGGATTTCTTTTCTGATATTATATAAAGCCTACTATCAGGCCTTGAAAGAGAATTAGCCAACAAATAGGGAACAGATTCTATAAGCTTTCCAACCCAGGCAAAGCCATTTACCAGAGCAAAATTATATTATACTTGATGAATACTTAGTTGATTTATATCTCCTTTTCACTTTATTTTGACAACTGAGAAGCTTTAAGAGAAATATTGTTACAGAATCCCATGTACTTGGATTTTCTTCACCCTTAAGAGTATCTTTCACTGTTGGTGGGAATGAAAAATGGTTCAACCATTATGGAAAGCTATATGGAGACTCCTGAAAAGGATGACTATAGACTACCAACAGACCCAGTTATTCCCTTACTGGGCGTTTACCCTAAAGGATCCAAGCCTCAGTTCAGAGACATTTGCTCAACCATGTTTATAGCTGCTTAATTCGTAATAGCTAACAGCTGGAATCAAACCAGATGTCCATCATTAGATGAATGGATAACAAAGATGCGGTATATCTACACCATGGAATTCTACACAGCAGTAAGGAAAAATGAAACAGTGAAATTTGAAGAAAAATGGTCGAACATGGAACAGATCATTCTCAGTGAGCTCATCCAATCACAAAAGATAATCATCACATGGTCTCATTCATCAGTGGCTCCTAATCTGAATCCACCCAAGATGCCATCATACCTAATAAGTACCATGAGGGCCAGACAATAGGGAGGGTGGTACGGGAGGGGAGGGTAAGAGTGGGAGGGATTGTAAGGGTGGGAGGGAGGGTAAGGGTGGGGGACACAAATTGGGACCCAAATGGAAATGGTACCATAAAATCCTATACTCTGAACAACAGGCTAAAATATTGATCCTTCAGCAGGCCAGTAGAAGGAACACCTGAACCACAGGCAACTGGAGAGGACATCATGAAGACTAACCTTAATCTCTCTCTCTCTCTCTCTCTCTCTTCCTTTCCTCTCTTTTTCTTTTATATAACCTATATTTTTCTTCCTTCACCTTCCTTGGTGCTGACTTGTAACTCCCAGTACCAGCATGGGTTATCTTTCACAATGAGCTGTTGATGAAAGAGACCTACAATGTTTGCCCCAAAAAAGATAGATTTCCTTCAGTGTTTGTGATGATCCACCAAAGGGTAATGGTAAGACCCTATTGCAGACGACTCCATATGCTGTTGGGATGAAACATGGAGGGACATGGTCAGAATCTGGAAGAGGGTCAGCCCCAGACAGTTAGCTTGTCTAGTGCCAGAGGGTGCTACACAAGCGAGTAGGGGAAAATGACCAACATTTGTCCGAACAACTAGCAGTCTAAGCTATTCAGCAGTAAACAACCTGATGTGATGCTCAAACAAGTGCAATAATGGCACACAGCCATGTTGGGTAACCAACTGCTCTTTATTTGGCTAATAGACCACTCAGTGGAAAGGAACTCATAGCTGGAACTGGGAAACAAGTCAAAATGTTGTACAAAAAATGAGCCCATTCTCCAATAACAATCTCCCACCAAATGTGGGCTAGAAGAGGGCCTACGCATATAAAATTCTCTCTAAAATAACCATGGTCATTCCATCTATGTGGTACTAACTTCTCTCTCCATTAGAGAATTTGCTTCTCTTTTTCAGATAGATGACGAACCTGAAGGGAGAATCAGCCTATTGGACTTCACCAGGGCCCCAGCTGAAACCATAGAGTAACGGGGGAAATGGGCAAGAGTGCAGCTTTCTTGGTGAACTTGACACCAGAATAAGGCTGAAGGAGAAGAAAAAAAAAAACAGAAAACATTCAACTCCTCCTAAGCCAGATATCCAGAGCTCCCAAGACCTCATCACTGAAGTAAAACTAAAATGAACCCAACATGGCTCAGGGAAATTTTCAGAAGAGGGGGCGGAAAGAGTGTTAGAGACACAAGTTGGGTCATTATGCCTAGAGACTTTGCCTCTTCCTCATAACTGTTGGCTACCCCCATAATGAACGACCCACATTCCCCAATGAGGCGGGTCACTTTGGAGGGGGGAGGTCAGGGAGAAGGCTACCGGAGGCACCAACATGAATGTAAAATTAAAATAAAGAAAGAAATAAAATAAAATATTAACATAGCTGGAGAGATAGTTCAGTGGATAAAGGCATTTGCTTGTGAAAGTATTAACTTGCCAGTATTTTGACAAGAAACTGTAAAGTACTTTTTATATTGAGTGATTCTAAACAGAAGTATAAAAGCAAGAGAATGATTCTTATTGGACCTAGATATACATATGGATTATGTAGATAATGCTCATATATTTTGAGAACCTACATGTTAAATATAGAGTTTAATTGCAAAAAAGTTTATAGGAATATATTTATTCTGTTACATAGTATGTAGTAAATAGTGTAAGTTATTTTTTGTTAACAACAATACATTTGAGATTATGTATAGCATTTATAAATTCAGAATCACTTTTTAAAAAATCTTCATTCCATATTAGTGAGGTTATATGGTGTATAATTCCCAAAATATCCAGGTACAAACTCATTCTCACTGAACAGGAAAAATCTGTCACAGTAGCTTAAACACACAAAATTTTAGCAAAAGTGATTTGGAAAGAGAAAAAAATAAAACTTTACTACAACAGAGAAGTCAGTAGAGCCATCATTTGTTAAATTGGGTATTCCCATTAACCTTCTAAGCACAGATTTATAAAAGACTAGAACAGACTGACAGGTTGCAATTCTACAACTATTTTTCTTCAACTACATGACAGGAAAAGTAGAAATGGAGTACAAGAGTGTACATGCATGGGAAATGCATTGTCCTATTTAATTTAAACAACATTTAATGATAATTTGCAAATTGACCAATTGATACTCATATTAAAGTATATGTTAAAATCAGTCAATTACATCAATCATATCTTGCAGCAGCGAATCTAATTATCTAAGATGTAGGGAGCCATGTATGGTGGCACATACCTGTAATCCTAGCTCTCAGGAGGCTGAAGTCAGAGTGAAATAGGAATTTAGGTTGTCTTTGAAAGCAACTGAGTCATTCTTTTCTTTATTTTTTTTTAATTGACGACTATACATACAGACAATAAATCCTGATAATTTCCCCCTTCACAATGCCACTCTCGATCATATCCCCTCCCTCTCTCCTTTAGTATGTAATTTATTTTTATGTTATTTTCTTACCTCATAGTGTCTAACAGTAACTTCACAAGACCCTCATTCTTGACTCTTAGTTGGGTTTCACCTCAGGAGTTAGCATGCCAGGCATTAAAAATCACATAAAATTTCCAATGAATCAGTTGCCTTAGGTTCTTATGAATTTGAACCACAAAATCTACAGACCATAGGGGATGAGTTTTAGAATGATTTTATTATAAAACTTAAGAGAAATAAAGAAGGCAGAGTTCCTGTAAAGCAGGGTGGATCCCCAAAATGGGCAAACCACCTGATGTCTATTTTTACTTTTGTTTTCTATAGATTTAGAGTGTTGTCCAAAAATTCTTTGCATATGTGAATATCTAAAATATTTATTTTGAATTTTATTATAGCAGTTTCACAGTTTTGGGTTTTAGGGTTAAGTTGTTATTACTGTTATTAAATTTTGATCTGCTTTTCATATTTTGTGATGGTCCATGTACACCAGGCCCTAACCAGATTGGTGAGTTCTCTGATCAACCAATCAAATTACTTTCTCTGCTCATTCAAATATAAACCTTCAGTCAAGAGTGCTACTTCAGGGAGCTTTATGCTCTTGATTTTTAAAATCCTCATTTTGAAATATAAGAAAGTTTGCCTTCTCTGTATAAGACTTTTTGGTAAACTTGTTTTTTAATAAAGTTTCTCCTTTAAAACCCACCTTTCTTATCTATGAGTTTTATTCTTGAATTTGTGATACCAAGAACCAGTATCCTCTGTCTCAGTAGAACTTTGGTGACCATTTAGAGTCCAGCACTGTGGTAGTTTGAATATATGTCCCCCAATATATTCAGTGTTTTATTAGTTATAGTTTGCATCTGCAATCACCTTGCTAGAGGCAATGTCACTGGGGGCTGGTCTTAAGGTGTGGGTTTGAGATTCCATTGCAAATGTGCCTAGCAGGAGTTCCTGATGTGTGTTGTGTGACCTTTTGGCTGTAGTTTTGCTCTGTGTGCTGTGGTGGCTGGTTGGCTTTTTCTCTCTTGCCTGGTCCTGTGAAAGCAGGCTGCTTCTCCTGCTATTATGTAACTTCCCCTGGATCTGTAAGCTTCAATAAATAATATCCCTTCCTCCATAACTGTGCCTGGTCTGGAAGTTCATCTCAGTGAACCTGAAGCTGTCTGCTACAGTAAAGTGGTACCGAGGAGTGTGGGGTGGGATGAACCAGACCGTGTGGATATTCGTCTTTTGGAACCTTTGTTTTGGAGGAATGGGCATGGACTTGGTGCATGCAACTGAAGATGCCTTCTGGAGCGGTAAGCCAAGTTTTATGGACTATTCTGATGAGAGTTTGAGAATGCTAAGTGCAGATAGTACTGAACTTCGAGGCTTGGCTTATGAGGTTTCTAAGGGGAAGGAAAGACTGCAGAGGACTTTGTTGGAACTGGGCTACTGGCATAAGGGATGGCTATGTTCTGCTATCCAGGCCCAGAAAGTTTGATCAAGGTTAAATTTGTAATGGACTGATATGCTTGGCTGAAGATATCGGACTGAGATTTTAAGATTTTAAGTTGGAAAACCTCAAGCAAGTTAAAAGCAGAGGCACTGAGACTGGTTTAACTGCTATTGTCAACCACATTAGCAATCTTAAGGAAGGTGGAAGGAAGGTGGCCTGACGACTGATTTACATTAAAACAATGGAGAGGATGCCTGAGGAAAGACTGTTAAAAATGCAAATTCTTGGAAAGAGCTGACTGGAGAAGGAACCTGCTGTTCAAGGCTGTGGTTTATTTCATCCCTGGATTAAGAATATGGCTGTATCCTGCACACCTGGTATTAGTTTTGGAAGCATGAAAAATGCATGGAATGGTCATGAGTTGCACACAGTTCCAGGAGCCGCTGCTGAGATGCAGCATGAAGGCAGGGCATGAAGTTCCTGAGGAATAGGCTGGAAGAGCCTTTTGGAAGATGGACCGTGGTTTGCATGGAGACCTGAAGATGTTTTGGATATACCAGGACTGTGCAAAAGGGCTACCATGGAGTGCAGTGTTGGCATGGGATGAAAGTTTTCCCTGGCGACTCTGCCCAGGTGGAGGGGCGGAATTGGAAAACCTGGAGACTGTCAGTCTATGGTTATATTGAACTTGAACTGCAGAAGTTTGATGACGGCTGATGGTGATTGAGTTTGCATTGTTTTAGTCTCTCCTTGCTATTTCTTATACAGTTAAAATGTTTACTCTGTGCCTTTACATGTTGAAAGTATTTAACTTGTTTGATTTTACAGGACTCACTATCTTAAGTTGATCAAGACTGTGAGAACCTTTGAAATTGGACTGAGTACAATTTACAATATGTAATAGTTATAAATCTATTGGGGGCCAGGAGCTAAATATATTGGGGGCCAGGGGCGGAATGTGGTAGTTTGAATATATGTCCCCCAATATATTCAGTGTTTTACTAGTTATAGTTTGCATCTGCAATCACCTTACTAGAGGCAATGTCACTGGGGGCTGGTCTTAAGGTGTGGGTTTGAGATTCCATTGTAAAGATATGCAAATGTGCCTAGCAGGAGTTCCTGATGTGTGCTGTGTGACCTTTTGGCTGTAGTTTTGCTCTGTGTGCTGTGGTGGCTGGTTGGCTTTTTCTCTCTTGCCTGGTCCTGTGAAAGCAGGCTGCTTCTCCTGCTATTATGGAACTTCCCCTGGATCTGTAAGCTTCAATAAATAATATCCCTTCCTCCATAACTGTGCCTGGTCTGGAAGTTCATCTCAGTGAACCTGAAGCTGTCTGCTACAAGCACTTTAGTTCCTAACTTAAGTACAGGTAAGAGCTAAGATAAGGCTCTGATTGTTTCAGGAGGTTTGTCTCAGAATAACATTGGAGAGGGCTTCTCAGGAGCAATAAGTATTTGTCAAATTCCTCAAACTACAATATGAATGTGTGGCTTACCTAGAATAACTTTTTTTCCATTTTCCATTTCTTTTTAATGCTCATCAATTTATAAAAGATGAGTACTAGTCTTTAAAATGGTCTCAGTTGCAACTAGTCCCCATTTCTGCTTCAGTCAGAACGCATCTTACCTTATGTTATTAATAACTGTACAGGTGATATTTTGCTTGAAGAAAACTTTATACTTCTAAATTGTTTTAAAATAAAAGAAAGAGGAAACAAAATTTATATAAAAATATCTTATATGGATTGTGTTCATAAAATGGTTGAGGTGGTAAGATCATTTAGTTATTTGATGAATGAATGCTAATATTCAGTTTTCAAAATTCTTGGTTAATAGCTCATTCCACTATATAAGAGAGAAAAAATGTTATATGCAAATATTATTTGCTGATTGAAGACAATAACCATATACAGAAGAAATACAGTATGAGTACTAACTAAAATTCATTTATTATTTAAGTTCCATTGCTTATGATATTTTCAATATCCCCAAGCAGGCTGGTTTTACTGCTTTAGTACAAATACACCCCAGATTATATATATGATCTTAATCATTGTTATATTATTTTGTTGATCTTTGCTGAAATCAACTGACTAGCTGTTCTTCAAACTAGATACATCTGTTTAAGGATATCTGGGTCTTCAATCGTGCTATAGTAAATTTGTGTCTGTAAGATATGTTTCTTACATTTCTTGGACCAATGCCTACACAGGACAAGTAGGGTTTTTTTTACACTTAGTTACATGTAAGCTTTAATTCAAAGAACAAAAGTTATAAACAAAGTTTTTATCTTCTTTGTCCATAATGAAGGAATAGAATGGAAGAAACCAAGTAAACTATAAAACACACTGAAAGATTTTGTTTATAACTAATATTCTAGGTGCTAATTGGAAGGTAAAATTTACTTAGGTAATAAAGCCATTACCAATGGGCTGGACAAGTTTCTTTACCAACCAGTAAATTTTATGTCTAATGATATACTTATATGCTGTCACCATAAAGGAATATTTAGGATCAATAATCCATATTGCTACCAATCTTTTCCCAGAGATATCCTATAATATTTCTTTGCTTTAGTTGTGTATTATCTAAAAAAATTACCTTTTAAAATCATAAAAGTAACTGGATGTGATGGTCATGCATATATGTAATTCCAGCAATTGGGTGGATGGGGCAGAGATTGAGCACCTGGGATTAGCTTGGGGAATTAGTAAGATTCTGTCTCAAAAAAGAAAGAAAGAAAGAAAGAAAGAAAGAAAGAAAGAAAGAAAGAAAGAAAGAAAGAAAGAAAGAAAGAAAGGAGGGAAGGAAGCAAAAAGCAAAGAAAAATAAAATTGAAGAAACTAAAAAAATTCCACAAATAATTGTATTTTTCCTGAATATATAGTAAAACTTAGAATAAATCAAAGTATATCTGATTCTGAAAGTTGGTGATGATAACTTCTGTAACATATTGTTTTGTCAGTAAACCATAAATTGATTAACGATTTTGAATTTTCTACTAATTACCAGAATAGCTTACTAAAATAACAAGCTCAACAAGTGTTGATGAAAGTGTAACCTCTAGTAACACCCTTTATTACTGAAACCAACAACAGGCATTGTCTGCTGAAGTGTGTGTGTGCACAAAACTGTATTCATTGACCATATATATATATATATATATATATATATATATATATATATCCAATTATTATAAAGGATAAAATATAAAGAGTCACCATTCACATATTATAAAAAATGGAGAGCAAAAAGGGAGACAGACATCACAGATAGCTATTACAGAGATAAGCTACAACTCCTAGGGCTGAAAGAACAGAATGAGAAATTTGGAAGTGTTATTATCTCGAAGTTCTACCGAGAGTCTCAATGATGTTGGAATCTGATGGCAAAGCACACGTTGATCCTCAGCTACTGCTCCTATCCCTGAAAGATTTTAGTAACACATATTAAAATATAGGCAAATGGTTATGCTTGGAGTGGAATATCATCATTATCTCTCTCTCTCTCTCTCACTCATATCATACTGACAGTAGCTATAAATGAGACATTTGGCAAGGGTAAATGTGACTTTAGAATTCCAGTCATATCAGGATATCTAGTGTGTAAGAATGGAGTTGAATATAACTTAAAATGGATCTTATTTAAATAAATTCAAAATATCAAGAATTCTTTTTAGAAATTCCCTGAATAAGAAATAGCAATGTGAAGTCATTGTTTTCAACAAATAATTGTCCCAATAATTACAAGAATATCACATTTTTCTTTCTTTGCAATATGAGGGTTTAAAACCAAGTCATTGGACATACTAGGGAAGTGCTGTAACACTGAACTACATCTTCTGCCTATTTATATATTTATTCATTCATCATTTGTGTGTGATACCATGTCTTTTCATGTAGCTCAGGCTGGACTGAAACTCACTAAATAGTGCAAACTTTTCTCAGATTCATTATCCTGCTGTCTCAGCCTTCTATGTATTGTGATTACAGGTGTGTGTGTATCAGCATGCCTAGCTAGTATATTTTCTTGTTAAAATTAAATCTTAAAATTTTGTACAGTAAATTTTTTTCCCTAAAATTTTAAAAAAATGCATTGTATATACTATAAAGGGCTGATAGGAGTCATTTTCAGATCACAACAAGTCCAAGGTATTAGTAAATCCTTGCACTTGAGAAGTCCACAAAAGCAAAGGACCACAGGTTGCAATACTATGTTCTGCTTACATTAAATATGAAAATATCTCTTTTTAACATAGCAATTTCATCTCTGCTGTCTAGAATGACTTGGGGCAAATCTTTTATATGGAAATATCTGTACCCAATTATTACAGACTGTAAATTTATTCTTTTATATGTTACAAATGTGTTCTATTTATTGTAAACAAAATACTTTAAATTTGAAATAATAAAAAAATGGGAACCTTTCCTTTTCCCCTGTTCTTAAAAACTGGTGTGATAAATAGTTTCAAAATGCAGAAGACAGGGCAAGAACGTTTCATTTATATTTTCTAAGCATTCTCTGATAATTTATGACTATACTGCGGCAGCTATGAAACAGATGCTAATCAGGGAATTCAATAAAACATCAACCACATATCCAGAAAAGGCAGTAAATACCTAAATTACTTTTAACAGCTGCACAATTTGAGAGATTTAGGCATCTAATATTGTCATATTCCTGTGCAGGAGAATACAGAACTGTGGCCATGTTGTAATTATTTGACAGGCTTTAGAGATAATTGAAATTGCCTATTCTGTCATCTTGTGTAAGATATATTTTTCTTCAGGTATTCTTAGACTTCAAATGCTGTTTTAAAAGTTTATAAAATGAATAAACATATATGTGTGTCTGTGAATTTTCTTCCATGGATACTTAATTAATAAATTTTTATTTTATTTTAATTAATTTATTTGAGAGAGAGAGAAAGAGAAAGATTCAAGAGAAAGAATGGGCACATTAGGGACTTTGGCTGCTGCAAATGAATGCCAGACACATGTGCCAGCTTGTGTCCTAGAAAATCAAACCTGGGTTCTTTGACTTTTCAGGAAAGTGCTGTAACTGCTAAGCCATCTAGTCTCCTGAAAGAAAACAGATAATGAAAACAAGTAAAAGTATTCTGGAAAGATTTTGTAAAACAATTCTTCTGAGAAAGGAAAATGAAAGGAAATTACAAGCCCCAAAGGTGAAAATGTCAATGGAATCCAGTTTACCAAAGTATGTAAAAAATCCTATCTGATCAGGCTTCAATTTGGATATAGTATTTTTATTGAGACTGACAGGTTATAATCATTGATTTAATATTCCTGTAGTAGTCAGCTTCACATCGCTGGGATGAGCCTCCAGACCAGACATAATTTATGGGAGGAAGAAGGGACTTATTGAAAATAGAGGGGAAGTTTTATAATGTCAGAAGAAGCCAGGGCCACCTTTTCTAGACTCATGCCAAGAGAGAAAAGCCACCACCAAAAAGCAAGCAAGCACATTTTAGGAACCCCAGGCAAAGCGCAAGCACTTTATATATTGTTATACTGGAATTCCAAATCCACCCTTACACATTAGGGCTGGACTCTAGGATCGACCCACAGTTCCACCTCCTCCAGCCAAGTGGCTGCAGATCTGAATTATAAACTTTAATATAATCCTGTATATATTGGGGGCCATCCATTCAAACTATCACTTTTCCTAATTAAATTAACAGTGTATGTCCACACTTTCTGGTGATTTTACCAAAGATAGTCATAAATCTACTCATACTAACTATGGTATATAATTTAAAGATCACAATAAATAAATAGGAAATAAACAGTATATTCTCCATTTATTAGAATTTTATATGCCACTCCTTTAATAATTCATTGACTACTATCTCTGAATAATAGCATTGCATCTTCCTTCTGTTGACATGAACACTAAACTTCTAATCCTTAGGTTACATTCATGATAATGATATTAAACACAATTTTCCTGGGAATAATTATAAAGTCTTAGCAGTGCTTTTCAAACTTTAATGAGCATACACACTACCTGCAGGTGTTGCAGATTCTGATTCACAAATTTGTTCTTTGACCTGATATTTTATATTTCTAAGCAGTGCCCACATTATGTTAGTACTGCCAGCTATAGCACCACTCTGGGTAGCAAGTACTTTCACAATATGATTCCAGGTTTTATATATGGATATATATATATATATATATATTCCTAAATTTTACTCTTCTTGCTTTCTCTCAGTTTTGTTTTTTATGTGAAAATTCTCACATTATTGTCATGTTTAATTTGTTTTCTGTTTCTCCAAAATCATGTCTTTCCTGGACCTTAGTACTCCTTATATGGAAAGAGCTGGAGTAAGTGCAAGAAACCATATTGAACTGGCAGAAAGAAAAAAAAAAAATTCGGGGTCATGGGAAGAGTGATGGAAAGCCAAACATTTTTACATAATTTACATCAAACCAACTGGGAAGACTGCCCACATACAAGTCAAAATACTCCATTTTCTGAGAGATATCTCAAACAAGGTTGTTAAACAGCTAATGAAGCATGGAAAAGGTCAAAGTGTCTGTGAACTTTGTGTTTAACCTTTTCAGCATTTTTCTCTCATCCATAAAGCTTAACAATGCACTTCATAAATCACCTTACAATTTGATTTAGGAAAGGACAATTTTCAAGATTAGAAAATGAAGTAAAATAGTTAAATTTTAAACTTTGCTTAATCTTTAAACTTGATTGCAAATTGTCTCTTCATAATGTAATTCCAAAAGTCACAAAATCAGAGCTTCATTGTTAAGCACTGAAACAGAACTGTCTTTGATAAAGCTTACTCTCACTCCTTGGTGTGTACTTGCATTAACTAAATATACTCCAAATTTGCTTCATACAATTTCATCTTGAACATTATTTTTCATGTAACATAACTCAAGATCAATATTTGGCTTAAAATTGCATCTATCAAAAAATATCTATGAAATGCTGATGTACACAAAAGGGTCAAGAAAAGAAATGATCACCATGACATATTGAATTTTATTATCTTTAGCCCATATTATAGTTCTGTTATCTACAGTAATCAATTCTGAATTGAAAGAGTGCCATTTCATTTTTTGAGGATACCTTTTCATTTTAAAACTATCTATGAAAATAACGGAAATAAATTCAAGACACTAATGTTGTATCCTTCCATCACCACCTGGTGCTCTCCTGTAGATTATGTACCTAGACATATACTTCATCTTTTCTTATTCTGTATAAGCACTCATGTTGCATACAAATTGAAAGTGACTTACATTTTCTTGATCAAGCAAGAAGATGATATGCATTGATTCAGAGACACTGGGCTATTTGAAATTGGAGATGTAAAAATGAAATGTGAACTGTGTTACCTGAGAATCAATGTGACATCATTTTGTGAAATGTACTAAAGCATCACATTTCAGTTTTAAGGCATGCATTTGTTTACATCATATCTTAGTTTCATCTGTGCTGCAACAACAGAAAAAAAATAAACTAAGGCTCAAATATTTATAATGAGCAGAAATGTGCTTCCCTCATTTCTGAAGGTTGTAAAGTCAAAGATCAAGGTGCCATGTAGTTGCCTCATGAAATGGCAGAAGTCATTATATGGCAGAAAGGCAAAGAGAGCTTGAGGAAGAAAGTGAGTAAGGTTGTCAACTCGAGCCTTTCACAGTGAATCCATTGTCAAGATAATGGTATTCACCCATTAATGAAGGTGGAGCCCCATGGCCTAATCACAGCTTAAGGGTCTCGCCTCATAAGGATTTTATCATAGTAAATAAATGTCAAGATAACTTTTGGAGAAAAATATTAAAACTATATTAATCTGCCCACAACATTCCAAAACTGGTATTCTTTACATGAACAAAATACATTGATTCTATTCCAACAGCACACAAAGTCTGAACTCATTTTAGCACCACCTCAAAATCCAAAGTTTTGGTTACACATATGTATTCTGAGACTCAAGGCATTGCTTATCCTGAAGCAAAACACTTTCAGTCATATGTCTATGCAATCAATAAGTAATCTACTTTTTTAAAAAAAGACGATGGTGGGACGAGCATAGAACAGGCATACCACATACATCTTCCTTCCCCCAAATAAAATTTTACCAAAAAGTTTATATCTTTTATCATATATTCTATTCAGTTTTATTATGACAGTAACTTCAGCTCTTAAAATGTCCTGTTTTTTTACACTATAAGAGTTTAACTAGTTCAATCATAAATACCAATACTTAACTTATACTTTAGGAAAAAACTTTCCCATTAGGAAGTCTCCATAATATCAAGAAAGATAATATAAATGTCAAGAAAAAAGTATACTTAATAGTATTTGAATGCAGATACTAGAAAAGGCATTTAGGTTCATTCATTGCTAAGTTTCTTATTTTGATGCACTTATCTGACAATGCCTAGAACAAAATCTGTGATTTGGAAAATCTGCAACATATAATATTTAAAAAGGGATATTTGGGGCTGGTGAGATTGCTTAGTGGTTATGGCATTTGCCTGTGAAGCCTAAGGATGTAGGTTCACTTCTCCAGTACCCACATAAGCCAGAGACACAAGGTTGCATATGCGTTTGGAGTTTTTTGCAGTGACTAGTGGCCATGGAATGTCCATTCTCTCTCTCTCTCTCTTCTCTTTCTCTCTGCATCATTCTCTCTCAAAATAAACAAATAAATAAATAAATATTTACAAAATGGATATTTGGCAGTATATATTTCCTTAAAAGGGGGTGCCCTAAAGAAACTTCCATAAGCACATACCTGACTGGGCTGCTTCAACTTGACTACTGTTAGTAATGGTGTTTCTGAGATTTGCCTTCCAGAAATAAAGACTAGATTTGCCTCAAAGGAGGTATTGGTTTTTTTTTTTTAAATACTTATTTATATACTATGGGGACAAGGAGGGAATGGAGAGAGAAAATGTGTATACAAGGGCATCTTTTCCCTGCAAACTGCAGATGTCTGTGCCACTTTGTGTTTCTGGTTTACATAGATACTAAGAATTTGAACCCAGGCCATCAGGCTTGGCAAGCAATTGCCTTTAACAGCTGAACTATTTCTCCATCCTTAAAAGGAAATAACTGTGTGAGGTTTGGAAATCAGAAATAAAGATGTCAATAATTTTGAAAATATTGGACATAATCATTGTGCTAATTTGAATGAAAAATGTTGGTGGCAGTATTCAGATAAATTTGGGAATCTTTAAGAGGTACAAGTTTCCTGGAGGAGGTGAGTATCCAGGTTCAAGCATGCAGTTTATAGAGTTTATTTCCACTTGGTGCTCTTCCTCTGTTTCCTATGGCACAGTGAGGCTAGCTTTTCACTTCTGCCATGCCTTCCCTGCCATAATGGACCCTACCAACTAGAAGTATAAACACTTTTCCTTCCATAAGTTGTTTCTGGTCATGTATTTGCTCACAGCAATGAGAAAGTACCTGATACAATGATAGAAAGTAAGTTATGTTAAATGGGCTCTACATTCAACATTATCTTCTCAAATATTCACTGAATATCTTGGACATATTACTTCACAGAGCTTCTACTTCATAGATATAATTCAGCAAGCAATCACTCATGGCCACCAAGGTTTCCTTACAAATTATTGTTGCTACATAGGTCATTACTTCAAACAACTATGGCTCATAATTTTATCCTTCCGTGATTTCACTTATCAGTACTAAACTTACATATGGGCCCCCAAAATGTTTTTATTGTCTGTTTAGGCGGGATTAATGGAATCGGTTGCTGTTAATGGATAATGTAAAATCACCTACTACTAAAGTGTCAACAATGGTAGTACATTCCAATATTATAAGCTATCTGTTTAGAACAGCAGTAAATATTAATTGTGCTGGTAGAAAATTGACTAGTGTTATTTACTAGAGAACATATCAGAGACTTTTGTTGCACAAAAGTATATATCCATAGTAGGAAAAGAATGAAAAAAAAATGTAAAAATAGACACTGAGAAGAAAACAACCCAGACAGAATGGAAAATGTTTCTGTTACAAGGGTAATACAAACAGTTTAATGAAAAAGCAGATATTATAATGCTTTATTGTAGATAATTTTGAAAGCAATAACAAACTGATTAAAATTAAAACAACTTTTGTTCTATTTTGTTTTGATGTTTTTGAGGTAGATTCTTGCTTTAGCACAGGCTGACTTGGAATTCACTATGTAGTCTCAGGCTGGCCTCACTCATAGCAATCCTCCTACCTCTGTCTCCTGAGTGTTGGGATTAAAGTCATGTGCCACCATGCCTGACTTAAAACAACTTTTAATCATCACTGTGTGACAGCAATTCTACACAATACCCATGATAGACAATATTTCCTTAGAAAAATCACTTGTTGGTCTCAGCACTAAACAATTAGAGTTTTCACACTTCTTGATTTTAAATCTCACTACAAAGCCAAATAATCAAAGCATTATGTTGTTAGTATAAAGATAAGCTTTAGAGAATGGAATAGTTTATAGATCACAGTAGTCTGCCATTTATGGATAAGTGGTTTTCAATTTGTGTGCCACAGCCATCTAGTAAGTGGGAAAAATGACTATAAATCTAAAAATGGTGTTAGAAATATTGGGTATCCACATGCAAAAGACTAAAAATGAACATTTATATCATCAAAATTAATCTTTCAACTACTGTTGAAATTACCTCTCATTGCTTGGTCAAAACACCTGACCAATAGCAGCTGATGAGAGGAAAGTTTATATTTTGACTTACACTCTCAATGGGAAGCTTCATGAGACAGAACACATGGAATGAGCAAAGGCTGGGCATAAGCTCTGCCACAGCAGGTGGAAAAGAGCAGTAGGAGAGTGTAGCAGTTACTTTCTTGTTGCTAGGGCAAAACTCCTGATCACTATCAACATGGTGGCTCACTCAGCACTTGGGAAGCAGAGATAGAAGGATCACTGTGAGTTTCAGTTTGAGGCCAGCCTGAGACTACATAGTGAATTCCAGGCCAGCTTGGGCTAGAGCAAGACCCTACCTCCAAAAACTAAAGAAAGGGGGAAAGAGAGAGAGAGAGAGAGAGTTTATTTTTAGCTATTTCAAGAGAATATTGTTCATCATTGCATGGAGGCATGTTGACAGCAACAGAAAGTGGAGTTTGTGACATCAGCAGGCAGAAAGTAGAAGACAGACAGTGGTGCCAGGATATAAAATAAAACTTGAAGGCCTACACTTCAGTGAGCTACTTACTCCATTTCCAAAATGTTCCACAAGCTTCTCTACTAGCTCTACCAGCTATGGACCAAGTGTTCATGCACATGAGCCTATGTGGGACAATTAACATTCAAAGCACAACAGCTGCAATGAATTTCATCAGGTTCTTTATAGCCATTTGTTTCTGTCACCAAAGGACATCTTTCAGTACCTACAAAAGTGATGGTACTTGTCACACAATAGATAAGAAATATTTGTGGAGTCATAAGGAGGTAGAACTGTTCATTCTCTAGACATACCGGCATGGATTTTTATTTGTGAAAGAAATAAACCTTATTTAATGAACCAGTTTGGGTAGAAAAACTATCGGCACAGGCATCACATGGGGGCTGTGTTAGAAATGTAAAATCAGATGCTTCCTTACACAATCCGATTAAAACCTGAAATTTCATATAGATCACCAAGTGATTCATATGTACATTAAAACTTGGGAAACACATAGTTAAATCATAGCTGTACAGATTTTGTTAAAGCAAATGACCTAATATTCTAATGACTGTATATGTTTCAAAATAATAAAACACAGGTGGAAGAAAGAATATAATGCTCATTGACTAAGGCTAAACCAAGAAGTATTGGGTAAACAGTAAAATATGGGAGCTGTAAATATTTATGGTCAGTTGAATAAAGAACTTAGAAGACAATTCTCCTTTCAAAGCTGAGCTTCATAAAATTTGATGAATTTGTTTCAAGAAAGTTATCAATTTGTATTAAGCTGTTAAGCCAAGGTCATACTATAAAACATGTATTCTTTTTCTTTCTTTGAAACTCACAAACACAATATCTTTCTATATCAATTATTGCTGATAGATGATAGGAAGAATAGGAGTAAGCTTTATATTAAAGCTTTGGGGGTTTGTAGGAGGGTCCTTCCTCAAGGGGACCCAGGCAGACCTTCATTCAAGGGGTTCTGTATCTTTAAATTGGCTCGTGTCTGGAAACTGATTAACAGGCCATAATTCTCTGTTGCTATGATTCAAAATAGTCTTTTGTTAATTTGATCGGAAACTTTTCTGTTTATACAGGTAAATAAGGAACTTAATAGGCATATTATCTACTTCACTTCTGGAAACACCATGATTCATCAGCAAGTACTAAAGATCTAAATGAGTCATACCATTATGAAAATTGTTTTGCCTATGACTTCCATTATGGGAAATATGCTCACTTATCTTTGGCTATTCAGCCCTATAACTTGGCCCTTGTTACTCTGAGATCCAGTTACACCTATTGCATCTAAGTAACCTAATGCAATTACCACAGCTTCCACTGTAATGTGTTCTTTATAAAGAAGAGCCATGACTGGGTACTTCAAGTATGCTGGTGTTCCCCTCACAAATCTGTTTTTACAGCCATAGTTAAGGGCACATCTTCTGTACTCTCACATTGTGGAAGATAAGATGATGTTACCTGGAAACTCTACCCCAGCGTTCCAAGTCGCCAGACTTTTAACCCCTTCATCGCCATTAATCCAAGATAGCTCCATTTCATTCACAGTAGGCCATCTTTGGATCCATACTTTAGGCAACCAGTCAGATAAACTCTTGACAACTCTTCCAACTGCATGAACTGAAATACTGAAACTAGGTCTGCTTAATGAGTCCATTCCTATAAACTCAGCCCAATCTAATTTTATAATCCCCTCTCCATCATCCCACTCCCTTAAAATCCATTCCCACACATATTCCTCATGCTTCTGCTTATATAAATTAGAAAACTCTTGAAGTTCTTTATGGGTGTATCATACCTTCTCATGAGCAACAGTTTCTATCTCACCTTTAGAGGCCTTCTTAGCCTTATGTCTGCTCATAAGTCTACAGGTTATGTTGTTTGGGCACTTATAGACATCAGCAAGGTCTTGTTTGTCATCTTCTGCGGGTAAGGACATTGCTGGTTGTTCCAACAAAGCAGGATTAATTCCCTTGGGCAAGGATGGAGAAAGCTATACTTCCAGAGGTATGCTTTGGGAGTGCAGATGTAACCACTGCTAAAGGCAAGGGGGCTACTTCCTCAGGCAAAATAATTTTATCAGAATCCAAAAGTTCAACATCCTCAGCTTCATCAGGGTCTTCACACACATCCCCATCCAAAGTTACAGGATCCCATTTTTTTTTTCCAATCAGTGTCTTCACTTTAATTGCTGATACCCTTTAAGACTGGGATTTGAACTTGAGTTGCAAGTGAGTCAATATAATGTGAGCTTGGGTTTAGTTTTTTTTGCAACTTAAGCCCTATAGCTGCTAGAGATAAGAGTCTCTCCCCGGGCACCCTTAGATCCTTTATGTGGGTCTTAAATTGGGAATTTTCCTGTCTGAGCTTTTGTTTTTCCCTTTATAGTTTATCCAGAGATGCTAAAAGCAACTGTTGTGGTTACCTTTTCATATATGAGACAAACACCTGAACAGAAGTTGCTTATGGGAGGCAGGGGTTTATGTGAGGCTCAAAGTTTCTAGGGGCGGTAGTTTGGAGTTTGGATCTGCAGCCACCTGCCTGGAGGAAGTGTCACTGGGCAGATCTTAGAGTCCAGCCCTAAATTATGGGGTGAATTTTTAATTCCAGTCTAAAGATATGCAAACTGCCTGGACTGCCTAAGTGTGCTTGTATGCCATGTGGCTTTTTATTTTGTTTTGTTTGGCTTGTTGCTTTTCTCTCTCTGTTTGGCCCTGTGAAAACAGGCCAAATTCTCCTGCCATTATGGAAATTCCCTTGCATCTGTAAGCTTCAATAAATATCCCTTCCTCCATAACTGTGCCTGGTTTGGAAGTTCCTAACAGTGACCTGAAGCTGTCTGCCACATAGGGAAAACTTAATTATGATGGAGGAAGCTGGCAGAGAGTGAAGAGAAAGCACTATCTGGCTCAGAATACCAAGGCTGGACTCAAGATTGGCCCCCAATGACACACCTCCTTCAGCAGAACTCTGCCTGCTGGATTCTATGTAGGAAATCAAAGTTACACGAGGCTATAGAGTACATTTAAATACATGCCATCACAATATAGAGATAAATTTACATTCTGAATAACACATGATTAATCATCTTATAAATAAAACAGAGTGTATTTATACAAACCTAAAGGGTAACATATACTATTTACCTAGGCCATGTGGTAGAGTTCATTGTCCCTAAATCACATTATACAGTATTCTAGTATACTGAACATAGTTGGTAATTATTTAGAATTAAGCATAATATGTTGTAATTGGAACTGTTTTCAGGAGATAAACTGATGAGAACTTGTTCCACACAGGCAGGGCACTCCCAACCAACTAAAGACCAAATCCACCAAAGTTCAACCTGGTGAACCAATGAGTTTATTCAGCTTCACCCAAAGCAGTCGTAGCATTTAAAGGTTTTATCCCAGCATTCATGACAGCTTTCCCATAGTGGCATAGATGGAGCTCTTAGTCTCTCGATCTTCCTTCCTGTATATACCCTATTTCACCCTGAAGCCATACTTCATGCAACACTACCAACAGCTGGCACTGCATACACCTAGGATCACAGATGAGGGTCTGAAGACTCTTCCTGTTTCCCTCTTCCTGTGAGGGGATATCAACATGTCCAATGTCAAGGATTTCTGGAGAGTGGTCACAGCTATTTCTGATAAATGACAATAGTAGTTTTTCTCCAGTGTCACAACATAAGTGTATATAAACAGAGAAAATGAAAGTAAAATATGTTATAAAGATTAAAAAAGCATAAAAACATAACCTTTGTAACTGGTTCTTACCATAATGGACGTTTCAAGCTTGGGACTTGCTGTGACTGGTGAGTAATATGAAGGTCTATGATATTATGGAACACAACTTTAGAATTTATGCATGCTGTTTATATTTAGGCTATGCTATAAAATAAGGCCCAGTCTGAACACTAAAATAAATAAGTTATTTATTTAAAAACATTTTCTTGTTTCATTAATGAATTAACCTCAGTGTACTGTGCTTTGTTGCCTTATGATCTTTCAAATTTCTTAAATTTTTGAATCTACTATTACAACACTTAGGTGAAAAGACACATTTTGTATAAGTTTGTAGTCCTTTTTATGCCACCTTAATGCAGGTTAAAGGTTGTTTGCCATCTCAAACAGCTTTGCTGAGTTCTGAAGCCTCCTTATGTTTGGAATATCCTTTGATGTTAAGGTCATATCTTTTGAGCATCTTCTAGATGCCATTAATATAGTCCTTGGTGGCAGTGACCTTACTTTAATCAAGATTCAATGTTTTCTCAATATATTCTTCAGGAGTAACTACAGCCTGGGCAAAGGTTCTTCCCAGATAGTAGGTTTCAAATGCTTTGATAATTCTTTGATTTATTGGGTTCAAAGAAGCAGTGCCTGGAGGGAAAAAATTCCTTTGATTTTGAGAAGAGAATCACAAATACAAGGAGGCTGTATAAGAACATTAAAAATAGTAATCAAATTTTTGAAAGGCATGTTCTCCAGATACAGCTTTTTTTTTAGAGACAGAGAGAGAACTGGAGCACCAGGGTCTCAGCTACTGCAATCAAAGTCCAGAGGCTTGTGCTATCTAGTGGGCATGTGAGACTTTGGGCTTGCCCCACCTTTGAGTGTCTGGCTTATGTGGGACCACATGGGACCTTAGACTTCACAGGCAAGTGCCTTAACCACTAAGCCATCTCCCCATCCCCACATACAGCTTTCTTAATTCACTGCCATAACAATCCAAGAAGACTTTTGGGTAGAGGAGTTTAGTCATTTATGAATTTCTAAAGGTCCTGCTATGCAGTCAGTAGCTTATTGATATGATAAAAACATGAGTGTTTTCTCTGTGATAAAAGGTGTTGACTTATATTCTGCAACATTGTCTCCAAGTAACAACAATATCCTTTATTTAAAAGCCTTGAACTCTGTGATTGACTTGGCTTCTTTATGAATGAAATTAATTTCAGGCAAACTTCTACAGAATGGAGAAGGAAGCAAATCCAAATGGAGGGTTTGCTCTGGGAAGTAATTTCATTGCACAGTCATCTTTTGTAGAATTTTCAAGAAATCTTCATCATTCTTCATATTGTCACTCACATTCTCATTATGTAATGAATTGCAATTACTGATTATTTATTTAAATTTATTTTTATTAGATATGGACATATTTAGTATATAAACAACACATGTTGGTACCACCCTTTCCCTCCTCCCTGCCCCTTTTCTGAAGAGGATTTCCTCATTAGGGATGCAGGTCAACCCCATGGGGATTTGTGTGTCATGCATTATGGGGGGCAGCAGTGAGTTATGGAGGAGGTGCAATGTCTCTGTGCAAAATGACCCAACTTATGGCTCTAATAATCTTTCTGCTTCATCTTCCTCAAATTTCCCTGAGCTATGTTGGGTGCATTTTAATTGTACTTTAGTGATGGGCACTTAGGAGCCTCTCAATCTCTGATTTGGTAGGTGTTGAGTGTCCTCAGTGTCTATCTCCTTCACCCTTGTGCTGATATAAGATTCACTAATAAAGCAGCACTCTTGCTCATTTTCCCAATTCCTCTGTGGTCTCAGCTGCAGACAGGGTGTAGTACACTGGGTCATTTATATCCTCAGGTCCAGCTTTCATTTGAAAAAAAAAAAAAGCAGATTTTCCAATGGAGAGTGAAGTCAGCATTGGTTAAATGAGATAACCTTTATTAATTTAGAGATAATTTGCATGGTATAGACCAACTTATAGACCAAGAATAGTGAAAACTTGACATTGGAAAGCAAAATTATAATATGGATATCATTCTGACTTGTTTCCCAGTTCCAGGTATGGTTTCCTTTCAACTGAGCAGATCCATTTGCCAATACAAGAGCAGTTGGTTACCCAACATGGCTGTGTGCCAGTATTTCACTTGTACGAGTGAGCATCATGTCAGGTTGTTTGCTTCTGAGTCACTTAGACTTTGAGTTACGAGGACAGATGTTGGCCACTTTCCCCCAGTAGCTCATGTATTGCTTTCCAGCACAAGATGGGTGAATTGTTGGGATACTGGCTCTCTTTTGGATTTGTACCAGGTCTCTCCATGGTCCGTGCCAACAGCATATGGTGTCTTCAGCAGTAGGGTCTTACCATTAACCTCTGGCAGGTAATCAAGTGCTCTGACAGAAGTCTGTCTTGTTTATATGGGAGATCTAGTAGGTTTCTCTGGACAGTAGATCATTGTGGATATAAACTACATCTTGGTACAGGGAATTACAGGCCAGCATCAAGGGAAAGGAAAACATAAAAAGACAGAGAAGAAAGAAAAACAGGACAAATTTAAGGTTAGGCTTCATCTCACCCACTCCAGGGCTTTTGATTCACATGCTCCCCCTAAGCTCCTTTCCACCTTTTAGCCTAACTTCCAGAATATAGGATCCTATGGTATCAGTTAAATTTGGGTTCAGTGTTGTGTTCCCCCCACCCTTCCCCTTTTCCCAAGCCCTACCCTCCCTAATGTCCAAGCCTTGAGATGCCATTCAGGTATGTTAGCAACTCGGGCTGATCCAGGATAGGAACCACATATGAGTGAGACCATGAGATGGTTGTCTTTCTGTGATTGTGTGAGTTCACTTAGAATGATCTGTTCCAAGTTAGATCATTGTTCTATAATTTCATTGTGTCATTTTTTTCTTACTGTGGAGTAGAATTCTATTGTGTAGATGTACCACATGTTGGTTATCTATTCATCCAATGATGGGCTCCTGGGTTGATTCTAGCTCTTAGCTATTATGAATTGAGCAGCTACAAGCATGGTTGAGCAAATATCTCTGAACTGAGGCTTGGAGCTTTTAGGGTAAATGACCAGTAAGGGAATAACTAGTACTGTTGGTAACTCTATAATCATACTTTTTAGGAGTCTCCATATTGATTTCCATTGGGGTTGTACCAGCTTACATTCCCACCAGAAGTGAATGAGTGTTTCTAATTCTGCACATCCTTGCTAACATTTTTCATTTGATTTTTTTTTTCTTTTTTGGTTTTTCAAGACAGGTTCTCTGTAGGTCAGGTTGACCTAGAATTCACTGTGTATTCTCAGGATGGCCTCTAACTCACGGTGCTCTTACCTCTGCCTCCCAAGTGCTGGGATTAAAGGCATGCATCACCATGCCCAGCACTTCATTTGATTTTTTAATGTTTGCTATCCTTACTGGGGTAAGGTGGAATCTCATAGTTGTTTTAATTTACATTTCCCTAATGGTTACGGATGTTGAACATTTTCTTAAGTATGTGTTTATCATTTGTAATTCTTCCTCTGAGAACATCCCATTCAGTTCTCTGTCCCACTTTTGGAGTTGATTGTTTGATATTTATTGTTTAGTTTTTTGAAGTCTTTGTAGATTCTATATATCATCCTTCTGTCAGTGGTAGAGCTGGACAAGATATTCTCCCATTCATTGAGTAATATATTGGCACTGCTTATGGTATGTTTGTCTGTTAAAAAGCTTTTTAGCTTCATGAGATCCCATTGGTTGAGTGCTTATGTAATTTCTGGGGCTACTGGAGTTTTGTTCAAGAAGTCTTTTCCCAGTCCTATATAGTGTAGAGTGCCTCCTATTTTTTTCTTCCAGTAGTTGAAGAGTTTCATGTCTTATAATGAGGTCTTTAATCCACTTAGACATGATTTTTGTGTATGGCAAAATGAGTGGGTCTAATTTCATTTTTCTACATATGGTCACCCAATTTATCCAACACCATTTGTTGAAGATGCTGTCTTTTCTCCATTCTAAATTATTGGCAACTTTGTCAAGGATAAAGCAGCTATAGTTACTTGACCTAAGGTCTGGGTCTTCAAATCTGTTCCATTGGTCTATGTTTCTGTTTTTATTCCAGTACAGTGCTGTTTTTGTCACTATGGCTGTAGCAGACAGCTTCAGATGCGCTGAGATGAAGTTCCAGACCTGGCACAGTTATGGAGGAAGGGATTTATTGAAGCTTACAGATCCAGGGGAAGTTCCATAATGGCAGAAGAAGCTGGCCTGCCTTCACAGGACCAAACACAGGGAGGGAATCCACAAGCCAAAAGCCAAAATACAGAAGCCACACAGCATAGCACACCTCAGGAATTCCAAGTAGGCACACTTTGCATATCTTTAGATTGAAATCCTAAACCCACCACCACACCTTAAGATCCACCCAGAGACACTGCCTCCAGCAAGGTGGTGCAGATGCAAACTACAAACTAATAAAACACTGAATATATTGGGGGCCATCTATTCAAACTACCACAATGGCTTTGTAATATAGCTTTATATTGGGTATGGTGATGCCACCAGAGGTATTTTTCTTCTTCTTCTTTTTTTCCTGAGTATATGTTTGGATATCCAAGGCCTTTTGCTATTCCATATGAATTTTGAGATCATTTTTTTCAGTCTCTGTGAATAATCATTTTGGTATTGCATTAAATCTGAATATTGCTTTTGGTAGAATTGCAGTTATCACAATATTAATTCTAACTATCAAGGATCATGGGAAGTCTTTCCATCTTGTCAAGTCCTCCTCTATTTTTTGAGTTTTTTAATGTTTTCACTATGTAGGTTTTTTCCATCCTAGGTGAGTGTTATTTCAAGGTATTTAGTTTTTTCTGTTGCTATTGAAAATGGGACAGCCTCACTGATTTCTTTCTCTGTGTATTTGTCCTTTGCATATAGAAAAGCTATTAATTGTTGTGCATTGATTTTGTATACTTCCACTTTGCTGAAGGAGTTTATCACCTTTAGATGTTTTGAGATGTAGATTTTCAGATCACTTATATATAGGATCATGACATCTGAAAACTTGACTTCTTCCTTTCAAGTTGAATCCCTTTTATATCTTTCTCCTGTCTTATTGCTTTGGCAAGTACTTCTAGTACTATGTTGAAGAGCAGTGATGAGAAAGGTCAGCCCTGTCTTATTCCCCATATCAGTGGGAACTCCTTGAGTCATTCCCCATTAAGTACTATTTGGGCTTTGGTTGCTATATATATATGGACTTTATTGTGTTGAGATATAAACCCCCCATGCCTATTCTTTCCACCATTTTGATCAAGAATTGGTGTTGCAGTTTGTCAAAGGCTTTCTTTGCATCAATTGAGATGGTCATGTGGTTCTTATAGTTCAGTTTATTTATGTGGTATATCACATTGACAGATTTCCATATGTTGAACCATCCCTGCATTCCTGAGATGAAGCCTACATGATCAAGGTGGATAATGCTTTTGATGTATTGTTGAATTTGGTTTGCAAGGATTTTGTTCAGGATCTTTGCATCTAAGTTCATTAGGGATATAGGCCTATAGTTTTCTTTCCTTGTTGAATCTCTGTCTCACTTGGTATTAGGATGATGCTAGCTTCATAAAAGGACTTGGGGAAGAGTCTCTGGTCTCCAAATATGCAAAAGAGTTTGAGAAAAATTGGTTTCAGTTCTTGAATGATTCTTTGATAGAATTCAGCTGAGAAGCCATCTAGTTCTGAACTTTTTTTTGGCGGGGGGAGGTTTTTGATTACCTTTTCAATCTCCGTAGATGTGATAGGTTTGTTTAGCTGATTAATCTGCTCTGAGTTTAGGTTTGGTAGTTGGTATGTGTCTAGAAATTCATCCATTTCTTTCAGATTATTCAATTTTGTGGAGTAGAGGGTTTGGAAGTATGCCCTGGTGGATGATTCTTCCAGTTTCATTGATGTCTGTTGTGATCTCTCCTTTTTCTTTTCTGATTTTGTTCATTTGAGACTCCTCTCCTTTTTGCTTAATCAAATTGGGCATGGGGTTTTCATTCTTGTTTATTTTTTCAAAGAGTCTGTCCTTCATTTCATTGCTTTTTAAAATTGTTTTCTGAGATTCCAATTCATTAATTTCTTGTCTAGACTTGACTATTTATTTTTTTTCTAGAGTTCTTTGGTTGGATTCTTCTAGTTTTACCAGAGCCTTTAGGTGGACACTCAGGTTATAAATTTGAGATCTCTCTGTCTTTTTAATGAAGGCATTTAGGGTTATGAATATCCTCCTTGGGAGTGCCTTCATTGTTTCCCATAAGTTTTGGTAAGTTTTGTATTCATTATCATTAAATTCTAGGAATTTTATTTTTTTATTTCATCTATGCAGTAGTTTGAATATATGTCCCCCAATATATTCAGTGTTTTACTAGTTATAGTTTGCATCTGCAATCACCTTACTAGAGGCAATGTCACTGGGGGCTGGTCTTAAGGTGTGGGTTTGAGATTCCATTGTAAAGATATGCAAATGTGCCTAGCAGGAGTTCCTGAAGTGTGCTGTGTGACCTTTTGGCTCTAGTTTTGCTCTGTGTGCTGTGGTGGCTGGTTGGCTTTGCTTTCTCTGCCTGGCCTTGTGAGAGCAGGCTGCTTCTTCTGCCGTTATGGAACTTCCCCTGGATCTGTAAGCTTCAATAAATAATATCCCTTCCGACATAACTGTGCCTGGTCTGGAAGTTCATCTCAGTGAACCTGAAGCTGTCTGCTATAATCTACAATCCATTCATTTTCTAAAAGTGTGTTGTTTAGTCTTCAGGAGCTGGTGGAGTTCTTGATGTGTCTGTTCTTAAGTATTTGTATCTTTAAAGCATTGTGATCTGACATGATGCAGGAAGTAATTTCAATTTTCCTGACTTTATGGAGGCATGCTTTATGGCCTAATATGTGGTCAATTTTGGAGAACTTTCTGTGTGCTGCTTAGAACAAGGTATATTCTGAAGAGTTGGGGTGGAAAGTTCTGTAGCTATCCATTAGGTCTAGTTGATCTATGATGTTGTTGAGCTCTATTATTTCCCTGTTGATTTTCTCCTTGGATGATAACAGTGGAGTATTGAAGTCTCTATGATGGTGTTGGTTTTTATTTTTGTTATATTGTCAAGTAGATTTTGTTTTATAAACTGTGGAGCACCTGTGTTTGGCACATACATATTTATAATTGTCATGTTCTCATGTTGGATTATTCCTTGATGAGTAAAAAGTGGCCTTCTTTGTCCTTTCTGGTTACTTTTGGTTTAAAATCTATTTTATCAGATATTAATATAGCAAGACCCACTTGTTTGTTATTTACATTTGCTTAGAATATCATTTTCAAAGCTTTCACCCTAAGGACATGTCTATCTTTAGTGTTGAGGTAGATAAAATGATCCAGTTTTTTGATTCATCATGATAGCCTGTGTCTTTTGCTGGACGAGTTAAGACCATTAATATTTAATGTTATTACTGTGAGGTTTGTGTTAACCACTGCCATGATGAGGTGTTTTATGGGGTTTGGTGCTTTCTTGTGTTTTGTAGTATTTTGACCCTGGTCTGTCTTCATTATTGTTATCTTCTTATTGGCTCTTGAGTTGGGTTGTTTGACTGTTCTGTGTTTCCACTGAGAAATCTGACATAATTCTGATGGGATTGCCTTTGTATGTTGTGAGTTGTTTCTCTCTTACTGCTTTTAACACTCTCTTTTTGTTTTCGTTGTTAATGGTTTTACCTATGATGTGTCTTGGAGAGTTTCTTCTTTGGTCCTGTCAGTTTGGTGTTCTGTGGGCTTCTTGTATCTGGATGGGCCTCTTGTTTTGAGAGATTAGGGATATTTTATTCAATAATATTGTGGAATATGTTCCATATGTCTCTGACCTGGATTTCCTCTCCTTGTGGTATACCCATGATCTGGATGTTTGGTTGTTTTAGGTTATCCCACAGTTCCCTTGTACTCTGTTAAATTGATGTTTTGAATTTAGTAATGTTTGTGGCCTCCCGTTCAATTTCTTCTGTCTTGTCTTCCAGGTCAGACGTTCTATCTTCTACATGAGTAACTCTGTTCATGAGGCATTCTAGAGAGGATTTTATAATTTCTATTTGACTTCTTTTTTTTTTTCTCTTGTGCTTTTTTGCTTCATAACCATCACTTTTTTGAGGTACAATTTTATTTTGAGTTCTAATTTTCTTTATGCTTCCTGAAATTCATTCTTGCATTTGATCAAGTCTTCATTAAGCTTAATCAACCACTGTTGATATCTTCCATTTCTTGACTCACTTTTGATTTATTCATATCTCATTGGAGGGTTCTTACATTTTCTTCAATCAACTTAAGCGTACTGTCAAAAGCTGAATGCTCAAGGACATGATTTTGTTCATTGATATTATTTTTAGTTCTTTGATGGTTGGCTTCTAGTTCAGCATTGTTTTTTGTTCAGGGTCTCATTGGTTGTTGTGTTTTCATTTTGGGAATGAATTTCTGTTGATTTCTGCATGATTTCATTGGAGGCTTCCATTGTAGGAATAGGCAACGTTGGTGGCGATCTTTCTGTTTCCTGACTTTTGTTGGCTTTTTTGCATTGTTGTCTACCCATTTTAGGGAGATTCTTTATTTTATTGAGGAGGCCCATGCACCCTCTGACTCAGGTGAACAGGGATGTTGGTACCTAGTGGCTAGTCAGGATACCAGAGTAAAAGGCCTGATTCCAGAGCCCACACAGTTCACACAGGGACCAGGCCTTCCCAAGCAAGATACAATGGAACCTACTAGGCCCCGGGAACTGGGAAGAGTGGGGAAACAGGGGTCTGACCTACTCACTCCACTCTGCTGCACCTGCCCACACAAAGACTGGCACAAGGAACCCAGACCAGGGATCTGGGAGGAGCTGGGAAACAGGGGTTTGGCATACTCAATATACAACACTGTGCCTGCCTACACACTGTCAGTGCAGAATAGGGATTTTTTTAACAATTCCAGAGATGGCAGTGAATTCAATACTGTAGTCAGTTCCGCATTTTTATTTCAACATTCCAAATTTTCCTGTGGCCGTGATCATTATGGAGCTGGAAGGGATGTGTGTCTCTGCCTAGTCGTTTCAATCCAAGTCATCTGAATTGCTCCAATTCTGATTGATATTCTCTATGCTTTTGTTAGTTTCATCATTTATGTTACTAATCTGTGAGCTGTTTCTGACACTTTTTTTTTTTTTTTTTGCTTTCTATAGAATATCATTACCATGGTGTGATGGAAAGGAATTGTTGAAAACTAACCATCACTATCAGGGCATGGTGGTGCACGCCTTTAATCCCAGCACTCAGAAGGCAGAGGTAGAAGGATGACCATGAGTTCAAGGCCACCCTGAAACTGCATAGTGAATTCCAGGTCAGCCTGAACCGGAGTGAAAAACCTACCTCAAAAAAACCAAATAAGGGCTGGAGAGATGGCTTAGCAATTAAGGTGCCTGCCTCCTAAGCCTAAGAACCCAGTTCCAATCTCCAGGCCCCACGTTTAGCCAGATGCAAAATGATGCAAGGGCGCAATGCCGCACTTGCCCACAAGGGGGCGCACACATCTGGATTTTGTTCACAGTAGCTGAGAGACTGCTGGCATGCCTATTCTCTGTCTCCCTCTCTCTCTGTCTGTCTGTCTCTCTAAAAATAAAAAATAGAAAAGTTTTAAAAAACCAAAATAAATAAATTAAAATAAAAAATATATAACTATCACTCATTTTCCATCATAACACTTCTTGATAATTTTTAAATTTGTTTCAAGGTCATTCTCTCAATGTGGCTTAGTCCTGACAAGATTAGATGTGGATTCAATGTACTCAGGAGATGTAATGGACAGAAAAACATGAAATAAATCCAAGTATATGAGAAAATTATCAGTAAACATGGAAGTATAAGGTTGCTATTGATATAGCACAAATATAGTGCAATGATTTTTTTATTAAAAGGAGAAAATTATTGTAGTTACCTTCTTATTGCTGGGATAAACACCTGGCCAGAAGCAACTTTTGGGAGGAAAGGATTTATTTTAGGCTTACAGATTCAAGATAAGCTTCATCATGGTAAAAGAAGCTAGCTCATTTCATCATATAACCATAGTAGAGACACAACATCAAGCACATGGTGACTCTCAACACAAACCTAGGGCAGAACTACATCTCAAGGTATGCCTCTGGTAATACAGTGCTTCTAGCAGAGCTCCACCTCCCTGATTTTCCAAGCTTAGGGCTAAGTATTAAACTTAATCCCAAACACCTGAAACTATGAGGACATTTTACATTCAAACCACTACATTCCACCCTTGCCCTATAGACTCATGATCATACCACAATGCAACATGCGTTCAGTCCAATTTCAAAAATCCCCATAGTCTAACAACCATAAGACTGTTCAAAAGTTCCAAGTCTTATCTGTGATTCAAGACATTCTCTTAACCATGAACCATAAAAATCAAAACACAAGTTTCATACTTCCAACACATAATGACATAGGGTAAATTTTTCCAATACAAAAAGAATCATAACAAGGAAAGACTAGAATAATGTAAAATTAATAACTAGCAGGGAAATATCAAACTTCTTCACTTCTAAGTCCAACATCTGTAACCAGTGGTAATTTCTCTGGGGTTCCAATTCCAGCCCTATAGCTGGGCTACCCACAGCTCAAGGAAAATGTCATAATGAGACAGTAGCTCTGCTTGGCACCCATCCCACATTTATGGCATTTTCATGTTCCTTGAGTCTCCATTGCAAGCCACAGTTCATCTTCCTACCTCCATACAAAGGACTTACTGGGAATCTATACAGGGATTCAACCCTGTTTAACATTGCCACATCTTAGAAAATTCTGGAACTGTGTTCACTTCATGATCTGTTTTTGGCACATCTTATCCTTCCAAAACCAGTACCAGGTGAGAGGCATAGCCAATTGTTTTTTAATCCGGGGGGGGGGTATGAATTTAAAGAGTAAGTTACTCCATATTTTTTTTTCTTTCAGGCCCTTTCCTTTCAAAAGAATTTGCATTATTCCATGCTTGAGCCTTCCATGTGTTGGGCTTCATGACCAGGGCTCATAGTTCCAATTTAAAACAGTTGGTTCACCTACATTTTTAATCTCCTTAACTGCCACTTAAGTGGCCTAAAACAAGTCTCTGGGCTTCTAACTTGAAACCTGCTTACATTTTTTCTGTGGCAAACTTTACATCTTTCATATATTTCTGTTCTCTACCTTCCACCAAGCGCACCAGCTCATTACTTTATAATTCAACTTTGCTCAACTCTCAGGCTATGAGAAGAATATAGCTAGCCTTAATGTCAGTATCTAAGCTCCAACAAAAATCTTGCCTTCCCTTTTGAAACTTAAGAAACCAAGACTTCACAGTGCACAATTCTCTCTGTATTGAGCCTTTTCAAACACTCAGCAAGGTAGTCCATCAAGCTCTGCTTACAACACTGCAAGGCTTTTCCAGTTAAAAGTACCAAGTCTGGGCTGGCTTAGCAGTTAAGACACATGCCTGCGAAGCATAAATATCTAGGTTCGTTTCTCCAGGTCCAACATAAGTCAAATGCACATGGTGGTACTGTGTCTGGAGTTCGTTTGCAGTGGCTAGAAGCCCTAGTGTATCCATTCTAACTTTCTCTCCCTCTTCCTCTGTCTCTAATAAATAAAAATAAAATCTTTAAAATAAAGAGAACCAAATCCTTCCACATTTCTCCTGATAACATATTACAAAAGACCCAAAGCCACATGGTCAAATGCATTACAGAAATGACCCACTTATATGGAATGAACTGTTGCACTTGCTTTGACTTTGTTAGGACAAACACCTAAACAGAATCAGCTTATGGGATGAAAGGGTTTGTTTCAGGCTTACAAAACCAGGGAAAGTTTCATTATGGCAGAAGAAGCTGGCTCACATCATATAACCAAAGTAGAAATACAACAGCCAGCATCACCAAGCCTGAGCTGACTCTGAACACACACCTAGGGCAGGAGTCCAATTCAAGGTCCTCCCCTGGTGACACACTTCCTTCAGCAGGGCTCCACCTCCCACATACTCAAATCATGCAGTAAACAAGAATTTTAACAAAGTTAAATTTTATAGTATACAAAGAAATTAGCAAGTATTAATTGTTTAAATAGTGTTAGTATTATTTCTGGGTGAAGGTTTTAAACTGCTTTTCTGTTGATGTAATGAATGATCTGGTGATATAATGAATGGAATGCTATCATTTTTTTAGTCTTACCTTAAGCAAAAAGGTAAATAGCTTTGCCTTTGATAGATATTGAGGTTCAGTGGATATCTTATATAAATATATTGATATATAACTCATAACTTAAGAATGCTTACTATTTATTTAAGTAAAAATATATTTTAGGGCTGGAGAGATGGCTTAGTTATTAAGGCACTTGCCTCCGAAGCCTAAGCATCCATGTTTGATTCCCCAGTATCCACATAAGCCAACAAGTACACAAGGTGGCAAATGTGTCTGGAGTTTGCAGTGGTTAGAGGCCCTGACGTGCCCCTTCTCTCTGTCTCTGCCTCTATAAATTATAATATATATATATATATATATATATATATATATATATATATATATATATATATATGTTGATAGATTGAAAATAGCAAAATCTTGACATTATATATACATATACATACACACATACATACAAATACATAATAAAAATATTAAAAATAAGAGTAACTTAGAAAATAAGAGACTAATAAATGAGTTGTTTATTAGTCAACTTCTCATTGTTTGGACAAAATCTCTGACAAAATCAGTTAAGGGAAGGCAGGTTTATTTCAGTTTATAATTCCAAATTCTAGTCTATCATGCTGGGGATGGCCTGGAAGCAGGAGATGCAAGCACTTATCATACTCAGAACATAGTGAAGAAACAGAAAGTAATGAATGTTCTTGCCCAGCCTGATCATTTCTTTTTATTTGTGTAGTATCCCAACCCATGTATTAGTGTTGCCCATAGTTAAGGTGGGTCTTCCCACCTCAATTAACCTAATTAAGATAATCTCTCATAGATATGCCAAGAAGATAACTAATCTACATAATCTCTCACAGGCAATTCTAGGTCATGTCAAGTTGACAATCAATACAAACCATAACAAGTATAATAAAATAATTTTGTTTTATGCTACATATAGTTATATATATGTATATCCATAATTCTGACTCCTGCAACTGCTAAAAATTTAAAATAACAAAAGATATTTTTCTGAGTGCACTATATTTGTCATTGACATTTAGTGACATTGTTTGGTAGAATAGCAATGTTCTTTCAAAGCAATAATGAAAGCAAACTAACTTATTCTGCCAGAGGTCCTTAGAGATAGGGGTATTATGTGTTTGCATTTCACAAGGATGACTCATATGTTCTTTTCATTTATAAGAGTTCTGTCCCAGGTTCATGACTCATTCTTGAGTCATAAGGCTGAGAAAAACCCAGGTGATGAAGGTCTATCTACTTTTCAAAGGGTAACACATCAAATTGCTAAATAAAATCATACATAAAAGTTTTCTAAGGCAAATTAACTAACAAATAGAACATTTTCTCTTTATTTCAATACAGAGAAATTAATATTCCAATTTTTAATTTGTGTTTGTTTTTATAAGTGCCAAGAGAAAACCTTGGTGGATTACCTGTGAACCAACTGTATTCTTGTTTGATCCTTTAGCAGCTTCCTCAATTCTCTTAATAATCAGGATAAATCACTGCTAGTCAAATGATGATTTTGTTCTTGTCTTGTTTACATATCGGAATGAATTGTCTGAAGTGATCAGAAAAACCTTTCTTGAAGATTAATAGTTCAATAGGATTAGGTCCCTAATGGCCTAATGGAAGTTTTTTCTTTCTGACAATAAAAACTTTTGACTTATATAACTTTCATTTGCAAATATGATAAATACAAATTATCCAAGTAAGTAAATTCAAATTACGGTTAGTTGGACAACTTCTACTTCTGCTTTGTTTCCAGAGTCTTGTGTTCTATACATTGTGGGGAAAATATGGCAAAATAGTCATAGCTTTAGGGCATATGTTATTCAACTTTCCATAACTATGACAAAAGTGAATAGTCAACTTTAAAATAAGACGAGTTTATTTCAGCTCATGGAGCTATTCCAATATCAGTCAGCTCTCTTGATGAGGGTCCCATGGTGAGGCAGCATATAATGACAAAGTGCATGTAGTAGAGCATTATTACTCACTTTAAAAAGTAAAGACAGAGGAAGGGACTAGAGTCCAAACATCTCCTTCAAGGGCTTGTACCAAATGGCCTTCAAGGTTCTACCATCTCCCAATACTGCTCTGAGGGTAGGGCCTTTGGGATATATTCTAGGCCTGAACTAAGTTTTGTCCATTATGTGTAAAGGGTCATGTTCCTCTCAGATTGGAAAATCATTCAACCTATCTCCAAGATTCCTCAAGGTCTTAATCATTCCAATATAACTAAAAGTCCAAAGCTCTTCTCCTATAGCACTCAAGGGCAACTCAGCTGTAAACCCCTGACAAACTAAAAAGAGAAAGTTGCATAATTCCCATATACAATAGTGGAACAGACATAGGGCAAACATCTAACTTCCAAAAGGGAGGAACAAGAAATAGAACAGATATCCAAGACAAACTCAAAACTACCAGGAGAAATATTAAAGCCATTTACCCCATTGTGGTATATTGAATGGATGTCCCTCAATAAATTCAGGAGTTTTATTCAAGCTTGTAATTTGTTGTCACTGTGGGTGGATCCTAGGATACAGCTCTAAGGTGTGGAGGTGGATCTGGGATTCAATTCTAAAGATACACATAGTTCTGGGTTCCAAAAGTGTTCTGGCTTATGCTGCTGCTGGTGTTATTTCTCTCTCCATGGACCTGTGAAAGGGGCCAGTTTCTTCTGCCACTATGTAAGTTCCCCTAGATCAATAAGCTTCAATAAATCCCTTCTTCCCATAACTTGTGCCTGGTATGGAAGTTCATCCCAGCAACTTGAAGCTGACTACAACATCCATATTTGATAGGAATGGCACTCTGTAGCATTACATGGCTCTCAAAGGGTTGAGGAGGCCTGCCAGTACAGTATTCCTGTACCACATGCAATTGCAATTGCAGTGAGTACTGCAAAATACATGGCTTTTCTCATAGGCAGGTTTTACAGTTACCATGACAGATGGTCCATATTCCTGGCATCTCAATGTCCCTTGAGTGTCTTCTGAAGCTTTGGCTTTATTTTTAGTTTCACAATTGTACCAGGGCTGCTTTTCAGAGGCTCTGATTCTCCCACAACCTGCTTAGCATTCCAGGATTCTACATGAATCTTACACAAAAGTCTGTGACTATGTAACTCTTGCACCCTTGCACTCTTAATGCCTCCAAACTAACATTGTGTGAATAAGTCCAATGCCATCAACTCATGCAGGACTGTATCTAGGCCTGCCAGAACCATGGCTGCAACAGGGTCTTGCCATGTCCTGTCCACTGAGCACTCCCAGGATAATATTTGAAACAAATTCATGTAACTGTATCTCTAAGATTGAATTGAAGGGCCTTGGTAAATATTGACATGAATTTAAGGCACATACTCTGGTTGTATCCATGTAAATTCCTTGACATCTTTTCAATAATAGTATCCTCTTTTGCTGAAATTTCACATATTCTCCTTTCCTAGATCAAACAAAGTTCATTATGTTTTACACCAATGCCCATAGAAACAACTGTATGATACTTTTTCAGAATTCCTTGCTTTGTAGTTCTAATTTCTCTACTTCAAGGGTATTGACCAATGATATACATTCACTCAGTCATATGTGTCTATGTGTTCATGTTTTATCTGAACTAAGGCCAGTTAGTATAAAACTACACACAAACATACCCCCAAACAACTTATTAAAACATTTTCCAGAATCATCAATGATTGGGGTTACATATCTCCAGTTCATTTGCTAGCTTTCCTATATACCAAAGCAACCTGTGAAGAAAACCTATTACTTTCATATTTATCCAAATTATCATAAAACTCATATATTATTATGGATATAAGCTGTGGAAGATATACTAGAGGAACAATGATAAATAACATCGAACTCTGTACCACTTGATCATGGAATTTTCTTGTAGTCTTGACCAACCCTGCTCATATTGAATCCATAGTGTTGTGTTTTGGATGCAAAATGTCCCTCATAAGCTCATGTGTTTGGACACTTGGTCCCCAGGTGGAGCCATCACTTTAGGGGCTTGTGAGCTCCATACTGCTAAGGGGACTATACCTTCTAGTGCCTGAGTGTATGGGGCATGTCTAGGGCCTGTGCACCCAACTGGTGCCAACTCTGTGGACTGGAGGTCCAGCCTGGTCTCTGAAGCCTAGTGTCCTCCAAACCCCTCCTTACTCCTACTCCCCCCCACAATGCTGGCATCTGCCAACCAGTGCCCCCTTGACACATCTCTCCTGCCCTATACAGGGAGCACAGGAATGTCTTGCAACCCCCTACCAAAGTCAAGGCACAGCTATAGTCAATGGGCAGATGGAAAGAAATAATTAACATTAGAGCAGCAATTAATGAATTGGAAACTAAGAAAAAAATAGGAAAATTAAGAAAGTGAAGAACTGATTCTTTGAAAAATAAACAGGATTTATTAACCTGTGTCCAATTTGATCAAACAAAAAAAAAGAAAGAAAAAAAGAGGTCTCAAATTAACAAAATTATAAAGGAAAAGGGAGATGTAACAACAGACATCAATGAAAATGAAAGAATCATCAGGACATATTTCCAAAAACTCTACTACACAAAATTGGATATTGTCAAGGAAATGAATGAATTCCTAGACATTTAACACCTACCAAATCTAAATCCAGAGAATATAAATCTTCTAAACAAGTCTATTACATCCACTGATATTGAAAATGTAATCAAAATACTTCCCAGAGGGAAAAGTTTGGGACCTGATGGATTTTCAGCTGAATTCTACCAAACCTTATCAAAGAAATGAAATCATATTTTTATCAAATGTTTAACATAATCCAACGATGGGAAAACTCCCCAATTCATTTTGTTTGGCTATCATCATCCTAATACCTATACCAGACATAAATACAACAAGAAAAGAAAATTATAGAACTATATCCCTAATGAACTTGGATGCAAAATCCTGGACAAAATCCTAGAAAATCAAATTCAGTAATACATCAAAAGCATCATCTGGCCTGAAGAGATGGTTTAGCAGTTAAGGTGCTTATCTGCAAAGGACCCAAGTTCCACTCCCATTACCCATGTAAAGCCAAATGTAAAAGGTGGCACATGTGTCTTGAGTACATTTGCAGTGGCTACAGACTCTGGCATGCCCATTCTTTCCCTCTCTCTCTATCTGCCTTTCTCTCTCATTCAAACAAAATAGAATAAAAAAGTTAAAAACTATTAAATTAAAAAATCATCATCCACCTCGATCAAGCAGGCATCATCCCAGAGATGCAGGGATGGTTCAACATAGGAAAATCTATTAATGGAATATACATACAAATAATCCTAAACAAAATTACCACATAATCATTTCAAATGATGCAGAGAAGACATTTGCCAAATACAACACCATTTCATGATCAAAATACTGGAGGGAATAAGCATGGAGTATTTATATCTCAAAATAATAAAGGTTATATACAAAGCATATAAAGCCCAAATAATACTTAATGGGGAAAGACTCAAGGAATTCCCATTGAGATTCGGAAAAAGACAGGGGTGTCCACTTTCACCGCTGCTCTCCAAGATAGTATTCAAGTCCTAGCCCAAGCAATAAGACAAGAGAAATATTAAAAGGGGTATTAATTGGAAAGGACAAAGTAAAACTAGTTCTATTAGCAGATGATATGATCCTATTCCTAAGTGACCTAAAAGACTCTACCATTAAACTTCAAAAGATGATAAATTCCTTCAGCAAAGTGGCAGGATACAAAATCAACACATAAAAATCAGAAGCCTTTCTATATGCAATTGACAAATATACAGAAAAAGAAGTAATACCTTGGGTTACACTAACAAATTATGAAAGACTTATGTACTGAAAATAGAAAAAAAAAAAACTCAAGAACAAAATAGAGGAGGACATGAAAAGATGGAAGGGTTTTCCATACTCTTTGATACCCAAAATTATTATTGTGAAAATTGCAATTAGACCAAAAGCAAAACACAGATTCAACACAATACCAGTAAAATTTCGAGAATCATTATTCACAGAGATAGAAAAAATGATCTGAAAATTCAAATTGAATGACAGCAAGACTTGGATATATAAACATGTCCTCAGCAAAAGAAACACCTCTGGAGGTATCACCATACCTGAGTCGTATGGTGTACTATACCTTTTGTTACGAAAGTTATGGTATACCATACCACTAACAAAGTAACAAAAACTGTGGCATAAAAACAGACATATAGATCAGTGGAACAAAATTGAAGACCCAGCCCTAAGTTCAAATAACTATTTCTACTTGATCTTTGACAAAGGAGCCAACAACATACACTGGAAAAAATAGCATCTTCAACAAATGGTGCTGGACAAATTGGATAGCAATATGTAGAAAAATGACACTAGACCCACTCCTCTCACCGTACATAAAAATAAACTCCAAAAGGACTACAGACCTCAATATAAGACCTGAAACTCTCAAATTTGTGAATGAAAAAAATAAGGGAACTCTCCACAATATAGGAGTAGGGCAAGATGTCATGCACATTTCCCCAGTAGCCTAGGAAATTAAACAATCACTCAACCAGTGGTATCTCATGAAGCTAAAAAGCTTTTGTCCATACAGACATACCATAAAAAGAGCCAACAGACTACCCACAGAATGGGAGAAATTCTTTCCCTGCTATACCACTGACAGAAGCTTAATATCCAACCTACAAAGAACTCAAAAAAATAAATAAATAAAACTATGCAGTAAAAAAGGCACCATGGTTCTGAGAAGGGACAGAGGAGTGTTTAGCACTGAAATGTCCCTAACACAACTTCCAAAGTGCAGGGTGTATTACTGAAGAGGGGGATGAAAGAATGTAAGAGCCAAAGGAAGAGTAGGACTCCTTACAATGTGCTCCTCCAGACACAAAATGGCCTGGATATCTATGACCTCACAGTGCCTGACACTACTTACACAAGAGCATCATAATAGGAGGAAAAGATCATGACATCAAAATGAAGAAACTGATTGAGGAGGGGAGGGGATATGATGGAGAGTGGATTTCCAAAGGGGAAAGTGGGGGGAAGGAGGGAAGTTATCATGGGGTATTGTCTACATTTAAGGAAGTTGTCAATAAACAAAACTAAAAAAAAATAGAAAAAAATTCAAACAATCTACTCAAAAAATTAGGCAGAGAATTCAATCGTGAATTCTCAAAGGAAGAAAAACAGATGACTAATATTCACCTAAGAAAATATTCAACATCCTTAACCATCAGAGAAATGCAAATTAAAACAACTATGCGATCCCACCTTATTCCAGAAAGATGGCAATCATTAAAATATGAAATGATAGTAAATGTTGGAGAGGTACAGGGAAACAGGAGCCCTCATGCACTGCTAGTTAGAGTACAAACTTCTACAACCACTATGGAAATCAATATGGAGATACCTGAAAAAGAAGAAAATTGCACTCCCAACTAACCTAGTGATTTCTTTACTGGGTATCTGCCCTAAAGGCTCCACACTTCACTGCAGAGGCATTTGCTCAACCATGTTATAGCTGCTCAATTAAAAATCACTAAGAACTGGAATCAACCCAGATGCTCATCTTTTGATGAATGGATATTGACGATGTGGTACATACACACAATGGAATTCTACTCAGCAGTAAGGAAAAATGATATAATGAAATTCATAAGAAAATGGATGGACTTGGATCAGATCATAGTAAGCAAACTCACAAGTATAGAAAGGCAAATGCTGCATGGTCTCCCTCATCTGTGGGTTCTAAACTGGAACAGCTTGTATTGTTGTCATAACTGACATGCAACTCGAGGGCCAGGTAAGAGGAATGGAAGTGTTTGCAGGAATGGGAATGAGATGGTGGGGGGAAAATATACACAAAACCAAATCCAAAATGAACTTGTACCATAGAAACCTTTCTCCTTGATAGCACACTAAAAGATATAACACTTGATAGGAGCTTGGAAGCATTTTCTGGTAAGATAGCCCTGGAGAGCATGGGATGAAGCCTAACCCTAAAATATTTGTCCCTTGATGTTAAATCCCATTATAAGAAATGGCTTATAATACACATTGAGCTGTTGCTTGGAAAGACCAGTGAGGTCCCCAAAACCAGACAGACTTCTATCAAACCACTTGTTAATTCACCTGAGGGGAAAGACAATACTCTACTGCTGAAGACAACACATGCTGCTGACACAGAACATGGAGAGATTTGGTTGAATCTAAAAGGGAGTCTAGGGGCTGGAGGGATGGCTTAATGGTTAAACGCTTGCCTATGAAGCCTAAGGACCCCGGTTCGAGGGTCGATTCTCCAGGACCCACGTAAGCCAGATGCACAAGGGGGTGCATGCATCTGGAGTTCGTTTGCAGTGGCTGGAGGCCCTGGCGCACCCATTCTCTCTCTCTCTCTCTCTCTCTTTTCTCTACCTGCCTATTTCTGTATCTCTCTCTCAAATAAATAAATAAATAAATAAATAAATAAATAAATAAATAAATAAATATTTAAAAAAATATTTTAAGAAAATAAAAGGGAGTCTAGATGATTAGCAGTTATTGCTGGGGGAAAAGAGCCAACAATGCTATGAGGAAGCAGGATACCATGCTATATTCAATCAACCATTCTGACATGATGTACACACCTGTGAAATACTGGTACACACACTAGGTAGGTAACTAATGGGTTTCTTATTGGCTAAGAGATCCCCTCAGTAAAAAGGCAACCATAGCTAGAACTAGGAACCAAGTCAGGATCTTATGGAGACCAAGAGTATGGACTCCAATGAGAATCTTCACCTAGTCTTTGGCCCAAAGTGAGGCTACACCCATCAAAATCTATAAGTTAACAATGCTTATACACTTAAGCTATCTTGATCTCACTCACTGTTGGAGAATCTGTTTCTTTTTTTTTCAGAATGAAGTAAGAGTGGAGGACAACCAAAAATCTATCAACAGGACAAGGGTTAATGACACCATGTCTGCAAGTGAACCACCCATAGCACAGCAGCGAAGGCCCAGGTAAAAACACAAAGGAATTGCCAATATGAGCAAGAATGGTGTTTCCATAAGCAAACTTGACAACCTAAGCCAGGATGATGGAACAAATACTGAGGATTCTCAAAATTCCCCAAAGCAGAAATTCAGAAGCTGCTGAGAGCTCAACACTAAAGTAGACTTAGAGCATACCCACCAAGTCCCAGGGCACTTTTGCATATGAAGGAAAGATATGAGTCACACAGTGGGAGGGAATACCCAGAGGCATTGCATCCCCCCAATGACTGACTGCTGCTCTCATAACTCATAACCCACAACTACATGGTGAATACCAGAAATCCCACTATGGAGGGCCTTCAGTGGAGTGGGGGAGGGTAGGAAAGAGTAGAATCATGATGATACCAACACTTGACATATCCATACAAAGTTTCAACTCAAAAGATGAACAAAAATAAATAAAAGTTAAACAATTTATACAAAACAAAGGGTATGTGCTACTTGTAAAGTATTATGAGCTTTAATTTGATACATAAAAAATATGGTCATGTAGTACATTTACATCACTTTAAAAATTATCTGTCTTCATGCCAAACTAATCTGCTCTACTTCTAACACAAGCCATAATGGATCTTATTTTCACCGTTATTGTAGTTACCTTCCTTGCTGGCACAAAGGACACAACCAGAAGCAGCTTATGGAAGAAAGGAATTTGTTTTGGATTATGTCTCCAGAGGAAGCTCCATGACGGCATGGAAAGGATGGCATGAACAGAGGCTGGACATCACCTCTGTCACAGTAGCTGGAAAATAGCACCAAGAAACTGAGATGAACTAACACTGGAAACCTAAGTCTAACCAAACCACTAAGTCCACCCTCAGTAATATACCTCCTCCAGAAAGGCTTAACTGCCCAAATTGCCATCAGTTGGGAACCAAACATTCAAAACACATGAGTTTATGGGAACCACCTAATTCAAACCATCACAACCCTCATCTATTTTTTTTGTGAAATTTTATGTAAATGCACTTGCAGAGTCTATTGTCCTTTGCTTATTATACTTTTTACTAATTCATACTAGTGCTTATATCTGTAGCTATGCCCCCTTTGTCACTAAGCATTATTCTATTATATGGATATCTATAGCATTTGTGAAGATTTAGCTTTAATAAAACAAGATGTGGGCTTCCTTATAGTTACTTGCTAGGAATACTTAAGTAATTGGAATGACATGCCCAAAAAGGGCATCTTGGCTTTTCTGAAGGTCATGAAGACTGCAGAGTTTCATAATGTTGCTTATAATGAAAAAACTTTGGTTAAAAAGATTAATTGTTTAAGCAACTGGAAACTAAAATTGAACAATGTAAATAGTATGATATTTAGCTCAATAATTATTCTGAGGACCAAAAGTGAAATAAGCTTCCTTTATTTGCAATATTTCAAATATCAATATTAGGAGTACTATGCTCTCTGCACCTCTACTTCCCCATGCAATTATACCAGTTGGTTCTGAGAAACATCAGCACAAACTGCTGAGGTAGCCCTGAATAAAAGCTTTCCATATTTTATGGACCAAAAAAATAATCAGATAGAGAATACAAATGGGTACTAGGAAAAGCACTGGATATTGAATAAGAGTGAGGATTCACTTCTCCCTTTTAGAATCAATTGAGGAAGGCCTTAGCCAAAGAGGCTTCTGAATAAATGTGCCTTTGCTAGGACTATGAATATGTGGAGGACTATGACTAGCCAAAGAGACATGATTCTTTGACTGTATCTTCTCTAAGAGACCACAGTATAGATAATATTTTCTATCATGGTTGTTATGGGGAAAGAATTTTTTTCTATGGAAAGTGGCAGGTAAAGCTATTTTGTATAGCATCGGGGATTAAATTTAGGGCTTTGTACAAAATAGCAAGCATCTACCATTGAGCTACATCCCCAATCTCTACACTTGTGTAATTGCTTGCAATTATGCCTTAAAATTCACATGTAGGTTTCTTTGCCAGGAAGTTGACTCCTGAGGAAGTTTTTTTTTTTTTTTTTTTTTTTTTTTTTTTACCCTGCCTATTTTTTTTTTCATTGTTGCTGGCAACTTTTGGCATGCCTTGTAGATTATTACTCTCATACTAATGTGCATATTATCAGTTTTCTTATATTTGTGTCTTTCTAGGTACAACTTTCACTCTTCTTTTGACTCTAGTCCTCAGATTAAAGGACATTATAATTCAATAAAACTTCTTTCAAAGGCCATGTTCCACTCATGTAGGATTGATAAGAAGATCTGGAAGGCCCTATTCAATCCAGTATACTCAATGACCACATTCTCATTTTATTTTTGATGTATCATCTCAATCTTGGGGCGGAGGAAGTAAAAGAGGGTTCTCTTTCCCTTTTCCTATTAAAATAGTGTATTGACCCCCTCCTATTCATTCATTGTATTGGTAAGGAAGGATCTCCTTATGGCAAATATGGGAGAGGTTAAGCCCATGGCACTTAATGTAGGTCAGAAGATGTCAATAGCAGTAGTTAGCCTATGTATTCACAGTGTGTGAGAGGAAGATAGCACATGTTGTGCAGGATCAGTCACATGGGAGTTGCACTTTGGAAGACAGTGAATGACTGGGTATGTAAGTGTACCAATGTGTGGGGTACCTTTTGGTTCTCATTGTATTATGTGATTAACTTACTTAACTCCACACACTAGCAGAGACCTAAAAATTCCTAGACAAAATAAGATGGGAGTATACCTGGTACATCTTAATGAAGGCTGTTTCTTTGCTAGGGGCCTTATCTGAAATAGTAAAGAGGAGAAATTGTATTCAGGCTGGGGAAATGGTTCAGTGGATGGAAACAGTTGCCTCAAGCATGAGGCTCTGAGTCTGATTTCTAGCACCCACATAAAATGGCAAGCATGGCTGTTAATGCCTGTGATGCCAGTGCTAAGGGCAGGCAGAGGCAGAAAGGCCATTGAGGCTCCCTAATCAACCAGTCTAACAAACTATAAAAGAATATACAAGGTTCTTCCCCACAGGAGATGGATATATGGAAGGAGGGAGGAATAAAGACAAATCAGTTTATAGGATATAGTCACCTATGAGTTTATAGATAATTCTACTATTTATTCCTTACCTAATAGGTAAAGAAAAAGTCACTGAAGGTGTCATAACAATTACCTAGCATATTCCTTGCAATTATAGTTCTGATAGAAAGAAATAACCAATGAGTGGTATCCATGGGCAACAGATTAACACTTATGCCTGAACGCCATGTATTACCTAACTCTACATTTTCTCACTTGACAGGGGAGGGGCTGTTGTTACTTCAGGCCCTCAGGTATTGCTTCAGATTCTAGCACTAGCATTCCTTAAATTTTTTTGATAACAACCTTTTCTCAACATTTGGATATTTTCATAAAGGCTTATTGAAGACAGTCTCAGGGAACCATTAATACATGCAATTGCTGAGGTGTTTCTGGGTCATTCTTCCAGGAAACTAAGATGCGATCTAGAAAATGGGGAGTGGATTATAACTTTGTATGGGAGGTTGTAGGAGGTGATACTTCAGCTTTCTGAACAACCTCCTTAATTTTGGTTGCATAGTTATACTGTACATATGTTCATTTATCCCTTCTGAGCAGATCTAATTGTTTTGGAGAAGATATCATGGTTTCAAATCTTAGTTCATGGCTGCTGACAAGTAAGTCCTACTACCTAATCCTATAATTTCAGGATGAAGTTTTGTAACAGAAGTTCTATTGCCTATTGAACTGACATACAAAACATCTCCATTAAGGTTTCACATGGTAATATTTTCATCCCTAAGAGATACATGGTATCTGTTGCAGCTATTTTACACTGTTGAATGGAAAAAAAAAAACAAGAGAGAATAGACAATGTATTTAAATATGAGTGTACCTATGGGTAAATAAAATATTACATACAAAGAAAAAAAGCACCGAGTCCATGAATTATTCTGATGTTTCACTTTCAGTTCACATTGTTTTTGAAGAAAAATCACACATTTTCTCCTATAGAACAGAATCAATGCCCCTAAAAGACACCAGCTAAATTCACATTTATGTGAGTAAAAACCTGGAAATGAATATCTTAGTTTCAGTCAAGCACTCCTACCTCATGCTATGTGGAAAAGAGATAAAGAAATCTCTCAATGTTTTACCAAGATAGATAATTGTTTATTAAAACAAATGATTATTCTTGTTGACCATCAATTTGGAGTGGTTTATTGAGCAATAATTGATAACCAAAATTATAATTAGAACTTGGATGTTATTACATCAAAATTTTAAATAGGCAAGGCATAGTGGAGCACATCTTTAGTTCTAGCATTCAGTAGGTTGAGGTAGGAGAATTGCTATGAGTTTGAGGCTAACCTAGAGATACCGAGTGACTCTTAGGTAAGCCTGGGCTACAGTGAAATCCTACTTTGGAAAAGGAACAATTAAAATATATGATACTTGTGCTAAAACCAGATTGTAAAAAGGAGGAAGAACTATCTTGAAGCAAACAGTAGTTAAAACAAGAAAACCTTTATGGACATTGTTGAGGTGATGGTGCATGCCTGATATCCCAGCACTGGGGAGGCTGAAGAGGGACAATTCAATTTCCAAATCAGCCTGAGCTATATAGCAAGACCTTACCTCAGCTCCTCCCAATGTAAATTCCTTTTTGATAATGTAAGAAGTAACTCTTTATTATTTATGGAAAAAGTGTTTACAACTCTTTCATTTGTAGTTACATGGAAATCTAAGATATAATTAATGGATGCCAAGATTTGGCAAGGACAACTAAAGGCAGAGTTTGGAAAGTATCAACAGCTTTCTCTTAGCTGCAATGACAAGGCATGGAAGCAGAAGAGCTGAAAAGGTGTTCAATTTTCAAGTGTGGTTTAGGAAACATATAAAAGAGTCAGGTTCAAAAAATAAGCCATTGTTGGGCTGGAGAGATAGCTTAGCAGTTAGAGGCACTTGCTTGCAAACCCTGACATCCTGGGTTAACTTCTCCAGTGTCCTAATAAAGCAAGATGCACAAAGTGGAACATGTATATGGAGTTCATTTGCAGTGCCAAGAAGCCCTGGCACACCCATGTTCTCTCTCCCTCTCTCTCTTAAATAAAAGGAGAAATAAGCAAATAATTGTTGAAAGGTGGATTCAGAATCTTTCATTAAAAAAAATAAGTTGTTGCCAAATTGGACACCCTACCCTCACCAATAGGCATGTTATCTGGAGAAAATATAAGTACAGAAACACTGGAGTTCAGTGATAGCTTAGTTCCAATGGATATAACAATAATTTATGAAGGATTCCATCCAATCACTATAGAATATACATTCTTCTCAGCAGCCTATGAGATTTTCTCTAGAACATCACAACAAATGTAGAAATACTGAAATAGAATCTTGTATTTTATCAGACTATAACCAACAAAGCTAGAAATTTATAGCAAGAAAAATTACAAAACACACAAAGTTGTGGAGATTAAATGAAATACTATTGAACAGTGAATGGGTCACTGAATACATTAAGGAGGAAATCAAACATTTATAGATCTTAATGAAAGTGGAAACACAACATTCCAATAATTATAGGTATAAGTGACTATATTACAAAAGCAGATCTTAAATAAATAACTTAATAATGTAACTGAAGGCCTTGAACAAAATAAGAACAGATGAAACTTTAAAGTATCATGAAAAAAGCAATAATTAATATGAGGGTAAAATTCAGGAAAAAAAATCCTATTCAAAATAATTACAAAATTAAATATCTTGAAATATCCCTAACCAAAGAGGTGAAAGACCTCTCAAATGAAAATTTAAGACAATGAAGAAAGATATTGAAGAAGACACCAGAAGATGGGAAAAAAACTCATGCTTATGGATTGGAAAAATTAATATCATAAAAATGGTCAACCTAGTAAAAGCAATGCACAGTTTCAATGCAATCCCAATCAAGATTCCAGCACTATTCTTCATGGAAATAAAAAAAAAAACTTAAAAATTTTATGAAAGCACACAATAAAGATCCTGGATAACCAAAACCATCCTCAACAAAAAGAATACTGCTGGAGTTATCACCATACCTGATTTCAAGTTATGCTATAGAACCATAGTAACAAAAATGGTAAGATAAGTGGTACAAGAACAGACATGTTGATAAATGAACTATATCAAGTTATAATCAATGTAACTATAGCTACCTGATTTGAAAGATGCCAAAAATATACATTGGTCAAAATATAAATAAATGGTGAGGGGAAAACTGGATATCTACTTGTAAAAGAATGAAAATAGGCCTTCTTTTCTCTTCCTACACAAAAATCAACTCCAAATGGATCAAAGATTCCAGTGTATGACCAGAAATTCTGAAACTATTAGAGGAAAAAGTAGAAAGAACACTTCAATATACAGGCTTAGAGAAAAAAAAATATTGCCTAGGACTCTAATAGCCCAAGAAATAAGACAAGCTATCAACAAATGGGAGCACATGAAACTAAAAAGGTTTTGTACAGCTAAGGCAATCATCAACCGAGTCAATAGGCAACCTAAAGAAAACCATCGCAAGCTATACATCAGATAAAATATTAATACCTAGGATGTAAAAAGAACACAGAAATGCTAAGCAATAAAAAAAGTCAAACAACCCAATAAAAAATATGGACTATGGATCTAAACAGAGACTTCTTACAAGAATGGACAAAAATATTTTTAGAAGTAGAAGCTGGGGATATGGCTCAGTAGTTAAAGGTGCTTACTTGCAAAGCCTGCCAGCCTGGTTTAATTTTCAAGCCACCCACATAAAGCCTGATGGTTATCTGTTAGTAGTGACAAGAGACCCTGACCCACTCATACATATGGACACACCCATGAAAATAAATAAATAATTGTTTAAAAATTCAAAAATTGTTCAACATCTTTAGCCATTAGGGAAGTGAAATTAAAACTACTTTAAGATTCCATCTCACTCTGGTCAGAATGGCTACCAAGAAAAAAAAAAAAAAAACAAATGGTAACAAGTGCTGTTGAAGGTGCAATGAAAGAGGAACTCTTACTCAGTATTGGTGGGAGTGTAAACTGGAGCAGCCATTATGGAAACCAGTGTGTAGGTTTCACATAAAGCTAAAAATTAACCTGCCATGTGACCCAGTGGTACATAGAAATAAAAAGTAAGAAAATCTCTTTTACAATAGCATGAAAGACACAGTAAAATTAAGCAATTTTTAAATGAATTGAAAAATCTGTACCCTTATGAAATAAACTAGACTAGAATAAGGCAAAAAACACCTTGATATTGTTCTTGTCAAGGCTGATTGGGTTATGGCACTAAAGCACCAGTAACACAGAAAAATTAGCAAGTGAGATTTATAAGCTGAAACTTTTGTGAAAAGAAAAAATCAATTAAAAAGTGATGTAATAAAACATTGAGAAATGGCATCTAATAAGGAATTATCGTCTAAAGTACATAGAATGTTCTTGCAACTTAGAAACAATGAGCAATGAATAAATATAAAACACTTGGAATCTGTTCACTTCACATCATTTAAGATGATTTCTATTAGAAATAGATATCAAAGTCAGAGTATGACACAGTAGCTAAAAGCTCTTGTTTGCATAGCCTGTGGCCTGGGTTTGATTCTCTCATACCCACATAAAGCCATTTGCAAAAAGTGGCACAAGCATCTGGTGTTTGTTTGCAATGAGTTCTAAGATACCCTTATGTACACACACACACACACACACACACCCAAAAGGTAAATGAATAAATAATTTTAAAAATAGATATCAAGTGTTGGAATGTGCTGGATACCACAGTCATAAAGCATGATGGTACAAAAGTAAACATGTATACTGATGCAGATTGAGGAATTCAGCTGCTTCTACTCAAATTAGATAAAATAAGTTGAATTTTAACTATATGCCCCATGCTCTGTTTGCCTTAGCCAAATCCCTTCCTAGCAAACAATCCTATTATCTTATAACCATGGGCCATAAATTCAAGGAAGTTCTCTCAAGACAACCTGTATGATTTCCAAGTAATTATTTGTGATGCATATGTAAGCCATTTGTGATTCATGCTTAAGTCTAATAACAAAATCACTGTAGACCAAGATTCAGTGTCTGTGATCCCAGGGGGTACAGAGACACTCTGGTGTCGTCACTTCTGTATGTCTAATGGAATGTTGTGAGTTGTCTCTGTTTGTCATTGTCTCTGTTTTCCTGTCCCCATTCTAGGACCTGAACCATGCAGCACTGGTTATGTTAAGACAAGGGTTACCTGATTTGTCATTGGTGGGAATTTAAATGGATATACTCATTTCTGAAAACACTATGACTATTCCTCAAAAATGTTATGGCAGTAGCACTATTTTTTTCTTTAATCCCTTCTTCCAGAAATACATGGAAAGACAATGAAAATGTGATAATCACCATTCCATCTTCAATGTTAATTGAAATATCATTTCATGAATCAAGATATGGAACCAACATTAATGTCTATTAATTGACAAATATATTTAGATATTAGAGGCTAGATAGAATATGATGCAGCCATATAAACGATGGAAATGGAAGTTTTGTTATTTCTCAAAACTTGGCCAGGGTTGGAGGACATACTATGTGAAATAAAGTAGATACAAAAAGACAAATCTGCCAGATGTGGTAGTGCATGCCTTTAGTCCCAGCACTCGGGAGGCAGAGGTAGGAGGACTGCTGTGAGTTAAAGGCCACCCTGAGATTACATAGTGAATAATTCCAGGTCATCCTGGGCTAGAGTGAGACCCTACCTCAACCCACCCCCCCCAAAAAAAAGACAAATCTCTATGTGAAATCTAAAGTACTCCACTCTTAGAGAGAGAGAATGACACTGTGGTTACTAGGGGATAACGGAGGAAATGAGCAAGTGATGACTACAGTATACTGAGTTGCAGTTAGAGAAGATAAACCAAGCTCTTGGGACATACTATTTAGCATTATTCACACAGTTAACAGTATTATATTGTACACTTAAAATCTGCTATCAGTCTGTCTTACCCTTACACAAACAAAAATCAAGAGTAATAATAATACAGGGGAACAGGAAATTTGGGGAGGGAACGTATATGTGTGCAGCCTTTGAGGATGTTTTCATACCTGTATATTTACTCAGATAGTCAATAAGATATATACATTTGACATGTATTATAATATTTCAGTAAATAACATCTCAATAAAAAATGGACAAAAGTTCTGAAAAATTACCTCACTACAAGAGATGACATCTATGTGAAAATGTAAGCAATATCATGTCATTTGGAAATTTCAAACCAGATACACCTTAATGCCTATTGTAGTGGCTAATGTTCTAGAAAGACACAGACTTGGTGAATTACAATTGGTCCCATGGGGGCAAGAGAGTGAAGAGAGTTAGAAAAATTCAGAATTATAAAGAGTATAATTTACTGGAGGAGTTACTGGCCAATTATGGTCTCAGGAGGCAGAAAAAAAAAGCAGATTCCTACAATTTGGGTCAGAGGGAGGGGCACATATATAGGCCAGAAAGAAAAAGTGGCTTTATCCTTCCCAGAATGTACCTGACTTCCCTTAAACCATTGTCAAACAGTCAAGCACATTCTTGGGACCAAGGTCAAGTTGTCATGCTCCATATGCCACTCTAATGGTTGTGATGCATTAAATCTTGCTGGAAAAATTGTGAAAGAAAAGCTGACAAGAGTTTGTGGGAGCAGTCATGGTACTGATGTCTCAGTAAGGTGGCAGTAATGTTACGCAGAACCCACACAGCTAACATTAAAGAAAAAAGACAAAAGAGACTACCAGATGCTAGAAAAGATGCAAACCAACACCTCATGTGCTGCTTGGAAGATGCAAAATAATGCAATTCATTAAGGAGATCATTTGGATTTTGTTGCATAGTAACACAGTGTAAGTCCTCAATCAGTAAACGCATCCCTAGTTTCCTAAATGAAGGGAAAAGCTGTAGCACACAAACTTGCACATGCATCTTTATAGCAGCTGGACACTAGAAGTAACCAAGATGTATTTTCAAAGGTGAATTGATAAGCAATCTTTGGTATAGCCAAAACAGATAGTATTCAATGATAAATAAAAATTGTGTTCTCAATCAACAAAATTAAATGAATATTGCTAGGGGAAATAAGCCAATCTGAACCAGCTCGATGCTATATGATTCAAACTATATTTTGGAAAAGCAACACTAAATTAAAAGATCTTGTTGATTGACAGAGACTTGGTACAGAGGTGAAAAGAGATTAATATGTGACCCATATTGGGTTTTTAAGGTAACAAAATTATTCTCTATGATCATGTGTTGGTGAATGCATGTGATATGTATTTTTCAAAACTTTAGAACTATACAAAATGTGAGTGCTAAGATAAAATATGGACATTAAATAATGATGATACTAATAGCAATATTACTTTTCAAAGGGAGCTGATAAAAGTTTGTATTATTAATGACTTAAATACCATATTTTCTATATTTTCAGCATTAGCAATATTTTCTAAAATGGCACTCAGCTAGTTTTTCATAAGTTCACAAACAGAATATCATATACTCTAGGTATGTATGACTGATGTCTTTCCAAAATATAAAATCTGTATGTCATGGTTAAACTTGTAAACTTGATGGGCTTTGCAGTCACCATGAACAAAACATTCTGAAATTTTCTGAGAGGGAGTTTCTAGATTAGGTTAATTAAAGAAAATACACCCACCCTAGCAATAGGTGACACCAGTCCATGGGCTGGGGTACTACACTATAGAAAGATAGAACGTATGTTGAGCACTGACATTCACCTCTCTCTACTTCTTGAATACAAGATGCAATAGGATCATAGTCCTGCTGCCATGATGAGCTATATTGTCTGGAACTTTATGCTAAAATAAACTCCTTCATTAAGTTACTTTTGTCACTAATTTTGTAACAGCAATGAAAAAGGTAACTAAAACATTGTGTATATTTTAAAATTCTGTAATCCTTTCCTTCCTTCATTATGGAGTAACTAATCAGCATATCTATTACCTCATATAAATTTTGGGAAGGAGAACACCTAAAATATATTCTATGAAGTCATCAAGTTTGCATTCATTTTTTTCTGTTAGAATTATGATGTTGCCTAGCAGATCTCCAGAAGTTATTCTTCATTTTGTATCATTTGACTAACATCTCCCTAATCCCCATGCTATCTGTATGCCCATTGTACTCATTGCTTCTATGAAATTGACTTTTAGAATCAGCATAAAAGTGAAAACTTATAGCATTTTCTATTGATTTGATCTAGTAGCATTATACAACTAAAGTGCACTGTGTAAATTAAAACAATCAGGGAAACTGTGTTTGGAGATATGTGGTACAAGTTGACAGTGTTGATGGCTATATGATGTTCTTTGTATCAACTATTTAATTTTCCATAAATATAAACCCATACTAAAAATAAATATATTAAGTATTTTTAAAGAAGCAGTCTCAAGGGAAATATTATAATTCTATTTTATTTATATAAACAATAAGAAAAATGTACAAACATATGACTTAAGTAAATACAAACAACTGGAAAAGAGATTTGTTTTATCTTCATTATTAATTGATCTTGCCTTTTTCCACAAAAAATTATTTCCTTACAGGAATGTAGTTAGCACATGTAGCATCAAACACACACAGAACACTTCTGTAGAGCATTTTTTGAAGGATTTAGTAACAGTTATATGAGTGAATGGCATGAAAGCTATCAGCTTTTATGAATCTAATTAGATATATTACAGTAATGTAAAGTGAGATTCTCTTGTAACTAACACTGTGAAATAATGAGCCCAACCAAACTAAAAGTATCTTAAAATGACTTCATATGTCTGTCTACCCTGAAGAGTTAATTGTTGTATTTAGAATAGCAAGGAAAATAGATTCTTAATAAACTGAATAGAACATACTAATTTCCATAATGATAAATGACAACTGAGATCAAAATTTGAAATGGGAACTGTAGTGAAATCTCAGAAAGTGATGAGTTATATACTCAATATATTTCAATTGAATTATAAGCTATGAGATTATTGGAAAATAATAATTTCTTTCAAAATTGCATCAGAACTCAGAAATGTATGATTTTCAATTTTCTACCACAGTGCCAAAATACCTAAGCTAAACAAAGTAAAAGGAGGAAAGATTTATTTTGTCTCACAGTTTCAGAGATCTCTGGTCCATGGCTGTTTGGTCTCATTGTTTTGGGCCTGTGGTAAAGTAGAAAATAATGGTGAGGAACATGGGACAGTGGAAAGTCACTCCCCTCATGAAGGCTGAGAAGAGGGGAGTAATGGGGGAAGGAGGCAAGGAGGGAGTGAGAGAAAAAGAGAGAGAGAGAGAGAAACCCAAGTTCCCAATGTCCCCTTCAAGGACACACAATCACCCTATTTCCTTCATTGGATAAACGTTTCCCTAGCACCCAAATCAATCAACAAGGACCAAGACTTCAATACATGAGCCTTTTGTATGTACTTTTAAGATGCAAACCAATCAGATATATACAAGACCACTAGCTAGAAGTTCCCATTTTGGTATGTTTCTAGAATGAGTCATTGAATAATGGATAAATATAAAAAATATTTTTTAAAATTTTTAAAGATTTTATTTATTTATATGAGAGAGAGAGAGAAAGAGAGAGAGAGAGGCAGATAGAGAGAGTGGCCTCCAGCCACTGCAAATGAACTCCAGATGCATGTGCCACCTTGTGCATCTGACTTACGTGAGTTCTGAGGAATTGAGCCTCAAACTGGGGTCCTTAGGCTTCACTGGTAAGTGCTTAACCTCTAAGCCATCTCTCTAGCCCAAATAAAAATTTCAATGAAATAAGTACACAAAAGTACCAGAAAAATCCCAAAGAGCACCAAAATTGAAGATGGCCACATCCCAAGAGGAAGGAAAAACCTATGTTTCCAGCATTTTCTTATACAGCTTTGATCATGGCAGCACTGTGAGGACTTACTTAGCAGAAAACAAAGTAAACAGTAGTTCCCAAGCAAACTTCATCACCACAAGCCACCTGCAAGCAGTCTTTCCCACTGGGAATACCTGCATTCCTCAAGAGCACTGATCCTAGCTGAAGTGGCTGTGCAAGCTTGTGCAGCTGAGCTCTTTGCAAGTCAACTGCTTTGCCAAGTGTGGCTTGAGCTGCTACTTTGCTGCTGCATCCTGCAGACTGATTCTGTAACTCCACCAGTGGAAGAATAGACATTGAAAGATCATCAAGGAGGATGTATTCCTACTGGACCCATCCTGGTGAGTAGCACTGTGACCCAAGCCATGCTGAAGCTGAACTCTGCAAACTTGATAAAGAGCCCTTTCATTCCTTCACCATTCCAGTCAGAGCTACCCCCTGTCCTTTGACCCTAGAGTTAATTTGGTGCTTTGACTTGCAAGGTAAAGAGCCTTATCTTGGTTGTGCCAGCCCGTCCAACTGACCAAACAGCCAAAGCAACAACCAGACTCACTTCCCACAACTGAAGCTGCCCAGGAGCCAGCATCTTGAAGGAGTACAATCCTTGTTTCCTTGAACTTCAGCAGCAGCAGTGCCTACCACTCATGAGTACCCAACTGTGCTAGGCACAACAGAAATAGGAATGCTGAGTATGTCACCCTCCCAGGCTCCAGAGTTAATGCCACATAAAGGCTTGTCCTCTGCAGACTAACATGCTGCTGCCCTTCCTTTGCTTCCTGGAGCTAAGGTCTCTATAATGCCATGCCAGGACCAGAGTCACAGCCTTATCACTTCCCCAAGCCTGAGCTATTTAGGTGAACCTTAGTGCCAAATCCCAGCTTCTATTATGAGCAAATTTCTTAGTAGAAACCTTACAATGCAGGAGAGAAGAGGGTGATAAATTCAAAGTGCTGAAAGAAAAAGTAATTGCCAAGGGAGAGTAGTATATTCCTCAAAGCTGACTTTCTGAAAAGGACAAGTAACATCTTATCCAGACAAGGAAAAGCTAATTTTGTTGTTGTTGTTGTTTTCTTTTAAACTTGCCTTACAAGGAATATTTACAGAAGATATTGAAGCAGAAACAAAGGATGTCATTGCTAGCATGAAAACATATGAATATATAAAACTCAGTAGTCAAAGTTAAGACACAGTCAAATTCAGAATATGCAAGAGCTGTAATGGTATTGTGTCAATTAAGTACATAAGGCAATGGGAGCTATCTCAGCCATTAGAGGCACTTGCTTGCAGAGCCTGCTAGCCCAAGGTTGATTCTGCAGTATCAACTTAAAGCAAGATTCACAAAGTGGTATATTTGTGTGGAGTTTATTTACAGTGGAAACAGGTGATTATGCATTCATATTCACAAAATGTACCCTTTCTCTGTCTTAAATATAAAAATATTTTTTGAAATTATGTATAAGGGTGTTGCAGTTAATTTTGAGTTGGTACACAAAACACCCAACCAAAAACAGTTCATGGGAGGAAAGGGTTTATTTTGGCTTACAGAGTGGAAGGGAAGCTCCATGATGGCAAAGAAAATCAATAGCATGAATAGATGGTGGACCTCCTAGGCAACATCAAGTGGACAACAGCAGCAGGAGAGCATGCCAAACACTGGCAAAGGGAAGGTGACTATAATAACCATAAGCCCATCCACAGTAATACATCACCCACAAGAAGTCCCAATTCTCAAATTGCTACAGCTGGGGACCTAGCATTCAGAACACTTAACTTTGTTGGGAACACCTCAATCAAACCACCACATAGGGTATAAAGTATAAAGGTAAATCCTTCCTCAAAGAAAACAAAACAAAACAAAACAAAACAAAACAAAACAAAACAAAACACTTTAGCTGTAATAAATATGTTAAATGAATACAACATACTAACATAATAATTGGAACATCAAAATATAAATTGGGGGAGTTTCTATGGCTAGAATGTGCTCCCCAATGTTTATGTACTAAACATTTAATACTGTTGAGAATTAGAGCAGTTTGCAGATGATTAAAAATGCTCATGCATAGAGACTCACTCCTATAATCCCAGCATTTAGGAGGGAGAAGCAAGATCAGGAGTCCAAAGCCATCTTCAGCTACATGAGTTTGAGGCCCAGTCTGGGCTATATGAGACCCTGTAACAACCCGCCTCAAAAAAAAAAAAAAGTTGCACAAAACAAGGGAAATAACATGGAGGCAAGTAAGCAATAACTGTCCTGATTAAATAGATTAATATAATCATGGGAGTAGGTTTAATGTTAAGGAGATATATGGTTTAAAATAAATATTAATACATATTTTAGTTTAAACATAAAAGTCACTTTTAAATTATTGATTATTGAAAAATTATTATAACTCCTGTCACAAAATTACAAATATTGCATTTGGGAGTTCCATAATGGTAAAGTAAGGATATCTGATCATCATTCAGCAGTGAAAACAATTGCAAAATTTGTGCAAATTAAATATTTCAAAACTCTGAAAATAGACTAAAATTGCAACAATTCAAGAAACATAGCCTAATGTTATAGATTTTCTGATATTTTAACTTAGTCTAGTTTTCCTTCCTTTTTCTATAGCTGTACAGTAGCTCTGAAGATAAGCAGTTGTTTTACTATAGCCACAGTTAAAACCAGAGCATTGTCTTGAGTGTAAAGGACAGAAGAGGCTTGGATCTCATCAGTATGTCTCATCCTAAAGAAACTGTCATTATTTGATATGTGTGACAGTTCCTTAGAAAAGTCTTTCTACTGGGATCATGGTTATTTAACTTAACTGAAAACTCACTCTGTTAGAAAAGCCCTATCTCCAGGGCATTTGTCAAAAAATAAATAAATAAAACCCTATAAATATCAGTGTGTATTGTTTAAAATTGTAGTTATGTAAAATGTTGAAGCCACTTAACACAACACAATGCCTGACTAATATTTATATGCAAGATAATAAATGGGATGTTCATAAAAGCATTTTAAAGTCCAAATATGTAAATGGGCATATTGGTGCATATTCCCAGAAAACATTTGAAAGGGATCTTATTTCACAATGTTGTATCAAGTAAAGACTCCATGCAACCATGAAGTGATTAACGTCAGAGCTGTAAACTATCTGAGCATGGAAGGCATATATTAAGACACAGATAGAGACCCTTGGCAAAAAAGTGTATGTGGTATCTTTTCATGGCATCTCAGAAAATCCACTCCATCATTAGCAGAATACAAAACCAATAAAACAGAAACTTTAAAAAGATATACTTTATAGAAATAGGACAGAAAAGTCACAATATGAACAAATGACAATAAAAAACTGGAGGGAGGAGCATAATATGATTTCTATATTTACTACATTTTATTTGATAAAATCCTCCATTTCAAAAAAAAAAAAAATAAAGAGGGAAATGGGAAATCATGGCTCATTCATTAACCAATAAACTGGTCAGTATGGAAATGCTTTTGGAATACCTATGTTGTTATCCAAAAAGACCAGTGAGCCAGACATGGTGGGTCATGCCTGTAATCTTGGCACTCAGGAGAGTGGGGCAGAGTATCACTACAAATTCAAGGCAAGCTTACATCTTATAGAAATTTCTAGGTCATTGTGAAACCTTATCTCAAAACAAAACAACAAGGGTTGATGAGGATGTTCTGACATTGGACACTTCATGAACTGTGAGAGTGTAGTAAAAGAAAGACTTTAAAGAGTTGGAGAAATGGCTCTTAAGATAAGAGATTCTGCAGCTCCAATAAGAGGACTTGAGTTCAAACCTCATAACCCATGTTAAAAAAAAAAAAAAAAAAAAGAAAAAGCAGGGTTTGACTTCTGTATATATGCAGGTAGTCCCAGATCTGGGGTGGGAAGCAGAGACAGAAGGATCACTAGGGCTTGCTGGTGATCCCTTCTAATTGAAAAATGACAAAAGCTTCTGGTTTAATGAGAGATCTAATCTCAAGGAAATAAGTTAGAAGACTAACAGAGGACTCATGATGTCCTCCTCTGGCCTTTGCACATGCGTGTACAGGGTGTCTGCACCTGTATACATGTAAATACTCCACATATATGCATGTGTGTGCACACACAAATACATACAGACAGACAGAAAGAGAAACAAACAAACAAACAAACAAACAAAAAAAGCAATCCCAGCACTCAGGAGAAAGAGGTAGGAAGATTACTGTGAGTTCAAGGCCAGCCTGAGACTACATAGTGTATTCCAGGTCAGCCTGGGCTACAGTGAGACCCTACCTCGAAAAAAACAAAAACAAAAACAACAACAACAAAAAAGCCTTTAAACAAATTAAATTAAGCCAGAGTTTATTTGAGCAAATTCATAAACCAAGCATCAGTCTGAACCAACAGAATTTCTGGGATTTCTAGATGGTATCATGGACAGGCACTATTTATAGGTACAAAATGAAGTATGATACCTCAGTTTTGAGGGATATGGGATGTTGTGCCATCTATTGCTATAATGGCATAACAAAATCCTGAAACATACATGTATCTGACTGAAATATCAGAAGTAGAATAGAAATAAGAGCCAAAGTTAGAAGGCATTCAGTTAACGTCAGCTGCCAAGCTCTCCATGCCCGTCCTTTTGGTTTCTCTGTAACTATAATAATTGTCCCTGAGGAAATAATTGTCCTTGAGGACAATTGTTAGAAGCCATGCCAAAGCAAGGGATGAAGATAGTGAGAAGAAGCAGAAGGACTAGGGCTGCTGCACCACTGGCCTAAGCTTCCCCCACCACCTCTACGACTCACTGACTGACCGGCAGCTGTTCCACATGCCAGTAAACATCCTCTATGTTTGGACTAAGCACCCATTGCCATGGGAGGCACAATTGAAGTTCCCTCTCTGTGAATGAACCATGAATATATCTTTTAGTGTTCTGCCTACAGTAATGGCAACTTCTGAATTTATCACGAAGAGACCCTAAGCAAGCATTACCATGAGTAATGCCCATTGTAACTGCCACAGTATAGCTGCATTTGTCACCACAACCACTACTGGTCAGGATCACCTTAGCTACCCCGCAGATGAACATTGGTAGTCTCTGTGAGGGAGTCTCATACAGATGCAGCATGGAGAACCTCAGAGAAAATTACCCCACCGATATGTAGCAAACTCAGAGAGTAGACTGGTGTATAGTATTTAGGGAATGCAAGGGAACCTGAACATGAGACTGCCATCTGAACAAAAAATGACTCCCCATCTCTGTCAGTCTGTCAGGTTGAACCAAAAGTTGGGGCTGTGATGGGGAAGCCAGCACTCTGCTAGCACACAAAAGTACTCAGGTGGAAAGACCTTCTACACCCCTTCAAAGCATGAATCCCAGAAAGCCATGATTGGTAAGTCCAATCCCTAATTCATAGGGGCCTAACTCTATCTTGCTGAGAGGCAATGGGACCCAGGCCAGAAAAACCTGGCAGAAAGAAGCCTATGCTTTGAGGAGTCCTTCTCATCTGAAAGGGCACACAGGCTTAATTTGTTTGACCTGCAGGGCTTAGCAGTCATCCCCTATACCTGTGGAGACTAACACAAATGACAAGACCAGAGGAGGGAAATGACACATTCAAACTGAAGGGAAAAAATTGAGCCAAGAGCATAATGCCTTCTATTTTAGATTAGAACTCCTTTTTAAGAAAAATAAAATCTTTTCAAGTAGTTTTTTTTTTGATTTTTCATTTCTGTTTCTATTTACAAGTTAGTATACTAATTGTTGACCTAACATGTTTTAACTTCTATCTCACCAAAAAGGATCTTCATGACTGTCCTTTATTTTCTACAAAAAAAATCTCCTTTTCTGCTTTTCTACATCTATAATAGTCTCTTTACTACACCTCATTCCTTCAAACAATATACTCTCCTTGTCAATCATACTTTACCCACTCTTGCTTCCCTACTTTTTTTCATTTCACTACAGATATATACTTTTTATTCTAAAATCTACAAATTATGTCTTCTCAAAGCAATATCCCAGTGCTACTGTCTCTGGACATTAATGTGGATAAAAATATAATTTACAGTGGAATCCTACAGCTAAGCAAAGCTGGGAGTCTGGGTAAATTACTATGGGACACAATTGTATTTTACCCATAAATACATGCAGGAAAATAATTGTCAGTGAAGACAACTTTCTAGGAGGACTTATATAAAACAATGGAAATAACTAAAAATGTGACGGAAATGGTAATGAGTTAAAATTGGAAAAACACATTCTTCCCAACAGACCCACAAAGCACAACCAAAAACATCACAACTAACATGAGACAACAACCTAAAAGATACATTCCCAACATTCCAACTCTTCTATAATGATAAGCAAAATCACAGAAATAAGGGAGTATCTGATAAAAAATTCAGTCATAAAGAACACCAATTACAATGAAGAAAACTCAAAAACACATATAATCAAACTAAATATATTAATATAGACACTAGTGGAGATAATTTCCAAAGTAAACGAACAGCAATTTAGAAAGTTGAGAATTATGAGAAAAAGTTCTGAAATGAAATTGAGAGAGCAAAGAACCACACAAAACTTTCAAGAATGAAAGAAACAGTCAATAAAATAGACAACACATAGCAAACATCATATCCTGCAGTTCTGTGTCCAATATACAGGACCCATCATGAAGTCTTTTGGCCACAAAATGTACAATTCCACCCCTGTACTGTGTTGCTTACTTTCTGGGGAGATCTACCCAAGCCAGAACAAAAAGCTGTCTTGGGTGGCCATTCCAAAGTTCAGGCATCTCCAAAATTATGATGTCTCCATTGGAACTTACAGATTATCTTCACAGCTCCATACAGTAGTTTTACAAGGCTTCCATACAGGGATTTAAATGCTGCTTCACACTGCCACATTTAATCAGCTCCGGGAACTAAGTACACTTCATAACCAGCTTTCCTGTATTTCTCATGCTTCCCAAAACTAGTACAAGATTGGGCTCAAAACCAAATTTATAAATCCATGAGGGGACAGGCTCCTTACTTTTAAAAACAAATGCATCCTTACTATCTTCATCCTTAAATAGGTTAGGTTTGACCAGCAAGGCATATTTTTTTCCATTGTTTCAATGCATAGCAGGTGGAACACCTTTAATGGTGCTAATCTCCTTAATAACTGCAGTGCAAGTAAGTGGTCTAAAACCAGTCTCAGTGCCTCCAACTTTAAACTGAGAGTGAGAAGAGTAATAAATAAATACATAAATAAAACTAAATGTAAATGTTTCTCCACACATACACAAGAATTGCACAATCAGAAGAACCTTAAAGAAGGTCAGAAAGAACAGCTGAGTATCATGGAAGCACCAGCAGACAAACTTCAAAACCCTCTCCTCCCCTGTTCCCCAACACTGGGAATACCAGTTACTGCAGAAAGCCAAGGGCTTCCACTTGCCCCTCCCCAACACAGCACCAAGCAAAGGTGTGCCAAAGCCAAGCTGAGTGCACTAAGTTGGGAACTGATTTCTCAACTCAGTATATCTGGCTAGAAACTTATTCTACAAGGTAGGTCTGTGCTCCAGTGGGGCAATACACACACCCAATCTGATTCTGTAAGTTTGAACTGCAAATTATATGTCTTATATCAGGTCTGGTTTCTAAAGGAAACATTACAGGGAAGGGAAGAATTTAAAACCTATCAACCAAGACAGAAACACTGACCAAAGTAATAGCTTTCCCTTTTAATAACAATATTTTCATTTATTTATTTGAGAGAGGGAGACAGAGACAAAGAGAGAGAGAAAGAGAGAGAATAAGTATGGGCACACAAGAGCTTCTTGCCACTGTAAATGAACTCCAGAGGCATGCACACTTTGTATATCTGGCTTTAACTGGGTACTTGGGAATGCAACTTTGGTCATCAGGCTTTTCAAGCAAACACCTTTAACTGCTGAGCCACCTCTACAGCCCAGAACTTTCTTTTTCTGATTTGACATATGTTTATTACACTTTGTCCTTTTAGTTCATTTGTATGTTAATTTTGCCTTTTTTTTTTTTTTTTTTTTTTTTTTTTTGGTTTTTCGAGGTAGGGTTTCACTCTGGTCCAGGCTGACCTGGAATTAACTATGTAGTCTCAGGGTGGCCTTGAACTCTCAGCGATCCTCCTACCTCTGCCTTCCGAGTGCTGGGATTAAAGGCGTGCACCACCACGCCCGGCTAATTTTGCCATTTTTAGTTTGAACTTTTAGTGCTTATTTTTAAATCTCTATTATTACATATATATTTCATAATAATTTATTTGTATTTCTATATTGAATAGAATTGAATAGTTGGATTTTAGGATTGTTCTGTAGTTTCATCTACCCAGGTTACAATTGTAATCTCTCTACAACTCTTCCCATGTGCAATTCATGTAGTTCCCTCTCATTCTATGTCTTTTCCACCTTCTCTCATTCTTTAGCTCTCCTTTGAATAGTCTGTAACTTCAATCCTCCATAGCCTTAACAATGTCCAAAATTTGTGGAACACACTAACACTATCTCAACTCTGAAGAAAAACTAATCTGAATTATTTGAAATGAAAAATACTGTAAGTCAAATAAAAATATCACTGTAGAAACCCTCACAAAATTAATAGAAGGAATCAAAGAGAAGACAGAAAATCTGACCTTGAGGACAAAGTGGAAGAATTGGAACCTTACAACAAGGAGAATGATAAATTAATATAATGATGTGGGTGGGACTCTGAAGACATTCTGAGCATTATGGAGGTGTCAAATCTAAGAATTATGAATAGAAAGGAAAGAGAATCTCAGTCTAAAGGCATATTAAGTACTTTCAACAAAAACCTAAAAGAAAATTATCCCAAATTAGGGAAAGATATGCCAATACAGATAAATTTAGAATGTCAAACAGATAAGACCATAAAGATCCTCCCCACAACATATTATAAGTAAACTAATACATGCACAAAGAAAGTACATCAAAAGCATCAAAAAAGTCACTTATAAAAGCAGGCCCATCAAAATGATAACAGACTACTCAACTTAAATTGTAAAGGCCAAGAAAGCCTGGAATGATATATTTTAATTCTGAAAGACAATTGCCAAGCCAGACTACTGTGTTCATCAAAGCTATCTGTCATTATTAAAGGGGGAAGAACTTTCCAATATAAAACCATCCTAAAGGAATGCATGACTACTAAGTAAGCTCTACGGGAAACACTTGAAGGCATCCTTTGGATGGAAGAGAAGGAAAAACACAGACATGTGGCCACAGTTAACAACAAATCATACATGAATAATTGTTATTTAAAGAGAGGAATAAAGAGACATATAATACTACAAAATTAACAAGAATGACAGGAGTTAATAAACTCTCAATAACTCTGAATATTATTTGCCTCAACTCCCCAATCAAAAGACACAGACTAGCACAATGGATTAAAAGCTACTGTCTCTCGGTTGCCTCCAAGCAACATATCTCTGAATAAAAGACAGACAGTACCTCAGGATGAAAATATGGAAAATGGTATTTCAAGAAAGTGGGCAGAGGAAACAAACAGGTGCTGCTGTTCAGACTCATGTTTGGATATTAAATTTCCCATTGGTGACACTGTTTGGAAAGACTGTGGAATCTTTCTTTAGGAGGTGGAACCTTGCAGGAGAAATGTGTCACTGGGGGTGGGCCTTGAGGTGTTATAGGTTAGCCCAGCTTGTATTACTTACTCACTCTCTCTACTTTCTATTGATATGTTGATGTAATTCCTGATAATGCCATTCTTTCTAGACCATGATCAACAAGCCAAAATAAACCCATTTCCTTCTTTGTTTCTTTGCTTCTGGTAGGGTATGAAGGCTGTTCCTTCACAAATAAGAAATAAGGCCCTTACAAAAGCACTTTTACATAATATTTTGCTAGCTTGACCTTTCATATTCCTTGGAAACAGAGAAAAGTCCTCACTACACACTGCTGTCAAATTGATCTTGAACTTCCTAGTTTGCATAACTGAGAAAATAAATTTTTGTTCTTCAAAAATCACCTAGTCTAAGGTATTTTGTTAAAAGAGTAAAAATAGACCAAGACAGCTATAAATCTGGGCATTTTCTCTCAGTTAAAATTGAACTCATTGTTATTTCTGGAAGATAGATCTGTTTTGATCATATTTGATATTTAAATGAAAGTCAAATTTTATCTTCAGACATCTAGGGAAGGGTGTTTGAAATATTATTTCTGTATTCATTATGTATTCAGTTATTTCAAGACCATGACCATCAATGTATTCTCCATTAATATACTTTTGTCTCCCAGAAACACTTGTAAGCCTGACATTTTAACATCTGTGCCTGTTGTTATGACAATTCTAGCAAGACATTTTCTAACTGCATAGGGAAAAGAAATTGTCAGTCAAATCACTGAATCTAGAACAAAACATGCAATAACCCAAACTAAAATTCATTTTTCTTCATGATTTATGTATAACCATTATAAACTTCAGGAGTTCTTGATTGGATAGGATTTTTTTTTTTCTGCTTAGTACTATATCATTTGTTTTTAAATTTTTTCATGCAAATTACAAGGAATTCTTTTTTGAAGTACAGAATTTAAAATTATAGCTATTCTTCATAGTTTGTTCTTTGATGATTCTTTTCCATTTCCATACTTAGAAGACTTCATATGTTCTGGCAGGAGACAATTCATGTAAAGAACTTAATGTAGCATGTGTTATAGTTTAAATATACAATAAGTATTAACTCTTATAGAGATGATATATATGGCAATTGTAATAAAATAAAGATGATCACGGTTGTGGTAGTGGTAAGTATAACTAAAACAATAATAACTTTTATTATCAGAACTTTAAATTCACCAGATAGTTTCTCAAGAACTCTCCATAAAACAGAATTGCTCTAATGTATCCTTCTGTATTTTAAACCTTAATTGAAGCTTTTTTCCCCAGAAACAAGGATTCTTTAACTTTTTTTTAAGTTTCTTTTTTTAAAATTATTTTTATTGACACCTTCTATACTTAAATACATAAAACATATGATATTTCCCTCCCCTTCCCCCATTCCATATTAGAACTCCAATCTCCATCATATCCCCTCCCTCTCTCCATTAGTCTTTCTTTTAATTTGATGTCATCATCTTTTTCTTCTATTTTGAGGGTCTTGCGAAGGTATTGCTGGGCACTGCAAGGTCATGGATATCGAGGCCAATTTCTGTCTGGACAGTTGCATTGTAAGAAGTCATACCCTTCCTTTGGCTCTTCCATTCTATCTGCCCCCTCTTCCGCAATGGGCCCTGAGCCTTGGAGGTTGTGACAGAGGTGTTTCAGTGCTGGGCACTCCTCTATCCCTTCTTCTCAGCACTATGTTGCCTTTTGGGTCATCCCAGTGGTCATCGCCATCTGAATTTTTTCATCTATTCCCTCAGCTAGAGGGTGCACTTCACCATGTGGTGCAGGTCTATCTTCTCTGTGACCACATAGCCTCCTCACTGCTGATGCACGCTGGCTGCCTTAGTCATCCATGTAGTCCCTTTTACAATTGTTTTTAATGTTTTTTTTTTGTTTTCCTGCTTTCTTCCATTGGATGTTTTCAGTATTTCTTATTTCTATAAAGCCACCCCCAAAAAAAAAAAACATTTGAGAGTAGAAATATATCTCTGGTTAAGAGAAAGAAACGTAAGTTGAAAGTTTTCACTGATACATTGAAGTCATTTTATCAAAAGTACATTGGAATATCAGACAGAGCAAGAAAGAGGCTGAGAGAGAGAGAGAGAGAGAGAGAGAGAGAATGGGCATTCCAGGGCCTCCAGCCACTACAAACGAACTCCAGATGCATGTGCCACTTTGTGCAACTGGCTTCGTGGGTCCTGGGGAATTGCACCTTGAACCAGGGTCCTTAGGCTTCACTGGCAAGGGATTAACCTCTAAGCCATCTCTCCAGGCCCTCCCCTCCTGTTCGAATAGAACAAATTCATTCAGAAAGACAGAGCCCTGAGATTATCACCTCTTGAATATTTTATACATTAATATTGTCAAAGTGGTAATGGAATTTTGCCATATATTGAAGATAAGAAATTCAAAACAAAGGGGAAATTTTGTTTTTCTGGGAGGTGGATAAGTGCATTTTATATATAGGAACATGAATCTTTGATCCTATGGATAAATATTTATAAACTGAGTAATGATACACCTAATATTCACATTTAAATCCATGCTCGATGAGAATATGCTACTGGATATGCAAAAGCAGCCTTTGGTTATGTGATTAATACATAGAATTTTGGAGAGATTATTCTGGATTAACCGGAGGGTTGAAAATTAATCACAAGTCTTTAAAGTTAAGAGTATTTCTTGGCTGTGATCAACAGGAATGATCCAGTGATTATAACTAATATGGGGTCAGAGACATTCAATATGAAATTGACTCTCTTGTCATTTCTATCTTTGAATATGGAGGAAAAGAATCACTAGCTGAAGGCCACTTAAAATGGAAAAGTCAAAGAAATGTCACCTTTATATCACCTAGAAAGGAATGTATACCTGACAATGGCTTGGTTTTAGTCCAATCAGAGTTAGGTTGAATTCATAGGTACAGAACAGTGAGATAATGGATTTTTGTTGTTTTTAGCCACTAAGTTTATGTTACTTTGAAACAAAAGAAATAGAAAGTAAACAAATTATGAATGTTGCAAGTTTAAGTTGTGTATATAATAACATAAATAATTAACAACTTTAAAAAGGGGAAACAAGATTGATAAAGCAATTTAGCAAACATAAATAAGAGAATGAATGAAAGAAATAGAATTTATGAGACAAAAAATAATAAAGTATGTCTTACTTTAAATGTATCATCAATTATAATAAACAAAGCAAATCCTTAAATTAAATAATTTAGTGAGTTAATGTGAAACAAATATAGTTTAAAGATACAGAAAGGCTGAAATGAAAATGTTTTTTAGTTGATGAATATACTAGTGGCAAGAAAGCTATTGTAGCTGTATCAAAATCTTAGAAATTTTTTTTTTTGGTTTTTCATTTTTCAGTTTTTCAAGGTAGTGTCTCACTCTAGCCCAGGCTGATCTGGAATTCGCTATGTAATCTCAGGGTGGCCTCAAACTCATGGCGATCCTCCTACCTTTGCCTCCTGAATGCTGGGATTACAGGTGTGCACCACCATGCCCGGCCAATATCTTAGAATTTTTTTTTGTTTCTTTGTTTGTTGTTTTTGTTTGTTTTGGTTTTGTTTTTTTCAAGGTAGGTTCTCACTCTAGCCCAGGCAACCTGGAATTCGCTATGTAGTCTCAGGGTGGCCTTGAACTCATGTTATCCTCCTACCTCTGCCTCCCGAGTGCTGGGATAAAAGGTGTATACCACGATGCCGAGCCAGAAAATGTTTTTAGAATAACATATATTTCCAGGATTAAAGAGAGTCTGTTCCAGGATGGAAGATGGCTCAGTAGATAAAGCACTTGCCACACTAGCATTATTATTACCTGAGCATGGATTCCCAGAACCCATATAAAAGTTGGACATTATAGTGAGTGTTTGTAATCCTAGTGGGCCTAAGAAAGTCAAAGACAGGGATTCTCCCAGAGGTTTGTGTGCCAGTTAACCTGATAAACAAAGAAAGGTCCTGCCTCAAACAAGATGGAAAGCAAGGAATAGCATCCAAGGTTGTCCTTTGACCCCCCCCCACATACATATGGCATATGAGTGTGGCCCCCACCACACACACATGCACACACAGGAAAAAAATAAGAATATTCTAGAACTAGAATTATCAAGAAAATATAAATTTGTTATATAAAAACTGCAAAAATTAAACACTAAAAAACTAAAATTAGTAAATGGGATAATATAATGAACAGAGAAAGTACTCAAAAGAAGAAATATAAATGGCCAGCAGGTAATTTTTCAAAAATGTTCAACATTCTTAGGTATTAGGGAAATGAAAGTAAAAACCATTTTGAGATTTCATCTTCCCCTTCCCAGTCAGAATGGCTACCATCGAGAAAACTAATGGCAAGTCCTGATAATGTTATGGGGAAAAAGGATCCTTTATTCACCATTGGTGCAAGTATAAACTGGTGTAACCACTGTGCAAATTAATGTGCAATTTCCTCAAAAACCTAAAAATAGCATTGCCATAGAATTCAGCTATATATACCAAAAGTTGATGTATTCTATGACAGGTATACCCACACATGCATAGTTATTGCTGCTCTATTCACAATATTTGAGAAATTGAATCAACATGAATGCCTATAAACTGATGACTGAATAATTAATAAAATAAAATAAAATAAGAGGGAGGATTAGTAGAGAACATGCAACCTGAAAATTAAGAGTGGACCACTGAATACTGTGTGAGTAAAGGTTTAAGTAGGAGTGGAAGTAGAATGGGGGAGAGTAGATAAGAGAAAGAGTTAATCAAAACTAAAAGTGGGGCTGGAGAGATGGCTTAGCAGTTAAGGCGCCTGCCTGCAAAGCCTAAGAATGCTTGTTTGAATCTTCAGGTCCCACGTTTAGCCAGACGCAATGTCACACATGCACACAAGGGGCGCATGCATCTGGAGTTCGTTCACAGTGGCTGAGAGGTCCTGGAGCACCCATTCTCTATCTCTCTCTCTCTTTCTTTCTCTGTGTGTGTCTCTGTCTGTCTCTCTCAAATTAAAAAAAAAAAAAAACTAAAAGTGTATTGAAAAGATATGAAGAAACCTACTATTTTGTAAGAAATTAAAATATTATATTGCTAAAATATTTGCAATATATATTAACATCAAAGCACAGAGAGAAGGAAGGAGAAGGAAGGGAAGAAAAAGAAAGAGGAAGAGACAGAGACAAAGAGAACTTATTATGAAAGAGAAAATTAAAATTTGAAGTGATCAATTACCAAAGAAGAAATATAAATAACTTGAAAAATATGATTCTTAAAACTATTTCTACTTGGGAAATGCAAATTAAGTGCAAAATGAGGTCTATTCATCCAGCTTATTTAGCTAAATAAACTTTACAAATAAATGAGTTGAGGTATCCCCTCCCCCCAAAAAATATAACTGACTGCTGCTCCCACAACACATAAACCACAACCTCACAGGGAATATCTGCAACCCCACTGAGGAGGGTCCCCAACGGAATGGGAAAAGAGGGTGCCAACACATGATTTAGTCATATGAGATATGTTGCTAATAATAATATTAATAAAAAGAAAGAGAAATGAATGAGTCAAAAAATAGACAACATGTAAAAATACTGTTACGCATATGGAAAAATAGGACAATTTCCATTTTCAGAAACCCCTTTTCATCCCTTGGGCAAGAGTTCTACATGCTTTCTTCTCTGAAGTTCTGAGCTTTTCCATTTCCCAGAACCCCCTCTTGCTATCTGTAGCAGGCAGCTTCAGGTTCGGGGAGTGGAGATGAACTTCCAGACCAGGTACAGTTATGGAGGAAAGGATTTATTAAAGCTTAAACATCCAGGGAAGTTCCATAATGGCAGAAGAAGCTGGCCTGCCTTCACAGAACCAAACACACGCAGAGAGAAAGCCACAAGCCAAAAGCCACACAGCACAGCACACCTCAGGAACTCTAGCTAGGCACACTTTGCATATCTTTAGATTGAAATCTCAAACTCACCACCACACCTTAATATCTGCCCAGTGACACTGCCTCCAGCCAGGTGGCTGCAGGTGCAAACTACAAACTAATGAAACACTGAATAGATTGAGGGCCATCTGTTCAAACTACCAAACCATCTCTTAGGCAAGAATTCGGCAATCCTTCCTTCTCTTAAGTTCTGGGATTTTCCACTTCTGGAAAACCCCTCCTGCTCTATAGGAGTTTTGTCTTTCTTTCTACTCTTAAGTTCTATCCACAACCCAATAAAATCTCTTTAAACTGTAAGGAAAATATATGACCCTTCTGGCAGAAATTTAAATTTTTTGAGCCCTCTTAAACAAACAGCATCTCACAGAAAAGGTGAGAAAAGTGCATTTCTTATTACCCATTAGTTAATTCAAACTTATATAAGCATGTGTAAATTTTTGTAAGAGCATGTATAATAAATGTTAGAAATATTACCTGTAATTATCAGGAATGTTAAGTAAACATTTTTTGTAATAGAATTTTAAATGTTAGTATGCATATTGAGTCTGAGAGATATTAAATAATAGTGAAAATGGATACATTATAGCTATGCAAAACATGGGTTAGTCTTACCAACCTAATAGTGAGTGACATATCAAGACAGAAAAAAAATGTGTGCTATTTAATTCTATGTATGCTAATTTTGGTAAAAGGACAAAAAGATAGTTGGAAAAACTACAAAGTAAAGTATAAAAATATAAAAACTAAGACACAAGGAGAAAGTCACAAAAACTTGGAAGTGGATTTCTTTTTACATATGTACACACATATAGGAATTTACTGAGTTCTAAATACAAATTTCATATAATCTCTAAGTATGTATTATTTATTGTACATTTTTCCTGTATTTTTTATTAGGAATGTAATGAATTGAGCCAAATGCTACTGAAAGAGTATGATAAAAACTAGATATAGGATCCATTTATTTGTTTATCAAATAAAAGTATAACAATTGCATAACTATAATTCCATGATAAAATCAAGCAAGGTACTAACATGATTAATAACTTTGACATATAGAAGGCAGTCAGAATATCTTCAACAAACTAAAATTAAGATCAGTAATTAAGAGATTAATAAAATATACTTAGTTTCATTCTAATTTTATGGAAAGTAAAAATTAAACTTATCAATGTCTGAAAATTATATTTCTACATGCATCTTCTACATTGATATTAAGTGTAGCTTTAAAGACTGGTTTTGGGGTTGGTATTTATTTATTTGCTTTGGTTTCTGTTTTTGTTGTGTTTTGTTATTTGAAACAAGATCTCACTATGTAGTCTAGGCTGTAATTGAATTTACTATGTAGCCTAGACTGGCATCAAGCTTATGATTCTCCTTCCTCAGCTACCCAAGTGCTTTAACTACAGGTGGTACCACAATGCCCAGAACATAGTCAACTGAACCAGAAATTTAAAATGCTACATAATTTAGGTTAAAATGTGTACATGAAAGCTGGGTTTGGTGTTGCATGCCTTTAATCCCAGCACTTAGGAGGCAGAGGTAAGAGTATCATTATGGGTTCGAGGCCACCCTGGGAGTACATAGTGAATTCCAGGTCGGCCTAAGCTAGAGGAAGACCTTACCTTGAAAATACAGAGAGAGAGAGAGAGAGAGAGAGAGAGAGAAAAGTCTACATGATACCGATAATTTTCAGCTATAAACCCATAAAAATTGACAAACTGAGAATTGCTAGCCCAGGCCTTCACTCCAAACCTCAGCCAAGGATGACCAAACTCTGGAATATCTTCCAGAAGCATAATGCTGAGCCCAGGCCATCATTAAAAAGAGACTGATTGTATAACACCATGATTCTGGTATATAGCACTGAATTGTATAGTTGAAGTTTGCTGAAGGTCTATTTTAATTGCTTTCTTTACAAAAAACTGGCAAGCATATAAGTTAATACTTCTGTTAATTAGTTTGACCTAATGATTCCACAATGTATATATGATTTGAAGCATAGAATTGTACCTAAAAATTATACACACACACACACACACACACACACACATATATATATGCATTATTTACCAATTAGAAAATAAATAAAACAAATGCCTGTCTGATGATGCTAAATGACTCTGGATATGTTACTACTTATTGTTTGCTAGGCTTCTGAAGGCCACATGCCAGCTTTTCTCAGATTGTTTACTAAAACAGGCCTGCAACAGTGAATCCTTCATTCCTCTTTTAGAGATACACTATATATCTCCTAGATCTTGGCAGTATCTGTCCTAAGGACCTGAAGTCATTTCTTTGAAATGTTGTCATGAGGTAGAAAAGGCTTCTGTCTCCAAGTCAGTGTGAGATAATAAAATCCTTACTTACTAATTGCCAAAGAGCAAACACAGCTAGCTTGACCAATGTTATAATTTTTACCTTGAGCTACTACTCTTTCCTTCTTTCCTTTAAAATGGCCATCATCTGCACAAATGTGAAGAGAGCCTAGCTCATTTTCAAATCTTGGTAATGAATAAGACCTGTTATCACTTCTTTAATGCCCACATTTGCTTTTTGGGTTTTCTTAATCTTTTTTATTTATTTGAGAGAAAGAGAAAGGCAGAGAGAGAAAATAGGTGTACCAGAGCTCCAGCTGCTGCAAACGAACTCCAGATGTATGTGCTACCTTGTGCATCTGGCTTACATGGGTCCTGGGGATTGAATGGAGATCCTTTGGCTTTGCAGGCCTTAAGCACTAAGCCATAGAAGTTGTTAATCTCAACAGTAGCAAACAGGCAAATATTTCCTTCAGTAATAACCACTAAAAAGAAAGAAACTTAGGACTAGCAAGAAGACTTAGTGGGTAAGAGTGCTTGACACAAGCACGAAGGCCTGAGAGGGACTGAGATCTTATAAGTTTGATTTCATAGGACCCACGCGAATAGCTGGGTGTGGTTACATGTGTCATCTGTAATCATGGTCCCATGGAGAGTAAGTATTGGAGAATTGCTGGGGTTCAGAAAAATGCCAAGCTCACTTCATCAATTCCTTTGTGTTTTCACCTGGGCCCTATCTGCTGTGTATGGGTGCTTCATCTGCTGTCATGGAGTCATGGATCCTTGTCCTGTTGGTATATTTTAGTTGTTCCAATTCTCACTGCTTTCTGAAAAAGAAAACCAGATTCTCCAATGGAGAGTGAGATCACGATAGGTAAAGGGTATAAGCATTGATTGTTAATTTAGAGAAATTTTGATGGGTGAGACTGGGTGACGGAGACAGACACTGAGAATACTCAAAATGCACTAAAGCAGAAATCCAAAAGCTGCTCAGAGTTCAATGCTAAAGTACACTTAAAGCCACCAAGGCCTAGAGACTGTTGTGAAAGAAGGAAGGGGCAGAAAAAAAATGTTAAGAGTCACAGGGTGGAAGGGCATATTCAGAGGCATTGCTGCTCTCACAACTTGTAACCCAAAACTCCATGGTGAATACCAGCAATCCCACGAGAGAGGGCCCTCCATAAACTGGGGGAAGGGAAGATGGAAATGATGGTACCAACACATATTGTATCCATACAAAGTTTCAACTTAATAAAAAAAAATAAAAATGCCTAGCTCTGCAACGAATGAGAGATCTGTCTCAAGAAAACTCATATGAGTGATGGAAGGTGTCACTCAATGTTCTCTGGCATCCTCACATAAGCACATGGGCATGCATATCTAAACACACACATGCATACATACATACATACATACATACATACATACATACATACATACATACATACATACCACACATACACTAACACACACAAGAATGAAAACCTTGACTACCTGAGGTAGATATGAAGAAGATGAGTTATGTACAAACAAAAGGTACCTGGCAACAGATAGGAAAAGAGAAAAGATGAGAAGAAAAGTAAAAATCTTAATCAGTTATTTTAGAAAATGCAACATGACCAAGGAATAACATAAACAGAACTTAAAATATAACAGACCAGGCAAAACCCATTTCTAACTACCACAGTCTTTTCCTAAATATTTTATCTTTTAAAGAGCCAGCTTCTTCATATGGTGTTGCAAATTCTAAAATCTGATCTCTGTAAGCAGCTCTTATCCAAAAATCAAATGCCAATGATCACCCAAGGAGGTTGAGGTATAAGGTTTGGTTCTACTTTTGAGGAAAAGGAGATGACAATCTGCAAAGAAAGACCTTGCTCAGCATAAGAATTTTCTAGCTATTTTACTGGAATTGTTTTGTGTACCCTAAAATCCCTTCATGATCCTGAACTCCCTATAGATGGAAATGCCTCCTATTATTTTCCCCTAAACAATCCTTGAATATATCTACTTTCTTCTATTATTGTCTCTCAGGCTTTTGGCAAAGTAGTGAACAATACAAACTTGAGATTCCAGTAACACAATTAGAAGCATTCCACCAAAAGTAAAATATTGTGAACATTACCATTCATTCTACAGTTTAAAAGAGGAAGTTTAACAACCATATTCATATATATGGAGGGTTTCAGTTTTTGTGTACATTAAAATGGAAAATGAGCTCTTAAAGACACTTTCTTGTAAAGTCTGATGGCCTGGGTTTCCCCAGTACCCAGGCAAAGCCAGATGCAGAATTTGGCATATGCATGTAGAGTTTATTTGCCCTGGCAAGCTCCTTCTTATCTCTCTCTCTCTTTTTCTCTCTACCTCCCTCCACTACTCCATTCCTGTCGCTCTCTAAAATCACAATACATATTTTTAAAAAACTGAAAATACTTATCATGAGAAAATGTTTGAAGATAGAGCTGAACAATATATGCGCTTACATGGCTGTAGGATATGTCAAATCTCCATGCTTTACCCAAAAGGCAAGGCAATGAATGTCATTTTGTTATTGGAATCCCCTACCACAAGGCCTGGCTTTGGGTGCAAATGATTTTTTATTAAAAGAAAATAGCATGGTACTTGGGAGGTAGAGGCATGAGATAAGGAGTTCAAGGCCATCCTCAGCTACTAGTGAGTTTGAGGTCAGCCTAGGTTACACGTAATTCTGTATCACGGAATCAACAAAGAGTGAAAGAGGGAAAGGAGAGAAGAGATAGAATAAAAAGCCTCTTTCATTCAAATTTGAGCAACAAATTAGGAGAAGTTAACCTTAGGCTAAGTGTACCTGGAATTCACTGATAAAGTGATAGCTAGCATCTTTAAAAGAGTTCTACTCATACAAAATTTTAACAACATATAGTTATAAAGTTAAAAAAAATCATCTACAAAAATGCTTGGTTCTGGGTTGGAGAGATGGCTTAGTGGTTAAGGCACCTGCCTGAAAAGCCTAAGAATGCCTGTTTGATTCTCCAGGTCCCAAGTTTAGCCAGATGCAGTGACCCAAGGGCACAATGTCACACTTGCCCACAAGGGGGTGCACACATCTGGACTTCATCCACAATGGTTGAGAGGCCTTGACACACCCATTCTCTCTCTCTCTGCCTCTTCATCTCTGTTTCTTTATGTCTCTCTCTCTGTTTCTCAAAAAATGCTTGGTCCTGTAACAGATCACATTTAAGAGTGTTGTCTTAAAGTACTTAAATTGTGGAGAACTTACCATTCGAACAAATCATACACTTATGTTTAATAAACTATGACAGCAAATAGAGGGGTATGGGGATGTGGATCAGTGCCCACAAGACTGGGACTACACATGTGAATTATTTCTTAGTCATCAATTAATAACATACATATAAATTATCATATCTTCAATGTACTTTGAATACAACTTGATTTTTACCTGTTTGCAAACTGTGCAATTGAAATCTTGCCAGCCAATCTTGCATTAAAAGTAAGGTTTTCAACCTGTTTTGAAATAAGAACAAATAAAGCAAGATTGCCTCTATTTGTAGCAACATGGCTCATCTTATATAAAATGATTTTAAAATATAGAAATTTTAATCAGTGAGCAACCCAACTTTAGTTGATAGTATGATAAGACAAGAAACATGGTAGACAACTATGTTAGAACTATCAGGCCTTCAGAGTTTTATAAAACTTGTATGACTAAAACATATCATATGCTATAAAATACTTTCTTTAACTACAGTTGTAATTCAAACTTCATGACAAGACTAAAAACAGGGCTGGAGAAATGGCTTAGCAGTTAAGGTCATTGCCTACAAAGCCAAAGGACCCAAGTTCAATTCACAAGGACCTAGGTTTGATTCCCCAGGACGCACACAAGGTGGCACATGTGTCTGGAGTTTGTTTACAGCAGCTGGAGGCCCAGACATGTCCATTATCTCTATATATCTGCATTTTTCTCCATGTCTCTCTCAAATGAATAAATAAATAAATAAATAATTTTTAAAAAAGACAATACAGACAACTAAATGAACTTTAATTTTCTAAATATTTAATTTTCCTAACATATCAAAAAGATAACAGCAGAAGACACATGAAATTATTCTGATGCACAAAAGTTTTCTGTTCTTTAAAGCTAGCTCTTTTGTAAGTGCTATTAAGTTATTAAGCAAATATTATTATTAAGACACATTTTAAGACATTTCATTGTTTTAGATATAAAGCACTAGAGACTTCGGTCAAGATGGTGTCCATCTAAACAAGCCTCACCTGGCAGGGAACTAAAGGCAAGACCTTTAGGGTTCATTAGGTTCCAGTGGGAGGGTGCAGAGGAGCAAAGTAGGGAACCCACTGATTTCTATGCTCTTGTGTCCCCCAAATCCTCTCAAGAAGCCATACTAGATACAGTCCCAGCCACAGGTTCCTTCTGCACTAGCTAAGTGGACTCAGGCAACAGCTAGTGTTTCCCCACTCTAGGCTCAACTGTGGAGCTCCACACTCGAGCTCCATCACCCTCGCCACTCCACCCCCACCCTCTGTGCATGGGAACTCCACTAGCAAACTCCTCCATCCCCCTCACCACTGCCCTGCCATAACCCCCTGACTCAGGAACTCCACTCCCAAAGTCATCAATCCCCCTCACAGCTGCCCCACCCCCAACCCTGGGCACAGGAACTCCACAGGTGAACTCCTCCACCCCCCTTGCAGTAGCCTGCCCCACCCGGGCATGGGAACTCCACACAGGAATTCCTCCCTCTCCCACCCCAACCCTGGCGTGGGAACTACTCATGCAAAAGCCATCCTCCTCATCGCCCCACATCCCCCATGTGTGACTCACACCCAGGCCAACAGGCTAATCTTCACCCCTCCCTCCCTTTTCGTGCCACCCCATCTGGATCACCAACAACCCCCCCTCCCGTGCTTCACCTGACCCTTAGCAGTCTCAAATCTCCGTCCTGCCTTGTCACAGGATCCTGCAGTCCCAGCCACTCCCTGCAACATAGTCCCAACAAACCCAATGTCATGTCCCAAAAACTCTCAGCATTGCAGAACCACCATGCATTCCCATAATCCCCCACCCCCGCTGCATCCCAGCCACAATAGCAGTCTGCTTTGCCCAATTAGCCCCCAACACCTGCCCCTTGGGCCACCTGACAACACACTCCTATACCCCAAACAACCGAAGAACAAGCCCCTTATTCAGACCATTGGACCATCACCAGACCGTCATGGGTGCCTGCCCTCTGAGCAGGCAGGTCCCACTGCCATCAGAAGCCTAGTTGAATCAAAGATGAAAGGGAATAATCACTGAAAACACCCCAAGGGTAAACTACAGCTTCCTCCTGAATTTAACAAGATTCCTTCACTGTGATGGGCAGACCACAGTGCAAAAGAAATAACATGAAAAATCAAATGAAAGTAAATCCAGTAAGATTGCCCAGTTGAACAATGGATGTCTCCAATCAAAACACAGAAGAGATAATAGGATCAGAACCCCAAAATGAAGACATTAGCAACCCTGGCCAAGAAAATAGCAGAACTGGCAAAAAAATCAACAAAAGGGCCAATAATTGTATGAATGCTGTTCTCACTAGATCATAACAAATTGAGCAAGCCCAAAGCTCTATAGAAGCTCTCAAGAATAGAGTCAGACATGTGGAGGATAGAAATTCAGAACTGGAAAACAAAAGAGAAGAAACAGTTAGAGTCAAAAAGTTTCAATAAGTTAAAAAATTATTGTGAACACAACATGAGGGAATTGTGGGATAACCTTAAACATCCCAACATTTAGATCATAGGGATAACAGAAGGGGAAAAATTCTGACCAAAGGCATGAGAACTTATTCAACAAAATAATCGAAGAAAATTTTTCCACTCTCTAAAGAAAGTCCTATCAAGTTACAGGAAGCTAACAGAACTTCAAACAGACTGGACAAAGGAGAAATTCTCCAAGACATATTATCATTAAAACTCTAAATATCAATAACAAGGAGAATGTCCTAAAAGCAGCTAGGAAGAAACAACATATATATCACTTTTCACCAGGGCCCCAGATGAAACCACAGAGTAATTGGGGAAATGAGCAAGAGTGCTGTTTTCTTGGTGAACCTGGTACCAACACAAAGATGAAGGAGATAGACACAGAGAACACTCAATTCCTACCAAACCAGAGATCCAGAGATACTGAGGCTCCCAAGACCTAAAATGAACCCAACATGGCTCAGAGAAATTCTTGGAAGAGGAGGCGGAAAGATTGTTAGAGCCACAAGTTGTGACATTATGCATAGAGACATTGCCTCTTCCACACAACTGATGGCTACCCCCACAATGCACAACCCACATTCCCCAAAAAGGAGAGTCCATTTGGAGGGGGGAGGACAGGGAAGAGGCTATCAATGACACCAACATAAATATTTTCACATTATGCATATAACTAATAAAAATAAGTTAATTTTAAAAATAAATAACACTAGATTTCTGTTGTATATTTGTGTATTAAAAATTGATCTTGGAAAACCCTATAAATGAACTTTTTAGTTATAACCAGCTTGATCACATATTTATCTTCTCGTATGTGTTTCATCTCTAAAACATCTTATAATGTTTTAGAAACTTTGTAATTAGATATTATAGGTCAAGAGTAGAATATTTGACCACAGAAATCTTGTAATTCATTTTGAGCTCTAATTACCACAAAAAACAAATTGTTGAAAATCACTACAAAATGATGTTATTATATGAATTCTAAAACATATGTCTGCCTGTGATGGTCCAAATGTGGTGCTTGTCCCCCATAGCCTGAGATATTTTTTGACAAAGATTGAAGGTGCTACCTAACTCTCTAGGGGCCTGCTGGAAGAGGTGTGTTATTGGGGGCCTATCATGAGTATAGACCTAAGGTGTATCAAGAGCCAGTTTGAGCTCTGGCTGTTTCTTCTGGCTGGTTTTGATTTTGTCTCTCTCCTCTGGATGGATAGAAGTGAGCCAGCTTCTTTCACTACAATGGAGTTTCTCCTGGAATCAGTAAGACTAAAACAAACCCTTTCCCCCATAAGCTGCTTGTGGTCAGAGGTTTGTCCCAGCAATGAGAAAATAAGTGAACCACTCTCAATATTTCAAAAATGAATCTATTACTTCTTTCTACCTTTTCAGGCTAGGTTTAGGGAAATAAAGTCCAAGTAAAACTAGATTAGTTGAGTTTAAAAGCTCTGACAATATATCTTAATATTTAATAATATTTTAAATTAATTTGTGTGTGCACATGTGTGTGTGTGTGTGTGTGCAAGTGTGCATGTGTATACATGTTGGTTTGTGTGAGTTCAGGAGTATGTATGGCACAGTGTGCATGTGAAGGTCAGAGGAAAACTTTTTTGATTGTCTTGACTAGTTCACCTCACTTGCAGGACTTTTCTCAATCTCACTCTGCTATTTTTGTTGAATTTTCTGCACTTTTGAAAGATTCTAGAATTTTTTTTCTGTTTCCTCCCTTGTTATGGTCAGAATTCTTGAATTAGAGAAACCCACCATGTCTTTTGGCTTTTCACATGGAGTCTCAGGATTGCAATAAGTTATATAGCCTTGAGTGGCAATCACTGTACCCACTAAGCCATCTTCCCAGTCTGAAATAAAAAAAAAAAAAAAACGTTTAGAATTCATTTTATGTCTACACTTATTGTATATTCTCATTTGTAAATTTGTAGACATGTTGATTAAATTATATGTATACTATTATCTGTACCATAAATGATGAATGTAATTTATAGGTACAAGCATTGCACACTCATTAAAAACATATCTGTGATGTGAAAATCCCAAGATATCTGTTTGCAAACCTTGTACAAATTCCTTGCAAGAATAAAATTGTTGAGAAGGAAGTACATTTTTAAGACTAATATAAGAAAAGACTAAGAACCTGGCCTATGGTAGAGTGATAAGAAAATCTTTCAGCTTCTGGTAAGACTAATGATATCAGCTCACAAAACTAAAGATAAGGCATTAATAGGCTTGTTAAAGAAATTAATTGTACTTCACTGGTGGGCCTTTGCAGCAAAACAGAAAGCAATCTTTCTATAACTGATTTCTACCTAAGGTAGATGGTGACTATTCCAATCTCAACTCTCAAACGAGATGTCATTTTGCAAATTATATTTTGAAATTGGTAAATAAACATGACCAGTAATCATCTTAACATTCTATTAGTTAAAACATATTCCCTCCAAATTACTGGTCTTTATTAGATGAAAATGTAATTCAAGTCCTTATTCATGGATACTTATTATCTAGTCATATATTTTAAGATTACAAAAATATTAGAAATATTATTTAGCAGATATATTAGTATTTTCATTTATTTACATATGACTGATTTTAGGAAACTAGTTCTATATTAGAAAATTTTGAGGTCATCAAGGTTGGACCTCTCTCCTTACAATCAACATCATATAAAGTCCATGATTTAAACTACAAGATTCTAATTAATGATGAGAGGAATGGTGTCCGCTTCATATTACTGGTCCCAGGGAGAAAATGTGACATCTTAAAGTGACCAGGAGGTCATTAACTGATAACAATCTTAAAAGGGCTCCAGTAATCCTAAATCTTACAAGATTACTATCTATAGGAAGCTTTCTGAGAAAGAACAAGGATATATCATTGTCTCCTCCCTAAGAGTCAATCCAAATTGACTTGTCAATTATCTGTACAAGAAAATTCTCCTCAGGAAAAACTGTAGGTTGACTATCTTTGCTCACTATGTGAGAGTGCTCCAGTGTACTCAGTAATGAGACCTATCTTCGACACTATATTCTAAAGGACTCCTCTGAATTCTTTTGAAAAAGACCACAAGGACTGGGAGTTGAGTGGAATCCAGAGCAAGATCCCTGTGACAACTTGTATGTTTTCTCCTCTGCCATATTCATATATAAACACTGATAACTTTCCATATGCATCATACATTGTGCATGATCTGCCATGCTTTTCCCACCATGATGAGGCTTCCCCTTGAGACTGTAAGCCAAAATATGCACTTCCTTCCCACAAGTTGTTTCTGGTCATGTGTTTTGTCTCAGAAATAAGTGACTGTTACACATTTACTATGACTCCCTGCTTGGGTATTATAATCTTTATTAGTGGGTTTCAAATCTTAGAGGACCTGGTCCTTAGGACTGACTAAATTGCTTGTTTTCATATTTTTTGGCTTCCTCTCAGATTCTCTAGTTTCCCCCCAGGGATACAGCAACTACTCAAGACTAAGCACAGGTCTTTCTAAGTAAGCTCATAAGCTAAAATTATGGAGAATGCTATAGGCATAGAAGCAGATGACTAAAAAGAGTATGTGGACTGGGATTGTCCTAAAGAGTCCATGACTATTTTTTAATCACCAACCTTCAAGAATGAATAGTTAATACAAGTAGCTCATGATAATTTCTCCCTGATGCTATATCATGAGGGCTCTCAATAGAAGAACTTAGAAAAGGTTTATACTCAATATATTTTTTAGGATGTAAGCAAATGCTCTCCTACAAATCATTTTTTAATAGGAAAAAGTACCCTAGAATACACTTAAAAAATAAAAGTTAATCACAAGAACACTACCAGGAAAGAAGAAAAGTTAAGGTTAAAAAAGTACTTGTAAACCAGGATGTCCTTGGAGAAGACATCTAGGTTTGTGCACAATGAAAAATTAACTAATATATCTTTAATAATCTCAGTAATACAAAAAGCTTTTTTTTTTTAGTTTGTAATTTGCCGATTTACAAGCTGAGGAACTGCATAACTATGTGAGATTATGGGTGTCTCAATTCATTGCATTGATAATCATGCTAAAATGCATACAATTATCAAAGCATCACAGCTTACTTGAAGGATGTTTTCAGTTTGAGATCTACTTTATTAAGAAACAAGGTTACACTTTATAAAAATATTTTCAGTGGGGCTGGAGAGATGGCTTAGTGGTTAAGAGCTTGCCTGTGAAGCCTAAGGAACACAGTTCAAGGCTCAATTCCCTAGTCCTCACATAAGCCAGATGCACAAGGTGGCACATTCATCTGGAGTTCATTTGCAGTGGCTGGAGGCACTGGCGCACCCATTCTCTCTCTCTCTCTGCCTCTTTCTCTCTCTATCTGTCACTCTCAAATAATCAAATAAAGATAAAAATTTATGAGAAATATTTTCAATGACATTTCTAGTTATAATACTGATTTCCTTATGGATTAAATGTAAAAGATTACTATAAAATATCTAGTGCTTTCTTATATATGGAAATATTTCTTTATATGGTATTACCTTTCTAAGCAGTTTATTTCTATTTTGGTTGCACTGATATATGACATTGATAGGAGATTACACTCCTTGCATGTCCTTAGGACTGTGTTTCTTTTACACAAATACCTTGTGGTAAATGTGGGGTTATGAAGGTGGGATGAAGCTCTGTAGAGTGGCAAAAGATATTTCAACTTAATCTCATTACCCACTATTTTCCATTTGGAAAGCAGGGCTTGGACGCAGAAAGGGATTATCCAAGATATCATTCAAGATATTATTTTCATTTGCATACATGCCTCCTCTGGTCAAGAGTCATGAAGACCTAAACATAAGGCATGTCAGATCATTAGATCATTTCTTCTAATTCCTACAAAATAGACACAGCTGAAGGATGTGTTATAGCATAAACATCCATACTTTCACCAAATTTCCCTATCATCCAGTTTGTATTAAGGCCAGATAGCATTACAGTAAATATTAACCTAGTTTTCTTTTGATTTTAAGAATCAAACTCGGGCTGGAGAGATGGCTTAGTAGTCAACGGTGTTTGCCTGCAAAGCCAAAGTACCCAGGTTCAGTTCCCCAGGACCCAAATAAAGCCCTATGGAGTTGGTTTGCAGTGACTGGAGGCCCTGGCACACCCATTCTCACTCTCTCTCTCTCTCTCTCTTCTCTCTCTTTCTGTCTCTCTTTGTGACTCCTTCTCTCTCAAATAAATAAATAAAAATTCTCTAAAAAATCAAACTTATTCCAGTTCTTTCTGAGTTTGTTGCTTGTTATTTTTGTTTGTTTGTTTTTTGGGTTTGTTTGTTTGTTTTTTCGTTTTTTTTTTTTTTTTCAAGGCAGGATCTCACTGTACCTCAGGCTGACCTGGAATTAACTATATAGTCTCAGGGTGGCCTGGAACTCATGGGGCTCCTCCTACCTCTGCCTCCCGAGTGCTGGGATTAAAGGCATGCGCCACCACACCCGGCTTGTTGCTTGTTTTTATAAAGCAGGGTCTCACTCTGGCCCAGGCTAACCTAGAACTCACTGTTTAGCCCAGGATGGCCTCAAACATATTGAGATCTCCTACCTCCATTTCCAGTGTGCTGGGACTAAAGGAATGTGCCACTGAACAACTTGATACACTGTAGCAAGCAGTTCAAGAGAACTGAAGGCTAATTCCCATGATAATTCTAAGGAGATAGACCTGTACTAGTGCCTCAAGCGTGGAGAAAAGGCATTCCTTTTGCCAATTCTGAGTCCTGATAGATTGTAGAGTCCTGTTTCCCATCACTTTATCCCAAATGTTCCTGGGAGATTCTGAGTATAGTCACTGAAGAACCAAATTTAAAGATTCACTCTTTCCCAAACTGATTTTTGAATCAATCACTTGCATTATCTTTCTTCTAGAACTAAATCCCACAATATTGGGATCATAGTCTCTGTTATGAGCATCTCTGAGGTTCATTCTTTTATCTTGTTGGAATAATGTCTCTCTCCTAAGAAGCTCTGAAAAAAATGAGCTGAGGTGCAAAGTTCAAAACAGGCTTGCTTGGGGATTGGCTGTGCTTTTGTCCTTCATTTCATACTGTCATTTAGGTTAAAGGTGCAATGAGGCTGGGCGAGGTGGCACATGCCTTTAATCCCAGCACTTGGGAGGCAGAGGTAGAAGGATCTCTATGAATTAGAGGCTATTCTGACAATACAGAGTGAATTCCAGGCCAGCCTGAGCTAGAGTGAGACCCTATCTCGAAAAGCAAAAATAAATAAATAAATAAATAATAAAAACAAAGATGCAATGAGCTTTTTTCCCCTTTAGTTGGACTTCATGGTCAAAGGACTATATCCATATTACCTAGGGGATTCAATTTATGTCCTTAGATATGGTACTGCTGATACCAATTTGAAAAGAGTTTAGGTATGATGAACCAGAAGCAAATAAATATAGTGGTAGAAAAGGATAGGGGTTCTAGGAAAGAACCTATTATCTCAGACTGACTTGTATCTGATTTCCCAACTATAACCTCAGTCATTTATTCTCTGAACTGCCTTTAATTTGGCTTACTATGCTGCCAGGCTGTGCCATTGCTCCATCTTAGTTTTTGACCACTGGTCCCACCATAATAGAACTCCCAGACATCATATCCCTTTCTCTGCTATGGATTGGCACTGTAGATCAAACCTGAGTTTGAAAGAAAACTGGTGTGATCAGCAGGTAAAGCCAGTGGGTGTTGGGACTCTGTAAGAAAATGAATCAGCTCCCAATGCCTCCACCTCTGCAGCTAACTGAAGCCCTGGAGCAGAGGTGAGTATCTGGGGAATTATCTCTGGCAAGGTGCACAGAAAAGAAATGTCATAGTTCCCCATTGGGGACATTAGCTGACGCTGCCATTCCAATCTTCTACTAGGGCCCTCTTAGAAGGATAAAGGAAGAAATAAATAGGAATGGAAAAGTAGAGTGGGCAAGTAATAATGGCAGCATAGGGAAGTCTGGGATTGTGATGGTGATAAGGGGACCCAATGTCATTGGGCCATTGGACCCATTGGTATCATTGACTTTATTAGCAACAGGCAATCATCAGGCCTCATACTGGAACTTGAACAGCATTTTCAAGTATTTAAGGAAGGAGGGAATAGTGTTGTAGATACTCTTGTTAAGTAAGAGAGAGAAGTTTGGAGACATTGTGTTGGTTACCTCCTGTATTAGTCAGGGTTCTCTAGAGGAACTGAATGGACAGAATGAATTGTATTAAAAGGAGATTTATTGGATTAGCTTACACAGTCCAGCAATAGCAGGTTGCAGGTCCGAGAGTCAAGAAACCCGGTAGCTGCTCAGTGCACGAGGCTGGAGGCCTCAGCAGTCCCAATCCGGCACTGAAGGCCTGGAGGCTCCTGGAGAGATGCTGCTCTTCAGTCCACCCTGGTCTTCAGTCCACACTGGAGAGCAGCAACACCAAGCAGCAGGTACCAAGCAGAAAACACCAAGCAACTAGTAGCACCAGCAGCCAGGTGGGGGAGAGAGAGCCTTTCTTCCCAGAGCTCCTTTTTATCAACCAGCCCCCTCCTCCAAGAGGAGCCACCCACTCTGGGCCGCCCACTCTGGGGGAAGGCTTACCCCTGGGGGAAGGATTCTTCCTTTAGTTAATCCTTCCTAGAGGCAGCCTCAGAAACACACTTATGAGGAATGTCTGTGGATTCCTAAACAAGTAAAGTTGACACAAACTTAACCATCACAAGTCCACCCCTTGTCAACTTGACACCAAACCATATATCTTTACATTCTACTTAATTTCCAAATGAAGACAGTAACAAGGTCATAATTCTGCCTAACATGATATAACTATCCCTCATACAACCGGAAACGCACAATCATCCCCCCCCACACACAAAGCAAGTTCTTTGAGGAAGGCTTAGTCTCATATAATAAGTCAAATATAAATTCAACAGTGGTTAACTAGCAATATGATCTTAATCAGTATTAATTACCTAATAGAGAAATAGAGGAAGAACAAAACATCTTAATATTGGTATACATATGTACAAACACTCTTAACAAGGTAAGACAGGAACACTCATGGCAATTACAGAGAACGTTTTTGTAACTGGTCCCGTGGCCTTAGCTGGTATTTGTTACTGCCTTCTTCTACTACCCATTCAGTATTTCCTCCACCTACAGCAAGCACCTCAGCAGGTCTTGGTTCTTTACCTGGAGGGGTGACCCATACCTTCATTCCTGAAGGATCTGGGCCATTTATCACACTGCCTTGATTGGGTTGTTGCAGTTGTCCATTGACTTTGATAACAGGGCATGGTAACACCAAGAGACGCCCTAGAGAATCTCCAGCACTCCAGACATACTCTTCCTTACCTCCATTGTGGAGGAGCAGTCCAATTTCCCCCTGGTAATCTGGATCAATTACCCCTGCTAACACTGTAACTCCTTTCTCAGCCTGTGCACTCAAGGGCATCAGGAGCCCAAAGTGGCCAGGGGAAATCTCAGCTTCAGTTCAATGGAATGTTCTTTGTGCCTCCTGGCGAAAGCACTCCCCCCCTGGAAGACCTCTAGGCCAGCAGAGCGTAAGGTTGTGGGTACAGGCAGCAAAAATTTGGCTAATGGGTCACTTGGGGTGATGGTAAGTAGTACCATTCCCATTTCCACCCCTTGATTCCTGGACCCGTGAATCTGGGCTATAGGAGAAACAGCACCATATATAGGACGCGGGTTCAGAGCATATACAGCCTGCAGGAGGACACACCCGCAGCCCTCCAAGCTATTGCCACCTAGTTGGCACTGCAGCTGTTTCTTTAAAAGGCCATTCCACCGCTCTATCAAGCCAGCTGCTTCAGGGTGGTGGGGCACATGGTAAGACCAGTGAATTCCATGATCATGAGCCCACTGCTGTACTTCCTTGGCTGTGAAGTGAGTTCCTTGGTCAGAAGCAATGCTGTGTGGAATTCCATGACGGTGGATAAGGCATTCTGTAAGCCCACGGATAGTAGTTTTGGCAGAAGCATTACATGCAGGAAAAGCAAATGCATACCCAGAATAAGTGTCTATTCCAGTAAGGACAAAACGCTGCCCTTTCCATGATGGAAGAGGTCCAATATAGTCGACTTGCCAGCAAGTTGCTGGCTGGTCACCCCGTGGAATACTACCATATCGGGGGCTCAGAGTTGGTCTCTGCTGCTGGCAGATTTGGCACTCAGCAGCAGCCGTAGCCAGGTCAGCCTTAGTTAGTGGAAGTCCGTGTTGTTGGGCCCATGCATAACCTGCATCCCTGCCACCATGGCCACTTTGTTCATGGGCCCATTGGGCAATGACAGGGGTGGCTGAGGAAAGAGGTTGACCACTGTCCACAGAACATGTCAGCTTATCTACTTGATTATTAAAGTCCTCCTCTGATGAGGTCACCTTCTGATGAGCATTAACATGGGACACAAGTATCTTTATATCCTTTGCCCATTCACAGAGCTCTATCCACATACATCTTCCCCAAATGTCCTTTTCACCAATTTTCCAATCATGCTCCTTCATGTCCCAGACCATCCTGCCAAACCATTGGCCACAGCCCAGGAATCAGTGTATAACCGCACATCTGGCCATTTTTCTTTCCAAACAAAATGCACAACCATGTGTACTGCCCATAGTTCTGCCCATTGTGAAGACTTCCCTTCACCACAGTCCTTCAGAGTTGTCCCAGAAAGGGGCTGTAATGCTGCAGCTGTCCACTTCTGTGACGTGCCCGCATAGCGTGCTGAACCATCTGTAAACCATGCCCTGGTCTTCTCCTCTTCAGTCAACTGATCATAGGGCACACCCCATGATGCCATAGGTGCATGCTTGGGGACAGAAGGCATTGAAACAGGAGTAGCAACCATAGGCATTTGGGCAACCTCCTCATGTAACTTACTTGTGCCTTCAGGGCCTGCTCGAGCCCGATCATGGATATACCACTTCCACTTGATGATGGACTGCTGCTGTGCACGTCCAACTTTATGGCCTGGTGGGTCAGATAACACCCAGCTCATAATGGGCAGTTCAGGTCGCATAATAACTTGATGGCCCATTGTCAAGCGATCAGTTTCTATTAAGGCCCAATAGCAAGCCAAGAGCTGTCTCTCAAAGGGAGAATAATTGTCTGCAGATGATGGCAGGGCCTTGCTCCAGAATCCCAAGGGCCTCCGGTGTGATTCACCTATGGGGGCCTGCCAAAGGCTCCAAACAGCATCCCTATCTGCCACTGACACCTCAAGTATCATTGGATCTGCTGGATCATATGGTCCAAGTGGCAGAGCCACCTGCACAGCAGCCTGGACCTGTTGAAGAGCCTTCTCTTGTTCTGGGCCCCACTGAAAACTAGTAGCTTTCCGAGTCACTTGGTATATGGAACGGAGTAACACACCCAAGTGAGGAATGTGCTGTCTCCAAAATCCAAATAGGCCCACTAGACGTTGTGCTTCCTTCTTAGTGGTAGGAGGGGCCAGGTGCAACAACTTATCCTTCACCTTAGAAGGAATGTCCCTGCATGCCCCACACCACTGAACTCCTAGAAATTTCATGGAGGTGGAAGGTCCTTGAATTTTGGATGTATTTATTTCCCATCCCCTGATGCGCATATGCTGTACCAGCAACTCCAGAGTGGCTGCCACCTCCTGCTCATTCAATCCAATCAGCATAATGTCATCGATATAATGGGCCAATGTGACACCTTGTGGAAGGCACAGATGATCAAGATCCCTGCGAACTAAGCTATGACACAGGGCTGCAGAGTTAATATAACCTTGAGGTAACACAGTAAATGTGTACTGCTGACCTTGCCAGCTGAAGGCAAGTTGCTTCTGGTGGTCCTTATGGACAGGTATGGAGAAGAAGGCATTCGCAAGATCAATAGCTGCATACCAGGTACCAGGAGATGTGTTAATCTGCTCAAGTAAAGAAACCACATCTGGTACAGCAGCTGCAATTGGAGTCACCACCTGATTAAGTTTCTTATAATCCACTGTCATTCTCCAAGATCCGTCTGTCTTCTGAACAGGCCAAATAGGGGAGTTAAAGGGGGATGCGGTGGGAACCACCACCCCTGCATCCTTCAAGTCCTTTATAGTGGCATTAATCTCTGCAATTCCTCCAGGGATGTGATACTGTTTCTGGTTCACTATTTTCCTTGGTAGAGGGAGCTCCAATGGCTTCCATTTGGCCTTTCCAACCATAATGGCCCTCACCCCACAAGTCAAAGAACCAATGTGGGGGTTTTGCCAGCTCCTAAGTATATCTATCCCCATTATGCATTCTGGGACTGGGGAAATAACCACAGGATGAGTTCGGGGACCCACTGGACCTACTGTCAGTCTAACATTTGCCAAAACTCCATTGATCACCTGACCTCCATAAGCACCTACTTTAACTGGAGGGCCACGATGCGTTAGGGTCTCCTGGAATCAATGTCAATTCAGAGCCAGTATCCAGTAAGCCCCGAAAAGTCTGATTATTTCCTTTTCCCCAGTGTACAGTTACCCTAGCAAAAGGCTGTAGGTCCCTCTGAGGAAGGATAGGACTAAGCTTAATATTGAAACTTTTGGGGATTATGGGAGGGTCCTTCCTCAAAGGTACCCGGCCACCCCTTCAATCAAGGGGTTCAGGATCTGTAAACTGGCTCAAGTCTGCAAACTGGTTAAGAGGCCTTGATTCTCTGTTGCTATAATTCACAGTGGCCTTTGGGTTCTTTGCTCTGGAACTTTTCTATAATGTATACATCATGCACACAACAAACAAAAAGTTGAACCCACCATAAAAACAAAATAAAGCACAAATTTACAGAGGACATTATGCAATCATAGATCCATATAAGAAGAAAAGCTTATACAGATCAAGCAGGAACTTAGTAGGCTTTTTATCTATTTCACTTCTGGGAACACCATGATTAAGCAGCCAGTACCAAAGGTCTACACGAGTCATACTGTTATTTTAATTGTTTTGCCTGTGCTGTCCATTACGGTAAACACGCTCACCTTGCCTTTGGCGATTCAGTGCTGATACTTGGCCCTTGTTACCCCGAGAGCCAGTTAGACCCATTGCATCTAAGTCACCTAATGCAGCAACTGCGGCTCCCACTGTGATGTCTTCTTTACATAAAAGACCAATGATTGGGGACTTTAAGTGTGCTGGTGCTCCCCTCACAAATCTGTTTCTTATAGTCTTAGTGAAGGGCACATCTTCTGCACGCTCCCATTGCGGGCTTAAAGATGAGTTTACATGGTAAATCCACTCCAGCATTCCAAGTTCTCTGAGCCTTTTAATCCCTTCATCAACATTAAACCAAGGGATATCAGGCAGCTCAAGCTCATTCACAGTAGGCCATCTTTGGATCCATACTTCAGCCAACCAATCAAATAAACTCTTGGCACCTCTTCCAACTGCATGAGCTGCAGTGTTAAATCTAAAATCTCTGGTTAGTGGGCCCATTTCAATAAATTCAGCTTGATCTAATTTTATATTCCTTCCTCCATCATCCCACACCCTTAAAATCCATTCCCACATATATTCCCCATGCTTCTGCCTGTACAAGTTAGAAAGCTCCTGAAGTTCTTTAGTAAGGATGCATTTTTTTTCCTCCAAAAGCCCTATTCTTCTGAAGGAATATTAGTAGAACAGACAGTTCATTATTCAAGCAGTTCTGTTTAATACAGCAGGTGGCATTGTTACTGAAAATAAAACAAGTTCAAAAATAGTACAGAGCATCACAAGCACAGATTTATTTCTTATAATTGATTTGTAAAAATAAATTAAAGTTAAATTTACTTGATTACACTGTACAAGTTAATTCAGCCTTCTGTTCAGAGAATGAAATAAGTGATTCTATTAATAGTTATAATTAATAGGAAGTGTCTGTATAAAAACTGGTTTTGAAAAATTTGGAGGTGACATATATGCATATGCATATGTTATTGCATGGTTGGAAAAGTGTGCCACGTTAACACTACAAAGTACTATAAAACATCTAGCACTCAAGTGATGAAATGCACTTATTTCTAAAATGGACTGTTTTGATGATGATGTACTCTACTGAAACAAAGTTCATTTCTCACTGGTAAATTTATCTTCAGAATTTATTGCTGATTAAGCTATAGAATTAAATTATAATTCACTAGTATTAGTTGAAATTTAAATTTATGGTTGACATACTCTGTTCTAATATTTATATAGGAATGTGTATGTGCATGATGTATATTATACATGTGTATATGCATTCATTGTGTATACACATATTTATGTGCATACACGTTTTTAAATTTTAAGGATTAAAATAAGGAAATATACAAATGACTTCTGGATATATAGGTCTGAGATGGAAATTAGAGGGTTATATTAGCAATACAGAAATGCAAGAGATCAAGGACAATGGAAGAAGCACCAAATTCAAAGGACCCTAATTAACTGTCTTGACTTCAATATATTTGGGTTAAGGTAAACATGGCAAATGGGATTATATATTCATTCGCAATAACTACAAAATAAATACTCAATCTGGGTTTTAATCTGCATGTCTAGTCATAGGTTAACAGTTTAAGGAAGTAACATTTGTTCATTTGCATGCCACATATCATAAATCAATTATCTCCTTGAATGTTCTAAATATTCTTGTGGAATATTGTCACCTTTATATTTATAGAGAATTTGGCTAGAGAGATGGCTCAGCAGTTAAAGGCACTTGCTTGCAAAGCATTCCATCCTGATTTAAGTGCCCCAGTCCCCAACGTAGAACTAGATGCACAGGGTGGCTCAGATGTCTGGAGTTCCTTTGCAGTGACAAGAGGCCCTGGAACACCCAGATTCTCTCCCTCTTCCCCACCACAGTCTTTCAAATAATTATTTTTATTTTTTAGAGGTAAGGTCTCATTCTAGCCAAGGCTTACCTAGAATTCACTATGTAGTCTCAGGGTGGCCTTGAACTCAGGATGATCCTCCTATCTCTGCCTCCCAAGTGCTGAGATTAAAGGTCTGCACAACCACATCTGGCAAGATAAATAAAACTATTTTTAGCTGGGCATGGTGGTTGTGGTGGTTTGATTCAGGTGTCCCCCATAAACTTGGGTGTTCCGAATGCTAGGTTCCCAGCTGATGCAATTTGGGAATTAACACCCCCTGAAGGCAGAGTATTGTTGGGGGCGGGCTTATGGGTGTTATAGCCAGCTTCCCCTTGCCAGTGTTTGGCACACTCTCCAGTTGCTGTTGTCCACCTTATGTTGACCACAGGGTGATGTCCACCCTCTGCTCATGCCATCGTTTTTCCTGCCATCATGGACCTTCCCCCTCGAGCCTGTAAGCCAAAATAAACCTCTTTTTTTCCCCCAAAAGCTGCTCTTAGTCGGGTGATTTCTGCCAGCAATGCAAACCTGACTGCAACAGTAAAGTGGTACCGAGGAGTGGGATTGCTGCTAGACACCTGACTGCGTTGCTTTGGCCTTTTGGAGCTGACTTTCAAGAGAAATGTGGAAGGATTTGAAACTTAGGCCTAAGAGACACCTTGTAGTGTTGTAAGTACAGCTTAATGGACTATTCTGGTCAGAGCTGAAAGACCTGAATGCAGTAAGAACTATGGGCTGTGAGGTTTGGTTTATGAGGGTGAGAAAGAGCTTTACTTGGACTGGGCTAGCAGTTTGTGTGAGGAGTTTGCTGTTATGCCAGTGTTGTGAGAAGTTGTGCAGGGTTGCTTTGTGTAGAAATGAACTGGTGTGATCAGAGGGATATGGCACAGAAAAAATGAAATCTTTGGGTGAACTCTGCCCATTCAGCTGCAATTGAGAGATTACAACCTTTGAGATTGGGCCAGCTGACCTGCACTAGGGCAACAGGAAGAATGCAGACTATTTTGAAGGGGCCTGAATGCTCAAGGAGTGTCCTGTTCTTCAAAGTCTGATTTATTCCCCCCTGGATAAACAAATTGGCACTCTACCTGGTATTATGGAGTGTAACAAATGCAGGAAAGAGAGGGTCATTGAGTTTTTAATGCGGTCTTGTGTTTCGGAAATGGCCATGGACAGTGTTAAGCAGGTTTGCTGGTTGCCTGCATGGAGATGCCATGGGGCCATGAGGATGGACTGTGGGTTGCAGTGGAGACCCAGTGGAGATGCCAGCTTCTGAGGAAAACTGCCAGCCCCAGATGAAGTTTTCCAGGACTGTGAGTAGCCTAGCTGGAGGGGGGGAATTGGAACACCAGTGACTTGTTGCTGCTCAGAAGTATCGGACTTGGAGATTTGTCACTGACTGGTTGTTGGATTGGAATTAGAGTTTGACGTTTGCCCTGGTTGTTTTAAATCTTGTATTGGTTGAATATTTCTTTGATTTGCCCAATGCCATCCTTTGCAGTGTGAATGTTTATTCTGTGCCATTCTGGGTTTTAGGGGGATTAGTTTTGGTATTATGGCTCAGTTAAAAGACCTTGGAGTATGGGGATTGTTGGACCATCATTAAGATTGATTAAAAAGGGGGGGCTTTGAAGTTGGATGAATGTATTGCATTTTACATCATGTATGGTTATCATTTATGGCGGCCAGGGGCACAATGTGGTGGTTTGATTCAGGTGTCCCCCATAAACTTGGGTGTTCCGAATGCTAGGTTCCCAGCTGATGGCAATTTGGGAATTAACACCTCCTGGAGGCAGAGTATTGTTGGGGGTAGGCTTATGGGTATTATAGTCAGCTTCCCCTTGCCAGTGTTTGGCACACTCTCCTGTTGCTGTTGTCCACCTTATGTTGACCAGAGAGTGTTGTCCACCCTCTACTCATGCCATCGTTTTTCCTGCCATCATGGAGCTTCCCCCTAGAGCCTGTAAGCCAAAATAAACCTCTTTTTTCCCACAAGATGCTCTTAGTCGGGTGATTTCTGCCAGCAATGCGAACCTGACTGCAACAGTGGTGCATACCTTTAGTCCCAGCACTCAGGAGGAATTGTAAGAGGATTGCTGTGAGTTTGAGGCCACCCTGAGACTACACAGTCAATTCCAGGTCAAGGTCATCCTGGGCTAGAAGCAAGACCATACCTCAAACACACGTGCACGTGTACACACACACACACACACACACACACACACACACAAAACATACATATATGTGTCTATAAATTTAAAAAGAAATATTTCCCAGGTTTAAGGGGATTGAAAAAGAAGTTCAAAAGTGCATAACAAATAGGTATTGACAAAAGATACAAGTGTAAATATTACAATGTTAATTGATATCCAAGTCCAAAAACTAACAAATATAAAAATAATAATAGGCTAAAACAAAATATAATTTCAGAAATGCTCTGAATATAAATAACATAAATCTAATATGGTTGATTAATTTTTTAAAAAATATTTTATTTATTTGAGAGAGGAAGAAAGAGAGAGAGATTGAGAAATGGAGAGATTGAGAAAGGGTGCACCAGGGCCTTTAGCCACTGCAAATGAACTCCAGATGCATGTGCCACCTTGTGCATCTGGCTTTACATGGGTACTTGGAAATTGAACCTGGGTCCATGGGCTTTGCAGGCATAGGCTTCACAAGCAAGCACCTTAACTGCTAATCCATATTTCCAGCCCCAATTTTTAAGTACTACTACTACTTTGACTCTGACATCCATGAATTCAGCTCATATACCACAGGGTAAGATTTCTGCTTTAGCTTCACTATTTTTGTCTATAGTCTAGCCTGAAAAAAAGAGAGAATTGCAGATGCACTTTATTTTTTTAAAAGATACTACTCAGAGGTTGTACTCCCAGCTTACTTAGGCATACCAGCTGCAATGTGGAATTATATTTTTAGCTTGTGGCCATGATTCAAGTTAAAATTTAGGGATTCTATGACAAAAGGTCAAACAGAATGTATATTGGAGCAGATCTTGAAGACCCCAAAGCCTGTGGTCATTGTGGTCTTCATTAAAATGAAACATTCACTCTATACCTTTGGCATCTGTTCAGTACAGATAATTGTCAGTTCTTTTTAGTTTGTTTTACAACTGAATGAATCAGTGTCTTACCTAACAGTTTTATGTCCTGATTACCATGAAACCATCTGGATTCTTCTAGAAGAAGTACTTTAAAGCCTTTGGCTACAAACTTAGGAATCCAATTGACTCAGGGCATAAGAGTTTACTAACTGACTAACTCCAGTTCATGAAATGTATAATACTGACAAATTCTTTCATAAGGAAAGGTGGTTTTTATTTTTTTTAAACACAGATTTATTTACTAAAAAATGTAGGGCTAGAGAGATGGCTCAGCAGTTAAATGTACTTCCTTGCAAAGCCTGATGACCTGAGTTTGATTTCCCAGTACCTAAATAAAGCCAGATTCACAGAATGACACATGTATCTGTAGTTCATTTGCAGTGGCAGGAGGCGTTGGTACCCTCATACTCTCTCTTTCTCTCTATTTCTTTATCTCTCTCCTTTCTGTTTCAATGTCAAGTAAATAAATAAATAAATAAATGTTTAAAACATTGTAGTCCTCTTGAGGATCATAAGACATTATAATGTAAACATTTTTGACATAAAAACTAATCCCTTTGGATTCTGTTTTGGTGTGTGTGTGCATGTTGATGTATGTGAGTGCAGGAGCACATATACTATGGCATGTTTGTGGTATTCAGAAGACAACTTCAGATTTTGGCCTCTCCTTCCACCTCACTTGAGACACAGTTTCTTGATGTTCACCACTGTGCTCCTCAAGCTAGTTTGCTCCATGAATGCCCAAGGAAATTCTTTTGTTTCTGCCTCCTTTCTTGCTATAGGCACACTGGGATTGCATAGGCTGGAACTTTAGCATCCAGCTTTTTATGCGGGTTCTGGAGATATGAACTCAGGCTCTCATGCTGTACAGTAATCACTTTATTCACTGAGCCATCTTCTCAGTGCCCAAACTGGACCATTTGCTAGTGCATGTGGTAAAGAAAACTGAAGGTCTTATCCCATTCATCTTTAAGGAATTTTCACTTCTCTACAAATTCTTACTTAAGAAATGTTAGCAGGTGCTGCATTTATTCTTGGGGAATGACCATATAAAGCCATAATATCAAAATTTGGCTCTGTTATTTGATTATGCTAACTCATAAATATACTCATTTCTGATAAATTGTGTTTCTCATGTATGATCTATTTTTAGCAGGTCTCATGTACATGTATAATTCAAAGGAAAGTAAAAGCAGCTATCTTGGAAATTTTGAAAGTCTTAGGTACAAATAGTAAAATTTTCAGGGAAAGGAAAATCTATTCAAGGTTAAAATGGTCAGGTGTAATGGCACATACCTGGAATCCCAGCACTCAGGAGGCAGAGGAAGGAGGATCAGGGGTTCAAGACCATACCCATCTACATAACACGTTTGAGGCCAGATTGGGTAAATGTGACCTTATCTCAGGAAACAACAACAAGAATGTTAGATAATAGAACGTTGGAATTACCAGTCCAAAAATTCCTCAGAGACAAATGGTGACTTACTAGGTGTGACTACTGGACAGCAAGTGAGCTCACTGTTTCAACTATTAGATCACAGAGTGTAGCAGACAGCTTCAGGTTCGCTGAGATGAACTTCCAGACCAGGCAGTTATGGAGGAAGGGATATTATTTATTGAAGCTTACAGATTCAGGGGAAGTTCCATAATGGCAATAGAAGGGGCCTGCTCTCACAGGACCAGGCAGAGAGAGAAAAAGCCAACCAGCCACCACAGCACACAGAGCAAAAACTACTGCCAAAAAGTCACACAGCACATTTCAGGACCTCCTACTGGGCACACTTTGCATATCTTTACAATGGAATCTCAAACCCACCTCCACACCGGCCCCCAGTGACATTGCCTCTAGGAAGGTGATTGCAGATGCAAACTATAAAGTAATAAAACATTGAATATATTGGGGGCCAAATATTCAAACTACCACACAGAGAAATCATGCCTTACACTAAAAAATGTTCACTGCACAACAGCCTTATTTTGCACAAGATCAGTCATTTAAGCCTTTCATTGAATTTATGTGGATGATGAGATTTGTTTTCTTTTCATTTCCCCTTTTTATATGACAGGATTACCAGTTTCCACAACTCTGACAGGTATTATTCACATTATAGTCTATGTAAATGCCCCCTACAGCTTCTCAGTATATGTAGCTTTATGTTACTTCCCTGGCAATCAGGACTTACTTGTCTGCAACTTACTATAGTGTTAATTAGTAACAGTTGGGTAATTTCACAAGGGTAGAGAACTATTTGGAACAGAATCATGAATGTTTTTGTGCTTGGAAAAGGTAGTAGCAGACCTGAGATTGAAAAATAAGGAAGGTAAGAATTTCCATGTTTAAAAATAGATGCACACCCATTTTTTTAAAGACTTTGTGGTCTTCAAATATTTTATCATTGTTATCCTCTAAAAGAACTTTGTAATTCATGTCCCTCGCAGATACTTATAAATTGACATCTAAAATTTTGAATTAGTTAAAAAGTTGTCAAAGTTGTTATTAACAGCATATTGTAAATAGTATTTTTAAAATTAAAATTTTATGTTACCTTGTAAAAAAGTATTAAATAGAATTATAAATGTCATGATATTGTAGATACCACTACAAAGTTAAAGATGTATGGATAAGTTTGTCTTTAAAAGATTAGAGCCAGTCATAGTGGTGCCTTTAATCCCAGAACTCCAGAGGCAGAGGTGGTAGGAAGATTGCTGTGAATTCTAGGACATCCTGAGACTACATAGTGAATTCCAGGTCAGCCTGGACTAGAGCAAGACACTACCTCAAAATTAAAAAATAGAGCCGGGCGTGGTGGTGCACCCCTTTAATCCCAGCACTCGGGAGGCAGAGGTAGGAGGATCGCCTTGAGTTCAAGGCCACCCTGAGACTCCATAGTGAATTCCAGGTCAGCCTGGACTAGAGAGAGACCCTACCTCGAAATACCAAAAACAAAACAAAATAAAACAAATTAAAAAATAGGATATTTTACATTTTTCAATATCTTCAGTGAATTTCCATTTCAATTTTCTCACAAAATTTTGTCCCAATGTTTATGCTCTTCAGTCTTTCAAGGATTGCCTATTGTATTTATTGGAATTAAAATATGAATGAGTTAGATTTTTAAAAACTTTCCTACAACAATACACTACTAAGTATCAAAATATTTTACTATCAATTAAGTTATCAGTGCCATGAGCATTAGTACATAGTTCATTCAGCCAACACATATTACTTATATTTTCATATGGGTTATTAAATATTAAAATATACCTTTATTGAAATGGATAGCATAGTGAGATGAACTTATTTTTAATTAGCTACTATATCTGTGAATAAATATTACTTGTGAGAATGTGAGTCAGTTAGACATAACTTCTGTTATTGATTTCCATCTTTATATATAGAATCAGTGAGGAAAAATTTTCGTTTAAAGTAGAGATTTTGTTAGAGCATTTTTTAATCATCTTTGAATTCACATAAAACATATTGCAGGCTGGAGAGATGGCTTAGAGGTTAAGGAGCCTGCCTGCTAAGCCTAAGAATGCTGGCTCCAATCTCCAGCGGTTCCAATCTCCAGGTCCCACATTTAGCCAGATGCAAAGTGAGGCAAGGGTGCAATGCCGCACTTGACCACAAGGGGGCGCGCACATCTGGATTTCGTTCACAGCAGCTGAGAGACTGCCGGCACACCCATCTCTATCTGTCTCCCTATCCCTCTCTGTCTCTCTCTCTCTCTCTGTCTCTCTCCAAAGATAAATAAAATAATTTTTAAAATTTAAAAAAAATATTGCAATTATCTGTCATGAAAACAATTTTAAATTATATATGAAATCTGAAGTCTTTTTCTGAAGGTAAAGACTTGGAAACAACTTGATCTAAAGATAGGTTCACCCTTCGTTAGTATTATGATTTCTATTGATATAGTTACTACACAAATTAATCTTAAATGTTTAGAATGTCCATAAGCTAAGCTTAAATATTCAGAATGTTCCTAGCCATTCTCTAGGAGAGTACTGAAAGTGAGGGAGGCTAGATTTAGTTGTGTGGATCAAGTGAGCACATTGAGAAAGTAAAACCAAAATGCATGAAACATCAAGTTTATTACGTTGGAGGTGGGGCTGATGAAATCCAGTGGCAGCAGGGATCTCTACCAGTAAAGAAACACAGAAAAATGATTGATAAATAGACAGATAGGAAATGGATATACAGATAGATGATAGAGACAGAGAGGGGAGACAGAGATCATAAGTTGAGCCTATGTCTTTTTCTTAAAGTCTATGCGTATTATCCTTTAGAATGTTTTATAGGTGTATTGAAATGGGTAGGTTTGAAAAAAGTTTGTAATTGGGTAGACTTACTCATGACTCATATTGACTATTGGGTTTTCAGATGGTCAACAGCTGTTAGTTGTGTTTGGCTTTGGGTTAGTGAGGTGACGACCAAGAGGCCTATATCACAAAGAAAGAGATAAGGAAGGAAATTTTTAAATAGGCCAAACGGTGATAGAGTGCTTTCAAACAACCTGGATACAGAAGCAGTAACTGTTTTAAACAAATTTATGATAATTAAATTCATACAATCTCAACACAGATGGTACTATTTTGAATTAACGTTTATTTGACTTCCTATACATTTCTACACTAAGCAGGCAATACACTGAAATAAAAATGAGAATAATTGTTTAAAGTGAAACAAGGACAGCTGCAGGAGGTAACAAAAGAAACATTTTCCCTTAATCATTGGTGTATGGTCATGAAGATCAACATCAAATAATAGTATATTTTGAAGATGAAGTACTGAAATCAGATCCATTTAAAATTATCCATGCAAGTAGACTTCTTCATGTACTCTTGCTTGGGATTCTACATATGAAAACATAAAGATCATTCCACTAGGTTGTGAGGCATTACTAACTCAAGGTTTGGTGTTTTCCTGAGTACCATCCTGTTATTGGTCATGATTCTCAGACTTAACTAGAAAAAAATTTTCAGGGAGGAGGAAGGCTGAGGCTAGAGTAATATTATATCTCTTCTTCAAGTATATTAGAAAATATGTTTTGTCTGACTTTATGGAACCTCTAGAGAAAGTTAGGATTAAGTAATTCTGGATCCTGCCAAAGCCATTTGTATATATAAGTTGAATATTTGCTCCATACATGGGAAACAAGGGAACATTCTGTATTAGTTATCTTTTTTTTGTTTTTCTTTTTTTAATTTATTTATTTATATTTTTATTGACAACTTCCTTAATTGTAGACAATACCCGATGGAACTTCCCCCCCACACACCTTCTGCTTTGAAACTCCACTCTCCATTATATCCTCTACCCCTCTCAATCAGTCTCTCTTTTAAGTTTATGTCATTTGACAAAAAAAAGACGTGAGAAGTGGTATATTTCATCTGTACTGTCCATGGAGATATAGTCCATGATGTCTGGGTGGGCATGGTGGAAAGAGCATGAAGCTGTCACATTCAGTCCATAGTCAGGAAGAAGAAAGATGAATGCTACAGCTCAGCCTTCTCCTTGTAATGAAATCAGGACCCCAGCCCATGAAATATGTCACCCAACTTTAAGGTGGATTTTTCCACCTTAATTAACCTAATCTAGAAAATCCTCATTGTCATGCTCAGAGATTTGTTTTCATGGTGATTCTAAATCTTGTTGAAATGGAAACTGAGATTAACCATCACACATTTTTTTATTTAGTTAATTCTGGCACTATTTGAAAAAAAATTCCAGAAATATTTTGTATTTAGAAATTAAACAGGTGTGGACCAGTGATTAAGCAAAATTAGAAACATTATTTAAATTATATTCTGTTTAGGGGAATGGATCCTAGAGTTACAAGATATTTTACTATACCATGTTTCCAAAATAGCTTTAATAAAAATGAAAGAAGAGATAATCAGATCAAAGGGAAAAGAGAACAGATGGAGCTGGGTGTAGTGGCACACATCAATAAATCGAGCACATCAAAACTGAGAAGATAATTCATAGCAAAAATTATATGTCCATAAAGAATGGTGAAATATAACTAACCAGTAGAGTTTGTATTGTAAGAATTAGTTCTAGTTGACTATAAGATGAGTCAGATTATGATTGGTTAGTAGTCAGTCACTGAAGTATTCTAGCTGGTATTAATCAGAGAAGACAGTGGTCAGAGCTTTAGTGACTGAAAAAGAGAAACTACCATAAATAAATAGAACATGCATAGACACAAAGCCAGACAAGGGGCAAATGATTATACTGCTTGCATGCAGAATTACTGGGTAAAGATAATTAACATTTCCTAGTTTAGATACACTATTAAAGACCAAATTGAGGGGGTTGGGAAGATGGCTCAGCAGGTAAAAAGACATTTGCTTGTAAATATACTAGCTTAAGTTCAATTCCCAAGTCAGACACATGAGCCACATACAAAAACAGTGCAAGTGTGTGATATTAATTTGCATATTAATTACCAGCAACAGGAAGTCCTGGAAACACACACACACAACACAAAATGAATAGTTAAAAAATCCAAATAGATTTTGTGGCCTAAATAGTTCAAACTTTGAGTATTAGAGTGTATATTTGAACATGGAGCCAAGTAAATCATTTACCTAACCAGTATGTGTGAGAAAGGGTATTTTTGAAATTAGAACTCTTGTGCATCTTTGGGAGTGCTATAAAATGGTGCAACTTATGGGTCAATTCCTCAAAAATTAGAATTTACAGAAAACATGAAAAACAAAAGAGTAGAAATAGAGAAAAGAATGGATATTTATACATTCATATTCATAGAACATATTACTCAAAATATCAGCTGTGCGTGGTTGCACACAGTTTTAAATCCCTGCACTTGGATTAGTGAGTCCAGAGGATTGCCATGAGTTTGAGCCCAGACTGGGATACAGATTGATATCTTTTCTCAAAAAAAATTTTTTTTTAATGAAAGCATTTCACATGCCCACTGGTGAAAGAATGGATTTTAAAAATGTGTGTGTATGTTACATAATGTTAAAAGGTAAAATAACTTTGATTCATGCAGTTTTAATGAACTTTGAGTAAATAATTCCAATTGAATTTAATTAGTTATAAAAGGAAAAAATACTGCATAATTTTACTTACGTGAGAAATGTAGGATAGGCAAACTCACAGAGACTGGGTAGAAGAAGGAATCCCAAATTAGTTTTTAAGAGATAAATAATGTAGAAACATGGAAATGTTCTTGAGGTTGATAGTGGGTCTAATAACACAAAAACTTATTTATAGTTAAGGCTGCTGAAATGAACATTTATACAATCTTAAGAGTAAACACTATCATATTTCTACAATAAAGACATATAAAGACCACATTTTGAAAATATTCCTCTAAGTGCAGAAAAGATACATTAATAAGGATGAAATTTCATTACAATTACATAAGGTATGTTGACTTTCAGTATAGATCTTGAATAATCGTATTCTTTTATTAATGTCAAACAAATGTTCATTTCCTTCAAAGAGAAATCTGGAGGAGCTATGACTTGTGCTAATCCTAATGGGAAAAGTGTAATTGACAACACAGTCCCCATCTGCTGTGTCAATCTGCCAACTGTGACACACATGGCAACAGCTATTTTCAGGAACCAAGAAACCTAGTGATAAAGGGAAAACTCAATATATTCTATTGGCCCATTTCCTTACAGCAAAATTAGAGATCTGGCAGACTAAGATGACACTAAAAGCAAAAGGTTGTGCACCATATGTGTGAGAAGCTCACACTGTTATATTCCTAATTTGTATACTTTCAGACCTAAAATGCAAATCACCTTTTATATGTAGCAGCATTTGGAAGGAAAGTGATAGCTGACAAATTAACTTGATAGCTAGTTAAAGGAGAGTTGGACTATTGCTTTAGTGAAGTGCAAGTGTATTAAACAATCTATTGATTTGAAGCCATTCTAAACCACCAAAACCTCTGTTGGTCTCTAATAATATGAATCTAAAGAAACTTTAAAATAATAGCTCTAGATATACCTACTAATTTCTTGGTATAGAAGCAATGATAGTTTTTTTTTTTATAGCTATTGTTTACATGGATTGGACAGAAAGTGCTTTCAAGAAGCTACCATTGTTCTTTGGCAAAATGAATATTATTAGTCCAAACAGAGACCCATGATTCATCAAGGTGTTGAGAACAATGGAAACCCTGGTGCTTAACATTCAATGACATATCTGCATCATACCCACAGTGTTTGGGACCATTGTGGAAGAAGTGGTAAAAAGAATAGTAGTGCTGTTCTCACTGCTAGACTGAGAACTTTCTGTATGGAGATGGTATCAAGACATTGAGAAAATAAGAGTCTATAGAATACATCTCTGACATGCCTTTCAAGGCTCAGGACCATTGCAAAAGAAGGAAAAAGAATGTTAGAGCTACAGGGTAGGATATAGTACTTTGGGGGCACTTTCCCTTGGACATGAACTGACTGAAGTATTCATGACCTCACAGAATGCCATTTGATGATCTTTTGGAAGTGATTGTAACCTGAGAGTTCTGCCCCAATGAATGAACTAATTCTATCATTACTGAGTGTATTACATTATATTGATTGTATTTCTGGTAGCTTGAAAGAGCTACCACCCATGAACTAATGCATTTTGAAGGTTTGGTCCTCAGCTGGTGGCAATTTGGGAGTTGGAGCCTTGTTGGAGGAGGTGTGTTGCTGGGAATTAATTTAAGTGGGCTATAGCCAGTTCTCCTTGCCAGAGTTCAGCTCACTCTCCTGCTGTTGTTTTCCACTTGCTATAGTAGAGGTGATGTCCAGAATGCTCATAACCTCCCATCATGAATCTTTTCCTCAATATTGTAAGTCAAAATGAAAACTTTTCATCCCATCAGCTGCTTTTGGTGGGGTGTTAAAAGGTCATGGGAAGTTAGAGGTGGCTCCTAGTTGGACGAACCAAGTTACTGGGTCCATGTCTTAGAAAGATGTATCTTATTACCAGTCCCTTTCTCTAAGTCTCTGATTTCTGATTGTCATTAGGTGACAAACTTGCTCCACTAAACTCTTTCTGCATGGTGTTCTTTCTTACCATGGCTCATAAAAAATGGAGTCAGGTGCTCATGGACCTAAGAAATTGTGAGCCAAAAATAAATCTTAGTTCTTCAAACTTGTTTTAACTCAGACATCTGCCAAAAACAATTCAAAGTCTAATACATGTCTTTTACATATTAGAAATGGAAAGACTGAGTTAAAATATGGTAATCATTATTTGAGTTACTGAGTTCATTAGAACACTTAATTCTTGCTTGCTTTCCTCTTTCTTTTTGTATGGTCTCATGATATTCCTTTATATTTTCTTTGTGTTCCATCCTCATATTGGTACATCCCCCATTTTTCATAAAATTAATTATTCTCATACTTTCCTTTCTTATAGTTTTCATTCATTCATTGGTGTTTGTTGAAAAGAAGTGTTTAACATATTTTAGGCACATTGAGAATACCTCAAATTCCATGTAATGCCAAAAAAATTGACATAATTTATATTTCAAAGCCTATCTTTTTGTCCTGCTCAAATATTGCTAGAAATACCCAATACCTGCAAAGTTTTATGTATGTTTCTAGACAAATATATTATTTTTAATCTAACAACTCATTAAAATTGAAGTTATCAAACTTTAGTCTTTGTTTTACTTTTTAAAATTATTTATTTGAGAGACAGAAGAGGTAATATATATATAGAGAGAGAATGGGCACAGTAGTGCCTACAGTCACTGAAAACAAACTCCAGATGCATATGCCACCTTGTGCATCTGGCTTATGTGGGTCCTGGGGAATTGAACCTGAGTTCCTTGGCTTTGCAGGCAAGTGCCTTAACTGCTAAGAAATCGTGCCAGCCCAAGACATATAGTTAATCATACATACATATTGACCAAGTTTACTAGTTTAAAACAACCAATTTCTTGCCTCTAATTTCTTTTGAGAAAATGAAAAGAGATATGATAATAATGGCTACTTTAACAACTAAGCAATATAGTTTTTATGCTCATATTTTTCATTTAACTTTCCTTCCTTAAATAGAATTGAACTATAATATAGACATATTAGAAACAAAAACTTGTCAAGGCTAGGATAATAAACCAAGTACTAAAGCATATAGTATTTTAGTATTTCTGAAGCCCATATATATGGTTATAATGATAAATATAGATATATAGCTATGCAATGTTCACTCAATAAAAAGTGAATTCTATTTACGTTTGATGACAGTACACTGATAAATCCAAAAGTAATTCCAAATATGACAGCTTTATTTAAATTTATGTTTTGTTGATTCATTTATGGATTAAATATTTGTATTTTAATTTTATATTCTGTAAGATTATGGTGGGTGTGTAAACTAGTTACTGTGACAAAGGTCATTTATAATATTGTTATTAAGCCAAAGTATGCTGTACAATGTTAAGTATGATAAAGTTTTTCATGTCAGATAATAATATGGCCTTGAATTTGCAGTCTTTTTTGCACAAATCATAAATCATTTATTTTTACAACCAGGTGAACTAGAGAGGTATAATAGCTAACTTCATTTTATAGATGGAAAAAGTTGAAATCCAGAAGTGTTACATGAATGGTTCAAAGATGTTAAATAAGTCATTCAGGACATAGAATATCAATTCCAGTTGGATTTATTTTTCATTTTGTGGAGATATATCACTAAAATTTTACCATAAAACCATTTTATTTTTGCAATTGGTACAAAACTTATTGATTTTGTACATATGTGTCTAAAAATATAGTTACAATTGTGAATGAAAAAGGTCAACCTGTCATGAATCTGTATATTTAGTTTTTATTAGGTCTTGCTTTATGTTTCATAGTACATCTTAGATCACCGAATTTAATGTAGTTCAGAGATGAACTATTGTCCATCTATTGTCATTTATTCACTTGTTTTATTGGAGTTACTTTTAAGAATTAGAACACAATAATTAAGTCATACGCTTTTATCCTTCTGCTGTCCTGGATTAATTTGTATTCTTTTTCTCTTCTGGTTAGGTTATTTAATTGTTCTTATATAATGCCCCTCCCTATTTACTTTCTGTACATTTTATAGCATTCATTTTATGTTACCTGTTCCATAGGATTTATACTCCTATCAGTCTGAGTTAATATACAGGAATGTATATGTTTCCATAGCACTCTATTGCAATGATATCTTTATTTGTATATGTCACTACTAGAACATAATTCAAATTTCTTAACAGAAATAACTATATATTATCAGTATTTATACCCCAGCCCCCAATATAATGCCAAACACACATAGGTAATCACGGAATACTGACTGGATTAATGCAAAAGTGAATATATGACAAATTCTCCATTACATCAGAAATCACATTTCTACATAATCAACACATTTATTAACAATTTTGTAAGCTCTGAAACAGGCACACATTTATTTCCTTCATTATTTTAATCTAAATTCTCAACAGTTACCAAAACTACTAAATCAGTGGTTCTAGGTTCTCTTTTGTACAATTTAATGAATGAATGTCATAGACAATGAAGGATGAGTTATTTTTGTTAATATTTTATTTGTTTATTTTAAAGAAAGAGATAAAGAGGCAGAGAGAGAGAGGGAGAGAGAATGGACACCCAAGGGCCTCCAGACACAGCAAATGAACTACAGACACACTCGCCACCTTGTGCATCTGGCTTACGTGAGGACTGGAGAATCAAACCTAGGTCCTTAGGTTTCACAGCAAGTGCTCTAACTGCTAAGCCACCTCTCCAGCCTGAAGAATTGGTTTTAAAAGAGAATTTTTTTTTGCAGAGAGACAGCAAATTTAGAGAAAAAAAATTATTGCAAAGTAGGAAGAAAAATTTATTGAATAGAAAAAAGCAGAAAGAAGAGTTCTCATGAGAGGAGAATCCTTATGAGAAGGGACTCAAAGACAAGGTACTCATGAACACTCTGGATCAGGAGTTTTATGTACTAAAGATGAGCCTGTCTTTGGTCTGTATGGAAATTAGGCATTATGTTGGGAAGAAATTTACTGCTAGAGTTTAAGTGCATATAAAAGACTGATTGCTTGGTGGATCAGGAGGAAAATCACTGACTCAGAGAGTCTGTCACAATGTCTCAAGGAGGAATTCATTTGGGGGCAGCTAGAACCTGCTAAGACCAGCTTTGTTGTTTTTCTCAGCGCCTTCTTCTTCCTCTTATCTGGTCAGGTTGGTTATCTCATACAGAGCTGTAAGCCTTCTTGCTCTTTATTGTTCACAACTTTAATATTTTAACCTGTAGCAGACAGCTTTAGGTTCACTGAGGTGAACTTCCAGACCAGGCACAGTTATGGAGGAAGGGATTTATTGAAGCTTATAGATCCAGGGGAAGTTCCATAACGGCAAAAGAAGCTGGCCTGCTTTCATAGGACCAAACACAGAGAGCAAAAGCCACACAGCACAGCACACCTCAGGAACTCCAGCTAGGCACACTCTGCATATCTTTAGATTGAAATCTGAAACCCATCACCACACATTAAGATCAACCCAGTGACACTGCCTCCAGCCAGGTAGATGCAAACAGCAAATAAAACACTGAATATATTGGGGACCATCTATTTAAACTACCACATAACCCTAACCCATATTCACTTTAACTATTACATTCCCAAGGCAGGGGCAAAAGACAAAACTTCTGCTGAGTAGTAGCTGAATAATATCCACTGGAACAGAACACAATTTCTGACTCTCAAGGGTTCTTCCCAATCTATCTAGGAAGTTTCTTCCTCCTATTCTATTAGTAGTACCAGAAATCATTACAATTGAATTTATTCTCCACAAGAAAAAGTGTGATACATCCACATCACTTATTTATAGGTATATGAGTCATTACTTAGGCAGCACCAAAGTAATCATATGAGATAAGACCTTTTTTATAGAGGCAGTTCTGATTTTCAACATTAAGGACTAGAAAATATTCTCTGACAACTGGAATGAAAAGCTCTAATTGGGGTCAGGGGAGAAAGACTGAGGTGAGAAGGGAGTAGGTGAAGGTTGACTAAAACTAGACATATTATAAATAAACCATATGAAAGACTATTTCTTTGTTGGCTAGTTAAAATGATAATTTCTAAAAAGAGTTTGGACATAAGTACCCTTAAAGGGTAAATAATGCTGCTGTAACAAGAGGCCATAGATTATTACAGGAAATGACCAGTGATAAAAATTGGATACCTCCTACTGAGTTGTTGTTCAGGGAGACCCTTGAGACCTTCAATACGATATAGGCTATTGCCAGTGCTCTTGATATCCCACTGGAACTAAATGGTAAGACCCTATTGCTTACTACATGCTCTGGTTGTAAGATACTCAGAAGTCAAGTGGGAACCGATTTGGGTGTCTTTTTTATTTTTATTTTTTGTTTTTTTGAGGTAGGGTTTCACTCTATCCCAGGCTGACCTGGGATTCACTATGTAGTCTCACAGTGGCCTTGAACTCACAGTGATTCTTTTACCTCTGCCTCCTGAGTGCTGGTATTAAAGGCATGCACCACCACGCCAGGCTATTTAGAGTTGGGTGTCCCTTTCCTGCTGGCTGGCTGTTGTAAAGCTAGAAAATCTTATACAGACTGATAGGGGAGGAAAGTCATCACCACTCTTAGCTAGCAGTAGACTGTGAGCTATGCAGTTGATCATTCTGGCAAGATGAGATGAACTCTTTGGTGCAATTGTGACAGGTATATTATGAGGGTAACCAAATGCTCTCTTATTGGATTTGAGACCTGCTCTACAGGAAGTAATATATACCTATATTAAAAACTTAGTCAAAGCCTATGACTTAGAAGGTCATAAGCCATAAGTGGAAAGATACTACTATTGTTTGGCTAAATTAATATACTGTGCCCACAAGCTTGCTCTCTAAATAGCTACACTTTTGCCTACAGATTAGCACTGCTCTCACTTTTGATCAGAGAAGCTTCTTTTTGAAGATGGCAGTGACAACTGGGGATTAAAACCGCATCAAAGTTCAGAGAAGAAATGACAGTTAAATGCTCAATACTACAAAAGATATTTTTGTCACACCTTCCAAGGCCCAGGGAACATTACTAAAGAGGTGGCATAAATAATGCAAGAGCCCAAGGATGGAGAAGAGTGCTTGAAAATGCTGTCTTTTGGACAAAAAGCGGCCACTACATTCATGACCTCATGCTATATATCATTTCCTGAAAATGTTATGAACAATATTGGGCTCATCAACATGTCACAGATGATAGAGGATGGCAAAATATCATACCAAAATAGAAGGGGGACCATTTGAAAAGAAGAAGGTGTTCTATGGAAGGAGTATAAGGAAGTGGGGCCCACACAAGAAAAAGAGTACATGAGTAGCAATTATAATATGTAATTTCAAATTATACCATAGAGAAATATAATTAAAGACAAAACGGTACTGACATCACAAGTATAACCAAATAGAGGATCAAGGAATTAACTCACAGTGCTTTGGCCACCTAATTTTGACAAATGGGCAAAAAAAATTCAATTGAGAAAGGACAGTTTATTCAACAAATGGTGCTGGCCAAACTGGATATCAGCCTGCAGAAGAAATTAAATCCATACCTCTTTTCCTACACAAATATCTAGTAAAAATGGATAAAGGACCTCAATCTAAAACTAAAATCAAAGAAAATGCTAGTAGAAAAAAACAGAGCCTATGCTCCAGGACATACGAAAAGGCATGAACTTTCTGAACAGGACTTTAATAACATGAAATATTCTCAAGTATCAACAAATAGGACTACATGAAATTCAAAAGTTTCTGCACAGCAAAAGAAATCAGTGAAAAGACAGCCTATAGAATGGGAGAAAATGATCAGCATCAGAGTAGAATTACCTAACATCTTAATAATGTATATATCACTTTCAAGTCCACTATGAAAGTTAAAAGAACATTGTGTTAAAACAACTAATAATTTATTATTGGAAAAATAATGTTAAAATGATATAATTTTAACATCACTAATATAAAATATGTGGATGAAAAGAAGTAAAATTGTAGCAGATTTGTATGTTATCAAACAGGTTGTTTTTATCTTAGAGTGGGATATTATAAGATATTGTGGTATTGATAAACAAAATGTGAAAAGAAATCATTCCAAACATGCAATTGAAAAGCGAATGAAAGGAAATGCATGCAAAACAGCCAGTAAACAATGAAATAGCTATGGTAAATAATAATCTACCAAGAATTATTTTAAAAATAAATTATGTAAATCCTCCAATCAAAGACCTAGAGTGGTTGAATATAGTGCAAGTGACCAGTTCTAGTAACAAATCAAAATATAAGCCAAGGTATCTACATGAAATAAAAATCTTTTTCACATCAAAAGAAGTCAACAAAATTTATGGTATAAAGTAGAGTAAGATGTTCTTCGAAAAACCCCAGTTTCTATTAAATCAAAGATGAACCTAAGGAAAAAGAATGACAAATTTACTATTTCTGCTTTTGTGCATATATGCCCCAAATTTCACTTGGAGCTTATAATCATGGTTCATACTCAGATGCATTACTTCATTGAAGTTATCTTTGATATACATAATAAAAAATGTAATGCAAAATCATGATCCAACAGAATAGTAGCATTATTCCATCAGCAGAATGTTAATAGACAAACAACTAGTGATAAAATGCATCTGTATGATGAAAGGCATAGCGAAATTCAGGAGCCATGCAAAATGAAGGGGTTGATCCAATTTCTACTTCTAAACTTTGCTGATTTTATAAAATGCTCCTCTCTTCCAAATCAATATGAAAGATAATATAAATGGATTGGGGAAGTAGTTGAGTTGATAAAATGCCTTCCAAATATTTATGAGGCCCTGGGTTGCAGTCCCAACACTACAAAACCCATGTATGGTGGTTCACAGCTTATCTGAGCATGAAAAAATAAAGACAAAAGACTCTAAGTTCAAGACAAGCCAGGACTACATGAAATCTAAGCCCTATCAAAGAGAGAAGATAAATAATGTAGAAGGAACAATGAGATTTTTGTCTTCCTGGTGCACACAGCATAGTACATGAAACATACAGGTAAAATTATTAGGTTCTTAACCTAAATCAACTTTTACCTTTGACTATTGATAGCATGATAGTGAGGCAAATGCTAAATATTTCAGCACTTTATTTTTTCATTAAGAATCATTCTTACTGAATGACAACTGGTTTCATCACTAGATTACTGGGTGATCTAAGAATATAAATGCCAGTAGATTGAAGGAACAGAAATGCTTTATAAATACCAAGTAATTTGATAGCTAAATGATGGGTTTTCCAGATTCAATCAAACTTCAGTACCAATATTAATTAGTACTCCATTATTCCCATGAATATTTTCTCCAGTCTATAGTAGCTGACATAAAGGAAATTAATTCCCTTCCTATGTACTTTAAGTTATGAATTTTTCCATGTACCTTGTACTATGTTATCTTACTTACATAGTAAAAGTATATCTTTTAGACATACAGCATATTTTCTACTTTTTTCCCCACTGCAGGTTTCATACTATAGCATAGAATAGACCACTCATTCAAGGGTTAGCTAGTTTTCTATATAATTTTAAAAACTCATTCAAATATAGACAACCCTGGAATACATCTTGGGATTTTTATATTCTAAACTCAATTATGTAGACTACCTATAAAATTGTTGTTCATAATCCTTAAAGGAATTATTGAAAATATAAATTCCCATGCTAATTTCTGAGATTATGAGTGAATACAAATGAGCTGGAAACAAGACTATATTTTAAAATACTTTCTCCATGTGTTCTGCTTTTGTTGCTAGTTGTGAGAACCACTGATTCAGATTTTGTATGATTTGGATGCTAAGCTCTTTCCAAAAATCATGTTGAAATTTAATCTTCTCAGTAGTGATTTTATGAGGTAGGAGCTTTTGGGAAGTGATTAAGTTACTAGGGCTGTCACTGCACAGGATTAATGTCCTTATAAAAGAGGCCTTCTAGACTGCCTTACCCTTTTGCTCTTTCATCACATGAGGACACAGTATTTTCTTCTTCAACAATGTGAAGCAGCAGTGATAAAGCACAAACTTGGGAGCAGAGAGTGAGCCATTACCACACATGGAAGCTTATAGCACCTTCACTCTGTACATATCAGGCTTCAGAACAGTGAGAGGTAAATTGCTGTCACTTGGAAGCTGGCTAGTCTATTGCCTAGCTCTAATATTTTATAATAATATCCTGATAATAGCAGGGCAAGTGTACATTGTCTAAAACACGTTTGCTTGTGGAAGATATTTCAATGGCTTTGCTTATGAAACACTTTGAAATTGAAAATTTTCCATAAGACAATCTCATTGTTGCTTGATGACTAAAAATTATATGGCATAAAGTTTCAGAGATATACTGTACATGTATAAAATACCCAGCAGTGCATACATTTCTCCAAATATCTTCATTATGTTTAAACTTGTTTCAATTATTTTTAAAATATATTTTATTTACTTATTTTGACAGAGAGAGTGAGAGAGAAAGAGGTTGAGAGTGAGAGAGAGAGAGAATGGGCACACCTGGGCTACCCCAGCTACTGCAAACGAACTCCAGGTGCATGCACTTCCTTATGCATTTGTCTTACTTGGGTCCTGGGGAATTGAACTGGGGTCCTTTGGCTTTGCAGGCAAATGCCTTAACTTCTAAGCCATCTTCTCCAGCCCTGTTGCATTATTTTTAAAAGTATTTCTTGTAATTTAGAAAATGAAAATGAAACATTTTAGTAGAATAAAACTGAATTAAAATATACTAAGAAAAATGAACTAACTTATCATGTAGCTTCAGTGGTGGTAAGTAATAAAATCTCAGTAGCTCCCTATTGGGGGTAGTCTTCACTTAGCCACAGATGTACAGAAGCATTTAACAAACCATTACCTGAGTGAGTTAGTTTCCCAACTCCTAGGAAAGTAAAGAATACCAAAATAGGGCACTTTCACTCTACTCTCTGCATTGGAAAAGTGGGTCTCTGCCTGTAGGAATAACATGCCAAAAATGTGTTAAGTAAAACAACTATTGTTTTCATAAATAATCCAATGAAGAAAATTAAGAAGAAATATGAGAAATTAGACTACTGTAGTCAAATAGGAAGGAGAGCACTATTACTTAAAACTTAAGTAGAAGCAATAAAGATTAAAGGAAGAAACACAAAGAAATAATGGACAAAATTTATGTATATTCACAGTTTATTTTACTACTTACTGAATTTCTGGGATAGAGGATCAGTGTCTTCTGGAATGAGTATTAACGATTGTATTCACACTATATAAGACAAATGAGTAGGGGGATGGTTAATCAAAGTAAGTACATGTATTAATACAGGATAAGTCATGGAAAAATTTTTTAAAAATCAAATGTATTACATTAGAAAGAAAAAATAACATAAAAACCTGAAAAATAAAATTTTGTTTAATATATCTACAGAATGGATGCTTTGCAATGAAATGGCTAAATCCAGGCTGGTGGAGCAAACATCTAGTTCCAGTGGTAGGGGGAGCAAGAAGGATTTGAAATCTAAGGTCATCCTCAGGTAGACAGTAAGTTCAAGAACAGTCTGAGCTATATGAGACCCTGTCTCAAAATAAAATACCTGAATGGATATTTTTTTTTTAGTCTACGATCCACAAATATTAAGGAGAGAATGGACATCCTTAGCAGAAATGGACTTTTAAAATATAAATAAGCTTTAAATATTTATTTCAGAAAGAGAGAACAAAGACAGTGTGTATGTATGAGAGAGAGAGTGATAGAACAGGTGCTCCAGGGCCTCTAGCCTCTGCAAATGAACTCCAGACACATGAGCCACCATGTGCGTCTGGCTTACATGGGTATTGAGAAATTGAACCTGGATCCTTAGGCTTTGTAGGCAAGTGCCTTAGCTGGTAAGCCATCTCTCCAGCTCTATAAATAAGTTTTATAAATTTACTATTATTAACAACATATTTTGTATGGCTACAACACGAGTTGATACCCTCTTTTCCCTCTTCCCTGACCCCATGCTGCATAAATAACTTTCAATTGCTGGTCACCCCACAAAGTTTGGGAAGTACAGTCATTGTAGAAGTACAATAAGGTAGGCCAACTATGTAGCCTAAAAGGCTTCAGCCATTACTTTTATCTGGGTTATTTAGCTAAGCACATAAGAGAGAATAAGAAAGAATATTAAACCACCATATTTTGAAAGACAATCCACAGGTCTTTCAAGATATGGGTAATGCCTTTCCCCTTGGCTTCATTCCACACATATAAATTAAATTACTTGACTGTTTAACATTGATCTTTAGTATTAGTAACTATGGAAAAACTACTTTCTTTTGTTTCCACCAGCTTTGCTGAAGACTCCTCAGTGTGCACTAGACTGGTGAGTGAACCTCGTTTAATCTTCTCAAACTTCTAATTAAAACTGTTTGGCAGGACATTAAAGTTTTGTTCAGAGGTTTTTACTTGGCTTATGAATATTTTGATTCATTTTTTAAAGTTTCTAACACAGCTCTGCATGTTATTTTTCAAAGACTATTTATGGTGTCATTACTTATGAAGTTACTGAGAATTTTTGCAGGTGATGTTGACAATTGAAAATGCACCCTAAGTACAGGAATGGCATGGAAATCTAGAGAGCATAACTGTTTCTTAGACATGTCAGGTTCACAGTCCATCCCTGCCATTTGTCTGGTATTTCACTTCCCTCCCTCCCTTCCTTCCTTCCTTCCTTCCAACACAGGGCTTCATGTATCTTAGGCGAGCTTTGAACTTCTGATCACCTTTGTTTCTCCCAACACACCCAAGACCTACCTTTTCAGTACAGGGATCATAGGCATGACCCACCACATCTGCTATTATGTTAGGAAGGGGATTTAATGTAGTGTTTCCTGCATGCTAGGAGCAAACATGCTACCAACTGAGCCACATCTCCTGACTGTTTTGTTTTTCTTTGTGTGTACTCATGTCACAAAAATTATGGAGTTCTTCTATGAGAAATGTGTTACTAAATTACAAATTGTTACCTATTTTGGTATAGTAAGATGTCTCAAAACATAGTGGCTAAGAAATCAAACTAATTATGATTTTGCATAATTCTTATAGGTTGATAAATCAATTCTGCTTCTGCTTCATGTGGTAAAATGTGGGACAGTAGAATGCTTGGGTATTTCAAAAATGGAAACATTTTGGTGTCTTTTAGATTGTTCTATAAGCCAAAGGTTTGGATGTCCTCCATGTGGGACTTTTCATGCAGTTACTAGGGCTTACTCACAGCTTGCTGCATGATTTTCCATAAGTGCTCCAAAAATCAATGTGGAAAGCTAACAAAGTCGACCTTAGAGGTTAGACACAGTCAGTCCTGAGGTGTTTTGTCTCCCAAAATAGGCTAAAGGATCATCTCAGTTTTAAGAGTGAGGGAAAAAAAACTTACCCTTTATGAGGAAGTGGCCAGGTTAAATTACAAAAAAAAGCATACAAATTAGAAATATTTCATAGGCATTTTGGGGGGGGAAAGTCTTAAACAAATCCACTAAGAGAGATAATAGAATTAAATTTCTAATTAAACAATTAATGTAAATCAACTAAATAGTTTATCTGAATAATTTCATAGAAAAATTTTAATTAGCCAGTGAGTTTATAAAATATGAAATATATTTGAAAAAATAATTTAAGATATTATTATTTAACAAGGGACTTCTTAAGATCTTTGTGAATACACTGGATTCTCCTGATAAATAGCTCAGATATATGTGTTCTATTCATATACATGTGTGAGTAGAGAGAGAGAAGGACAGAATCAGAGAAATTTAAAAATTTCCCTCATGAGATTCTAAAGGCTGTAGAGTCAAGAAAGTTGATATTACAGCTCTACATTAAAGGAACTCTGATGGCAGACTCATATCTTCTTTGGGAAAGGGCAACCCCACTTTTAAAATTTCAATTTATTGGATGAAGTTGACTTGTATTATGGAAGGTGAAGTGATTTACTAAAAATCTACTGATTTGAAATATTAATCACATTTAAGATATTTTCATAGAAAAATCTAGAAATATCTTTGACCAATGATTTGGGTATTATGATATAGCTATGTTCATTCATAAAATTACCTCTGGGGGGTAATTGAGTGCTTTGACAGAATCGTGTCTTGTTTTGGAGAACTTGTAGATCTCTCTGGTCAACAGCTCAATGTGGATTGTAACCGATTTCTGGTATTGGGAGTCCAACCCAGAGTCAAATGTTTTAGGTTTAGGTTTCCTCCCACCTTCTCTAGAGTCCTTCTTACCAGATAATCCCTGCATTCTTCTGTTGAGGGTTGTATCATTTAGTCTGCTATCAAAGAGAAAGGTTTCTATGGAAGAAATTCATTTTAGATTTAGTTTTGTGTGTATCTCCCCCTCCCTCCCATTTCCCTTTCCCCCTAAAAAAGTCTCTCCCTATTACCTGACCCTGGATTTGCCTCTCAGTTATGCCTGGCACTCAAGGTGTTCCAGGTTAGGAACATATGGCATTTGTTTTTCTGGGATTGTGTGATTTCCTTTAGTATGATCTGTTCAAAGCCTGCCCATTTTATTGAAATTTTAATTTTATCATGTTTTCTTACTGCTGAGTAGAATTCCATTGTGTGTAGGTACCACATCTTAATGATTCATTCTTCAAATGATGGGCATCTGGGTTGATTCCAGTGCTTATCTATTAAAATCAGGGGATTACCATATTGTTTGACTGAAATATTAAACTTTCACATCAGTAAATAATGGTAGAAATTGATATTTAATTCTAAGCCAGTCCTGATGGCAATAAAATTATTTACAAAGATAAATGTTGAATTTTCCCATCACTGTCATTAAGATCATGAGGATTTCTGAAGATTAGTTAGCTCTTCAATACTAAACCACTTAGAGCAAAAGTATCAGGTTTGTGTACTATTTTACTATTCCTAGGATGAAGGATTCCCTGAGAAAGGATTATGGCTATAAGGAGGAGAGCTTACCTCCATTAAGAGGACTTCATAAAGCCATTTAAAGTTCAGTTCTGTCATTGGACAGCATGTGCAGAACTGAGGAAGAGATGCTTTAGTCCTGAGTGGGAGTAGCCTCCTGAGTGGTAGAGGCTTATATATTATACCTCTTATATTTAGCTTTTTAAAAAAAATGTTTTCTGAGAACAATATTCAGTATAGTGACAGGCCTCAATTATTACTGAGAAACATAAGAGAAGGATTAATAGGAGAAATTATAGCTCTGTCATTTCTGTTATTCATGACATTACAACTAAGGCTCACATCAGTTTCCTTTATACTGCATTGTACCTTTGCTTTGAATTTAGTCACTGCCTCTGTTTTAACTTGCTTCATGTGATCATCTGACTTCTTATTGAAAGAACTTCTTTTGGTCATTAACACTTCCAGCTATGCTGTTTCACTTGCCCTTTTATTTTCATAATAGTTCTAGGAAGGACCAAGATGAAACTCTAGGAGTCAAACCTTCAATGTTCCCATTATGAAACAACAGTCCTAACTCTCTGATAGGCAAAATAAACAACTGTTTGGACACTGACCTTGTATGTGTGGGGTGTGGGGTATATGTGTGGGTGTGGATATGCATATGTGTGCATGTGTATGGAAACCAGAGGGCAACCTTAGATGTGGTTTCTGAGGTACCCACCAACTGTTTATAAAGAAAGACATTTCCCAGGCCTGGAAATTGCTAAGTAGGTGAGCCCCAGGGATCTGCCTGTTTCTACCTTCTCAGCACTAGGATTACAAGATGTGCCACTACTTCTGGATTCTTTTACATGGTTTCTAGGGATCAAAACCAGGTTTTCATGCTTTTTAATTTTCTCATTTTTGCATCTTTGCTAATATTTAGTTGGCATAAATATTCTTGGAGGGACATTCATCTTAAAGTTTGATGGCAATTTTGTTATTTCTGTCCTATGCTGTACTATTATTTATTTCTTGGAACCTGTTTATCTAGAGCCATTTATATCAGTTATAAATATGGAATGTACCAGTTCTTCTAAGGAGTTATTTGGCATAATGGTAAACAAGACCACTTCTACTTTCACCCTGTGGTTTCTTCTCTAAAGTATTATATTTAAAAGTGATACAGCACTATAAAATGGGTTTTGTGTCCAAGTTCTTTATGCCTTCAGTAGAGCATTTGACTGCTTTTATAATGCTGGTACTTCTGAAAAATATTGCATGTGGGAGCATCAGCTGATGTCAGGATCATGGGTTCCTTCCATACCTTCTTGTGGATAAGTCAGACTCTTGGTTTGATGTAAGGGTTATGTAAGATTCAATACTGGTGAATCAAAAAAATCTATATATTTGAATATGGTTCTGGCTAAAGGTCTGTGAATATCAAAGACAAACCCATATCCATGGGAATGTGTATTCTTGTATACAAGTTATTTCTAGCAAAAATGAACATTCTTCCTATTAGGGGGAGAAGTGATTGAGTATTATCAACTTTCCAGGTGATTTGTTGGTCTTATTAAACACTGATGGTATACCAGAAGTACGTTGGTACTAGGAGTACAAGTTTGATTGCTATCAGACTACATATTTCAAGTGATGTAGTTAAATCAAATCTTATGAGTGGGTACCAATACTGTTATGTCCCAAGCATGGCTTCCATTCCTTCTGCTGTGACCACTTCATTCATGTTACTATTATACCAGCACCAAGGGTGGATAATGATAATGACTTGAAAACACTAACTGGACATACAATTCTTTCTACTCAGCTATTTAACAGCTTTCTATGATAGATTTTCTTTGATAGGTAATATTTAATATCAATTCCCACAGATCCAGCCATATGCAACTATTCCAGACCCACGATGTTCTAATTTTCTCATTCTTAATCTCAAACCACTAGACCAAATGCACACACATGTGTGTGAACATGGGCATGTGTGTACATTCACACACACATCTGAGCAGAAACTTTTTTCTCACCTATAGATGACAAAATGAACCACATATGTTTATTTTTATTACTTTATCACAAGTCTACCTCTGAGGGGCCTGTACTATAGCTTCAGTACAGTTTGGATTATTCCTCATAAAAACTGGACATTTTATAAATATACCTACACATTTTCTTTCTCTATTAACAGTTCATTCATTCTCTCACTTTTCCTTCCTTCCTTCCTTCCTTCCTTCCTTCCTTCCTTCCTTCCTTCCTTCCTTCCTTCCTTCCTTCCTTTTCACTCTCTTTCTTTTCTTTCTTATACTTCCTTCTTTTTTATTTTTGAAACATATTCTTACTCTCACCCAGGGTGTCCTGGGACTATAGCCAGACTGGCCTTGAATTCATGACTAATCTCCTACCACAGTATCCAAAGCATTAGGATTTCAGGTCTGAGCCACAACAATTGGGTTTATCAGAAGTACTTAAGCAGCATGGAGATATCCGCTATTTGGAAGTAAGGGAAAGATGAACAGTGATAGATGACATGAGAGTCTGGACAAATTTATTTTGTAAAGTCAGGCTATGGTTGTGACCAGTCCTTTGTGTCATCTCCATATTATTCTAAACCACATCTGTGCTCAATAGAGTGGCTGTTCTCAAAGAACCAAGTTTATAATGGACAGTTCTTGACATATCCGTTTGATTTCTCATGGTCAGGGACTCCACTTCTACTGGGAGCTAATTCTAATTCTCAGAAAGGTAGCCTTAATTTAAAACCCAAAGGTTTAGAATATTATTTTTCATTTCAAATTTGAGATAATTTCCTAACATCATTTTTCCCTACCACAAGCATGGCTAATACCATCAGGGCTGTCAGCTAGTATATCTGAACATGTTTTAGAGCTATTCCTCGCATGGAAAATATTTCACTATCTTTATAATTATTACTAAAGCATGAATTTCAAATATCCAGTGCAATTTTCTGTTACTATACATCCTTCTACCATATACTATCCACTCCAAATCTGGTGAAAGTTATAATAAGCTTTGCACTACTTTCATTCAGACATTATTTATAGTCAGTGATCTGTTCCTCATTGTCAACTATGTCAGAGACCAGTAAACTATGATCTATGGGCTAGCAGTCTGTTTTGATAAATAAAATTCAATTATAAAGGTTGCTGAGAATCATTTATATATCATTTCTGGCTCTTTTCAAGAGTTGCCATAGGGAGCTACTACATTGGCAAACCTCAGAGTTTATGCCAGTGACTGTATGGCATGAAAGCCATATTTGCTATATATGCCTTGAGAGAAAGTCTGTCTGTTCCAGCTCTAGTTGATAGATGATCCACCTCTGGAATAAATCTTAGTATCTACTTTCTTAATCCAATTGTGGTAGTATATGTTGCCAGTCAAGTTTCTTAGGGGGAACTATCTGAGGTAGCTACTAGACAGAAATAATGGGATATTCCTAGATTTGGTGTGTGAAAGGAAAACAAAGAGTAGGTTGGCAAGAGGGAATTTTTTTTTTTGAGGTAGGGTCTCGCTCTAGGCCAGGCTGCCCTGGAATTCACTCTGTAGTCTCAGGGTGGCCTTTGAACTCATGACGATCTTCCCATCTCTGCCTCCCAAGTGCTGGGATTAAAGGCGTGCACCACCATGCCTGGCAAGAGGGAAATTTTGGAATCAAATGGAATCACAGTAAAGGCTAAAAGAGATACCAAAGGGAGCTGTGAACCTCAGATGGCCTATCTGTATTGCTTCAAGCTAGTCATACGGGAGTCAAGGGTTTATAATTCCTCGTTGATCACTGTACACAGGATTTCACAACAAGAAAATGTTGTCTTAGAGGACCATGTTCTTTAAATAAGAAATAATACCTGGAGATGGTTAGTAATGGACAAGAGTGACAGAACCTGGGAAATAGTCCATTAGTCCTAAAGATATGATCTAAGAACACATCAGAAAAACTATAGGTAAATTGGTAACATTTTTATGTATTTATTTTTTTTGTATTTTTGATGTACATATAAAAACTTTATAGAGTATAATATTATAAAATTTGTATGAAATAATCCCTTTATTAGTAAATACAATTATTTCCTTTGAGAACTTAGCAGATTTTCCATAATTTTTCTGTTATGTGCAGAGAAAGACAATATGATATCACTGAAAATTGTTAGTAAAGCAAATGAAGAAAAATAAATTATGCATGTACTTGAGGCAAGAAATATATATATATGTGTGTGTATGTGTGTGTGTGTGTGTTCATGTTTAAGTTCAATATTTATATCAAGTTACAAATTTTGCAGCACAGATTTAAAACTATGTGATATTGTTCTGATAGGGAATCAAAGAATCATTTTAGTGCTTCTCTGTGCAGTATTTTTCTCAACCTAAGACTCTGAAAATGGGTCAACATGAACTTTTACCGCTGTGTTGTTGAGCCTCTCAAATCTTGTTTCCCTGAAAGAGAGAGATGAATGTTTCCTTTCATATGTTCTAATTCATAACACTTCCTGGTGGTTTCTTATATGCTAGACATTGTATGATCGGCTTTGTAAAAATCCCTAAGATACTGGCATTCCCATTTTCATTGTCTTTGTGTCATATTTTCCTGTATATTGAGCATGCTATTTTACAAAGAGGGGTTAGGCAGTACTCAAATGTATGTTTTATCTTTACCCCAAGTATGCCTTCAGCAGCTTGGCAGATAGATTTACAGTGCTATGTGACATTCTCCAGTTGTTCTACCTATATCTGCAGTTCAAAGCATCTGTGCCTAAATTGTTTGCTTTCAGTTCAGGATGATACCTCAAGCACTTAAACAAATACAGACAATATTATCCACTCTAATCTGCTATACCAGATTTGTCTTCAGGCTGTTTGAAGCCATCACAGGATAAGTAGTTAGTGAATTCCTGCTGAGCAATTTGAGAAAAAAAAATAAAGTAGAGAATTTGTTACTATATTAAAACACACAGACAGACAGCTATGGAATCAGATAATAGGTACATGAAAACAACTAAAGGATGTTTTTCAAAAACCTATTAGGACTCCCTGACTCCTATTTTGTATATTTAAGTAAAACTACTAATTTTTGAAGTTCACTTTTTCCCTTTGCACTCAATACCAAATCTTGTATGTGGATTCTTTGATTTTTTAGAATATATGAATGTGGTAGTTTGAATAGATGGTCTCCAATAGAGTCAGTGTTTTATTAGTTTATAGTTTGCATCTTCAGCCACCTGGCTGGAGGCAGTGTCTCTGGGTGGATCTGAAGGTGTGGTTGTGGGTTTAAGATTTCAATCTAAAGATATGCAAAGTCTGCCTAGCTGGAGGTCCTGAGGTATGCTATGCTATGTGGCTTTTGGCTTTTGGCTTTTGGCTTGTGGCTTTGCTCTCTGTGTTTGGTCCTGTGAAGGCAGGTCAGCTTCTTCTGCCATTATGGAACTTCCCCTGGATCTGTAAGCTTCAATAAATAATATCCCTGCCTCCATAACTGTGCCTGGTCTGGAAATTCATCTCAGTGAACCTGAAGTTGTCTGATACATATGAGAATATCAATTTCATAAAGATCAATCACTCAAATTTATATAGGTCTATTATTTATCTAGATTGACAATTTCATTAAATATTAGTTAGAGAGTATGATTACTGTGATATTTTTGTATATATTTTAATAAAGTATCATTATGTCCTTACCTTTAGTTCATACTTCTAATAGATCCTTTACTACTAGGATCTGTTTATGCCCAATCTAATAAAAAGAACTACAATAGGAAGTACTTGCTTCAAAATAGTTTTTAAGAAATAGTAATAATACATAAACTCTGAAAGATCAGTTATATGATATGCACAGTTGACTCTAAAGTATGTGTCTCTCTCTCTCTTTTTCTTTCTCTCTTGCCAACACTAGTTTGCCTCATGCAATCTAGAAAAGCACTTTACCACTAAGATAAATAACCAGCCCTTGATGTGTTGAAACAGGGTTGTGCTGTATAGCTCAAGCTGATCCTGAAGTTATCATTTAGTTCAGACTGGCCTAAAAATGATCCTTCTGCCTTAGACTTTCGAGTACTGGTATTATAGTCATGCATCATGATACCCTTTGCCAAAAAAGTTCTCATTTGTATTTATATTGAATATAGAAAAAACTTCACAAACTAACAGACTAGACTGGATGAAACCAGAGACAAAAAGGAGAAAAATGTTCATTGCTATAGAAAAGTTCTGTGGTTGGACTGACGTACACACATGTTTAAGCACTTATGAAAAATTAAGTTATGCCTGTAATTACACAACATTAGAGAATCAGAAAAGGGGAGAAATTAGTTTCCTTGAATCTCTTAATATTTGAATTTTCACTGTAAAAAACTAGTAACCATTTTATTCGTAAGAAGAATGACAGGTGACAGCTTTACCAACCATTTTAAAGATTTACTTACATTTTTCTTAATGTATGAGCAATCCAAGCTAAATTTTCACTAATTAAGGAGTAAAGTTTTATTACTAAATATAAATGTTTTATTTATTTTATTTATTCGAGAGAGATAAAGAGGCAGAAAGAGAGAGAGAAAGGGCATGCCAGGGCCTTCAGCCATTACAAAATAACTCCAGAAGCATGTGCCACCTTGTGCATCTGGCTTACATGGGTCCTGGGTAATAAAACCTGGGTCCTTTGGCTTGCAGGCAAGTGCCTTAACTGCTAAGCTATTGCTCCAGCCCACTAAATATAATTTTTAGAATTAAGACAAATGAGTTGAACAAATGTTAATTATAATACCAATGTTCTCACAGCTTTTCAGAAAAAAAATAAATTGTGATGGTTAAGTTTGTGTCAACTTGATCTATTTAGGAATCCACAGACATTCCTCATAAGTGGATCTCTGAGGTTGCCTCTAGGAAGGATTAACTAAAGAAAGAATCCTTCCCCCAGGGTGAGCCCTTCCCCCAGAGTGGGTGGCCCCTCCCACTGGGGCTGGTTTATCAAAAGAAGCTCTGGGAAGAGAAGTATTCTCTCTTCCCACCTGACTGCCTGCCAGTGCTGCTCTCTGCTCTCTGCTTGGTGCTTGGTGCTTGCTGCTTTCCAGCATGGACTTGAAGAGCAGAGTCTCTCCAGGACGCCTCCAGGCCTTCAGTGCCAGATTGAGATTGCTGAGGCATCCAGCCTCGTGGACTGAGCAACTACCTGGTTCCTTGACTCTTGGGCCTGCAACCTGCTATTGCTGGACTGTTGTAAACTAATCCAATAAATTCCCTTTTAATACAATTCATACTATCAGTTTTGTTCCTCTAGAGAACCCTAACTAATATATAAATGAACTTAAAATTTCACTTATTTTAGTATGCATATTATTGATAGTTACATTCCAGATTCTGTTATAATAGCTATGTATGTAACGGTCTTTATTAGCATGGATTTAATTTCTAGTAAAGAAAAACATATTAAACATATAATACAATAAGTACTGAGTAGGGATGCAATGACAAAATAGCAACATTTTACAAATTCTTAAAGGTCACAATATGCTTTCTATGATTTTCAATTTTGTTATAATTCTTGGCTGATTTTGAGCAAAAGTGAAAATTTATCTGTTTCACATTCTAAAAATAAATATAAATGGAATTTCTTCAGGCTTTTTCAAGGTGGAACATCCCAATTCACTTTTTTTTTTTTTGTTTTTCAATTAAAAACATAGAAACAGCTTCCAGAGCTCATCATTAAACAAGACTTCTATCATCCACCCCCAAGCCTCAGCAAACATTGTGGATGAGGGGGCAGAAAAAATGTAAGGGCTAAGAGATGGGAAGGAACACTGTGAAGCAGTGCCCTCCCCACATAAACCAACTGGTGCATTCCCAATGATTACCAATTTACCCATTGAGGAGGACCCTCAGTGGAATGGGGACAGGGGAGAGAGGACAAAAAAGGATATCCCAAAAAGAATATGACTAATTTGCCATAGGTTCATATATTAAAGTTCTCAATAAAATAAAAGTTATATTTAAAAAAGGAAAAGAAAACCTCAGACAAAAGAAAACAATAAAAACAACCCTAGAAACAACATCCTATATCCTGAAAGACAGGCTAAAAGATTGAACCTTTAGCAGGCCCTTAGAGGGAACAACTGAACCACAGGGTCCTGGAGAGGACATCATGAAGACTAACCTTAATCTTTTCCTGTTTCTCTCTTACTCTCTCCCTCGTCGATCTCTGCTCTCTTTCTCTTTTATATTACTCTTTTTCTTCCTTCTTCTTCCTTGGTGCTGACCTGTAACTCCCAGCATGCATTTAACTTCCACAATGAGCTGTTGATCAGAGAGACCTACAAGGTTTCCCAAAAGAAGACAGATTTCTGTCAGAGTTTTTGATGACCCACCAAAGGTTAATGGTAAGACCCTACTGCTGAAGACACCATATGCTGTTGGTATGGAACATGGAGTGAACTGGCTGGAATCTGGAAGAAGTTCAGTCCCCAGACAGTTAGCTTGTCTAGTGCCAAAGGGTGCTATACAAGTGACTGGGGAAAATGACTGACATCTGTCCAAATAACTCGTAGTCTAAGCTACTCAGCAGTAAACAATCTGACGTGATGCTCAAACAAGTGCAATACTGGTACACAGCAATGGTGGGTTACAACTGCTCTTGAATTGGCTAACTGATCTGCTCAGTGGAAAGGAACCCATAGCTGGAACTGGGAAACAAATCAAAACCATTTTCAAAAAATGATATATCCTGAGGGGAGGAACAGCCTATCCCACCTCACCAGGGCTCCAGCTGAAATCATAGAGTAATGGGGGGAATGAGCAAGAGTGCTGCTTTCTCGGTGAACCTGACACCAGCACAAGGCTGAAGGAGATAAACACAGAGAACATTCAACTCCTACTAAACCAGATATCCAGAGACACAGAGGCTCCCAAGACCTCATCACTGAAGTAGACCTAAAACAAACACAAAATGGCTCAGGGAAATTCATGGACGAGGGGGCAGAAAGATTGTTAGAGCCACAGGTTGGGTCATTATGCACAGAGACATTGCCTCCTCCCCATAACTGTCGGCCACCCCCGTAATGCACAACCCACATTCCCCAATGAGGAGGGCCTCTTCGGAGGGGGGAGGACAGGGAGGAGGCTATCAAAGGCACCAACATGAATGTAAAAGTAAAATAAATTAAAAACAATTAAAAAAAAGAATCTAACAATAACTAGTACAGGAAGACATGTTACAAGTCCTAAAAGCAATGTTCTTATCAACAGATTTAAACCAATTAATATGGCTTAGAAACTTCCAGAAAAAGATAAAGGTGATAGAATAAAGTCTTGGCACCTGCATTTGGAAACATCTTTGATTAGTCTAGATACCTGTGTGGGTACCAATTAACCAGAAGGCTGAAATTCAAACAGTAGAGTTCAAGATCGTTTTTCCTGATAAAGATCATGAGAACATGAGGCTTTGTCCTGGAGCAGAGGACACATGTTAAGAATCAATTTATCTATAAGCAGTGAACTTGAGATACTATAAATGAGACAATTACTTAATGAAAGTCTTCACTGAAACTATACGATTACAAATAAAAGGTATTTTAGATTTTATCTAAATGCTTTAGTTATTTTACCCAATTTTTGGTGACAATTTTAAAGTACCTGTTAGAGCTAAATTTTTGTTCAAAAATCCATTTTAGATTATGAGGCTGTTAACTAGGATAATGTTGAGCTTGAAGTATTCTGTCAACAAGAGCAGGGTATGATGGCAGCATACTAGTCACACCAAAGCAGCCTAGGGAGGGAAATAAACAGAAACACAGCAAAATACACTCTTCTACCAAAAAGTGAAGGTGTATAAGTTATTATCAACCACAGCAGAGACGCAGGGGAGACCAACATCTTTCAGAAAGGAGGATCTTGCCAGAATCTTGCCGAGGCACCAGCACTCCAATTCGCACACCCCCTGGCCTGAGGCACAGAGCAGCAGGAGCAGAAACACATTGAGGGGATTTTCCACTCACATCAGCCTCCTCGCAAAGGCAAGAAACCTAAAGGAGAACACCAGAGCCCAGCTGAACAGCTGCTGAAGGAGAATACAAATGGAACCAGCCGAGCAGCTCCAGTACAACTCCAGGCACCCTGCAAAGTCTTCCATTCCCCATCTGTCTGCCTGGCACTGAGAGAGATCAAGGTGAGCCCTCAGAATTGGTGAGATTGGAAACCATCCAAAAAGGTAACAGGGCCTACTTATACAAAGCCAGATACATAAGCCTGACCTGGAAGTGCTAATATCTCTCTCTCCATGTCAGAAAAAGTTATGTATTACATTTGAATGATATATTCTTGGTTGACTTTACCATTCTCAAATAAGCTTTTATGGGGGGATGACTATTGTTTCCTTTGATGTTTTCTGATTTTAGGGCCTTTGTCTTTTTCTTCTGTCATAATTGGGGGCAGGGAATGACTGCCCCCAGGGTGACTTGGAACCCATTTCAGAGTAGAAATCTCAACCTCCTAGTTGACAAGATTAAGGGTATGGGGCAACAAACACCATTAGGGACTTTGGCTTTACTAGATTATCTGCTTAGTTTAATCCCCTCACCTGTATAAATACTCTGTGCTGGTTTTGATTAAATGTCTATATTGCACAGTTGAATTTTAGAATTTGCCAGTATTTTGTTTCACCCAGTCTATTACAATACTTGAATATCAGGTGAACTCAATGCCTAGGGTCACTTCTGCTGTTTCTCTTGGAGTATAAGAGCTACACCTGGCACCGTAGACTACTACACTGAAGATATATAAAGTCAGATTTACATGGCTAAGAACACTGCAGATAATTAGAAAACACAAGCATCAAATTAACTCCAGATGCAAAAATCTCTACATTATAATACAAGAAACACAAAAAATCAAGAAAATATAATCCCACCAAAAATTATAAATCCACGAGAAATGACCTCCAGTGAGACTGCTTTAGATGAAATGCCTGACAATGATTTCAAAAGAAAAAAAAAAGATTATAACTATGTCCAAAGAAATCGAAGAAGAAATCAAAGGAATCAAAGAAGAAAACAAACTCCTGAAGGAGAACACAGGAAACCAACTTAATGAAATAAGGAGGTCAAAACAGAGTATGAGTAGGGAAATAGAAATAATGAAAAATACCAATCAGAAATACTAAAAATGAAAAACAGAATAAGTCAAATAGGAAACTGTCTAGAAACTCTTACCAGTAGAATGGATCAGGGAGAGGACAGAATAGCTAAACTAGAAGACCAGGTGGCAGATCTAATATAGTCCAACAAAGAGAACGACAAACTAATAGGAAGGAATGAATGGGAATTCCACGATATTTGGGACACTATGAACAGATGAAATGTAAGAATTCAGGCATAGTAGAAGGAGATGGACATACTAATTTATAGTCTCTAATTTCCCTGATGATATCTTTGTATCATAACTTCTTGAATAATGTTTTAAATTGAGGAAGATTTAAGATAATTTACTAATTTTTAATTTATAGAACTATTCAAATATAAGTCAAAATTACCATATCAGCAATATAGACTATGTATGTACACAATACTGTTAGTCACAAAGGCCGCTTTTTTCTTTATAACACTTAAGGAATCCCAAAACAGGCCAGGATAACAACTTGGCATTCTTATTGTAAAATATTTTTCAATGGTTAGTCTGTATACCTCTATATTATTACTCAAATATGAAAATTACCCAAGGAGAGCAAAAAACAGAAATAAGCCTTTGCCTCAGTCCTTGGATTTTCAGCCTTTAGAAGGAATCTGGACTAACAACAGTATTTATCTATATAACCAATTATCTGTAAATCAATTTGATATTATATAAGCATTATATAAATATGAACACATGTATATAACCATATTTATTACACCCGAGTTGGCCCACTCAGATTCTGAAAGTCACTGGTTTCTTAAATTGTATATTTTGAACTATCCATTCTGAAAAGACGTTTAACATTAAAATCCCCAGGAAGCTTATAAAATAGACTTTACATTGGTTACTTGTACATCCATCCTGAAAAAGAAATCCATTCTATTCAATCTAATTAAAGAACCATTAATGTTTATTATAAGTATTTAATATTTTTATTAGCTATGACTATTGAAAAATTAAATACAATTATTGTAAATCCTGTTTTGGAAGGAAAACATCAAAATTTGTTCATTTAGTATTAACCTTTATAGCCTTATGAAAGTTTCATCTGAAAACTCTAATGAATATTATATTACTCAAACAAGTAACATTTAAGATTTTATGAAATATATAGTAAATCTAAAGATAACATTTTTCAGTTAAAACATTAGGACTACTTAAGTATATAAATATGTACATATAAGAATTTTAATATATCATTAAAACATTGACATTCACAGGCATTCACACTTTAAGTTGGTATATCAAAAATATAATGAAAAATTAGGGGCTGGAGAGATGGCTGGCCACAAATTTTATATATTTAGAATTCCATGTCATCATTTTTCCCTTTAAAACAGAAAACAAATGAGCTCATTAAATTTTGTTCCTTCTGCTTTGACTGAGCTTGTCCTATATTTTTCACCCTACTCTAAACTGTACTGTCCCTCCTCATGTTTTACTGTGTGCAGTGTATTACCATAATACTGAACTAATTCTTTGAAGTTCCCCTTCAGGTCTCTGGGTCAGGTGTTCCAGGGTCCTTGTTTGGGTGCCAGCTTCCAGAGCCAGCATGGCTATGACCTGTTAGGGGCAACTCTAGGATTAGAAGGAAAGAAAGATAGACACAAGTAATAAAGTCAAAGAGGAGACTGGGTGGTCTGCAGGCTCTGCTTGAGACACTGCAGCACTGCCTAACCAGTGTTAGTTTATACACAAGCAGAAAAGCTTTTGCAACATAGTTCTTTCATCAATTAAAAAAATAGGATAGGGGAACAAAGTCAGATGGTGTAGGAATGAGGCAGCTGCAGACTATTTTTCTGTGCATACTGTCTTCTGCACAAAGTCAGGTCCATACAGACAGTTCAAGAGGAGGAATTAAGGAGGGGTTGTGCCCTGCTTCAATCTCTGCCAGTTCAGCTGGAGGTAGACATGGCTGTGCCTATGTCAATGGCTCCTACATGTTGTGGCTGTCTACACTGGAGGGAGGGAAGTTACAATTGCTATAACTTCAGTGATGATTTTGTGACCTTCCCATCTTCTAGGGAGTTTTCAATAGCTCCATTACCATTGCTATAGACATTGTATCACAGTGTTTTCTGCTTCAAAGTCACCAGAGTTACCTATCCAAAGCATTCTTTACCTCAAAATGGCTTCATGTTATGCCTACAGGAGAAAGGCCACACAACAAATGCTTATTTGATAATGTATCCCTTTGGAGAAATGATTAGCTAGTGAGGACTCTAATCTCCCCTGTAAATTAATCCATTATTGAATTCACATTTAATGGCATTATTGAATGGTAGTGTAGTCCAGGCATAGGGGCATATTGTATGGCTGGGGAGATGGTTCAGTGACAAAAATCACTTGTTTGCAAAGCCTGCTGGCCTGGGTTCAGTTCTCAAGTACCCATGAAAATGTGGACCCTAAGTGGCACATGCACCTGGCATTCATTTGCAGTGGCAAGAGACCTTGATACATATGTGCGCAGCACACACAAACATACACACACACACACACACACACACACACACACACACACACACGTAAATGTATAGCATTTATTTATAAGCTAAGGACATACAATATTGAACACATGACTTAAATATCTTGTCACCAGCTACTTTGGCTTATGCTCTATTTTGTGGCTGACAGAGTTGAACTATAAAAAAATCTTGGAAAAGTAATTATTGGAATGAATTACGGGAAAGAACTGGGAATTTTTATTATGGACCTTACAAATAACCTTTGTAATATTATTGTTGTAAGAGGCTATATTCCTTACTTATAACATGCTTTAACTTTGAATTACAACTGTGTAATGTTCTTCCTTAAAGTAACATGGTTATGTTTCCTCTGCCTCAGTTTGACTTTGTCCTGAACAGCACAGATGACCAATATTGAAAAATAATGCTTAGTGATGCTGACTGATCTTAATATATGCTCTATGCTCCTTTCCTCAGAGGCCTGGTTGGATTGTCAACTCAGAGAAAACATACAAGCATAAGAAGTACTGATCCATAGCATTGAAGACAACAAGGTCAGTAACTATGGGCCCAGAGATCTCTCAAAGGCAACAGGTGAGCTTAATGTGATTGCTCTTGTGGTCATAGTGTGTGTGTATTCTGGATCAGCAAGTCATATCCTTAAAATTCTTCCTTTAACAAATGTTTAAAGAATGTCCAACGTCGAAAGTTCCTTGCCCTTTGCTCATGAAATGTATTTATTTTCATGTATTACTGGTTTTCACTGTTCAATAAAAGTGCCAATGAGTACCTGTAAGCAAAGTCACAGCCACAGAAACATCAGAGCAACACTGATAGCAAATGCAACATGTTTATTAATGGATTAAACTAAACTTCTCTTCAGTCTGTTTTTTTTTTTTTTTTTTTTTTCCTCAGGCTGCTGCTAGAGACAACTAGCCCATTCCTGAGATTGGGTGTCAACAGATAGATCTCTCATATTTCAGGCTCTGTTCCTAGCAGAATTTTGCCCATTTCTGTATAGGAAAATTTCAGTGGTTAGTTAACCACCTCTTCCATGATATTCCCTGAACCATGGTAGGCCTATTGGCAGTCTGATTTAGTGCTGAGTTCCCTGTAGCTACTAGATATCTATTTTGATTGGTTTTGAGGTATCACTGTGTTGGTCACCATTGCACTGGAGCTGGTTGTCAGGCTAACAGTAAGAGCAGAATTCATGTCACTACTTCCTCTGTAATTTCTCTGGGCCCTAGTAGATGTGTAGAGGTGGCATGTCTAGTGGTGAGCATTGGGTATCTTCTTGTTATATCAAGGCATCTTGGTTTTCCTCTGTTTTCTTTGCCATCTGTAAAATAAAACATGTTCTCCAACAAAGAGTGAGAGCAGCTTGGGTTAAATAGGTATGAAAATTTATTTGAGAGTCATTTTTGTGTGCAAGCCCACTGTTCTCCAGAGAACAGGGGGGCTTCTCTCTGAAGTCTATGAATTTCCAGACAACGGGTTACTAATTTGGTTTCCAGAACCAGATATGAGTTCTCTACTGCTGAGTATGCCTCATATCCCATCAGAGAACAGTTGGTTACTCACAGAGGATGTTTGCCACTATTGCACAAGTTTGTACTTCTTGTTTTGCTGGATGATTTTGTATTCTGTAGGGTCCCCTGCTTATTCATACTGTTAGTGACCATTGTCCTCCAGTGTCTCCAATGAGGTTTCCAACACTATGAGGGATAGCCAGGGAGGGGGGTTGCTACTTTCCTTTTTTGTTTCTAGCAGAGTATTCTGATATCCTATGACAACAGCTTGTGGTGTCTTCAGCAACGGGGTCTTATCTTTTAGCTCTGGCAGGTAATGAAGTGTTTTGGCAATGTGTTGGGGACTATATGGTCTTTCTAGCCATCAGCTAACTTTGGGGGGTAACCAAATTTTAGATCCCCAAATCAATATCTTAATATAATATTTGTGTTGGTTTTATAGGAATTACTAAATAAAATATCATATGATGTGGAACTTAATAGAAATTGAATGTTGTCTAGTAATTGAGGATACAGGCACAAATTTCATGCACTGGCAGGGCCATACTCCTTCTGAGCACACTGATAAAGGATCTATTCTTGTCTTTGTAGCTTCCTTGATTGATAACATGATAACTTGATCTTCATATGCCTACTCTCTCTGTACATATTTGTGTTTATATTTATCCTTTATATGAGGAATTGTTCATAATAGGTTAGGATTCATCCTAATAATCTCATCTCAATTTATTCATCTGAAAATATACTATTCTAAATAAGATCACATTAATGGGCTTTAATATTTTAGGGGGGACATAGTTCAACTTATAATGGTATTCATATTTCTTTACTTTTCTTATTTATTTATTATTATTTTTATTTTAGATACATCACAAAAGGAGAGAGAGACAGATGGTGTGCCAGGGTCAGCTATTGAAATCGAATTCCAGATGCTTGCACCACCTAATGAGCATGTGTGAACTTGCTCTTGGCTCACCTTTGTGTGTCTGGCTTATGTGGAACCTGGAGAGTTGAACATGGGTCCATAGGCTTCACAGGCAAGTGCCTTAACTGCTAAGCCATATCTCCTACACTACTTGTCTCCTTTTTTAATGTTTGATTTATTTGAACAGTGTTCCAATATCCACATATATCATTCGGTTGATCCAGGTATAAAATAAATTATTTTTTGCTCTTGTTTTGTTTTAGTCTATATAATTTGTTCTCTAAAGAAGCCATACTCTTCTATCAATTATCTTCCATTCATAGGTTTCAATAATTGTAAGTACTTAATATCATTTCATATGTTATTTCATACTCTATTACCTATAAAACAGTAAATTGATAATAAGGCTTAATCAGATTTAAATTCAGATTTTGACAAAAATAAGAATTTATTCATAATATTTCCTATTGAGTCTGACACAGAAACATAGAGTATCTAGTTTATTTGTTTATTGTTGTATATTTGTTTGTTTATTTTGGTTTATGTGAAAGGATGAGGAAAGAAGATTGTGAGTTTGTGGCCACCCTGGGCTAAATAGCAAGAAACTGCCTTTAAAAAGATATAGGTGCTATAGGATAGGGCTGAAGAGATGGTACAGCAGTTAACACACTTAGTTGCAAATCCTGATGGCAAGGCTTTATTTCTCAGTGCCCAAATAAAGCCAGATATGCATGCACAGTGGCACATGTGTCTAGAGTTCATTTGCAGTGGCAGGAGGCAATGGAGAGCCCTTTCTCTCTCTCTCTAATAAATAAATAAGTAAATAATAAATAAACTAGTTTGAAAAGCAATAAATTTTTTTTGTTATTAATTTTGGTTTTGATAATATATTTGTTGTGCAAACAAATTTAATCTATTTTACCAATACATCTCTATTGTTTATGGATGAGATATTTATTTTATTTATTTATTAGACACAGAGAGACAGTATGTGTGAGGGAGAGAATAGGCTGGCCAGGGCCTCTGGCAACTGCAAATGAACTCCAGATGCATGCCCCACCTTGTGCATCTGGCTGATGTGGGAACTGGAGAATCAAACCTGGATCCTTAGACATTGCAGGCAAGTGCCTTAACCACTAAGCAATCTCTCCAGCCCCCTATGGGTGAGATCATTTTATGAGTAGACATTAATTTAAATATTACATATGAGCAAAATATATTACTCATGTAGTAATAATTATTTAAGCTAATAAACACATGAGAGAGTTATAATGTCATTTAAATTATGTTTTAACATTTTCCTAATAATATTAAATAATTTGAGCCAAACATTGATGTCCAAAAGATTATCGTTTGAATAACAATATTTACATATTAATATTTCAGATTAATTTCTGGTTTGCATGTCCAACCCTTTATTTGTTTATAGAGCATAGAGATCTAGATGAATTATATAATCAGAATATTAGATTTTATTCAAGTGAATTGATTTTTTTCAATTTATTTATTTATTTATTTATTTGTGTGAGGTAGAAGAAGGGATAGATAGATGATAGATAGATAGATAGATAATAGATAGATTGATTGATTGATAGATGATAGATAAATGAGAGAGAGAAAGAGAGAGAATCAGCATGCCAGGGCCTCCAACCACTGCAAATGAATTCCAAAAGCATGTACCACCTTGTGCATCTGGCTTATGTGGGTCCTGGGGAATTAAACCTGGGTCCTTAGTCTTTTCAAGGAAACACTTTAACTCTTAAGCCATTGCTCCAGTCCCCATATGAAACACTTAACTGTTGAAAAGAAGATAGATATCATGCTCTATGATTATATAAAAATAACACAAAAATAAAAGCAAGGAAAAGAGTTGAAATATGTGTATATATATTAATTTCCTTAGCATGAAGTTACCTTACATTAAAGGAAAAAAATGTCAGTCAAGACATAAGCAAACAATGAACATTATTATTACACATCAATCTTTTTTGTGTGTATGTGTGTATGTATGTATGTATGTATGTGCATTTATGTGTGTAAATGGGTACATATGTGTGAAGATCAATGAACATCCTTTGGTGTCACCACAAAGTATGCTGGGCATCTCCTTTTGATATTAGGTCAGTCAGTAGCTTGAACTTCACCAGTTAGACTGGACTGGTTGCCAGTGAAGCCCAGGGATCTTCCTGTCTCCATCTCCCCATTGCTGGGATTATAGGAATTCATGACCATGACTGGCATTTTTCACAGATTCGTAGAAATTAAGCATGTATCATCATGATTGCAAGGAAATAACTTTACTGACTCAGCTATTTCTTCATCCTATCACCAATGTCTTTAGCTTACCTCTTATTATCTCTCATAGAAGACATTCTAGGTCCCTGCTTTCTACATATTATTACTCATGGCAAATTATAGATGAAAATGACTGAGAGTGTCATTACTGGGCAGATACACCTAAGGTCCAATGATCCACCCTTTCTACTCTCTTTCCCTTCCACTGTGTACCCTCAGGTTTTGTGTAAATATAGTTGTTGCTAAAATAATGGAATCATAAAACCAGAGTCTATGATAGTTCCTCGGCAACTATGATTACCGTAACTTTTCTAATTAGTGTAAGTGGACACATAGTATCACTGGAAAATAGATGTGTATAAATTTCAGTTGCAGATATTGTGGGATGGATTGTTACTGCAATGTAAATACTATTAACCTAAACTGTTTTCCAAAATGATATATAAATATTTTATGTAAAATTAGAATTAAGTCCACAATAAAAATTCCAAATTGTAAATTCTTCATAATAATCATTTTACAGAGTGCAATTTTAGGTTAGGTGATGTAATGTATTTCTTTTTTCATCTTATGTTTTAATATATGTTTATAATCTTATTGTTTACATATGTCTCATATAATTATGTAAGCCCTAGTTTATTTAAAAATATGGCAAAGAGAGCTGGGTGTGGTTGTTCATACCTTTAATCCAAGAACTTGGGAGGCTAAGGTAGGATAATTACTTTGAGTTTAAGGCCACCTTTTGCTACAGAGTGTGTTTAAGATCAGGTTGAGCTGCAGTGAGACCATGCCGACAAACAAAATTTTTCAGATTTTCTTGGAATAATGTGTCTATGTTAAAAGGAATGATGTACAATATATAAAAAAGATGGAAATATATTAAATGCCTATCATAGTATAAAAGAAGAAAATGTAAAATAGTACTACATACTTTGATGCCTCTTGCATAAAAAGTAGGTACATTCACTAGTATTTATATATATATATGAAGTATGTATATGCTTATATTAATTTTTCTGTATTAAAATAACTAGAAAAGGGCTGGGAAAATGGCTTAGTGATTAAGGCACTTGCCTGCAAAGCCAAAGGACCCAGGTTCAATTCCCCAGCACTTACATAAGCCAGATGCACAGGGTAGCATATGTGTCTGGAGTTTGTTTGCAGTGGCTATAGGCTCTGTTGTGCTCATTCTCTCTCTCTCTCTCCCTCCCTCTCTCTCTCTCTCCCTCCCTCTCTCTCTCTGTCTGTCTGTCTCTACCTGCCCTTTCTCTCTTTCTCTCTCTGTCTCTAAAATAAATAAGTAAATAAAAATATTCTAAAAATATAACTGGAAAGATGATACAAATCATGATTTATTATTGGTTGTTTCTAAGGATATGAGATTGGAAGGAAGATGAGGGTTTTTATATTTATTTATTTAGTTAGTTAGTTAGTTAGGTGGTGAAGTTCAAATCCGAGTCCGCACATGCTAGACAAGTGCTCTAGCACTCAGTCATACCCCATCCCTACTTATTATTATACATACTTCCCATCTGTCTTCTATCTTGCTCATATTTTTACAGCAAACATTAAACATTTTAGGAGTTTACAGAACAATTTAAACTTGTCTATTACATTATAAAGTGTTTACAAAAATATTACTAATATTAGTTTAAAGGACTATTATAGAAGACAGGCATTATATGAAATTATTTTTGTTGTTTTCAGAAAATTACAGTCTATTATAAAGATATATTATCTTCTATGTCTTCGTCTTTATTTATTTATTTATTTATTTTACTTTTTAAATTTATATTATTCTGATTTTACATTCATAGTATTGGTTCCATTGTCCTTCTCCCTGTCCTCCCACTTTCAAAGGGACCCTCATCAATGGGGAATGTGGGTCGTGCATTGTGAAGTTAGTCAAGAGTTCTGGGGTATAGACCCCAGTCTCTGTGTCCAAACTCTTCTTTACCCCTCCTTTTTATCATGATAAATGAAGATTACTTTAATTTGTGATCACTTTTCAGCCAAAATATTCTCAAACTCAAAGGTACAGTTATTTGGGAATGGTTATTTATGCCACCAATCAGAATGACCAGCAGCACCATACAATAGGTTTTCCAGAAAAGTGATGAAGTAAAAGCAGTAACACTTGTATTTCTCCTTCCTTGTTTTCAGTATTCAATGTATATGTCCTCATTTCCTGTAGTTTCAGCCATTTATGTCAACAACTGGTTGGTAAGATTATTAGGTCAAGATTATCCAGGAAAAAATAAGGACAGGAAGGAGAGGAAGACTGATATGAAGAAAGAGGGTGGGAAGGAGGGAGAAAGGGAGAAAGAGAGAGAGACAGGGACACAGAGACAGATTGGCTGATATAATTGTTTTCCCATACTGCTACAATGATCAGAAGTCTGTGACTTAAAGTAGTCCATAAAATAAACATGGAAAATAGTTTGATTTGGAAGTGAGTGACATGATTAATCATCATTCTAGTACAGATGGTATTCATTGGCGACAGCAAGGCAGAAAGTAGCTAGCTCTGTGGAATAAATTGGGTGTGTCTTTAACTATAGAACCATCAATTCTTCCTTTTCTACCCTCCCATTGGCTCAGTTAGGTAACTAATGTTTTGAATATTTTATTTTCATATTTAAATATTTGAAAAGGATTTTTGTTTTTAAAAGAATATATATATATGTGTGTGTGTGTGTGTGTGTGTGTGTGTGTGTGTATGTATATGTATAGAAAGAAAGAGAGAAAGAATGCATTTCTGAGAATGGGAGTGTCAGGGCCTCTTGCCACTGTAAACGAACTCCAGGTGCATGTGTCACTTTGTGCTTTACGTTGGTATTGGTACTGAGAAATCAAACCCTGGCCACAGGCTTTACAAGCAAGCACATTTAACTACTGAGCCATTTCTCCAATTTTTCTTTTATTCTTTGAGATTCCAAAACCTGCTTTATTCTGTAGTTTCATGTGAGAATAAAATAATAATATAACAATAAAATTATAGCATATCTCCCATTCCCTCTGTTAAAAAGTAATTACTTTTCTATATACTGACAGTTATCTATAATAAACTTATAAAATAAACTTCATTTTATAAATCAGAAAACTAAAACTCATAAAGATTATAGAGTCTCATTGGCAGAAAATTAATGAAGGAGTGACAAATTTAATTGTGTGTTCACCAAGCCCCAATAATTTCCTACTGCCTCATGGATTTTAATGCTACCATGAAAGGCTAATAAAGATTTCAAAGAGATTGTCTAGCACAATCAGATCAAATGATTTAGCTTATATCTCTTAGTTTCTCTGGATGAAATTTCTATATCTGTGTTATTTATATTAATAGTTAATTTTGGGTAATAGTCACTACAGACTGTTGACCTATCCTCTTCTTAAAAAAGGAGAAATAAATATAGTCATACTATCAAGTTAAGTAGAAAAAAAAGGTACATACAGTGACAGATACTTGTCCATTGTAAAGCTCATTTGTCTCAAGTTCCTAAAGAGCCCGAATATTAGACAGACAAATATCACATAGTTGAGAAATACCACAGACTGACAAAAGCACAGGCTTATTGGTTGGGTTTATAAAGGAGAGAGTCATAAAATCTATTTACCTGTGAAGTACCTGTGGAAAGATCTCTTTTTTTGTTATTTACCCAAAGAACTGCAGTGAGAGCCTAAAGATTACAGGATATGGTGAGCAGATGGCGAGTGTAGGGTGCTTTCCTGAGCTACAGAAGGAATGGTCTGGTGATGAAGATGGAACAAGTCAAGGCCAGGGTGGTGGCACACGCCTTTAATCCCAGCACTCGGGAGGCAGAGGTAGGAGGATCACTGTGAGTTTGAGGCCACCCTGAGACTACATAGTTAATTCCAGGTCAGCTTTGGCCAGACCTCAAACCCAACCTCCCCCCCCCAAAATGGAACAAAAGATGGAACAAGTCAACCACATTAGAGTCATCCACATTCAGGATGGTGACCTTATTGCTAGTCTTGTGGTTCCTGTACCCAAGGAGTAGCATTTCTTCCACAATGTTCATGCCTTCTTTCACCTTCCCAAAGACCACATGTTTACCATCCATCCAATCATTTAGTCTTGGCAGTGCAGATGAAAAATTGGGAACCATTTGTGTTTGGACCAGCATTTACCATACACAAGATCCCAAGACCTATATGCTTCAGGATGAACTTCTCATCCTCAAATTTCTCCCCATAGATGGACTTGCCACCAGTGCTATTATGGTGTGTGAAGTCACCACCCTGGCCCATGAATCCTGGAATAATTCTGTGAAAGCATGACCCCTTATAACCAAATCTTTTCTCTCCAGTACCCAGAGCATGAAAGTTTTCTGCTCTCTTTGGAACTTTGAAAACAGCTCGAAGGAGACAAGGCCCAAGGGCTCAATCACCATCTACAGCAATGTCGAAGAACAAGGTGGCGTTGACTGTAGCTGACAGGAGCCAGCAACCAAGGATGGCATCATCTGTAAAACAGCAGGAGCCTGGCCGTCCACAGCTTTAATATTTGAATGATCTCTTATACTCAGAAAACACATGGTCATTTACAGCTCTTGCTTCTAAAATAGTAGTTTCCATCTTCAGAGGTTTTGGGCATTCCATAATATGACTTGATTGTCAATCTTATATTCTCTCATTCTAACCTCTCATGTTCAAAAAAGATCTCAGCACAGTTTACTTGTATTTATTAAAGGTGCTGATATGCATATTGGCAACATCCCCATCTGTGAAGAACACATACATATGTAAGAAAGAGTGGTAGTATGAGCTGATAAAAACATTGTGGAATTTTCAACTAATGTTATCTGACATGTACAGTAATCCTGAAAAAATGCCAAATTAAGGTAATCACAATAAAATTTTAATTCTAAAATTCTAGCAATATTAAGTAGCATGAAGAAGTACTTGGATAATATATAATGAAAACCTAAAATGATACTATTCAATAAATTACTTTAAGAGGTGATAAATCACCTCCATTAATAATTGAGGTACATCAAACACAACTAGGATCAATTCACAGGGTGACAGCTAACACAAATTTTCCAGGAACAAATTACTACTTGCTTTTTCTATGTACTGGCAAAACACATCTCAAGGTTTTCTAGTTGGCCCACAAGCTTTTGGCCCCTTCCTTGTCTGCCTGCCCACAAGCATATTCCAGCCAAATCTTTCTCTGTGAAATTTTATATATTCTATGAATGAATCATGAATAAAATTTCTAAATGTCACCAAGCAGATTATCATTATGCATCAACATCCTCGAGCTACTTTTTGACAATAAATGTCAGAAGATATTTTTATGGGTTTTAAAACTTATTTGCAATGTGTAATGAGCTTCTTGAAAGACCTATTATTTTATGAGTGAGAACAACTGTCAAATAAATGTATTTGTAATGTCAAGAGTTTCATTATCACATGTCTGCAGGGTAAAGTTTAGGTGCTAAGCTGCTTCATGGTTTATGTCCCTCTGATAGATTTAAAGTATGTGAGATAGCCATTGCAACATTCATTACCTTTTTTCTACCTTTTAAAATTAATAATTTAAATTACATTTCTTATTATCTCATTGTTACTCATCTATTCCATTAAGAAGTCATTACACTATTGAATTTTATAACTTTACAGGCAAGGAAAATATAAGTATTAACCAATAGCTTTGAGTTACTCAGCAATAGCTATGACTTTCAAACTGAGCCAGAAGCAATGTGGATTTTATGTCATTAAAAATCTTTTCATCTTTTTTTTTAAGTTTAACACAGAAGCAAAGATTTCAATTCTTTCTCATAATAATTCATATCCTGGGGATTTTTTCCTATTAGGTAATGAATCTATACTATTACAATTGAATATATAAATAATTCTCATAATCCAAAGGAAAAAAAATATAGCTAACTCAGAACATTTCATAATGAATTGGGTTTTGTCATGGTATTATAAACTGTATTAATGCTAATGAAAGATTTAGAAACTCATTCTCTAAATACTCAATTCTTCATTTTGTATAAATCAGATCAGTTCAATATTTTGATGCCTGAAGTATATAATTTCATTGAAAAATTAGTAAATATAAGACATATGGCTTCTCCTTTGACAAATTATTACAAAATATGGGAAAATATCAATCTACTTAAGTTTTAGAGCTCTTACTTCTATGACATAAATTATAGGATTTTGGGACATTTATTTTTACTAACACAATTATGCAAAATAAGATATTTCATTGCAAAAATTCAAAATCAGAAAGGCATTCAAGTGTAAAAATTATTAAGCCTTCATGTACTTCCCTATACAGATAACTCGATAAGCTGTACATAAGGTTATATACTTTAGGATATTGCAATACTTCAACGTTAAATGGTGCAATGCTATCCATTCAAAATTTTCCTAGTTTATCTATGTTATCTTCTGACATCAAATTTTTAAAAATGAAAACACAATCCAACTCTTTTGTTACAATGCTTCATAATATATTGGATAAGCCTAATGGTTGTTTTGTATTTTATAGAACCATCAGTACAAAAAACATAGTGTAATTAGTATACTGAGGCATTTAAAGCATTCCTGAATACAAACCTATGGACCCAGTTTTTTACTGTCAATGTAAACAATGTTCTGTCTTAGACAAGGAATAATAAATGTAAAGGTGAAAATATAAAATCAATCTTTTTATGGCTGACTGCTGAAAGAGATTTATATCAAATGAAGCCAAAGGACACACATACACACACACAATTATGCATATGCATATGAAAAGTACTGCTTTACAACCCAGCTCAATGAAGAGTCAGTAATTTATAGATTAAATTCTATTATTCATACATAGATACATTTAACATTATACTAGTAGCCAGTCAACATAGTCCTAATTTGTGAAAACAAATGTTTTATAAGGTATTGGTCACATTTCAGAGGTATTCAGGAATATTTTAAAATTTTTAGTTAATTTTATCAATTATCAAATTAATTTAATCCCTCAATCTTGTGAGAATTAAGATGCATTTCATACCATTCTGAGCATGTGTATAAAGGCACTATATAAATATAAATTATATAAAAATTACAGTTGAAATAGCAAGTAAGAAGAAAATATGAGAGAAATATGGAGACTATAAATTTCTACTATGATGTATTATTTTTAGTAGATTATCTATTCCAGTCTTTTTATGGTTTTATTATTTTCAGTAAACTATCCATTAGAGCCTTCTGAGTCCTGGGATTAAGCATGTGCACCACCACACCTGACTTATTCTTTCTTATTGATTAATAAAAAATAACAAAATATCATGAAACCTAGCATTTAAAAATTTTATTCTTAAAAAATGTGATCAAACAAACTTGGTTACTAAAATCATTTAAATAATCACTTTAATCCTAGGTGCCAATTGGAGTATTTATAACCTCTTTGACAATGATACTGCTTTAATTGTATTTATCATCACCTAAACAAAGTAAGCAAGTAAAAATGGAGTCATATTTCTTCTTTTTTCTACCATTATAAGTTTCCTCAACTTTGGGTTTGCTATTAATTATGGGGAGAGGCTCAGTCAGTAAAGTGCTTGCTGTGCAAACATGAGGACCTAGGTTCTGTATCCCAGTAAACACACAAAAAAATGTGTGCCATGGGATGTGCCTATAGTCCAGCACTAGGAATTAGAGACAGGGGACCCATGGGATAGTTTGAATGTAAGTGTTCCTCATATTCTCAGGTATTATTGATGAAATTGCCAACTTTGTCTCCAGCAGGAGGATCCCTGCTGGAGGAAGTGTCACTGGCAGTTGATCTCAAGTCTAGTCTACTGTGTGTTCAGAGCCAACTTGAACTCTGGCTGTTTGTTATCTCTCTGCTATGGATATGTGATGTAGTATGCCAGCTTCCTCCACTATGATGATGATGCTTCCCCTTGAAATTGTAAGCCTGAAATAAATTATTTTTCCTATAAGTTGCTTCTGCTTGGGTGCTTGTCCCAAAATAAGGGACAAATAAGGTAGAGTGTGATAAAGAAAGATACCAGATGCTAACCTCTGGTCTCTAAAAGCACATATACACACATGTGTACATACCCACACACACACATGCACATCACACAAATATACAAACAAGGAAAATCATAAGTTATATCACTGCTGAGGAAGAATGGGTAAAACATGGCCAGAAGACTATTCTAATTAGTTTTGTGTATCTGATTCAGAACTTCCTAACAGTAGGTTTAATACATTGCTTCATCAGAGTTTATGGTTCTGTATACTGAGAAGCTTGGACAGCTGATGCAGCAGTCAGAAAATGCTTACTGGCAGTTAGTAGCTGGGAACACCTTGAGGACTCTGCACACTTTTGAAAGATGATGACATGTTGGTACAAGCTGACAGGTCAGGCTTCAGCAGCGAGCCATTTGACTCTCTCTCTCTCTTATTCTCTCTCTCACTCACTCACTCACTCACTCATTCGCTCTCTCTCTCACACACACACTCTCTCATTCATTCTCTCTCTTTTTTTTTTTCATACTCTTTTTCTCCTTTTCTTTCATTCTCGCTTCTCTCTGGTTTTTCTCTCGCTCACTCGCTCGTTAGCTCTCTCTCTTGCTCGCTTGCTCTGCTGCTTCTTGCCACAAAACCTCAGTCATTTATTTTTCTCATGCAAGAAAGTAGGATTCAAAAGGAAAAAGGCAAAAACAAAACTGTGTCCAAATTTGACACGCATGCATAATCTTTGAAATTACAAGTACATAATAATATTTCCAGGAAAGTTAGCCCAATCCCTTACAATCTTTATGAGCAAGCACTATTAACCATTAGCTGTGAAAAACATCTTTAAAATTACAAATATGGAAAAGTTAACCCCATCCCTTACAATCTTTATAATCAAGCACTGTTAACCATTAACTGTGAAAAAAAACCTTTGAAAAACACCTTGACCAATTCTTTTTTGAATAATGGGGCACTAGTTCCTTGAGGTTTCTTTTTCATTCATTGTTAAATGTTGATCCTATTTTCAGTTGCAAGTTAACAAAGGTGAGGGACAGATAGGCTACAACAAACAGGTGCCTATTTTTCAATTATAGTTAACTCAGTAAGTCTTTTTCCTTTCTGCAAGCAATACTTTATAACTTAATCATTACATCCAACTTGCACTTACTAAGCATATGCCTGCATTAAATCTTTATGAAGTTGTATTTTCTCATCTTTTGATAAGCAGTCATAGGGTCTCAAATCCCTAACAGCTAAATAATAAAACCTAACTCATCAGCCCATTGTCCTCTGTAGTCTCTCCTGTCCCAGATCCTAAGTCCCACTCTCCCACTCTTAGGGTCACACTGATATTGACCACCTGGAGGAAGCAAGCTTTTAGGATCAAATCTACACCCCTCACGAGTAGCCTGAGGGGGCTCCCACCATTTATTGTTGTGGTAATAAACCCATTGTTTTTCATTACATTTTTTGTTTGATCTAGGAACACATCTCCTATTGCCTGCATAGTACTCTTCCACAAAATCTCCTCATCAGAAGCTGGTAGTACATCTAACTCCAGGGGGTCATGGCTGCCTGCAGATCATTCACAGAAGAGAAAAAACAAGCCAAGATAAGGAGAGAAACCAGAAAGATCAAGGCAACAAACATGAGCTGTACAGCTGAAAGAAGTAGATGTCCTTGCCAAGCTAAATGAGCCAGAGGAGACCACGGGGTCGGATCCGTGTCAAGAGATGCACTGGGTCTCGACTCAGGCTTTTCGGAGCATGCCGTCCCTGGCAGGATTCTACTCAGCTGTTAGAAAAAAAGACAATAAAATTTGTAGAAAAATAGTTGAACATGGAACAGATCATACTCAGTGAACTCACACAGTCATAGAAAGACAATTGCCCTGTGGTCTCATTCATTTGCAGCTCCTAACCTGGATCAGCCTGAGATGCTGACATATCTAATTGGCATCTAGAGGCCTGGATAATAGGGAGGATAGGGCTTGAGGAGAGAGTAAAGGTTGAGGGTAACACAAAACTGAACCCAAATAGAACTGGTACCATAGAATCCTTTATTCTGTAAGATAGATTAAAAGGTTAAACCTCCAACAGGACCTTAGGGGGAGCCCCTGAATTGAAGGGCCCTGGAGAAGGTGAGATGAAGCCTAACCTTAAATTTCTCCTGTTTCTCTTTTTTCTTTCTTTCTTTTCCATTTTTCTTTTCCCTTGACACTGGCGTGCAATTCCAAATACCAGGATGCAGTTAACACACAGAATGAGCTGTTGATCAGAGAAACCTATAACAATTCCCAAAATGAGACAGACTTTTCTCAGAGCACTTTATTACCCACCAGAGGTTAATGGTAATACCCTCCTGCAGAAGACACCATATGCTGTCCATATGGAACATGAAGAAACCTGGCTGGGATCCGAAAGAGCCAGTCCCCAGACAGTTAGCTGGTCTAGTGCTAGAAGGTGCTACATGAGCTACTCAGGAAAAGTGACCAACATCTGTCTGAACAACATTAAGTCTAAAATACTCAGAAGCAAACAACCTGATGTGATGCTCACACAAATGCAATAGTGGCACAGAGCCATGGTGGGTAACCAACTGCTCTTGGATTAGCTAACAGTGGAAAGGAAACCATATCTGGAACTGGAAACAAGTCAGAACCACATCCAGATAATGAGTTTGCTTTCCAATATCAAGCTCCCACTAATCTTGGGCTACAAGAGGATCTATACCCATTAAATTCTCTCTAAACTAATAAGGGTTATCCCATTTAACCTGTGCTGACTTCACTCTGCATTGGAGAATCTGCTTCTCTTTTTCAGACAGAAGTGGAACCTGAGCAGAGAAATGACCCATTGCACTTCACCAGGGCCCCAGATGAATCCATGGAAGAATTGGGGAAATGAGCAAGAGTGCTGCTTTATAGGTGAAACTGATATTAGCACAAGGGTGAAGAAGATAGACACTTAGGACACTCAACACCTACCAAACCAGAGATCCAGAGACTCCTAAGAGTCCATCACTGGACATAAAATGCTCCCAATATGGCTCAGGGAATTTTGAGGAAGAGAGGTTGGAAATATTGTTAGAGCCACAAGTTGGGACATTATGCACAGAGACATTGCCTATTCCCCATAACTGACCACTGATCCCACAATGCATGATTCACAATCCCCATGGGGATGACCTGCATCCACAACAAGGAGGGTCCCTATGGGGGGGCAGGGATGAGGGAAACAATGGTACCAACATGCATTGTTTACATGGTATGTCCATAACTAAATAAAGAAAAAATATATATATAAGAACATTGGTCTTGATTTTGTATATATTATATATTTTATGTCATACATAATCATCATTTTACATAGAGATTATATGTATTTTCATAATATACAAATATATTTATGTGTATATAATTTAAATTACTCACTGAAGATATACCATCCCTGGCACTGAACTTGTTCTAGTAATAGTCTATGGGTTTCTGGGTGTGCCACTATCCAAAAAAGTAGATTTTATCATGTGGATTATTCACAATATCCTCGATTTTGATTACCCCTCCCCCCACATGCCTTTTACTCAATGTCTTCCCCTGGCTTTTGATTCCATCCCTTTTTCTCCCCCGGCAGGTACATGCCTTTTACGAGAAGACAGGTGTCGGCAAAACCTCCCCAAATCACCGGGAAAAGAAAACCACATTGAGTCCCGTCTAAAGCGAAACTCGCTTTTATTGTCAGGGGAGATATTTATGTACTTTGAGGAAGGGGGTGGGAAGAGGGGATGAGAGAAAGGTATAAGGGCCAATATACTTTGAGGAAGGGGGCTATTTGAAAAGGGGATGAGAGAAAGGTATAAGGGCCAACAGTATTTCATCACGTCAGCCAGCTGGGTGGAAGTTTCAGCTTAGGTGCTGAGTCAAGGGCCGACTCCTCCCTCCTCCCACTCATAGCCCTTTATGAGCATACTGGCCTCTGATACCAATTTTTACACCAACTCACACACAAGTCTGAACATTTTTAACTAGGATCCACATATGAGAGAAAACACGCAACTTGGGTTTCTGGGCCTGGGTTGCCTCATTTAGTATAATCCTTTCCAGATCCATCCATTTCCCTGAAACTTTCATAATTTCATTTTTCTTTATCACTGTATATAATTCCATTGTGTAACTGTTCCACATCTTTATTATTCATTCATCTGTTGATGGACATCTAGGCCAGTTACATTTCCTAACTATGGTGAATAGAGCAGCAGTAAACATGGTTGTGCAAGTATCTCTAAGGTAGTGAGAAGAGTCCTTAGGATATATGCCTAGGAGAGCTATAACTTAGGCAGGGTTATAGATATAATAACCTTAGGAGAGAATTAAATATTAACGAGTCAATTTTAACCTTAAGATTTAAGTAAAAGTTTGACAAGTAGAGGAACCTAGCTAACTTGGCTGGGTACTCTAAATTCAGTCTTTTGTGACCATTATTATGAACAGATTAGCATCAGTGAGTTAAAGTTAAGTTTACAACCTGAATACCATAGCAACCTGCTACCAGACAGGGCCATACTTTGTTAGTCTGATGTAAGCTATAGGATAATTGTCATTTTATATGTCAAGAAGTCTGTAATCTTATTAAGTACTTTGTCTTTAACCTTCTGTTTAAGCTTCAAACATCCAACATTTAAAGTTTCCTCTCCAGTTTATCATTAGTCAGGTCATCTCATAAGTACCAACAAAATGTTTTATTGTCCATGCTTTCCATAAGACTTTTAAAATGACCATTTAAGTTTTTTTTTTTTTTTTTTTTAACTTTTTTGCTGATTTTTATTTATTTGAGAGCAACAGACAGAAAGAGATAGAGATAGATAGAGAGAGAGAGAGAGAGAGAGAGAGAGAGAGAAAGAGAGAGAATGGGCATGCCAGGGCCTCTAGCCACTGCAAACAAACTCCAGATGCATGTGCCCCCTTGTGCATCTGGCTTACATGGGTACTGGGGAATTGAGCCTCGAATTGGGGTCCTTAGGCTTCACAGGCAAGCACTTAACCACTAAGCCATCTCTCCAGCCCTTAATTTTTTTTTTCTGCAAAAGGCCTTTTGAAATAATTTTTTTAATGAAAGAGTAGACCAGATTTGACATATACTATTTACCCAAAATAAACATATAGATTTTATCATTTATTGATTTTGGAACTTTGTGTCTTACAACTTTCCTGAAACAAACTTTTAAAAAAAATATGAAAGCAGATTAGAACACTATCAGAAATTTTAGAAATTTTCTTGCAAACTCAGTATCAAGTACTTCTAAATTAAAACATAAATCTTGAGGTTGTTGCCTGTTAGTACTTCCATAGAAGCATAAAAAGATAAAGTAAACATAAAGATGTTACAAATTGTTACAAGAAGTCCCCATCTGTTCACAGAGACTTGGCATTATCATGCTGGGGCCAGGATCCTGTGATTTCCTGTGCCTGCAGCCCCCTGACTCTGCAAAGCAAAGAAGCTAAGAAAAAACCATTAGGGATTTTCCTGGGGTAGTATAAACCACAGAGAGATCTGTGTCTTGTCTCCCCGCCCAACAATGAGATTAGTGTTAGGTTTCCCCTGTTAATCCCAGGGTCACCTGGCAATCTACAGATCAAGCCCTTCAGGGGAAAGCAGTAAACAACACGGGTACATCACCCTGCACTAGCCCAGAACTTAAATTATTTTTTATCTGCTTTTTGTCCCTGGGGAATACAGTGGGACAGAATAACTCCCCAATTACTTTCAGTGATTCTTCTGGGGGACACTCAACAGTAAAAGTTGGGCATACCATCTAGTACAGTGGGCTTGGTAGAGAACATACCCCACAATGAAATGGCACTGTTCAGAACAGAAATCATTCTACAGCCTTAGGGCTGTGAGCCACATATATACTCACATGCACACATTCATTTCAAGTATACTTTTCATATAGACTCCAGACAACCATTTACCTTTCACACGTTAATTCATGCATTCAGAAGCTATGCATTTTTATTTTAAATTTCTATTCTTTTTACAACTCCAGGGACAAAAACCAAACCTTGTTAGTGGGAGCATGGAGGTCATACACACAGAGTGAAAAATTTCAAACCATTTGCCCGTATGTTGACAGAAATTTTCTAAATCAGTGAGAATTTTGAAATCAAAAGTGCCATGTTCAGGTCATTTGGACCCATTATCTAGTTTATATTGTGGCCAGGCAGAGTTGCAAAGAAAGATCAGACAACAAAGTTTCATGTCATCCAAGAGTTGTAGAGGCTTTAAGTTTTTAAGGAGACAGGAAAAGAGAAAAAAAAAGGGGGGGGGTTGGACAAAGGAAGCAGAGCTTATGAGCGTTTTACACAGAATACCAATATAACCCCCTGGCCCATTAGGGTGAACGGGGCCTTCACTTCTCACGTGGGCAGAGTCCAAACAGGTCGCACTGTCAGCTTTTTAGCCTGTTAGAGGGCAAGGTGGGCACCTGTGCTCCTGATGGCAAAAGTAGCTGGCAGTGAAAGATGATACCTCATAGGGGAGAGGGAGAGTGTCCTATGATGGTGCAACCGAACCAAAAGGCACCCCTTAGGGTACAGCAGATCAGAGAATGAGAGACCTGAGGTGTGAAGAATGTGTTTTTCTTGAGACCTGGGTTTGGAGCCAAGAAGAGGGTGAGGGGAGTAGCCTGGCATGCTGGCATGGTTTCCACCAGGAGGGACTAACCAGGAGAGCAGGCCAACCCAAGAGGGACACTTACAGAGAAGGAGGGAAGAAGAACAAGGCCCAATGTGAAAGCCATTATCAAGCAGAAATGATCTGAAGCCTTCAGAAGGTAAATCACAGCTCAGTTGACTGGTCAGGGGAAAGAAAGTCTGGCCTCCCAGGAGGGCAACTGGAAGCCTCCTAGCCAAGTCAGGGCACCAGATATAAGGTTTGTGACCAAGACCACGCAGACCATTCTGAGGCAAAGATGAAATCTTTTATTTGGGAAAAGCACGAGCTGCCAGGACTGACTGTCAAGAGCAGAGCACAGCCAACCTGAGTTTCTCAGGTAGTGGCCTTTGAAGGGAAAAGAACTCCTTTGTTCTTTACCTTAGCCATTTCAAATAGCTAGGATGTGAGACCAGAACAGTGACCAGGCAACTTATGAGATAAGGGGGCAGGAAACCATGACCTGGGGGCATTTTTAGGCAAGGAAAGGATAATGGCTGGGTGGCTTCTTGAGGAATGCGCATAATTCACTTCCTTATGTCTCTCACCATCCTGCTGTCCTTGGTGAATCCATTTTGGGAGCCTGCCCGACCTAACACCCAAAAGTCCCTAAATTGGTATTTTCTAATGCATGAATTTCTTTTGTTTTTATCTTTCAAAGCTTTCTTCATTAATGCTTTTTCCCCTTAAAAAGTACTTAAATAAAGAGTAACTTTCTAAAATATATGTAAATTTTAATTTATAGCCTATAGCATATAGAAATGTATTAGGTAATAAAAGCACAAAGGAGGTGAATGGGAATAAAACTGCATTGGAACCAGAAAATGTCTCTAGATGGCAACTTAAATGTATAAAGAAATGTAAAATGGCAAAGTTTAAAATGGCTGAAAGAAAAATTAATGTGACATAACAAAATTATGAATATATATTCACTCTCTTTTCATCTGTAAGCTTGTTTAAAATAGAAAATTATGGGGATGGAGAAATGGCTTAGTGTTTAAGTTGCTTGCCTGAAAAGCCAAAGGACCCAGGTTTGATTCCCCAGAACCCACATAAACCAGATGCACAAGGGGGTGCACACATCTGAAGTTTGTTTTCAGTTTGCTGGAGGCCCTGTAATGCCCATTCTCTCTCTCTCTCCCTCCCTATTTTTTTCTCTCAAATGAATAAAGAAAAATAAAATATTTTAAAATATAAAATTACATAAATTAGATGGATATAGTCCCTCTTTTCATCCAAAATTAGTGGAAGAGACATTAGAGAGCATAATCTTTGTCTCCATAGGATTATGACCTGGTTCCCAGTTCAAGATATTAGTTTCTTACCACTGAGTGGATCTCTTAGTCAATCAGAATGTCATTGGTTACTCACCAAGGCTGTGTGCCACTATTGCACTTGTGTGTACATCTTGTCAGGGTGTTTGCTTCTGAGTAAATTAGACCCCTATTTGCTTGTACAGCCATTATTCACTTTCTGCCTGTAGCTCATGTAGCACTTTCCAGCACTAGACTTAGCACCAGGGTGAAGGAGATAGACCCTGTGAATATTCAACACCTACCAAAGCAGAGATCCACAGGCTCCTAAAAGCCCATCACTGAAGTAGACTTAAAAAACACCCAACATGCCTCAGGAAATTTTTCACAGTGGGAGGGGAGATTGTTAGAGCCACAAGTTGGGACATCATGCCCAGAGGCACTGCCTCTCCCAAAGTCCCACAATGCATAACCCACAACCCTATGGGGAAATCCTGCTTCCCCACTAAGGAGGGTCCCCAGCAGAATGGGGGCAGGGATGAGGGAAAGAATCGTACCAACATGTGATGTATTCATACTTAGTATGTCCATAATTAATAAAAAATAATAGTTTGAAGAAAGAAAAAACTTCATAATTTAGTAAGTATAGCAATGTATTCTTGGTTCCATATCACATATAGATGTGATACAGATATTGTATACAAAGCATATCATATAAATAGATAACTGGAATACAGTTAATATTTGGGCAATTTTCTATATTTCTCTAGAATTCAGAATGTACTGGAAATAGAAAATGATAAAAATTTAGATATTAAAGTATAAAGTGAAAATTCAGAAAAGCAATCAAAAGAGTTAAACATTATTAAAATAATTAAAATATTAGAACATATTCACCTAGGTCAAAAAGGAAGGCAATATTGAGGATGAGAGGGTAAAAGCAACAGACACAAAGAAATCACATTGCAAAATATCAGACATAAGTCCATATATCTATAATAACACTGAAGAAAATGATCATTACAATTGATAAAATAAGGCCTATATACATGTTATAATTTTATAAAACAATTATAGCAGCATCACATCAAGGAATTATGGCCAGGAGTAGTAGAGCATGCCTTTAATCCCAGCACTCAGGAGGCAGAGTTAGGAGGATAACTGTGAGTTCGAGGCTAGCTTGAGAGAACATAGTGAATCCAGGTCAGTCTGGTCTAGAGTGAGACCCTACCTCAAAAAAAGAAATTTTAAGGAAAAGTATGATCATCTTAATAGATGTGAAAAAACCTATGGCTATTTTATACCTTGTGTTATCTACTATTCACCAGTGTATCAACAATGATAAATAATACTTATGAAATCTTCATAGCTAGAATTATAAATTATGATGAAAGGTTGAATGTTTACTCACTAGTAAAAATTAGGTGACCTATGCAGGAAATAGAAATGCAGTAGCAAAATTATGTGATTCTATTCAAAAATAACATTATTATGCATAGAGAGTGCTTATAATTTCATTAAAATTTACTAGAATTGAATATGTGGTATGTTGTTGGATTGGAAAATTTAATAATTTTAGGAAAGTGGTATTTTCCAAACAAAATTTGAATGCTCAGTGGAATGTATTGCCTTATGTGCAGTTTATTTATCTTTGACAGAAATGTCAAATACTTCAACAGGAAACATGTCTACAGGAATTTCCAATGGAAAAAAAAAATGACCTGTACCCCTGACTTACATAATATACATTTTCAAATAGATCAAAGAAATAAATGCAAATACCATAAACATGAAACTTAAAAAAACATAGGTACTTTTTTTACTTTTTAATTTATTGATTTCATAATAAAAAGTTTGCACACATAGACACCCTCTCCTGAGCTCCAATTCTGCTTAGAGTCTTTGGTGGGATTATTGGTATTCATTGTGGAGACCAAGTGTGTTAAGTCAGTCTCTGCAGGGATGGGGGAAACATGGTGTTGCTTTTCCCATCCCTCCTGAGGCTCTTAAAATCTTCCACCCCCTTTTCCATGATGTTCTGTAAGCATTGGTGGGCAAGATAGAGATATAATTTAGGGTTTCTTTCTCTGTAGACTCTGGATCTCTATTTTTATGAGGATTCAGTTACTACATTGTTGACATTTCCGTGGAACTGGACTTCAGGCTTACCATGAGTGTGGTATTCATGTCACTGCTTTGCCTGTAATGATTTCTGTGCTCAGGCAGATGAGGTAAAAGTGATCCATCTCCTGGTAGACAGGTGGCTCTCTCTTTTTGATGTATTAATGTATTCTTGTTCTCACTTCTTTTCTCCTCCATCTGTAAAATAGAACAGAGTCTCCAATCAAAAGTAAGAACAGTTTGAATAAAAGAGGATAAGCTTGATCATTACAAAAATATATTGATATGTGTATTCATTCTTCTTACTTAGAGAGCAGTGGAGGTTCTCTCTAGATCCTATTGGTTTCCTATTCTAGGGAATCTGGCTTGGTTCCCAGAGGCAGATAGGAGTTCTCCCCTATTGAGTGGGTCTCATGTTCAATTTATGAACAGTTGGTTACCTACATCGGCTGTGTGCCACTATTGCACAGGTGTGTACTTTCTTGCTTAGCTGGTTGATTTTCTAACTGGCAACCTGCTTAATCAATCAGTTGCAAACTATTATTCTCCAGCCACAATCATCACACTTTACAACATTATGAGGGCTAGCTGGAAGGGAACTGGAACTGGATTCCCTCTCAGTTATAGGTACAAATTTTTTGTGATTTTGTTTTAAGGCAATAGTTTCTTTAATACAACATCATAATCACAAAGCACAAATAAAAAGAAGGGTAAATTGGACTTTATCAAAAAAATTGTAATCAAAAGACACTATAAAGTTAAAAGATTTATATATTTTGCATCATATATATATATATATATATATATAGAGAGAGAGAGAGAGAGAGAGAGAGAGAGAGAGAGAGAGAGAGAGAAATTGTCTTCTCAATTAATAGAACAAGTGAGCCACTTGATCTCCTTTCACACTAAAGCAGTCATAATGTAAAAACAAAAATAAGTGTTTTTTTAATTTTATTATTATTATTTTATTTATTTTTGGAGAGAGACAGAGAGAGAGAGAGGGAGAGGGAGACAGAGAATGGGTGCGACAGCAGTCTCAGCTACTGTGAACGAAATCCAGATGTGTGCACCCCCTGGTGGGCAAGTGCGGCATTGCGCCCTTGTGTCACTGCATCTGGCTAAACGTGGGGCCTGGAGATTGGAACCGGGTTCTTAGGCTTAGCAGGCAGGCACCTTAACCGCTAAGCCATCTTTCCAGCCCAAAAATAAGTGTTTTGACATGTGGAAAAATAGAATTTCTTACACTATGCTTGTATGTATATATAATTATGCATTACATTGATTTTAAGAAAGAAAAGTGAATCCCTGTACATTTCCTTTTAATTTACATGTAAAGGACAGAGACTTCATAGTGTTTATTTTAAGAAGGGGAGAATTTGGAGTTGGTGCTTAGCACATGTTGTCTTTGTTAATTTACACAGGGATAACTTCCATATAAAACCACCCAAGAATAATTCCAAGGCAATGCTATTTTGCCAATGATAGAATTGAATAATTGAAAGATGATTGTTGTTTTTAGTAAACTAAAACCTCAGAAAAATTATTTTCCTTGAAACCTATGAGAAAGAATTAATTTTAAGTGTTGCTAAAATACAATGTCAATGCCTGTCATACTTGACTAACTCATATTAATCTAAAAATATAAAGCATTATTATTAAAATAATTGCATATGTAAAAAAGACAATAATTCTGTCTACAAAAGGCATTTATTAAGTTTTATTCACTTCTAATTAACAATGAGAAATTACATGTTCAACAAAGTTAATGGAATAGTTCTAAGAGTAAGTAAAATAAAAAAATGTTTTATTGAACATGAATGGATTATTTATTGAATTGAGTAGATGGTAGGATAAAAGAAGAAGAGAAATAGGTCATTATTTGGTGAGAAGATAGACAATGTAAAGAAGATTATGGTAATAAGTAAACATGTAGCCTAAAATACAGCTCAATTTTCATCAGTGTATAAACAAAAGATAATAAGTATCAGATTGGAAATCTGCCTTAAGTACAGGATTTATTTAATTACCTTCTATGATACATGTATTACTTATGCTTCCAGGGAATATTGGATAAAAGAGTGATTTACCTTTGTGATGAAAGAACTAAAGGAAAAGAAGCAGACAAAATTAACACAAAATATAGAAATAGTTAGGAAACTGGACATACCCTGTAAAGGAGAGTGATCCTTGTAAGGTCCATATAAATGAGGTGAGCCTTGAGCTTGTCTAAATTGATTGCCTTGGGAGAATTTGCAGTTCAAAGCACAAGGAAGGTAAGTGAATACAACTGAACCTGACAGACTTCCTGATTTTTAGGAGACAGTGATAAAATCTGGGAAGACAAAAGTTGATAGAATTCATGACAGAATGGAGGCAGCTACATGGGGAAATAACTGCAGCAAGTTTTTAGTGGGCCACCCTTGAATATTCATCCATGTACTGATCAATAAGTGTATGTACAGAAAATTACTAGGGCTTAGTATAACATTAAAAAGTCAAATGCAAACAAGCAAAAATAATTTTAAAATTGAAATAGTATGGACCAACTTTATGCACTGTAATATGCATGAAATTAGAGTCCCTAAAGGACAGGGGAGACATACAATTGGTGATTAGAATTTTGCTAATTTTCATAAAAGTTTTAAACTCATGAACCCAAGATATTCAGTAATCCTCCCCAAATAAGAAACATGGAGAAAACAAACCAAGTCATATCATATTAAAATTCTTCAAAGTCAAGTGAAAAAGCAAAACTAATCAACCTTGAGAAAATAAAATCACATTTTAAAAACAACAACAAAGTAAATATGATGGCATTTCTTCTTATCAGAATCTTGGCAATTTAGAATACAGCAATGTATTTAAAATGCATAGCAATCCTGCCAGAAGGAGTAAAATGAAATCAGGGTTCAATATGCATCTATACAAAAACTGTAAGCCACAAAATGGAAACTCTATGTGTAAGTATAAAATATATTTGCATATCATTTAAATTTATTTGACAGAAGATATGTTGTTCAAAAAAAACATTAGCAATATAATGTTATATATATATGAATGAGAGGGGAGAGAGGGGAAGAAAATCACATGACATAGTAACATAATGCCCTGAAGGACAGAAATACATATATAATATTTTTTAAAATTTCTTATATTACAGTGAAGTGGATATCATTTGAAGATAAATCTTGGTAAGGTAAACTGGACACTGTAAACAATCAAACATAAAAATATTCAAATAATTAAAGAGCTATGTTTCATATACTAACAAAGGAGACAAAATATTAAAATATTCAATTGAAAAGAAAACAGAAAAGCTAAAACTAGGGGGAAATATCAAAACACATAAGTAGAAAAAAGACAGAATACAAGCTCTAACTACACAAAACTGTGAGGCACTGTTGTAGTCAGCTCCATAATGTAGGGATGAACATCAAAACCATACCTGAGTCTATGGGGCCATATATTCAAATAACCACAGATCCCAAGATTAGAAATTACCTGGGTGTTATGCTGTTCATCCATCTTTTCCTTATATGCCCCAGCATCCCCTACTACTTTGTGTTTACCCTGACACCCTGTATGCCCATACCTTGCTCACCTAGGCAAGCCACACTACAGCTACCACCATTCTGTGTGCAAGCTCCTGCTCCACAAGCCCTTTCCTGATTTCTCAAGAATGCACATCACTGTCACCACTGTGTGTGACTTTATTGCTCCACAATCACTCTCCTGCTCAATGTATCCTTCCCCTCCACATACCCCTCCCCAGTCTATACTATGTACCATGCAGCAGCACCACATGTGAGCTCACAACCTCCCACTCTGCACATACGCTTCTCATCTGTGCCAGCATCACTGCCCCATTAAGTCTAGCAATACCTTCCGGCAATGTTTGCACCTACTGTGTGTGAGTCTTGAACTTTTTAACCAATGGAATATCTCCAATTGGGAAAATGCCAATGCAAAATGAGTTACACAAATTAGTTAGGGTAGTATGCCCTCATGAAGAATGCCCATTCCCATAGTTCAAGTCTCCCAAGAGAGCTCCTTAGAGGAAATTCTAGACAATGAATTCAAAAGCATGATCATGATAAATATGTACAAAAAAACTTGAAGAGGACATGAATAAAGACATGAATGAAATCCAAATGAGCACAAACAACTGAAAGCACTCAATAAACACCTGGATGAATTCAAAGAGGACACAAACAAATGCTTTAATAAATTCCAAGAACACAAAGCTATAGGAAATGAGGAATTCAAACGTGGATATGAAAATGGAATTCGGTGACTAGATAGAAATTCTAAAATAATTGAAATGAAAAATTCAATGTCAAATCAAAAGCTCTGTGGAAAGTCTCAACAATAGAATTAACCATGTGGAGGACACAATATCATGGCTTGCAGATAAGGTAGAAGAAATGAATCACATAACCAAAGTAAATAACAAATTCAAAAAACAAATGACTAGAACATGAGAGAAACTTGGGACATCATGGAAAGATCAAATCTATAAATATTGAGCACAGAAGAAGGAGAAGAGCTTTGGGTTAAAGGAATAGAAAATATCATCAATAAAATTATAGAAGAAATACATAAAAAATAATGTGTTAATCCAGGGACAAGTGGCATACAGAGGACCAGAAATTAAACTTTGGACATCATATTATGGTCAAAACATTAAACACACAGAACAAAAACAGGATACTGAAAGCAACAAGAGAGAAATAGCTATGCTGTCAGAGGATGCTAATTAAAACAACTTGTAGATTTCATTTCACCCCAGTCAGAATGGCAATCATCAAAAAATTCAAACGAAAATGAATGCTTTTGAAAGTGTGGGAAAAGAAGAACCGCTTTTCATTCTTGATGGGGTGTAAACTGGTGCATCCCTATGGAAATCAGAATAGAAGTTTCTCAAAAGCCTAAAAATAGATTTACCACATGACCTAGCTATAGCACTCCTGGGCATATACCCTAAGAAATCTTCACTTTACTACAGAGATCCTTGATCTTTGAGGTTTAATGCAGCTCTATACATAATCACTAGGGCCTGCAGATGTGTCCTTGGGGGTTATGTATTGTCCTAGGTTTGACACTGTCTTGCTTCTTGCTTTCTGTCTTCTGTGAAGTGATATATTTTTCTCTACCATATTCTCCTCAGCATGTTGTGATACCTTACCATGGCATAGGAGCTATGGACCCAAGTGGCTACAGACTAAAACCTCTAAACCATAAGCCTCTCTTTAAGTTCATTTCTCTTAGTTGTTTCTACCAGAAACAGGAAAACTGACTAGCCCAACTGATATTATAATGTTAGCTAAACTTAGGAAGTCAGAAAAATGAAAATGCAGACAGAATTTCTGTATTGCAATAATAATTCCTTCTTTCGTGAAAAAACTTAGTTACTGCTCTTAAAGGTTATCATAAAACATATCTTAAAGTTTATCTTAAAGTCATTAGATAAGTCACACCCATTTACTCAAAGTCAACTAATTTAAGGGTTAATAATATCTAACGTATACCTTTGTAGTAACCTTTTACTGCTTAACTGAACAAAGTGCATCACAACCTAAACACGCTGATACAGACTTGAAGGAGTTTTCTGTGTCCATTTCTGATTATGTCTATCCTATTGCCAATTGCTGACTGTTGTCTTTGCCTCTCGTGATTTCTACTTGTATATAGACAGTTTTTTTAAAAAAATATTTATTTATTTGCAGTCAGAAATAGAATGAGAGATAGAGGAGAAACAGAGAGAGAATGTGCATGCCAGGGCTTTTAGCACTGCAAACGAACTCCAGATGCATGTGCCCCTTATGCAGCTGGCTTATATGGGTCCTGGGGAATCGAACCTGGGTCCTTTGGCTTCACAGGCAAATGCCTTAACTGCTAAGCCGTTTCTCCAGCCCTACAGATAGCTTTTATGTTTCATATTTCATTATTTGAACATTTTTGTCAATTTAGTTTGCATATGTGTTTGTGTATGGATGTACCAGCTTCTGGTCCATTGTAAATGAATGCCAGACACTTGAACCACATTTTGTACCTGACTTTATGTGGTTTCTGGGAAAGTGGACCCAGGTTTGAAGGCTTTGCAAGCATGAATCTTTAACTTATAAAGCATCTCCCCAGCCTATGTTTCCCATGTTTCTATTAATCAGCTCTGCACCAATTATGCTATTTCATGTATTAGTAATGCTATTCAAACATTTTAGGTACTTTGTTATTGTTTATATCAGAGTTTTTTCATTGTCAAGGTATACATACAAAATTTGGTTCGAATCAACTTTAAAGATGAATAAATCTGTTCTTTCATAAAACAGAAAGCTTGGAGTTTAACTGTAGATCATGGTCACAAAATTGATTTAATGGTTCAATGATATATTTAAGAAACCATGCTCATTCTCAAAACTGTTTATTGCTTTTTTGAGACATGTAACAGGTAATCTTCATCCTTTTCATTTTACAAACCAGTAGAAAGAAAATGTTGAGATACCAGGGCATGATCTTGATCTAGGATATAAAAGCATGAATGATTTGACATGTTGTGGAACTCTAGCATAAAATATAAACAGCTTCTCTTTCTAAAACATGACTAAGAATATGATGACTATAATGGAGCAACACAGCAAGTGTAAAATCCTTCTAAGAGTGGTGCCATGAGAAATTTCCCAGGTTACACAGTAGTGAAGCCAGACCTGTGATCATGAGAATCAAAGATCAGCTATTGACTCTGTTTATTGAAAGGGATGAGCTTTCCTGAGAATCACAGCTGAAGAGTATCATATTTTCTTGAGTACAATTGAATCACACACCTGGTTTTAACCCCCAAACTGAAAACAAAATGGATTACCTTTACTAATCATGCAAAGCCAGCTGTTGTGGTGCATGCCTGTAATCCCAGGTCATGGGAGGTGGAGTCATGAAGATAATGAAGATCATGAAGATCAAGGTCACCCTCATCAACATAAAGAGTTTGAACTACGAGTTAGAACAGTCTGGGCTACATAAGACCTCTTTCTCAAAAAGCCAAAAAAGAAAAAAAAAAACCCTAAAAAATAAGCTGAGACTAATTAGTGTAATTCATCTCCATGGTACTGTTAACTTCCCTTGAGAAACCTAGATAAATTAGACAAGTAAACTTCATACTAATTAATTAAAATTAAAATGGCTAATAGATTCTACAATTATAACCAACACTATCCAATTATCTAACAATGCTCAGTCTGAGTTGTGTAATTGCATGTCTGTATTTGTATATGATGTAGTGGAAAGCATTTGACAGACCTGAGATGACAGGTAATGGAAACTACTCTTCCCTTAATAGCTCTACTATTGTAAATTTTCAAAAGCATTGAAAACTTTTATATAATTGAGATGGTACTAAATCTCTAATTTGTTTTCTGTTTATTTCATAGTATGTAGACTCAGACTTAGTCAAGAAAAAAGTGAGTACTCTCATGATAGGAAAGGCCAAAAATCACAGCAAGACTATTCTAAGTTAGGAGCTTAGAACTGGAATAAAATAAAGCTCTTTTAGTGTTTCCATCTTGACAAGGTAACATATTATGTCTTTATTTACCAGATGTATCTGCTGTATCTAGGACTCATTTGTCATTTAAATTTTATCTTTGGTCCTGTTTTTCTTTTTTTTTTCCTTCACTGTCTGTTCACATATGCTTTGATTATTCCAGGAAGCCATTCATGATTCTGAATCTATATATTCCATTAAAATATTCCATTCATATATTATAGTGGTAAATTTTAGGTGTCATTTGACTTGATTAAGAGATGCTGGTGAAACATCATTTGTGTATATTTTTCTGTGTATTTTTACAGAGGAGATTGACATGAGTTGGACTGAGGGAAATATTGCCGTGAAATATGGATGTGAGCCTACAAAGAATAAGAAGGCAGAAGAAAGCAGATCCTTCCCCTACCCCCCTCTTTCTTTCTGTCTCTCATTCTACAAGACACACTTCATCTTCTACCCTTGGATACCATAATTCCAGTAGTTTCTCTAGCCTTTGGAATCTAGACTGCAGGACTTACTTACATCAGCAACTCACCAGTTGCTTACACATTTCACTATCAATTTATTTGGTTCTGAAGTCTGTGGATTTACACTGAGCCATGCAATTGGCTTTCCATATCATCCAGCTTGTACATGACCGATTACTATATTTCCCTTTATCCATATTTGCGTGAGCCAATTGTCCTAATAAATTCCCTCTTACCATCTTACCTCTTATCTACCTATGTTCTCTTTGCTCTATCTTTTTTGATAGTCTTAACAAGGAAAATAATCTAGGTTAATCTGATGGGATTCTCTTTTGAAGTTCTTTTTTTGCTTTGTTTCAATTCAGTGCATTTTTATTATTTTTTCTCAAAACCATCTTTACTGATTAAATGACCAGAAAAATTCAACACAAGTTTTTACATATTGATGATCACCAGTTTCTGGGATCTGGGTCTTGATCTGCCTCTTACAATTCTTAATGAAGTAAAAGGGAAAGAAATCATTTAACACAGATCAAGTCAGACAATTGCAAATTCTTCCAGGCCATTGAATAAATGGCTTAATTCTTGCCCAGAGCAGGAAAAATTCTAATATTTAAGAAAAACATAGAAAAGACTTTGACATAGCATAAATTGTCTGTCTTAACAAGTAAATGTAATGACAGTATTGACCCCAAATCCAAACTCCTTCAATTATTATCTTTTTTTCATTTTGCAATTAATGATTTTGGGCCTGTATGTAATTTTAATAAATAATATTGCTTCCTGTGTAGAAAAGAATCAGCCTAGTACAAGGAAAAATTCTACTTCTTGCTTTAGAAAGAGGAAAGATTTTTCGTTCCTCATTTAACCAAAAGAGGAACAAACTCCTTCATGTCCAAAATGCTGCTCATGGGCATGGAATGTATATGAAAACTGCTTTTGATGAGTGGATCCAAGTCCCTGTGAATGGACAACTGGAACCACTATGCAGGCTGCCTTCTTTGAAAATTTCTTTAAATCAACTCTTGAACACCTTCCATAATTGTAAACAAAAGCTCTACAATCCCACTAAAGACTGCTATTTTCTCTCAGGTGCTAGGTTCAGAGAAAATGCTGAAATAGTCAAGAGTAAGATATAGAGGAGCACTAGCCCTATGAGGTAAGATTTCAATAACCAAAGGATTATCAATGATTCTGGCAGTCCTGTTTCCTTTTCCCACAATGGTAACAATCCATGCCTGGCCACTCTCCCTATACTGGAAAAATTGATAGCAGAATAAAAGTGGGTCACCTGTGCTCTCAGTCGATGAATCAGCAATCCTCCTGAGATTTTAGCTGAGGCCTTGCTCACAGCAGTCATCTAGGGCGTGATTATAAAGACAAAGGCTGCCTCATTTTTATTGTTGTTTTATAAGGTTCTGAGAATGTCCTAGAACACAGAAAGCCTGGGATATCTGTGACTACATGGGCATTAAATATGTGCATCAATCCAGTGGCTGTTCTGTTTAGGGTAGCCATGTTGAACATAGTTTCCTGATAGGCCAGCTCTATGTCTTTCTGGAGATAACCACTGGGATCTTAGTCAATCTCTCAGAATTATATAGCCACTGGTGGGCATTGCCAGCAACTTATGTGCCTAAGGGTTTTGTTAACATGAGCATACACCAACAGTTGGACTGTTAGGCATTATTTAATTCATTTTACTGACATATAGCAATGGAAACTCCACTGATGATTATCCAAGAGTTGACTACTGTCTGTCTGCATGCTGCTAAAGCTTTTTCCTCGTCAGTAGCATCCTAGAAGTTTTGGTCATGAGTGGTGTTATCATTTCTCATTTCTCCTCACTCATACTCTGTTTGAAACTGAGTAACATTAGCACATCATCATACTCAGTGATGTTCATGGCTTAGTCGTCACTAAGTATATTGGTACAAAACATGCATCACATCATGTAGGGATCTTCCATTAAAGGTTGAAAGAGGTCAGAGTTTGCCTTAGTGACAAGCCCTTGTGCTTCAATGGGAGAATGCAGGAGAGCATCCAAATGACTAGGGCTAGGAAGCTGGCTAGAGCCAGCTCCAGAAAGCAGGCTGACTTGCCAGGACATCTTTTTGTGGGGTGGGGGATTTGGCATGGGTGCTGCAGAGTCCATACTTGTGGCTGCATTAGACAACCCAGGAGTTTGAGCAGTACCTCTTGGAAAACTTCATAGCCTCAACTCTTCACTTTGAATAAGCCAGTCAGTCTTTAGCCAAGACTAGGCCCAAAACCTGTGGCAGACAGGGCTTTTAGCTACAGAAGCTGCAAGTCCCCCTGGCCTGAGGAGTCTGGTGTTATCATCACTATTGTTGCCTATCTTCTGGCATGTGCTGTACCTGCCACCATTGCATACTCACTGTTGCATAGAACCCAGCAACTCAATAGCCAGATGAAGAAATATATAAGGTAAAGTCCTGTCAGATCTTGAACTCAGCAGCTTCCTTCCCATTGGAGCTGAAATATGAGGGCAAATACTTGATAAACTTCCTGGAACGCTCCACAGGTTAAGCTGTACACTCTCTAAATCCTGTTTGTGGTTTTATGATAATTTCATTGTATAGGCATGAGCTAAGGTTGGGTAACAGTTTGAAGGGATAGTCCATCATGATGAGGAGGACATGGAATCAGGAGCAGGTCACATTGTATCCACAGTAAGGAAGCAGAAAGCATGAATGCTTGAAAGAGAATCTATTTAATGACTGGTTAATTGAGCATTTGGCCTTGGGTCATATATTCTTTCCTGGTCTAAATAATCTGGATTGAATATCAGGGCTTTCCTATTATACTGAGTGCTTCTGTTCTGAAGATCTGTAACTGGAATGCACAATAAATTTTTCCCAAGGTATGAAGAAATGTGGGTATCATTCCAGTAACTCTCTTTCCAATGAATGACTTTATGATTCATTCCAGTTAATCTTCAAGTGGCATTGACTTAGGATTCATTACCTTTCTTCCTCTAACTAACCTCTTCGTAAAGTGCTTAATGATCAGTAGTCATTGATTTCAAAAGATTAGCTCGTCTCTCTTTCAAATAGCCCTCTGTAAATAGTCATAAATTTTCTACAGTAACAGACTCCTATCCAATTGGTTGATTATTTTTGAAAATGGCACACTCATGAGGGCCAGCTTGAATAACCATCTAGGCCTGGGCAAGTAGATTTATAAAAGGCATGCAGTGCAAATTAATAAAGGATCCAATAGATGTGCATTGGTTATTCTGCACCTTGATGTTCACTGTTGCATAGAACTCAACAACTCAATAGCCAGATGAAGAAATATATAAGGTAAAGTCCTGTCAGATCTTGAGCTCAGCAGCTTCTTTCCCATTGGAGCTGGAATATGAGAACAAATACTTGATCAGCTTCCTGGAAGGCTCCACAGTCCATACTCACTGTCTCTGTTTTCCTCTTTTTCTCTATCTCTTTAAGTTCAAATATATAAATAAAATATTTTCAAAAAAGAAGCTGAGGAAAGGCCAGGCAGAGTGGAGTATGCCTTTAGCCCCAGCACTCAGGGGGCATTGCAATGAATTTGAGGCCAAGCTGGAATCACAGAGTGAGTTCAAGATCAAGTTTAAGTTCTTAGCTTTAGTCAGTTGACATGTATACTTGATGCTGAGCCATAAATATGAAAGGATTGAATACAGGCAAGTCAGAACCCATGTGATCAAATATTATGCTCATGCATTTAAAGTATACAGAGACTACAAGGAATTATAAGTGACAAATATGACTAAGCCTATCACGTGTCTTAACCCCAAAATATAAATTGAAAGTAAAGATACCCTGAATGAATGTTGTTGTAGATATAGGGTGTCTTAATTCATCTCTCTCCCTCTCTCTTTTTTCATCTCTCCTTATATTTCATCAATTTGTCATTGTGTATTGGTAAAATATGACCATTGTGAGCACTTACCAGAGGTTAGTAGGTGAATTTCCTTGATTCTTTGTCTTCTTTCTTAAGTAGCAGTAAATATCTGACTTGTTCAGATTAGATAAGGAGCTGGACAATTCATAAAGTTAGAAAAATCATTTAACTCAGTTAAATAAATATCACTCAATAAATGTAAGTGAAATAATTTAATTGTCACTCTACTAACAAGATTACTTTTTTCACTCAGTATAGATTTTACATTTATTTATGATTTTATCAGTAAATATTTGATTTCTATTTATGATAAAATCATAAATAAATGTATTTTAAAACAGTTTTTAAGTATGAATATAATAAAGCAACTTTGCATACTGAGATAGATGTTCTTGTTTTCCTTACACAAAGAACTAAATCTGTTGAATTTTTGATGAGTAGAGTATAGAGCATCTCCAAAGTTTTTCCAAGTTGATCAATGATTTGATTTTATAACAATCAAAGACTATCATTTTTACATGACTAAGTAGTATAAAATGGCAGGAATATGTTTATGGCTATTTCAGCATGTGTTGGAAATTCTGTCCAAATTCTAGTGCAAAATTCATTGAAAAATATTTTTCTAAAACTCAAATCAGCAACTCAAATAACAATTGATAAACTTAAATATTCTAACACAATACACTGTAAAAATATACTAATATAATGCTTACAGGTTGAGGAATGATGTTGACTCTAATCCAAAGTGTTTCAGGCAGTGTTCATTGGTGTAAGACAATGGCACACAGAGTGCAAAATGTGCATGTTGTGTGCTCATAGTCAAGGCTGCAGTGAAATCATGTGGTGTAATCTAGGCACACAGTACTGGAAATACATTGTATTCATTACACACGTGGTTTTGAATTAATTTCCTTGTTGTTTATTCAGAAACCTTTTACTATTTCCAAATTTTGTACAATCTCCACATTCAGTTTTATGCTACCATGTGGAGTTTGGAACTACAGTCTAAGAAACTAAGAAAGGAACTAGAGAGATGGCTCAGTGGTTAAAGGTGCTTGCTTGAAAACCCTGTTGTGACAGGCATGGTGGTGCATGCCTTTAATCTCAGCACTCAGAAGGCAGAATTAGGAGGATGAGATAGCTGAGAGTTTAAGGCCAGTCTGGGACTACTGAGTGACTGCCATGTCAACCTGGGCTAGAGTGAGATCTTACCTTGAAAAACATTATATATTTAATTTCCAGTAGCAAGAGGTCCTGGTGTGTCCATACTCACTGTCTCTGTTTTCCTCTTTTTCTCTGTCTTTTAAGTCTCAAATATATAAATAAAATATTTCAAAAAAGAAGCCAAGGAAAGGCCAGGCAGAGTGGAGTGTGCCTTTAGCCCCAGCACTCAGGGGGCATTGCAATGAGTTTGAGGCCAAGCTTGAATCACAGAATGAGTTCAAGGTCAGTCTGAGCTAGAATGAGACCCTGCCTCAAAAAGAAAAGAAAAGAAAGTACAAAAGCAGCTAGGGAATGGAGAGAGAATTTTATCAAACTGTAGCCTGCATATTAATGGTAAAATACTGAAAAGGGGAGAGGAGAGCAAATGAGAAAAACAAGTGTCAAAAATACCCTCATTATTAGAGAGGTTGTATAATGACAAAGTATACTCTTGATGGTACCGAAAGAATGCAATTCAAAGAATATGTTTATATATTTTCCCTTCCCATCAGCCATTTTTCTTATTCAACTTTATGTTTCATTTGTCTATGTCTGCCTGTCTGCAACAATATACACCAAGCTACTAATACAAGTCAGTATTGTATTTACATTATGTATTGATTGACGACTTTCAAATTGTACTCATATATACCCTTAAGTATGTATATTAAAAGTTTTTTAACCAAAGATACACTATAGTTTAATATTTAGAAAAATAGTTTTAAAGAGCAAATCAACTATGTGAATGGTGTCACACTGAGATATTCCCTGGAAAAAAATAAATGAAATTAAGTCTGAGGCATTGATTATCTAAACATGTAAGAAAGGTCCTGGGGGGCAGGGGGACTGCAGTGGAAGCTACTGATTTCTACCTTTAGTTCACAAAATATATAAAGTAGCCAGAAATTGAATGTATGATATTGTTGTCAAAATATTTGTCTCCTGACCCAAATGATAATAAGACTTGCAATTAAATGATGACTAAAGGTAGGATTATGTACCGAGAAAATGAGATCTGTTTCATGCTACATTTTATTTTTGTTTCATGACTCAACTGTTCCATACAAAAGAGCTAGTTTAAAAGCAGAGATAACTTCTCATTCTAGCTGTCTTGTGAGTTCCAAAGGGCCAGGGAGGTACCAGCTGCCACAGAGGAAGAGTCAGAGAGTAAAATTGGGGCACACCCTGCTCCCTTTGCACTCCTATCTGGCAGAAAGGTGTGAGCCAGAAACAGTATTTCCTAGTCAAGAGATTTGGTATAGGTTTTGAGCAGAAGATAGCAAGAAGCCAGATGAAAAGCACAGATTATGGTGCTCAAAGATTAATAGGGAATTTAGTGATTCTGCTAATAACTCTTTTGCACGGTGTTCTGCCTAGATAATAGGATAATATGTTTCATTGCAAGCCACAATTACTGTACTTTCTGACAGATCATATTAAGGCAATGTGTTCTTTTATAAAATATATTTATTTCACCTGTGTGTGCGTGCACATGAGCTCACATATATGAGCTAGGGCTTTTACCACTGCAAATGAATGGGGACTATTTATCCAACATTTTATTTATTTATGTATTATTTATTTATTTATTAGGTTTTTCAAGGTAGGGTCTCACTGTAGCTCAGGCTGACCTGGAATTCACTATGTAGTCTCAGGCTGGCCTTGAACTCATGGCAATCCTCCTACTTCTGCCTCCAGAGTGCTGGGATTAAAAGAGTACACCACCATGCCTGGCTTTTTGCATACATTTACATGAGTGGTTTGGGAATTGAACTCAGCCTGGCAGATAGCCTTTGCAAGATACTGCCTTAAACCTCTGAATAATCTTGCCAGGCCCATTTTTATAATTCATTTTCCTATGTACTATGGTTTCAGTCCACTTATGGCTACAATTTAAAACATTGTTATTCAAATACTAAGAATAATGGCAGCATTTTCTCTATTTTTAAGAGTATAGTAGTTCTTTCCCCATACCCTCACCAGCATTTGCTGTCAGTTTTCTTAATGATAGTCATTCTAACTGGGGTGAGATGTAATCTCAAACTGGTTTTAATTCGTATTTCCCTGATGGTTAAGGATGTTGAAGTCTTTTTAAAATACTTACTGGCCATTTGTAGCTCTTCTTTTGTGAATCTCCCATTTGGTGATTGACAGTTTTATTTTTTGTCATTTAATCTTTGCTAAAACCTTATTGATTCTGGTTATTATTGCCCTTCCAATTGTAAAGCTGTCAAAGATTGTCTCCCATTCTCTAGGCTGTGTGTTCTCTTTGCTGATGGTTTCATTTGTCCTGAAGAAACATTGTAATTCCATGTATTCCATATGTTAATTCTTGGAGCTATTTCCTGTACTCTTGGAGTCCTGTTTCACTGCTGGTGGGAGTGCAAACTAGCTCAGCCATTAAGGAAATAAGTGTGGAAGTTTCTCAGAAAAAATAGAAATAGAACTGCCATAAGACCCAGCTATACCACTCCAGGGTATATACCACAAGGACTCAACACTCTATTGCAGAAATACTTGCACATCCATGTTAGTTGCTGTGTTATTTACAATAACTAAGAAAGAGAACCAGCCAAGAGATCCACCAAACGATTAATGTATGTAGTATATATACAGCCATGATGGTACCATCATTAGCCTTCTCCCTGTCCTCCACCCATAGCATCAGAGAGCAGAATATGGAACACGTTTTATGCATGTCAATAAAATAAAGACCTGTTTTTATTCTACAGAGAGTAGAATGTATTTATTTTTTCAACTCACAATAGTCCTGGAGAACAGATCCTATCTGCTGGGTGTTTTCCAAAAAGAATTCTTATCACAGACAGAATTCAAAATCAGCCTCCATTCAGACATCAAATGTGAATGCTTAGTCAACCCCAAATATGCTTTATTTCCAGGAATATGAAAGACAAATTTTACTTGATAAACTATGAGGTCAAGAGATGTGCTCATGGACTTAAGGTAAGATTGCTTTCTTTTACATTTTCTTTGAAGTCTGAAATGTGATACATTGTGAGGAGAAACTGCTGTAGTTTTAGTAGAAAAAAAAAAAAAACTATTATCTGAAGCCAATAGACTCATTTTTCTCATCTTCAGAAGACCTTATGACTTATTTTATTTTGGTAAAATTACTTAATTTGAAGCACAGTTTTCATATCAATGAAATATAGTTCATGAATCACAGATTTCTCATTGTTGTCTGTTTCTGTGATATGGTGGAACAATAAAAGTGGAATTTTTTCAGATTAAGAATTTAATCATGACTTTATTAAAAATCAATTTAGACAAGCTTTTATGTTCATTTACCTGATTTGTTATCTTTTGTATTGTTCTTTATTATTTTAAGGTTGTTTTTCGTGAATGATATGATGGTCAATGCCACACAAATGGTACTTCCACACTATGCTTAGGTCAATAATGAAGATTGAAAGCTTCTAGCAACTGGGCATATTTTTCAAGCCAATATTTCCTAGGAACTTAAGTCAAAGGCTTTTTTAGTTGAGCTTTAAAAAAACAAAAAATTGACTGTAGTGAACAGCTTATTGCAACACTGATATAAATTAATTGACTTCCAGAATTCTATGCTCACCCAAAGTAGCATGATCAATATAGGGCCATTGCTATTAATGTCCGGTACTGTGGGGACATCCATTAGTACAATGTGAAGACCATGAATATATTTTTATTAATTGGGATGACATTCAATTTCCTTAAAAATGGTATTCTTCCAATGGATATTTTTACCCAAGTGTTAAAGTATTTTATTTAGGAAGCCTATTTTAAACAAACATGCTAATGTTGAAGCTTTCCTTTTATACCCATTTAACATCCATGAAGTGAAAGATCACAATAACCCCATTTGTCCCCATATAGTTGCTGTTTCAATATTTCCTGAGATATGATTTAAATAGCAGTTGGATATTTATGATCTTAACCTTAAAGAAAACATGAGGAATATTTGGATTGGCTATAATTTTCAATATAAATATATAAAAAATGGTTTCATGTAAAATTATGCTAAGGAAAACTCCACCCCTCACTGTAAAAGAACACATGGAGAAAACTGGAAAAGCACTGAGTTAAGATGAGATAGGTGAGGAAGATGCAAGGTCTGTCAAATTGTTTAATCTCTATTAGTTGTTTCCTCATATATAAATGAGGGCTATGGATAAAACATTTTCCTTTACAACTAAATTTTTGGCTGTTGTTCAGATATTATTATGTAAAAGTAGTTGGAAACATTAAAAGATATCACAAATATAAATACTTATTCATAAATGCATATGATTATTGATAAAATAACTATAAATCCAATTTGAATATTTTCAAACATGATCATAGCTTGTTTGTATAACTGCAAAATTAAAATGCCTATAATTGATTCCCAAGGACTGTGGAAATAAATGTTCTTTATAGTCTGGGAAAGGAGTGCTAGATGTTAAAAACTCTAAACCGATGAATGTGGTAAACACTCAAAAGCTATGCTTCTGATTTTAGCAAGGCAATGAGATCAAGAGTTGAAGTGTATATAGTATAAGGCTTTTCACATAGATAAATCCCTTGCAGCAGCTCACAGTGTAATGGCAATTATTGAGAAATCATTGACACAAAGAACACTGACCCATGCACTTTCCTGACCTCACTATTTCTAGAACTTACCCTTTCCATGTTTTAAGATTTATTTCTATAAAAATATTCCATTCATAATCTCCCAACATTTGAAATTATAGTGAGGCGTTGTCTAACTATTCCCATTCCTACTGAAGTCACTTTAGAGTTAATAGTATCCACAAAGATTGTGACTTGTCTACTTTGAACTCGAAAGCATAGAATGAAATCTGAAACTGTCAACTCTTGTAGGTTATCAGTTACCATTCCACCAAGTAATGTAAACCTAGAAGTTATGCAAGTATAGGCACTTAAGATGTATGCATATATTTCTTTGATTAAAGGATAAAACTAATATATTAATCATTATGAAATAAATTTGTCAGAAATTCAGAATTTGTCAGAAATGATGCTAAACTTTACATTCTAACTCAACTAACATTATGGCAGGGTATGATTTTGTAATAAAGTTTATTTTACACAAGGGCATATAAGACCAGGTAATTATGCAAGTTCTGAGATAATTAAAGTCAATTTTTCTTTTCTTTTTTTTTTTTTTTCCGAGGTAGGGTCCCACTCTAGCCCAGGCTGACCTGGAATTCATATATGCTATAGTCTTCAATACTTATATTCCTTCTTACTTTAAAAAATAAACTAATATGATGTACTGTAATTTATAGATTCAATTGTATGATTTACAGTTTTACAAAAAAACCTAACTATTTTTATATCACACATTTGATTGAAACAACATTGATGTTGAAATTAATTTCATATTTACCCTCCCACATCCAACATAGACTTTCCTTTTCTCACACCCCACAACTGTCTCATTTCACTTTGTAGACAAGTTTCCTTTCAAATGAAAACCTTGTGTATTTATTTTCCTTTAAAATAGGATGGTTAAAATTTGAAATTTTGCCACATATGATTTAGTGGTTCTTAGTGATAGCATATTATTTATAATATAGTGCTGCATATAATAGTTCGTTAAAAATCATTTGTTACATTTCCTATAGACATGTGTCAATCAGAATACCTGGCTACTATCAGTTTGCATTCTACAGTGGCATAGCATGAAAACAAATGACAGCAAAGTCTTAGTCCGGGGACACCAGAAAAGGCAAGTTCTCTTTGAGCTGTAATCTATATTCACACAGAGTAAAGGGATGAACATTTCAAGGATAAGGGAAAGAATATGTAAATGTTTTGAGGTGGGAGTGTTTATAGGAAATATGAAAGCAAAAATAAAATCCCATTTAGCTAATAGTATAAGAGGATAAAAATGAGTGTGATATGAGATAAATCCAGAGTGATTGATAGAGTTTAGGAACATGTAGTTTTCTTTATGTTACATAAAGAAATTTCACCATGAACCTATAAAACCATTTAAGAATGTTATTATTTATCTACTCAAAAATTTGCTAAAATTTGAACCTTAAATATGCCCCCAAAAGTACATGTAGTAAAGGTCGTTTGTTCCCAGAGTGTGACAGTGTTGGGACATGATAGAACCTTTAAGAGATGAGGCCTAGTTGGAGGTCTTTGAATCATAGAGAGAGAGGGTGTGCCCTTTTAAAAATTTATGGTTTCTTTTGTAAAAAAATATTTATTTGCAAGGAGACAGACTAAGAGAGAGAGAAGGAATGAATTTGCCTGGGTATCTTGTCACTGCAAAGGAGCTCAAGATGCATGCCCCACTTTCTACATTTGGTTTTACATGGCTACTTGGTAATCAAACCTGAGCTATTAGGCTTTGCAGGTAAACACCCTATAACCACAGAGCCATCTTTCTAGACCTCCATCCCAAGGTTATGGTTTCTTAGACTCACTCTCTCTCCTTTTCTCCATTTCTTTCTTTCCTTCCTTTCTTTCTCCTTCCTACCTTCCTTCCTTCATTCCTTCCTTATGCCTTCCTTTCTCTCTCTTTCTTCCTTTCACTTCTTGGCCATAAGCTGATTGGACTTGGTCTACCACAAAGTCTGTCATGATGTGCCATAACAGGTCCAATGACTATAGACTGAAGTAACTGAAACTGTAAGTCAAAACTACTCCTTTCCTTGAAAAGCTGACAGTATCAGGTACTTTTTATAGAAATTGCTTAATCACACAGAATATTTTCCATTACTATTTACCCAAAGATATAGAATAGTAGTTGAAATTGTTTTACAGGATAATTTGGGGAGAGCATGCAGGCACATGCTAAAGGAACCCTATGATGTTGTAATTAAACCTTAATGGGTGATTCTGGTGAGCTCTTAGAAGCTAAGAATGCTAATGAGAATATATATAATCTGCACAGAGTAATAAATTGAAACTAAATTTTAATTGTAAAATTATGCAAAGATACAAAGACTACACTATGTGGCCCCAACTGCCACCAAGGTCTTATAGCATAGCAAATGAATCCTAAGATACATCTTTAGAAGAAAGTCTTTTGTTTTCTTTTTCTTTTTTCTTTTTTTGTTTTTTCAAGATAGCATTTCACTCTAGCTCAGGTTGACCTGGAATTCACTGTGTAGTCTTCAGGAGGCCTTGAACTCACATTGATCTTCCTACCTCTGCCTCCCAAGTGCTGGGATTAAAGGTGTACACCACCACATCCAAAAAGAAAAGCTTTTATTATGAATGTCAGTCTATTAAATCTGTGGAGACAACTGATTGACCAGATATGCAAATAGCATGGTAAGGACATAGGAAGTATGAAAAATAAGACAACTTGATACCTCCAAAGGAATATGATAACTTTCTAGACCAAAAATACAAGTAAATTATGAAATGATCTGAGAAAGTATTTAAAAATGATTATGAGGAAACTGAATGATGTACAAGAAAATATACAATTCAACAAAATTAGAAAAAAATTCATAATATGAATGAAAAACTAAGTAAAGAAGTAGACATTATAAAATAACCATAAGTACTCCAACATATCAAAAATTAAAAAAAAAAAAACTTTTCCATACTCATTTTATGAAGTCAGAATTTCTGGATACTAAAATAATAAACAGAATGAAACAAGAAAACTAAAAGGCTTCATGTATAACTCAGTATTTTAATATTTATGTAGCACATGCAAAGACAAGTTCAGTCTTCAACACTCAGAAACAATGGAAAGAAAATAAAGCAAAGAAGGAAGGAAGAAAACTAGAACTAATATCCTTGCATATCATACATGTAAAGATTCTCAAAAAATACTAGCAACTACATTCCAATAGCATATCAAAAAAAATTTACCATGACCAAGTGTAGTTTATCTCAGAGTAACAAGGTTGGCTCATAATCATAAACATATTAATAAATGCAATATATTTCAATAATAGATTGAAGAATAAAGATAAAATGATGAAATTAGATAAAGGAAAATAATTTGATAAAACTCAGCATCGCTGGGCATGGTGGTGCACGCCTTTGATCCCAGCACTTGGGAGGCAGAGGTAGGAGGATCGCCAAGAGTTCGAGGCCACCCTGAGACTACATAGTGAATTCCAGGTCAGCCTGGAGCTAGAGTGAGACCCTACCTTGGAAAAAAAAAAAGAAACTCAGCATCATTTAATTTGTTAATTTTTTGCTCCTGTCACAAACTATGTGAGAAAAATAACTTACCAAACAACTTACCTGGAAGGATCAGCTGAGTATGGTGGCTTATACCTGTAATCATGACATTCATGAGACTGCAACAAGCAGATCACTATATGTCAAAGGACAGTCTGGTCTACATAGTGAATTCAATATAGTTTGGGCCTCATTATATCCTGAATCAGAATTAACAAAAATAATTTATTCAGAAAAAGATGATGGATGGGTTTATTTTGGCTCATAGTTTTAGAAGTTTCTGTCCAAAATCATTTGTTTATGCTGTTTCTGGGGTGTCGTGGAGTAGAATATACACAAGGGGCATGCAGCACAGCAAATCCTTGTTATTTCCTAGTGGCAAATAAGTAGTGAGAGAGGAAGGATTTTAGGATAATATACTCTTCATAGGAACATTGTCCCAATTTCCCAAAATATACCCTACATCTAATAAGTCATTGATCTATTAACCATGAATAGAATCTGTTGATGAGCTCAGCATCCATATCATCTGGTAAACTCTCAGTGGAGCCTCTAGGTGGGTAAGGACTAAACCTTCAACAAGTGAGCCTTATAAGAACATTTTGAAACATTGAGGAAAAAAATTAAGGAGACACACACAGAGACATCTCCCTGCATATGAAGTAGAAGGATTAATGCATAAAATTTCTATAGCAACTCATAGATTTTACTGGTTTATTCAATTGTAATAACCACTAAAATTATATAGTATAGTCATCATATAAGTTGAGAAAAATATTTTAAAAAGTAACTAGAACAGAAGTACTTGTCTCATGGCACATTGCAGATATCTAGTAACCAAAAAGAAGATGGCACTAGCTATTTTAAAGGTGACAATACAGAACCCAGAAGTAAATGCACATGCATACAACCAATTGTTCTTTGAAAAGACGTAAGAAACATTGTGGAAAAAAATGATCAGCCTCCTCAACAAATGGTACTGAGAATGCTGAGGACCTACAGTTTAAAGAATGAAATTTGATCACTTCTTTCAACAAATATACAAACCAACTAAAACATATAAGAGATCTATATTTATAATCTGAAAACATGAAACTATTAGAAGAAAATATAGATGAAAATCTTCAAAAATTTGCGTGACAATTATTTTTATTAAAATAATATAGTCAAAGCACAGAAAACAAAAGAAAAGGATACAAATGCTATTATATATAATCAGAAAGCTTCCAAATGGACAAAGAAACAATGAATAGAATGAAGGGACAACCTACAAAATGGAAAAAAAATGTTTGCAAATTATTTCTGTGGTAAATAAATACTGTTCATAATGCACCAGGAATTTTAAAACTCACCAACTATATATATATGTATATATATTAGGAGCCATCTCCCCAGCCCTTTTATTTCATTTTTAAACTCACTTCAATTAACATTTTTCTTCATCACTCCTTCAAAGATCTTTAATGGTTTTGATTGTAAACATAATAGCTATATTTGGTATCCATCTTACCAGACCTATCAATGTTGTTGAACACATATGCTAAGGTACTTTCCTTCTATCAATAACCACATGTATTTAGTCACATTAATGACTCTTACAGACGAAACACCTAGCTACTGTGGTATTTTTTGTTATTGTTGTTTTCAACCTTTTGTTAAAGATTTTTTTATTGTGATACTCTTCCCCCTCCCTCCCACAGGATCAGGTCATGAGTAAACACCAACAGAGAAGTGAAGAAATAAGGAAAGCAAAAGAAGGTCAGATTAGTAATAAAGCAAGTTTCTATTCTAGAGGTAGTTCATCTCACTGGGACACTGTGAGAGGCAGTGAAAAACATACATCCTATTTTTGTCACACAAAAGAAGTGAAAGAAATGTAGGTACTTGTCTATCAATACTTATCACAGTTTGGCAGCTGGTCCTCAGAGGATGACATTGGATTCTTAGAACTTTCAACTTTCTGTTCTTGAGGACAGATTGCAATTTAGTGTCCAGATATGATACTAAAAATAAAATCAAGATTTATTGATATTGACCTTTAGAAGTTGGACTAATATGAATAAAATGATAAATGACAAGGGGATATGAGCAAGATACCAATAACATCAGATGCTTTTGAGATACAGTCCTATGATCTTTTCCATTTTTTTCATTACTAAGTACTTTCATTATCACCTATTTTCACTCTTCCACATCAAGCCAATGTAGCTATATCTGTAAGAACAAAAAAAAAAAAAAAAAGGATGAGACTGTAGAAATGGCTCAGCACACCCAGATAAAATATTTTTTAAGAATAGTAAATTAAGCTAGGCATGGTAGCACACGCCTTTAATCTCAGCACTCAGGAGGCAGAGGTAGGAGGATGAGCTCGAAGCCACCCTGAGAATACAGAGTGAATTCCAGGTCAGTCTGGGCTACAGCAAGACCCTACCTCAAAAAAAAAAAAAGAAAATAAAGTAAAACTAAATCTTAAAAAAGCACTGTTTTTAGCTCTGTGATCAAGACTTTATTGACATATCTAAAACTAAAACCAGTGAATAAATCACAATCCAAAAAATATAAACCAATTATTTAAAACAAGTATCTAAATATAAATGATAAATTATTATCATGTTTAAATATTTTGGACAGGATCAGAACATGTGGCATGGGGAATTATTTCTCACATTGATGTTAGAAAAACCAGGTGTATTCTATCATCTTCTGACCGTGTCTAATAAATTGTTATAGGCCATGAGATGACCCATAATATTCTTGCATCCATGGTACAACAAGTCACACTGAACAGGATTCTTAATACACTATATATTTTCCTTCATTAGGTGATTTCCACAAAATGACTGTCATGCTGTCTCTCTGACCAGTGATCACTTAAGCTATGGAATGTAATCACACATTATTGTTGGGGCTTTTATTTCTATCAAAAGATTTTAGATAGAAACCAAAGTAGTAAATAATTTACCAGTTGGATCAACTAAAGGGAATTTTCTGCAAAAACATGCCTTTTCTCCACCCTTTGATGTGAAGAACAGAGATAAGATGAGAATTTAGTCAGCGTAACTTTGTCAGTAAGTCTATCTGTAGACAACAGCATAAGAATATTTTTTTTAAATCCTCTAAAGTTTTCAGTCAGAAAAAAAAAGGAGAAAAGTATAAAGCAGCAAGAAATTAGAGTAACCATCCCAAGGAAAGTGCCCTAGAGAGAAATGAATTTTTGTTTTCACAAACATGCCCAACACAAAAGATGAAAACAAGGTGACATTGGTTTATAGTATTTCTTCCTGCTAGAGTGGTTTTATGCACAGCATACTTCATAGCCATTGGTCTTAAGAAAGAAACATATTTGAAATATGATCTATTTTGGAGCTAATATTCAGTGATAATTTGAGTGTATCAAGCTGTAGGGACAGTGAGGTAATGAAAGAAATTTCAATAGCAGTGTGTGCTTGATGGACTTTAGGTAGTTAGCAGCCTAATTTAGAAATTAAGTGGAAGATTAAGCTGGAAATGTTCATTGCCAGTTTGTCATTTATTTGCTCACATTTTCTCAATGTAACTAGGAAAGATGCCCAACTCTCAAATCTAAAATTATGGAGCCAAATGGGGATCTTGTAGTATTATTAAGGAGAGTAAAATTTGAACTGATTGTCCTCTTCAGAATTTAATTAGCACCTGTTTGTTGAAAAGCCAAAATAAAATGAACATAAAGACCCTCTCAGATCCCTTTTATTATTATGTGACAATTCTTTGTGCAAAAGCGCTGCAGTATTAACTATTGTGTATTCAATGCTGTTACCTCCTCTCTTGTTGGGCCCTGCCCGGTGTGAAGCCGAGTGGTTAGCCCAGCCAATCTTGGCCTACTCCCGGTGAGGCCTAGTCGAGCTTCCAGAGCCTGAGTAGAGTTTCGTGACCTGCCCTTGACTCAGCACCTAAGCTGAAACTGCCTCCACCCAGCTGCTGATGACGTGATGAAATACTATTGGCCCTTATACCTTTCTCTCATCCCCTCTTCCCGCCCCCTTCCTCAAAGTATATAAATACCTCCCCTGACAATAAACGGAGAGATTTTTCCGCCTTAGACGGTCTCCGCGACTCAATGTGGTTTTTCTCCCTGGTGTTTTAGTGGGGGGAGGGGTTTGAGTCGCCAACACCCGCCTTCTCGCTCAGCCTCAAGAGAAGAGGCTGGTCCGGTTCTCTCTCTCTTCTGCTCTACCTGCCGGTGGTGGAGGAAAAAACCCCCGGCACTCTCTTATCAACTGATTGCTGCCAACATTCTCAAAAACATGAGATAAAGGGAAAAATCAAATATTTCCTCCAAGTTTTGAGAAAAAAACTTTCAGAAATGACTACTCAAAAAATTATTGCCCAGTAAGCTAGTTAACATATTTTTATATAAACAAGGAGTAAAAATATACCACCAGTACAACTTTCACTGAAGTAAGTTTTAAAAAGTACAATTCCCGGGCTGGAGAGATGGCTTAGTGGTTAAGGCGCATATCTGCCAAGCCTAAGGACCCTGGTTTGATTTTCCACGAAAGACAGATGCACATGGTGGCACATGAGTCTGGAGTTCATTTGCAGTGGCTAGAGGCCCTGGCATTCCCATTTTCTCTCTCTTATCTCTCTCTCTCCCTCTCTCTGTCTTAAATAAATAAATAAATAAATAAATAAATAAATAAATAAATGGCACAAGCATCTGGAGTTCTCTCTCTCTCTCTGTGCCTCTTTTTTTTTATCTCTCTTTAATTAATTAATTAATTATTTTTACAAAACTTTTAAAAATAAAATTCAAGGAAGGAAAATTATTAATTATAAAAATGAAAAATAAAGGAAAAAGTTGCTCATAGATTATTTCTTGGTAAACCTAAGCATTTTTGTGTGTGTGTTTTTTATGAGGTATGGTCTCACTCTTGCCCAGGCTGACCTGGAATTCACTATATAGTCTCAGGGTGGCCTGAAACTCAAGGCAATCCTCCTACCTCTACCTCCCAGGTGCTAGGATTAAAGGCTTGCACCATCAAACCTGCCCCTAAATATTTTAATATGCGTTTTATTTTGTAATTTATCTTAATGTTAATTTTGCTAGGCTTTTTCATGATTTGAGTCAGGCAGTTAAGTTTGCTAAGAATGCATAATAAAATTCAAAGTGTCTTCATTCAATTAATATGCACATATGAATAATATAGACAGGTAAAGTATTAAACAAAATATCTTATTCAGGCAAAAACCTATCAAGAAAAAACTCAGGCAGATAATTTCTTGTTATGTAAGCATATTGAAATATAGGATAGTTGTATTTTCTAGTCAACATCATAACAGTCAAAGAAAAATTAAAAATATATCTAATGTAGAGTAACCATCTTAAAAGTAAAAAGAGGGCTGGAGCAATAGCTTAGTGGTTAAGGCACTTGCCTGCAAAACCAAAGGACCTAGGTTCAATTCCCTAGGACCCACATAAGCCAGATGCAGAAAGTGGCACATGTGTCTGGAGTTTGTTTTCAGTTTGCATGCCCATTCTCTTTTTATCTGTCTCTCTTACTCTCTTCTTCTTTCTCTCTCTCAAATAAATAAGTAAAAATAAAAAGTAAAAAGAAATGGGATATATCAGAATCAGTATAAAACCTTAAATGTTTATAGAATAGAACAAGAATTAATACAAATTCTATAAAGGGACAGATAATGAACATTTTCACCACTGATACCAAAACATCTTCACATTTATATTTACCTCTGTGTTGATACAAGAATCCATAGATAATATGTAAGTATGTGACTGTGACTGTGTCCTTTACACAAATTTGAATTTCACATAGTTATCATCTATTCCAAAATATAAAATATTTGTCATCATTTCAAAATCAAATATTATTTATAATTTGTTTTTTTGTGTGTATGGTGTGTATGGAGGTGCATTTGTATGGTGGCCAAATGTGTAGTGTTTTGTGTGCTCTACTTTATAGATACGGTCTCTTGCTGAAGCTCAAGCTCCTTGATTTGGCTATAATAGCAAGTAAGCCCTAGGGATCCTATCTCTTGCCTTCCCAAGGCTGAGGTTGCAAGCACACACCATTATGCCTAACATTTTACATGGATCCTGGGAATATTAGTTACTTTCTCATCACTAAACAAAATACCTCACAAAAAGTCCATTTAGGGCTAGAGAGATGGTTCAGCACTGAAGGCACTTCCCTGCAAGCCTAAGGACCCAGGTTCAATTCTTCAATACCCATGTAAACCAGATGCACAAAGTGGCACATGCATCTGGAATACATTTACAGTGTCTTGGGGCCCTAGTGTGTCCATTCCCTCTCTGTATATAACTACTTCTTTCTCTTTCTCTCAAAAAATACATAAAATATTTTAAAAATTCATTTTAAGGGAGGAAGGGTTTATTTCAGTTTACTGGCTATAGTCCATTGTAGTGGGGATGACATGACAACAAGAGTTTGAAGCAACTGGTCACATTCAGTTCACAGTAAAGATGCAGAGGGATGAATGCTGCTGCTCTGCACACACACACACACACACACATGCACACACGTGTATATGTATATATATCCACTTTATGCATCTCTATAATTTCTGGAACCAAACCATTTTTCCTTTTCTATATACATAGTGTGTATATTTGTTTGTGGAGTTTTAGCTCTTTTCTTTTTGTTGAAATTTCAATATTGGATTGTGAAAGGCCAGAACTGCTATTACAACTGAAATTGGACATGCTTTTTGTAGTTATCTGCATTCAGACTAAAACCTGGTTAAACTGGTTGACTTTTCAGGGACCTATCTTCTTAAAGGAATTATTTTGTGAGACACTAATCTGAATTATTAAACATCATCAAGATATTGTCTCTCACTAATCCAAAAATTTCTTGAAAACAGGATATCTGTCTTATTTATATTTCTCTCCATATCAACTATTATAGTTTCTAACAAAGAGTAATGAAAATATAAATGCTCAAAAGTAAATTAACAAATGACTTCTGATTTTATCCCTCATTGATAGTTGGGCTAATGTTGTTAATTTGATTCTTAATAGAAATTAAATTTTGAGCTTCTCTTATGAATTTCATAATTTGTCCTACAAGGAAAAGACTTCATGGTCATACATACATACATAAATATATACATACATATTAACATATACATACATAAATAAATATATACATACATGTATGTATATACATGTATGTAGGCAGAGGATCATAACTGACCAAAGTGCTGAGAAGAAGTGATAGTTGAGCACTCATTCCTAAACTGGCATCAATATAACTTTCTATAAGGCTAAGAGAACATTAGGGTAGCCAAAGGACAGGCCAAAATGCCATTATGTTATTAAATAGATCACTCAATAGCCCATGTATTGCCATCTCAGACATACTTTGTTCTCTAGGTCACATTCTCTGTTTAATTTTTTAACTATATTTAGTGCTTAGGCAACCATTCCTAGACAACTAGTTTCAAGTAAGCATAAAATAATAGCATCCATTTTTTTTTTTTTTTTGCTTAACCAAGTGTGGTAGTTTGAATATATGTCCCCCAATATATTCAGTGTTTCATTAGTTATAGTTTGCATCTGCAATCACCTTGCTAGAGGCAATGTCACTGGGGGCCGGTCTTAAGGTGTGGTGGGTTTGAGATTCCATTGTAAAGATATGCAAAGTGTGCCTAGCAGGAGTTCCTGAAGTGTGCTGTGTGACTTTTTGGCTATAGTTTTGCTCAGTGTGCTGTGTAGCTGGTGGCTTGGTTTTTCTCTCTCTTGCCTGGTCCTGTGAGAGCAGGCCGCTTCTCCTGCCATTATGGAACTTCCCCTGGATCTGTAAGCTTCAATAAATCATATCTCTTCCTCCATAACTGTGCCTGGTCTGGAAGTTCATCTCAGTGAACCTGAAGCTGTCTGCTACACCAAGTATCTCTCTTGTTCTATCCTAGGGTTTTACTAAAAGATCCTATAAAAGATGATTTCAGAAGTCTGCTGAACACTTCCACATACTCAAACATGGAATAATACATCAGCATCCCATTTAAGATGAGATACAAGAGATGTGTACTCCTTCATCTCATCCCTCACGTGTATAATCCTCTTATGCAATCTGCTCAGTTACTCAGAACACCCCAACCTAATGATCTCTGTGTGCCCACGGCAATAACTAGTTAACTAATCCATGGTATCCTTGCTTTCTCTCTATCACTAGCTCCTTCTTTCTTACCTTGATCATTTCTAGGAATGATCAATGTGTCCATGAATTCTTAGTCTTTGCTTACTTGGAGAAGGCTGCATAAAACTGTGATAATCACTTTAAAACTATTTTTTTCAAATATTTCATTTATTTATTTATTTATTTATTTATTTATTTATTTATTTACAAGCAGAGAGTGACAGACCAAGACAGAGAGAGAGAGAGAGATGTAGACTGTATGGGCATGCCAAGGCCTCTGGCCACTGTAAATGAACTCCAAACAAATGTGTCACTTTGTGCATCTGGCTTTATGTGGGTACTGGGGAAATAAAAGTGTGTAATTAAGTTTTTCAGGTAAGTGCCTTAAACTTGCAGCTATCGCTCCATCTCGATAATCACTTTAACATATATATAGCTATATTTGGAATATGCCAAACATTACCAATTAAAACTCATTTATAATATCCAGTGAACTAATTTTAAAAAACACCTTATTGATGGCAATAAAAATAATGGAAGCAATTATGTAAGCTAACTGTACATTGTAGAATTTTATAAAAATGCATCCTGACACACTTGGAATGTGGGATTTTGAATCAGGCAATTGGACCATCCCAGACTGTTGTTTAAAGTCAGTGTGCAGAAGTGTATTCCATTAGGACTGTTGAAGTGACTGAAAATAAATTATACAATATATAGCATATATTTGATTTGCTTTAATTCTTCAAAATGTATGTTCAATGTTATTTAGTGTGCTAAACCCAAGTTTACTTAAGGCTTGTTAATGCTGTTTCCAATTTCTTTTCCAAAAGATTGAAGGAGCAGGGATGGATTCTATTCTGTTGTTGTAACTCTATGACAATAGCAATTCATTCAATATATTTAAACTAATTTGGAGGACTTCTGTTACAACTAAATGGGATCAATAGTTGAGAAGGTTGTGAGGGACAATGTAATTCAATAGGTATAATAGAATAATAGAATATACACTAAGATATATCTACATATGCTTATTTATTTTTACATTGCTTACTTTGTGTGTACATTCCTCAGACTAACTGCATCAAAATTATTTGCATATAGATGATAGATTTGATAGATAATTATATAGGTGATAGAAGACAGACAGATAGATGAAAATGATACATAGATAGTTGATAGATACACGGATACATATATAGATATATAGATCCATAGATAGTATATAGATGACAGATAGGTAACTGACTTGTATCCTGGCATCACTGAACCACGAGCTCAGTGTAGCAGTTAACTTCTCATTGCTAGGGCAAAACACCTGACACAAAGCTGCTTATGTGAGGAAAGTGTTTATTTCATACTTATAGTTGTGATGGGAATCTTCTTCATGGCAGAAGAGGCTGGCTCACTTCATTACACATCAGCAGCAGAGAGGGAAAGAACAGCCTGAGCAAAATGGCTTTTGAACACACGGTAAGCTGGAATAAACAATCCCAAAGTCTGTCCGCAGCAACAGGCCTCCTCCAGCAAGGCTCCATCTTCCAAAGCCTTTATCAGCTAAGAACTAAGTAGGTAGCTTAATCACAAACACCTAAGAATATGGGGGGGGGTTACATTCAAATCACCACACTCAGAAAGATTGGTTCTTAAAACTTTCCAAATGATGAATTGGATGTATACTCTTAAGTTTTAAAACCATGATACTGGAGATAACTTGAGTATTGAAAATTAGTCCCTATTTTAAATGTTCTGTTTCCATCTTCATGCTATGATTTAATTTTTGTCATGTGTATGCTTGTGTGGTGTGCGTGTATGCACATGCACATTCATATGCGTGTTGGGCAAATATGTAAGTGTTTGTGCATATGTATGCATGTACATGTGGAGGCCTGAGGTTGATGGTAAAGTATCTTTCTCACATTGGTGGTATGGTAGTAAGCATAGCTACTGTCTAAATGTCTTCCTCCATGACTCTCTATTTACCAAGGCACAGTCTTTCTTTTTTGTTTTGTTTTGTTTTCTCTTGTCAGTATTTTAATAATGTTGTATACATCAAATTACAACAGAAACAACTAAAACAGATGCAGCCTATCATCCATTAACAGAAGAATGTATTACAGTAAACCAAGCTTATATTCCACCATCAAGTGTGGCTCTCCCATTAGTTCACTTTGTGATGGATCATTAAGGATATCTTCAAAGCCAATGGTCTCATTATTGCCTTTCAAAATATCCAGTGAAAGGTTGGAGCTTGACAGGAATGGAAGATGTTGAACCTGTTGCACTGCCTTAAACTCCATTTGTAACTTCAGTGGAGCAAACAGACCTTGTATGTTCCTCAGTGTGGAAAAATTCATTTGATCATGGTTAAGTTAGAAATTTTTTTTCTGATAGTTCAAGAGGACAACCGGGCAAAAGTTAATTTTTTCACACAAGAAAACTCTTTCCGTAGAAGATCATGACTTTCAAAAGGCCTATTTGCTGACAGTTCAGTAACTGGGATACTGTCTTGCTGAGATCCAAGTCCTTTGGCGATCATCTTCCTTCCACCCATCAGTGCACAGCCTCAGCCTAGTTACCGTTGGCCAGCTGGCTGCTTACTTCCATTTCCTGCCAGCCCCCACCCTCCTCCCAACCTTACCTGCTGTAAGCCAAGGTGCATTCTTTCATTTGGACCAGAGCTTGCTCATTCAACCAGTATAGCTAGCCAACTTGCTCTGGAGTTCTCCTGTATCCATCACTTATGTGTTGAGATTACTGGTGAGCTGCCACACCCACATGCATTTATGTGGGTGTTAGGAATCCAACTCTGGTTCTCACACTTGCACAGAAAGCACCTTATCCAATAAGCCATCATTTGCAGTGATTCTTAACTTAGGAAGGCTTTTCCTCTGCCTCATGATAACTATAATAGCCTTCTATTTCAATCTCAATATGAGGAATAGCATATACTCCTGCATATACAAAATGCATACCACCATTCCACTTCCCAAAGCCTTTGCTGTTGAAATTTTGTTTCTGGATAATGTCCCAACATTAGGAGATATCAATGAAAACCCCACCTACTTAGTGTACAAATTATTTCTCATAGTCCTCACAATAATGATTCATATAGTTTTTCAAGCAAGAAATTCCTAAAATACTCTGTCCCTTTTATTCTGAAGTTCTACAAATTCTCTTATTTAGATGCATCTCCCATATATCATCTCATCTGTCCATGAATTAAACTCATTTATAATATCCAGTGAACTAATTTTAAAAACACCTTATTGATGGCAATAAAAATAATGGAAGCAATTATGTAAGCTAACTGTACATTGTAGAATTTTATAAAAATGCATCCTGACACACTTGGAATGCGGGATTTTGAATCAGGCAATTGGACCATCCCAGACTGTTGTTTAAAGTCAGTGTGCAGAAGTGTATTCCATTAGGACTGTTGAAGTGACTGAAAATAAATTATACAATATATAGCATATATTTGATTTGCTTTAATTCTTCAAAATGTATGTTCAATGTTATTTAGTGTGCTAAACCCAAGTTTACTTAAGGCTTGTTAATGCTGTTTCCAATTTCTTTTTCAAAAGATTGAAGGAGCAGGGATGGATTCTATTCTGTTGTTGTAACTCTATGACAATAGCAATTCATTCAATATATTTAAACTAATTGAGGACTTCTGTTACAACTAAATGGGATCAATAGTTGAGAAGGTTGTGAGGGACAATGTAATTCAATAGGTATAATAGAATAATAGAATATACACTAAGATATATCTACATATACTTATTTATTTTTACATTGCTTACTTTGTGTGTATATTCCTCAGACTAACTGCATCAAAATTATTTGCATATAGATGATAGATTTGATAGATAATTATATAGGTGATAGAAGACAGACAGATAGATGAAAATGATACATAGATTGTTGATAGATACACGGATACATATATAGATATATAGATCCATAGATAGTATATAGATGACAGATAGGTAACTGACTTGTATCCTGGCGTCACTGAACCACGAGCTCAGTGTAGCAGTTAACTTCTCATTGCTAGGGCAAAACACCTGACACAAAGCTGCTTATGTGAGGAAAGTGTTTATTTCATACTTATAGTTGTGATGGGAATCTTCTTCATGGCAGAAGAAGCTGGCTCACTTCATTACACATCAGCAGCAGAGAGGGAAAGAACAGCCTGAGCAAAATGGCTTTTGAACACACGGTAAGCTGGAATAATCAATCCCAAAGTCTGTCCGCAGCAACAGGCCTCCTCCAGCAAGGCTCCATCTTCCAAAGCCTTTATCAGCTAAGAACTAAGTATGTAGCTTAATCACAAACACCTGAGAATATGGGGGGGGGGATTTACATTCAAATCACCACACTCAGAAAGATTGGTTCTTAAAAACTTTCCAAATGATGAATTGAATGTATACTCTTAAGTTTGAAAACCATGATACTGGAGATAAATTGAGTATTGAAAATTAGTCCCTATTTTAAATGTTCTGATTTCCATCTTCATGCTATGATTTAATTTTTGTCATGTGTATGCTTGTGTGGTGTGCGTGTATGCACATGCACATTCATATGCGTGTTGGGCAAATATGTAAGTGTTTGTGCATATGTATGCATGTACATGTGGAGGCCTGAGGTTGATGGTAAAGTATCTTTCTCACATTGGTGGTATGGTAGTGAACATAGCTACTGTCTAAATGTCTTCCGCCATAACTCTCTATTTTATTTATCAAGGCACAGTCTTTCTTTTTTGTTTTGTTTTGTTTTCTCTTGTCAGTATTTTAATAATATTGTATACATCAAATTACAACAGAAACAACTAAAACAGATGCAGCCTATCATCCATTAACAGAAGAATGTATTACAGTAAACCAAGCTTATATTCCACCATCAAGTGTGGCTCTCCCATTAGTTCACTTTGTGATGGATCATTAAGGATATCTTCAAAGCCAATGGTCTCATTATTGCCTTTCAAAATATCCAGTGAAAGGTTGGAGCTTGACAGGAATGGAAGATGTTGAACTTGTTGCACTGCCTTAAACTCCATTTGTAACTTCAGTGGAGCAAACAGACCTTGTATGTTCCTCAGTGTGGAAAAATTCATTTGATCATGGTTAAGTTAGAAATTTTTTTCTGATAGTTCAAGAGGACAACCGGGCAAAAGTTAATTTTTTCACACAAGAAAACTCTTTCCGTAGAAGATCATGACTTTCAAAAGGCCTATTTGCTGACAGTTCAGTAACTGGGATACTGTCTTGCTGAGATCCAAGTCCTTTGGCGATCATCTTCCTTCCACCCATCAGTGCACAGCCTCAGCCTAGTTACCGTTGGCCAGCTGGCTGCTTACTTCCATTTCCCTGCCAGCCCCCCACCCTCCTCCCAACCTTACCTGCTGTAAGCCAAGGTGCATTCTTTCATTTGGACCAGAGCTTGCTCATTCAACCAGTATAGCTAGCCAACTTGCTCTGGAGTTCTCCTGTATCCATCACTTATGTGTTGAGATTACTGGTGAGCTGCCACACCCACATGCATTTATGTGGGTGTTAGGAATCCAACTCTGGTTCTCACACTTGCACAGAAAGCACCTTATCCAATAAGCCATCATTTGCAGTGATTCTTAACTTAGGAAGGCTTTTCCTCTGCCTCATGATAACTATAATAGCCTTCTATTTCAATCTCAATATGAGGAATAGCATATACTCCTGCATATACAAAATGCATACCACCATTCCACTTCCCAAAGCCTTTGCTGTTGAAATTTTGTTTCTGGATAATGTCCCAACATTAGGAGATATCAATGAAAACCCCACCTACTTAGTGTACAAATTATTTCTCATAGTCCTCACAATAATGATTCATATAGTTTTTCAAGCAAGAAATTCCTAAAATACTCTGTCCCTTTTATTCTGAAGTTCTACAAATTCTCTTATTTAGATGCATCTCCCATATATCATCTCATCTGTCCATGAATTCTTAAAGGTTTCTTCATCTCTTCCATGAGCTAGCCACTGCTTTCAATCTCTTTGATTTTTTTCCACATGCTCCTCAGTGCCATTCAATTTAAGCTTGATCATGTTACTAGACTGATTATAGGGTTTTAATCCACACTGATGACAGTATGATTTTTAAATTCCTTAGTCTGGCTTTAATAAGGTTCTTCTCTTATCAGTACTGACATGCTTATCAAACACTTAAATGCATTCTTCATTTAGCTGACAAAAAACGAAAACAAAATTAGCCTCCACTGTTTTTTATTTTTTTTTCCATCTAACTATTTAGGCTTAGTTTACCCAGTCCTTCTTGATCATATTTTCCTTACCTTCCTGATGAAAGGTATATTCAAAAACTCAACCTTTAGAGTTGTTTGGCCCTATTTCTTGCACCTTCCATTTCTCCATTTCTCTACCATAATCTTCCATTATTTTTTTTATTCTTTACTCTAGAGATGTTAAATTACAGCTACTGAAAATATGATATCTTCTAGGAAGACAGACGTGTTAGTAAAAGACATCCTTTTAAAACAGTCATGCTATGTAGCCCAGCCTAACCTTAAAGTGGAGATCTCCTGCTTTTGCCCTCTGATTCTTGCATTATAAATGGTTTCACTAAGGGATTTTAAAACTGTACTTGTTTTCAAATTTCATTTCTCCAATGAGAGAACTGCAGGTGCCATGCTAAATGATGTGAAGTGATGTTCCCACAGAGAACACAGAGTATCAATAAAGAAAAGAGAAAAACTATTTACCAATGGCCCACTAAGAAATGTAGTAAATGGTTAAAAGATACTGGCTCAAATAATCTTCCCAAATATGCCTCTGATTTAGGTTCCTTCTTAGTGGGCTTTCACATATGTTTGCAATACAATTTAGATGATTTTCATACATAAAGAAAATTCAACTTTATTTTGTCTAAAATTTTTAGAAAGCCATTATTATTTTACAATAATTTATCTACCTTGCAAGCAAGTTGTGAAATATAGATACTGTTTATTGGTGGAATGACTGATACTACAGTTTTGTACATAATCCAATTATGAGTGCATATTATAGACTATGTGAGCTTGATGCTTGAGTTCACTATTTAATTAATTAAAATCTTGTAGATGTTATATTACATAAATTACAGTGAACAATAAACTTTCTAATGCTTAGGAAAATCACTTTTAGAACTAATTACTCTCCTATAGGGACAGTGAGAACATTTTAAACATCCTACAGTGAGGTGATGCAATTTCAAGTTCTTGTAGCTTATTAAAGTCATGTAGCTAGTTAGTGGCAGAATAAAGATTTCAGTTCAGACTTGCTTGACCTTACTTGTATCCTGCATTGATTATAATACACTATTATACCAGGAAGTATAGAATTTGCCTCATTATCTATAGTTTGTGGATTTGAATTTTTCAGCAGACAAAATAATTTCACTGCACAGATATTACTTTCAAATTGCATCCATTCATATTTCTACTCTTCCTTCTTTCCATACTTACATCATTTATTTATCTACCTTTTAATAGTATAGACACATGATGTTATGCTATGCAAGATTTCAATCATTTTTTGTGGGGATTCATGCACCATATGTCCAAAATATTTAAAAGTTAAAAATCATGCTATTTGGCCTGGAGCATTGGCTTATAGGTTAAAGCTCTTGTTGCAAAGCCTGTCAGCCTGAGTTCAATTCCCCAGCCACACACATAAACTTGGACAGACATTCATTTGTCGCAGCATTAGACCTTGCCAGGTGTATAAACACACACATGCGCACACACGCAAACACGCACACACATAAATGAATAAATAAAGTTTTAAAAATTCAAGCTGTTTAATAAAATATTTTATTTGTTATAAAATATTTACTTCAAGATCTAGCAGGATAGATTCTACCTCAAAGTTATCAGGTTCCCTAGAAATTTGTACCTAAATTTGATAATTCCAGGACAGCCATAAACAACCTGTCTCTTGCATGCTTGACTTCTCCTAAATGTATTTTAAAGAACCTTGTATGGGCATCTGTGGACACTTCAGTGTGCTTGTCTAAAGTTTGCCCATAACTTGCTAACTCTTAAACATAGGGATGTGCTACAGACAGTAAGACCACAGGTGGCCCATCATAGCTAGATGGAGCAACGAAACAAAAACTTTGAAGGTAGGTTTAAATACTTAGACAAATAATATCCAAGATATCACTTGTAAAGAAAGAAAGAAAAAATCCCCTATGTTCTCTTAGAGGTGAATAACAAAAATTCTATAAAATAAAATGAGAATAAGTAGTTCATAGGAGTATTATAGTCTTATAGAAACTTATTCATCTATTCATAGAAGACAGGGGAAAGGGATGTACATAATCAATGATTTGAGGAAAACATGAATGGAATTTATAATAATAGATTATAGTTTGCAATTGTTTTATAGGGTCTAAAACTTATTTCTACTCTTCTGTGAAGAGGGTTAAACTTTCTAGTTCAATAAGATCCTGGCTAAGGGATTGCTGAAATGTAGACCATTTTGGGAATCTATCTTTAGCCAAACAAAGGTAGTTTAAGGAAAGCTTCCAATATTTGTGTGTCTCAAGTGTCCTCAGATGGAAGTAATTATTACTGAAAAGTGTCATATTTGGAGGCAAATTTCCTTAATTATTTTACAGTAAGCAAAGAATAGCTGAGAAAGAAGGTTGAGGCAATTAGCACAGCTAGCTATGTCTTCAAGAATTTGTGATGCTCCCACTCTCTGGTGAATGGTGTGAACTTACAATGTCCAGAGTGAAGTCCAATAAGATACAGGGATATATCCTTCCAAAATATGACAGCCAAAGACCATCTTATGCTACCCCCAAACATACCTTTTAGCCATAGTGATTATTTCAAGGCTCAGGAACTATAGACACAGAGGTAGTTTTGAAGAGCTGCTTTTAAAAAAATAAAAGAAGAAATGGACATTTATAAAATAAATTTTCTTTAATAGAGTTATGTGTATTGTTTATAAAGCTGCTGAAGATATTCATTATTGCATAAGAGACTTTCATCTGCATAATAGGGCAGCTATTGTTCATGATATATTCCTCTCCTTACATCACTTTCCTAGAATTTTTGTCCATCTTCCCTTAGAAGCTTTGCATCCCTATTCCTTTCTGGAGTCCATGAAGATATATAAGTATATATTGTATGACTCTTCTTTTAGTCTCATTTTTGTTACAGTGTTATTCATGCATTTAAAATCGAATTGTTTTATATATCCTATTAATTTGTTTTATGTCAATTTAACCTATGTTCCAACCAAAAACCTTAGGGGTAGGATACTATTTCCCTATCTGAGATCAGGCAATGTGCCCTCTTTCTTAGTCTAAGAGAGGTATTTACTAATTCAATTTGTACAGACGTTTTGGATCAAATAAAATTCATATTCAAAATCTGCTGAAGAATTATGTAAATATATATTTTCCTTTCAATAGTTTGCAAATTATATCATGCAATTAATTTCTTTGTACATATTAGATATGTGAGAATCTTATTTACTGGAGGGGGAGTAATAATTGTTGTTCACATACTCTCAATGCATACACACAAAATTATAAATGAGCCTAGAAGTTTTGGTAAAGGATCCCCAAAAGCTCAACTTTAGATGGGCTTTGAAAGTCATCCTTGAATTAAAATATAGTTCAGCTTTCATCTTCTTTTGTAAATTTGGGCAAGTTATTTAACCTCATGGAAGTCAATTTCCTCATTTTACACATAAAACTATTAAAAAGCTTTTCAAAAGTAAAAGAAACAAAAAGATGTCCAGGTTTAGCTTAAGTTATCAAGTATCCCCTTTCTGAGGATGTGAGTTAGCACAAGTTGGAAAACACAGTGGTTTGAAGATATTTGAGAGGAACCATATAAAGAAAAACAAGTTCCACAATTGAAATGACAAAAGTTTAGTCTCTAGTACATCTATCTACAATAAAGCTGATTTCAGCAAGATTCCTGCATGAGAAGCTCTTTAACAATAACTGGCTAATTACATTTATGTTGCCTCAAGAGGATTTGAAATGCATCTATTCTGTACGGATGCAAGTGCCTTTTTAATAGTCCAAAGAGTAAGCGAATATAAATCACAGTTGTAAATTCAGGATTTTATTTTGTCATGAAAGACAATGGCAATGATGAAGAGTGAGTCACTCAGGTCATCCTAGGAACTAATAAACAACGACTTTCAATTTCACCATTTGTTTTTATGAATACTTGTAGAGTTTGTAGAGTAGAACCGGCTAGGGAGTAGGAGTTGGAAGAAATGTGTGAGACTTATAATAAAAGACAGGAAAAAGAAATGAAAGCAGTAAAAATGAATGTGTTAAGTTTACAAGTAACTGGAATGGAGAGATCGCTTAGTGGTTTAGAGTGCCTCCTGTGAAAGCATGAGGACCTGAGGAGGCCTGACACTGCCCAAGTTCATGTCTCCAGATTTCCATGGCCACATGTTCCCGTAACCACATACCCACAGGGGAGCAGAAACCTGAGAATCTCTAAAGCCCTGCAAGCCCTGGAATCAGTAAAAAAAAAAAAAAAAAAAAAAAAAAAAAAAGACTCCATCTCAAAACAAAACCAAACATGAGAGTGATGGAGTGGGAAACATTAGTGCCACTCAGCTCATCCATGGCAGGTGAAAGACCACCATTGCTGGCAAGCATACGGGGCAGCATAAGTGCACATACACCAGCATACAGCACATATCTACACCACACACAAACCAGCCAGGGTTCCTTATAAGCCCCTATGAGACGTTTGGTCCCCATGCATGAGCACATGCTGTCCAGGTACTAGGGGCTGGATATATGATAGCTTTTTTGTGACTAGGACCTTCTTTGTCTGTTGAGACATCTGATGCCTTCAAGGTCAGGCTATTCCCTTATTTGACAATTGCTGGGAGACGTTTTTTCTTCCTGCCATGAACACATACCCTCAGTGTCTATTGAGGATTTGCCTCCTGTCTACCCCCACACTATATAAGGTCTTCTATGAGAGTTTTTCCACCATTTTAAAGTAAAGGGAGGGTGAAAGTAAGGAAGGGAGAAATAACATAGATCTTACCTCCTGCCTGGTTCACCAGCTTTTATAGGTGGTTACTGGAGTCTAGGGGGAACTCTACTCTTGCCACATAATTGACACAATACAGTTAATCATCCTTTAATGTGAAAACACAATAATCCAAACCTTTGTCTCTTTTGATTATGAGTTAATTTTTATCTGTGCATTTGGTTCCAATTAGATTCTCCTCAAGAAAAATTTATGGGGTCTTCCATAGAATTCTCAGCTTCTCTACAAATCCATTCAAGGTGTGCCTCACAAACTTAGACAGCTTCTATACTTGGCTAGGTCCTACTTAATGTATTGAAACTTATTGTGTGTTATCTACATATATCTCCCCAGTTGTGAGCTGGCACTCTACCCTCAACTCATTACTCCAGAGACTGAGATAAAGCATTCATCTTTAATAAGATTGTATAGAAGTCTAGGTTGTAAGGAATGTAATACATTGTCCTTAGAAAGTGGCTGTAATTTTCCATATTTGTTGTTTGTTTGTATTGAGGATGTGTATATAGTGTAGATGTGTATGTGTGCAGGCACACTGCTTTTTTTTTTTTTTTACAAGTGTATGTACATCTTTATGTACATGCATCTGGAAACCAGAGGAAAACCTTGGTTGTCATTCTCAGGTATACTGTCCACCTCTTTGTAAGAAAGGGCCTCTCATTGTCCAAGGAGCTTGTCAATGAGACTATATTATCTGACCAGCAAGCTCCAGGAATCATCCTGTCTCTGCTTCCTCATTACTGGGATGACAGCTACTACAGCCTGCATTTGCGTGGGTAGTGGGAATCAAACTCAAATCCTCCTCCTTGCAAGACAAGTACTTTACTGACTGAGCTACCATACTGGAGATTGAATTTAGGGCCTTCTATATGCTGAACAATTATTCTACCAGTGATCTGAATCCCAGACAAAGATTTTTGTTGTTTATTATTTGACTTACATTTTAAAACAGGGTCTCCCTTAGTTTGTGAGCCTGGCTTTGAACTCATTCTTTACTCTACAGGCCTTGAAATTGCCATCTTTGTGCATCAATCTCCTGACAGATATAACAACCCTGGCTCAAACTTTTCTTGAATTTTACAAATTTAACAACTTAATTGCCTTATTTTTACCCCTTTGGAATATGCTGTAGCATACCTCTTCTGCCCAAAGTTCTGTTCTCTCTTTACTCTAAATTCCAAGGAAATATAACTGAATTTTCAAAATAACAACACTATAATACAAAGCAATTTAGATTTATTTCCATGTCATATAAGAATTTACATTCAACATGTTGTAAACAAGTATTTCATTAAGTGGTTTCTATGTTCCACAGGAAGCACTCTTTTTATAAAATATAACCTTTATATTCAAAGAAACAAAATTTTCAGACATTTTTAATATGTATATTTTGTCTCCTTGTTATTGCAACAGTGATTCATGGACCTTAAAGAATCAAATTTTCTTAGGAAATCCCGATCTGGGATGGAGAATACCTTGAGGCTCTGGCCTCAGAGGAATGCTGCCAGGAAAGGAAGTGCCTATCTCCCAGGAAAAAGACAAATTTCACAGTTCTTGTAAGTTTCCTCACACTGAAATCTATGTGTTCTTATTTTCTGGCCTTGATGTTGTCTGTTCTGTAAGCTGTAATACTGCTACAAAGTAGAGAAAAGTTGAAAATTTGTTCTCTCCCCCATTCTGGCCAAAATTCTACATAAATACTTTCGCTTGTTAAGTTTTTGTTTTTTTTTTTTTTTTTTTTTTTTTAGTAAAGCACTAAGCAGTAATTTCAGAATCTGTTTACACTACTATCCAACGTAAAAACAAACAAACAAACAAACAAACAAAAAAAAAAAAAACACTTCATTGTTTTTAACCAGAGCATGTTGCAACACTTCATTATCTTAACCAATAAAATATTCATGTTTTAAAAGAAATTTTCTAAGCCGGGTGTGGTGGCGCATGCCTTTAATCCCAGCACTCGGGAGGCAGAGGTAGGAGGATCACCGAGAGTTCGAGGCCACCCTGAGACTATATAGTTAATTCCAGGTCAGCCTGGACCAGAGTGAGACCCTACCTCGAAAAAAAAAAAAAAAAAAAAAAAAAAAAAATTTTTCTCAGTTCAGTTCAAGGAAATTTTCTTTGGAAAATCCAGACTATAGAACTAACATTTAATAAGACTAAGAACAAAAACTAGGTTTTCTGACTGGTTTTTTTGTTCTACTCTCTTTGTACTCCATCGCCATTCCCTAAACAAATTACAATTAAAAACAAAATGTTTTCAATATACTAACATAATATTCCATTTGACTATACAAATATACTTATATATGTTACCAATCAAATTATTATATTCGTTTTTATTGAGAGAGAGATAATGGCCACTCCAGGGCCTCCAGCCACTGCAAACGAACTGCAGATGCATGTACCCCATTGTGCATCTGGCTTACGTGGGTCCTGGGGAATCAAACCTGGGTCCTTTGTCTTTGCAAGCAAGCACCTTAACTGCTAAGCATCTTTCCAGCCCCCCACCATTTCACTATTTTTAAACTTTCAGTTTTCCATGATCATGCTCCTGGATAGTGGCAATTGTATTGCCTCCTGTGGGAAGAGCAAGGATAAGAGGTAAGTAGATGCTTCCATAATAAAGGACTTGAAGAACTGTTTCTTAAGTAGTACTTTTATTACTTCTGGTTACTTAATTTAACATTAATTACCCTTCTTATTCCTGATTTTTGATTACTTGTGTATATAGCCATAATGGTACCATTGTTAGCTTTTTTGCTGTCCTACCCCCGTGGGAAATATGGGTCTTGTCTTATGGGGGTAACCATCAGTTATGGAAGAGAGGCAATGGCTCTGTACATAATGACCCAACTCATGTCTCTAACATTCTTTCTGCCCCCTCTTCTGCAAAGTTCCCTGAGCCATGTTGGGATCATTTTAGGTCTATTTCAGTGATGAAGTCTTGGGAGTCTCCGTGTCTCTGGATATCTGATTTGGTAGGAGTTGACTGTTCTTTGTGTCTATCTCCTTCACCCTTGTGCTGGTACCAGATTCACTGAGAAAGCAGCACTCTTGCTCATTTCTCCAGTAACTCTATGACTTCAGCTGGTCCTCTGGTGAGGTGCTATGGGCTGATGTTGATCATTCCCCCCCCAGTCACTCATGTACCACCATCTGGCACTAGACAAGCTAACTGTATGAGGACTGACTCTCTTCCAGATTCCAGCCAGGTCTCTTCATGTTCTGTCCCAAGAGCATATGGTGTCTTTGGCAGTAGGGACTTACCATTAACCTTTGGTGGGTCATCAAGAACTCTGACAGAAATCTGTCTTCTTTTGGGGAAACCTTGCAGGTCTCACTGATCAACAGCTCATTGTGGAAGTTAACAACATGCTGGTACTAAGAGTTACAGGTCAGTGCCAAAGGAAAAAAAGGAAGAAAATATGGGTAACATGAAAGGGAAAGAGAAAAAGAAAGAGAGAAGAGAAAGAAAATAGAGTGATAGAAAGAGAGAGAAACAGGAAAAGATTGAGGTTAGTCTTCATCATACCCTCTCCAGGCCCCTGTGATTCAGATGTTCTCTCTAAGCACCTGATGCAGGTTTGACCTTTTAGTATGTCTTTCAGGATATAGGATTTTATGGTACCATTTCCATTTGGGTCCAGTTTTTTATCCCCCCCACCATCGCCTTTGCCTCCCGCACCACCATCTCTATTGTCCAGTCCTCATGATGTTTATTAGATGTGTCAGCATCTCAGGCAATTTCAGGTTAGGAGCCACAGATGAGTGAGGCCATGTGATGCTTATCTTTCTGTGATTGGGAGAGTTCACTGAGAATGATCTGTTCCAAGTTTTACCATTTTTCTTCAAATTGCATTGTGTCATTTCTCCTTACTGCTGTGTAGAATTCCATTGTGTAGATATACCACATCTTAGTTATCCATTCATCTAATGATGGACCTCTTGGTTGATTCCAGCTCTTAGCTATTATTAATTGAGCAGCTATAAACATGGTTGAGCAAATATCTCTGAACTGAGGCTTGGAACCTTTAGGGTAAATGCCCAGTAAGGGAATAACTGGGTCTGTTGGCACCTCTATAGTCATCCTTTTTAGGAGTCTCCATATTACTTTCCATAGTGGTTGTACCAGCTTATATTCCCACCAACAGTGAATGAGGGTTCCTATTTCTCCACAACCTCGCCAGTATTTGTTGTCATTAGATATTTAATGTTTGCTATCCTTATTAGGATAAGGTGGAATCTCATAGTTGTTTTAATTTGCATTTTCCTGATGATTAGGGATGTTGAACATTTTCATAAGTGTGTCTTTGCCATTTGTGTTCCTTCCTCTGAGAACTCCCTGTGCAGTTCTCTCCCCACTTTTTGAGTATGTTGTTTGACTATTTATTGTTTAGGTTTTTGGGTTCTTCATCTATTTTAGAAATGAGGGCTCTGTTCGATGTGTATCCAGCAAAAATTTTCTCCCATTCTGTGGATAATCTATTGGCTCTGCTTATTGTATGTTTGTCAGTGAAAAAGCTTTTCAGCTTCCTGAGATCCCATTGTTTGAGTGATTGTTTAATTTCCTGAGCTACTGGGGTTTTGTTCAGGAAGTCTTTTCCCACTCCTATATCATGGAAAGTTCCTCCTACTTTTTTCTTCCAGTAGTATCAGAATATCTGGTCTTATATTGAGGTCTTTAATCCATTTGGACTTGATTTTTGTGCATGGAGAAATGTGTAGATTGAATTTCATTTTCTTGCATATGATTATCCATTTTGTCCAGCACCATTTGTTGAAGATGCTGTCTTTTTTCCAGTCTACATTGTTAGGGCCTTTGACAAATATCAAGTAGCTATAGTTACTTTTTTCAAAGTCTGGGTCCTTGATTCTGTTCTAATATTCTATAATCCTGCTTTTATGCCAGTACCATGTTGTTTTTATTACTATGGCTTTGTAGTAGAGCTTAAGATCAGGTATGGTGATGCCTTCAGAGGTATTTCTTTTGCTAAGGATATGCTTTGATATCCGAGGCCTTCTGCCATTCCATATGAATTTTTCTTATATTTGTTTTTCAGTAGGGAGGAGTGTGAACCTCAAAAAATTATGACATCAACATAGAATAGAGACTAGTTGTAAAGAAGGGATTTAATGAAGTAGGATGGGATTTGGGACAGGAAAAGGGAAGATAATGGGAGGGGATTATGACCATGGTATATTGTCTGTATTTATGGAAGTTGTCAATAAAAGGTTTAAAAAAATTTTTAATGAGATATTAGACAATGTAAGCTCAGTTAACCTGTCAAAGGAATCACAGCTCACAAAATAGGTGATATACTCCAATCAGAAAATTTGCAAAAGACAAAAACAAATTTCACAAAAAGAAGATGCGCAGTTGACAAATATGCATGAGAAAAGATGTTCAACTCTGATAGCCATCAGAGGAATGAAATTGAAACCACAATGGAATATTCCCATATACTTATTAGAATGCCTTAAATAAAAACAAATTATAACAATACTCAGAAACAGTGAGGGTTGTCTGGGAAAGGAGAGGGGAAACAGGAACTAAGTTTGAAATAAAAAATAAAGAAATTCAAGTCTTTGTATATGACTAAAAATAAATAAATATTAAAAATAAGATTAAAAAGAAAAGGTAAAACAAGTGAGGATAAAAGAAAATGAATAATCCATACCTTTGCTGATGGGTTTGTAAAAGACATAGCACTAGAGAAAAGAGCTTGACAGTTGATTATATAACTAAACATATGACATCCATACAATGCAGTAAATGTACTCTTGAGTATTCATTCCATACAAATGAAAATGTGACCACTAATAATACTGAACTTGAATGTTGATAGGAAGCTTATTTATAATAGCCAGAAATTTGTTAGTTAGTAGATTTTGGTGGTAGTGGAAGTGCTTGGTACATTGATTGGATAATACTAGTGATACAGGGATTCAGGGTGTCCTTGGGTGCATCAGAACCTTTTCTCAACTCTGGGGTGGGGAATAACTCAGGAGCTAGTGTCCTGGAAGATAAACAGTCATACAAACTTTCAGAGTCAGTGACCTTCTATAATATTTTTGTCTTATAAATTTTGTTGAATTAAATCTATAGATGATGGGATAAAGTTTAGAAATATTTTAGTATAGGAAGAGGTTAGAGCATAGACCTTAGAAGAAGAGCTTAGAGTAAAGAAAATGATAGAATTTCCAGTTCTGGAAAAATTGAAAAGTCCTCAAAGACATGGAGGTTGGGATCTTTAATAGTAGCAGGGACTCAAGTGGTCAGTTCTGCTCTAATACCAGGTGTCTAGGTAGGAGGTCAGGATTTCTGGGGGGGGGGGGCAAACAATTTTCCCAGGAATATAAATCCTTTTGAAAGGGTATAACCTTCTCAAAAGGGGGTGATCATCTCTCCTAGGAAAGGAGAAGTCCTCTAGGACAGAAGGGATAAGGAAAGGCCAAACTCTTCTGATATTTCTGACCAATAGTGAAGTGCAAGGACCCAGATATTTCCCTCACATGTTCAAAGAAATCCCTTAGTTCCACTTACAGTGTGAAGGGATGTTACTTCTAAACTGTCTCATTAGTCTCTTAGTCATTATTGTAATATTTCTTTAAATTGTATATGAATGTGATGTGTGGTGGTAATGGTTCTTGCCTGGAATCTCAGGACTGAGGAAGCTGAAACAGGAGAATCATGGCTTACAGGGAAGCTGGGGCTACAAAATGAGACACCGCATGAAAAACAAAAACAGAAGCTTTGGAAATGACTGAGCAGATAATGTGTTCACCCCTCAAGCTGGAGTACCAGAGTTTGATTCCTGGACCATATGTAAAAAGCTGCCATGGGCTTTGGAAGCCTGTAGCAAACCCAACAAAGAATAGCAGTGAGAAACCCTCATATGAGGTAGACAGTGAGGACCAACCTGAATTTTTTCCTCTGATCTCCACATACATGGTATGCACATACTTGTATATAAAAACACACACATGCAATCTTTCTTTCTTTCCTTTTCTTTCTTTCTTTCTTTCTTTCTTTCTTTCTTTCTTTCTTTCTTTCTTTCTTTCTTTCTTTCTTTCTGTTTTTCTTTCTGTATTTCATTCTTTTACTGAGAAAGGAGAAAGATGGGGGGTGAGAGAGAATGAGAATATGGGCATGTCAGGGCTTCTTGCCACTGAAAAATTTAACTCCAGATACATGTTCTATTTTGTGCATCTGGATTTACATGAGTACTGGGGAATTGAACCCAAGCCATTAGGCTTTGTAAGTAAGTGCCTTTAAGTTCTTATGCCATTTCTCCCACCCAACATGCAATTTAAAAGAAAACAATTAAGACTTCAAGGCCAGGGAGATAGCTCAGTGGATAGTGTTTGCCCCTCAACCTGAATTAGCAGATTTCAATCCCAAGACCCCACATAAAAGGCAGTAAGCTGTGGTGAGCTTCTGAATTCCCAGTATGCTAACACTAACAGAGAGACAGGAAGTGGAGACAAATTTACTGGAGTCATGGCAACCATAGAAAAGAACAACAGGGTAAGACTCTAGAGCAAGAAACCCTTCCCCAAATGATATGGAAATGTGAGGATCTACTTGAAAGTTGTACTCTGACCTACACACACACACACACTTCATGGCACATCCATGCCCAAACTTACTCATATGAATAAATAATAAAAAAGATGATGACATCAAATTAAAAGAGATACTAATGGAGAGAGGGAGGAGATATGATGGAGAGTGAAGTTCTGAAGGGGAATGGAGGAGGGGAGGGAAATATGGTTTATTGTCTGTAAGTATAAAAGTTGTCAATTAAAATATTTTTTAAATAATTATTTTTAAATGCATAATGAATCTAGGACTTTCACAAAATGATTTATTTTTCTGGAGATATGGTCTCATACTGTAGTTTAGAATGTCCTGGATTTCACTATGTACTCCAAGCCCTTCTAAAATTTATGGCAATCTTCCAGCCTCAACCTCCTGAGTACTGGAATTACAGATGTGGACTTGCATGCCCACCTAACAAAATGGAGTGTTTATTTCAAAGTTTAATGATTTTTTTTTAAGTAGGGTCTCAATCAGGCCCAGGCTGACATGTAACTCACTCTGTAACCCAAGCTGGCCTCAAACTCACTGTAATCCTCCTTACATCATTCTCCCAAGTGCTGGGGTTTAAGGTGTACACTGCCATATTCAGCTCCTCATAAAACATTTTGTATGGCTAAAATGCCTAAGGAGCTAATTTGGCCAAGTAATAACATAAAATTCTAATGAATAAACCAATTTGGAATGTTTTATTTTTCTTTCAGTTTTAATTATCAATATTACAGATGCTTAAACTTCCTTATTATGAATTTTTATAACAGCCATTCACTGAAATCTTCCAAAAATGTAGTTATAGTACTTTTTCTTTAGAATCTAAGCATTGTTATTATCCTATCAAGAAAAAAATCACAATGTGTAGCATTGGCTTGGTATACATAAAAGAGTTGGAAGTTCATTGTCAATCATATCTCAAACATGGCCACTTCTGACCTTTGAAATGGGCTTCCTGCCTGCATTTATGTTGGCCTTTATACTATACCAAACTATAATTAACTAGCTATCATTAACCCTTTGAGAAACCCTTACTTCCTATAAATTACATATAGTTTGAAACAACATCCAATTCCTTTCTTACAAGACTCTTGTTAACTGTCATGATTGAGGGCAGGAAGATTGCCTCAATTTCAAGGCCAATCTTCACTATATATCTAGTACTGTTATGGAGATTGACACTAGACATATGTTAGAAAGATTGGAGGTCACTAGGACTGATACCACCACCTGTTTCCAAGGCAACATTAAAATAGAAGCATCATGATTGTCCTTCCATAAGATTCAAAATATCATGAGAGAGAGAGAGGTAGGTAGAGATAATAGAGCTTTTGTTTAGACCCATTAAAGGAAGAATTACTTTCTCTTGGTCAGAGGAACAAAGCTGTGCTCCTCTCTGACCCTAGGTGGAAATATGGCATTATGAGCTTCCCAAAACAAGGTTATAAAGACAGATTGTTATCCCCTTCTTTAAGAACTAACCCAACTAGGGCTGGAGAGATGACTTAGAGCTTAAGGCACTTGCTTGCAAAGCCTAAGGACCCATGTTCTACTATCCAGATATTATGTTAGCCAGACGCACAAGGTGAAGCAAGTGCAAGGTTGCATATGCCCAATAGGTGGCATAAGCATCTGGAGTTCAATTACAGTGGGGAAGGTCCTAGAGTAACAATTCTCTCTCTCTGTCTCTCTCTAATTTTTTTTAAATTAAAAAAGAGTTAATCCAATTTAATCTATCAATTACCTGGTTAAAGACCACCCCTCATGGTAATGTAATGCTAAGGATGTGGGAGGAATAATCGTTTCTTAATGACATAGTGCATTTAAACCCACAGAAAGCCCCTCCTCTATGCAGTCACTTTCAGTTCTTCATCACTAAGCCTGCTTGCTTTTCTGGGTTCTAACTCAAAACTTTTAACTTTCCATTCTCTGGATATGAACCAACTAGCATATTCATGACCTCACAATGGTTAACAATACTCCCAAAAGACATTTTCACATCTCATAAACATTTTTGACATAGAGGACAGAGAAAAAATAAAAGGAATGATACAACAAAACAGAGAATGGGGTGCAGGGTAAAATGGACAAGAGAAGATAATAGGATTGGAATATGATCACTATAATATGTTCATATACTAATGTTCTTAACAATTTTATAAACATCTATGTATACATCAAAATCATAAATAACTTTCTAAATATCTCCATTTGGCTATTTCCAAATTTCCCAAACCAATCTTATGAAAAACAAAACTTGTAACTTTCCCTCCCATACATTATGCATAAGAAGTTGGGGGTGGTCACTGATCACACATAATCTCTTATCCATTAGAAAAATGGTGGTTTCTCCCTGCTCAGTTATATTTTCTGCCTTCTGAGATGTTTCCTCATATTAAAAATAATGGAACAATTAATGAAATTCTTTCTGCTGAAGGCAACTAAGAGAGGTGAGGTCAGCTTTTCTTTAGTAATCAGATGGTATTGTAATTACATTGTGGTTACTGAGACAAAACACTTGACCAATAGCAGCTGATGGAGAAGAAAGATTTTTATTTTGGCTTAGTCTAAAGAGGAAGCTTCATGAAGGAAGAAGAAAGCCTGGCACGAGTAGAGTCTGGACATCACCTCCATCACAGCAGGTGAAAAATAGCAGGAGAAAGTCAGCCTAACTCTGGATATGAGGTACTGGCTATAATACCCCAAATCCTGTCCCCAATAGAACACCTCCTACAGCAAGGCACTACCTCCCAAATTGCCATTAGCTGAGGACCAAGCATCCAGAACACATGAATTTATGGGGGACATCTGATTCAGTCCACCGTAGATAGTCACTGAGTATAAGAGAAAACCAGAGAGGCAAATTGATGAGGTGCCTATAGAGTGATGACAAGGAGTGGAACAGGAAGGTACTGTAGCACTGAAGTGGGGAGTACCAAGTATGGTTGGACAGCAGCCAGCTTGCCACAGATGGGCTGTTGTAGCCATCCAGGCTTCATGGGGAGAGGGGGGAATTAAATTTACATTAATTTCCTTAGTCTTCTAAGTTATAAATTGGATAATCAAATTTAAATTTTCTTAACTCTGACGCCTGGCATTTAATTAGCTAATAAAATTAGGCAGCCTCTGAGACAACTAGAGAACAAATTCCATTGCTCTTTGAATGTATTATCCTAAATATTTATGACCTTTGCACCTTTCCTTAGAATGCTATAACCACTTCCTTTTTTTATTGAGAAACTTCCTACCTAGCTTTTCAGAATAACTTCTAGTAACACTTGTGGAGGACTTCTCTTGGATTCATCCTCTTCTGACCTTTCACAACATTTTTGTTACACTTAACCTTTTTGTTTACTTTTACTGACAACTCTCCAGTTAAGTAGTAAAATTCTTAAAGGACATGGTTAACTCTCATCTTTTTAAAAAATATTTTTATTTTTATTTATTTATTTGAGAGAGAGAGAGAAGGAATGGGTGCACCAGGGCATCCAGCTACTGCAAACGATATCCAGATGCATGTGTCATATTGTGCATCTGGCTTATGTAGGCCCTGGAGAATTGAACCAGGGTCCTATGGCATTGCAGACAAGCACTTTAACTGCTAAGACATCTCTCCAGCCTATAACTCTCATCTTTTGATCTATAACACCAAGCAATACCTGGCACATTGTAGGTATCCAGAAAGAGGATGTAGACAGGTTAAATGAGTGAATAAGCCAAGATAGCTCAGTTGGCAGAAAATCAGATTAAAAGAATGAATGAACAAGTAAATAACTGGATAATTCTATGAACATACATCAAATTAGTACAATTCAAATTGGAGTTCATACAGACATTTTTGTCACTGCCAATGAAAAAGAAATGCCTTCTGAATTACATTAGCTATCACAAATAATACATCAAATATTCATTAAAATATATTTCAAAAAGTTAAAATGCACCGTCAAATATACTGAAATCTCCATAAAAGTAAGAACTTTATGAATTTTGATCTATCAAATGTGCTCTAAGATCTCTTTCTAATTGTATATGAACAAACATTATGCTATATAGGTCACTCTTAATATTCATACATTAATGAATAATGGATCTTTTAAAAATTTAAAATTTTGTACATCAAATTCAACTCAAGCAGAAGTAGGTGACTATTAAATTAGGAATGAACTGATATTAATAATTCCTGCTTGTTATCACAAAATTGTTGAATGCATTTTTCCTATATATCCACTGAAGTTGATTTTTATCTTTGAACAAAAATTATTTAAGTTTTTAAAAGCTATCTGAAACACTTTATATAAAACAAATTTTCTATATTTTTCTATAAAGTTATATTAAGCTAAAACAGCCTGGTGATTTGGAAATTTATTGGTGCTTATACTTTAAATAATAAATAAAATTTTAAACACTCCAAAGGTGGAAATTTGTGTTCAGAAAAAGAACAAAAGTTCTTAATCTGTTCACAAGTAATTGTGTCTTCTTTCATGATCTCAGGGATTAAATCATATGCAGCTTTCTGCATAAAACTTTTTGTTCTCTTCAGTGAAAGGGACATTATTTGAACCACACTGAAAATGAATGTGAAAGTCATGTTCCTATTATGAATTGACAAATGTTATCCTATAGTTGCATGATTTTAGGCCATTGCTTTATCCTATTTCTCTACATCGTATGTACATTTAGGAAAAAGTAAAATATGTGTCTAATTTCAATGAATAATATTTCTTGGTCAGAAATCTATTGAAAAGATATTTTTGGACAAAAATGTAAATTTATTTGATGAAGAGTTGTTATAGATTACCTATCATGTTGAATCATCTCTATACCATACCAGTCATTTCCAACTTTTTGAAATTGTAACACATCATTGCCAAGTACAAAGTTCATGTTTGAAAAATGCACAATAGAGTTACAAAAAAGGGGCTGGGGAGATGGCTTAGTGGTTAAGGCGCCTGCCTTATAAGCCTAAGAACACTGGTTCCAATCTCCAGGTCCCACCTTTAGCCAGATGCAATGACATATGGGCGCAATGCCACACTTCACCACAAGGGGGCGCACACATCTGGATTTTTTTCACAGCACCTAAGATGCTGTTGGCGCACCCATCTCTATCTGTCTTCCTCCCCCTCACTCTCTCTGTCTCTCTCCAAAAAAAAAAAGTTAGAGTTACAAAAAAGAAATCCTAAAAATGATCTCATAAAGTTTTAAATAAGCTTACAAATTTGTGTTGGGCTTCACTCATAGTTATTCTGGCTCCATGTATCCCACAGTGTGGGTTAGACTTGCCTGATACTTAAAAGTATTGAGCAGGATGAACACTTACTTAAAAATGGCCTTATAGGGGCTGAAGAAATGTCTCAGTGGTTAAATACACTTGCTTGTAAAGCCTTTCCACCTAGAGATTAATTCCCATGCCACTCTTGTAAATCCAGGCGTGCATTCATTTGCAACAACAAGGGACACACACACACATAAATAAAAAAATAAGAACTGACTTTGTAGAATATAATTTTAACCAAATTTTAAATAAAATAAAATAATTAGGAAAATAAATCATTTAATTAAAGTATTTTCATATTAAATTACTATATCTAATGCAGTGTCTTCAAGAGAATAATTCATGTTGCATATATATATATATATATATATATATATATATATATATATGCCTTATTCATAGAGCCTCCTAAGTTCACACAAATGTGAATGAATTCATTCATCGTTTGTTCATTTATGAAGTATAATTATCTGCTGGACCTTTTGTCTGTCATTGGGATTACAAAGTTGATTGATACACAGTTTCATCCTCAAGAAAATCATAAAGGAGCAGAAGTAGCAAAGGTGTGTAAACAGTCATTTTATTTCTTTAAAGGAAAATGAGATCTTGGTACTTCTATATCCTAATTAATGTTAAGGCAGATATATAAACAAGTCTTATTTAACAATTGGTATTCTAAAATTGTTTATGAAATAAGAGGGAAAATGTACAAAATACAGAATAAAGTGTTTTTAACCAAGAGCAAATGGGGAAAAAACCATGCTAACTTTAAGAGTTTTTGCATGTGACAGAGAGCCACAAGGATTCCTCTGAAGTCTCTTAAACATTAGTGTACTCAATAATTTTAACTTATTTAAATGGTAACACTTCATCTAAAATCAATTTAAATTAATTCTACACATTATAAAGTTTTCCTACATAAAAAATAGACATCTTGTACATATAGTGAATGACATTATCTTTCCAGGTATAGGACACACAAGTATTCCATAAGCACACACATAACCATAAAATAGAGGTTTAAAATTTCCATTTTCTCTCCAATCTTTCCTCATGCCAAAAGAAAATGAACTCTCATTTTTCACTTACTATAAATTCTAGTTGGAGTTTTTCCATTCTCTATCAGAGGCAGCGGAACTAAACTCTTCTTGGCCAACAAACTATAAACTGCTTTGCATGTAGCAGTGTGGCTGGCAACTGAGTCTCCAGACATACTTTCTTTAGAGACCTATGTGTGTAAGATTATGTATGGGCAGTAACCTAACATAAAGTCCCTCTGCCTGAGATTTGTAAGAGCCAAAACCATCTCTTTATGACTTCATATCAAGTTACCACTCTGTTTGGGAAGATGAAGAGAAATTGGCTGCAAAACTGAAGTTGGCAAGCAATTCAAAGCAACTGTATTAATAAGACTATGAAAAGCTATCAGTTGACAATCTTTCTCTATACATACAAGTATCAGATGCAGGAGTGAGTACTACAACACGAAAAATAAATAAGTAAATGAAGTTCTGATATAAGGTGGGTCTAATTGAATTTACTTAGGTTTTCTGAGAATTATCTGTGTTCATTTCTTTGTTTTTAAGCATAGTTTTTTTTAGGACTGTATTTACCAGCTTTACATAAAACAAACCTTGTGTGGAGAGTTTTAATTTTGTATTCATTGATTTTGAAGGATCAAAGAACATGTCAGACTACCCAATCTAAAATGTAGTTATTTTGTCCTACTAACACTCTAGAAATGTTTCTTCAATTCTTTATAATATATTATGCAAATTTTATAATAAATATAACAATATAACAAATTTAACAATAAATATATTGAGTATGTAATGTCTGTCATGCATACCAAAAAGTAATCACAAGTGATTATGCAATATCTGATTTGTAATGATAAACTATATTCAGTAAAATGATCCTCTTATTATAACTCCATTTTTTTTGGAGAGAGACAGAGAGAGAGAGGAAGACGGATAGAGAGATGGGCATGCCAGCAGTCTCTCAGTGGCTGGGAACGAAATCCAGATATGTGCGCCCCCTTGTGGTCAAGTGCGGCATTGCACCCTTGCATCACTGCATCTGGCTAAATGTGGGACCTGGAGTATAACTCCATTTTAAAAAGTCTAACCAACATGTCTGTCTCATTATTCATTGAGCACGAAAGAAATTTTAGTGAATATTTTCTCTTAATTTATGTAATCTATAGTAGAAAGAACATCTTTTTTTTTTTTTTATTTTGTGAGTAATAGTGGTCTGTTATCCTTTTCTCCCCTATGTGTTTTTTTTTTTTTTATATATATAGAAACATGTGACTGGTGACTTGGTATCAGGCCCAGACATAGATTACTATGGGTGGTTGTCACCTAGGAGATGCCTGCATATAAGTTGCATATAAGAGCATGCCACATACCAACTGTGGACATCTTCCCGCTCACCTCCAGTGTTCTGTGCCACCTACATTCTTCAGAGAAGGTTGGTGTTGTGGATTAGACCTATATTCCCAGCATGTTGGAAAACTAAGGCAGGAGGACTATCACAAGTTCAAAGCTAGTTTGTGCTACATAATAAGTTCTAGGGAACCCTGGCCAATAGTGGGCTTTATTTTCAAAAATAAATAAATAAATGGGGGTTGGAGAGATGGCTAAGTGGTAAAAGCACTTGATTGCAGAGTCTGATGGCTGGGTTTGATTCCCCAGTACCCATGTAAAGCCAGATGCATAAAGTTCCACATATATTTGGAGTTTGTGCTTGTGGCAGAGGGAGGCCCTGACACACCCATTCTCTCTTCTCTGCTTTTCTCTCTGAAATAAATAAATAAATACTCTTCCCATTTCCCTGCCCAACTAACAATACAATCCAAACAATTTACCTAATAGTCCATGACCATTAGGCAAAAGTATAAAAGTATATGCATATTTATCTAAAGGAACTAAAATAAGCAAACAAAATTTTGCCTCCAGGAATGTAATGTACTATTTCTGCATGGTGTTCTCCAGTGGAGATCTGTCTCTATGATCTCTAAGAGATACAGTTTCTTTGATAACTTCAGCTTCATGCTCTGTATTATTCATTTTCATGTGTTGAATTTCTTCAGTTTCTATAAATTTTTTTTGAGAGACAGAGAGAGGAAGACAGATAGAGATGGGCGTGCCAGCTGACTCAGCTGCTGTGAACAAAATCTAGATGTGTGCTCCCCCTTGTGGTCAAGTGTGGCATTGCACCCTTGCATCACTTTGCATCTGGTTAAACATGGGACATGGAGATTGGAACCGCTGGAGATTGGAACCAGTGTTCTTAGGCTTAGGAGGCAGGTGCCTTAACCGCTAGGCCATCTCTCCAGTCCTCTTCAGTTTCTATTTTAACATTTTAATCTAATTCCCCCTATTTTAAATTTTCATCATTATATTTTTCCAGTTTGTTATGTAATATATTTCACTTTTACATAATTTCTAATACTGTACATATAAAGTTTATGACTTTCTAGGCTGACCTGGAATTCTCTATGTAGTTTCAGGGTGGCCTCAAACTCATGGTGATCCTCCTACCTCTGCCTCCCAAGTGCTGGGATTAAATGCGTGCACCATCACACCAGACTCTCATTTACACTTTTTCTACACATACTTAATATAGTTTGATCATTATCCCCTTCTATAACCTTTTTTTTTGCCTTCCCTCCCCACTTGCACTGAATCCTTTCTTCTTTGCAACTACTACCTCTACTATTGTGATGTATTTTTGCCCTCCCCTATAACCCATAAAAACATGTTGAAAGGCCCAGTACTGTGTAGGACTTTGCAAGTGACAACAGCCATTGTGAGGTCATAAGAAAAGTGGCCACTTCACATACAGAAGACAAAGTTCCAAAGCACTCATCCCCATCTTATGGCTCTTACATTCTTTCTGTCCCTTCTTTGGTGATGTTCTTGAGCCTTGGATGCTGTGATAGTGATGTCTCATTTAGTGTTAAACACTCACTAGTCACTTATTCTCAGCACTTTGATGTGTTTTGAGTTTCCTCAATAGTAATTGCCATCTACAGAAATAAGTTTCTCTTTTTGTAGGTGAAAGCAGCACTAATCTATGGGAATAAACATGTATATTTAGAGAGCAATTTTATGGCACACACATAACCATATATTTAAACATTTTATTTTTATTTTATTTTTTATTATTTTTTGGAGAGAGACACAGAGAGAGACAAAGAGAGACAGAGAGAGACACAGAGAGAGAGAGAGTGAGGTAGAGGAAGACAGAGATGGGCGTGCCAGCAGTGTCTCAGCTGCTGCGAACGAAATCCAGATGTGTGCGCCCCCTTGTGGTCAAGTGCGGCATTGCGCCCTTGTGGCACTTTGCATCTGGCTAAACGTGGGACCTGGAGATTGGAACTGCTGGAGTTGGAACCAGCGTTCTTAGGCTTAGGAGGCAGGTGCCTTAACCCCTAAGCCATCTCTCCAGCCCATAACCATATATTTAGAGGGCAATTTTGTGGCACACACATACCCATTTATCCAAACAGTAATAGTAGCTTTCCCCCTAGAATCTATGACTTTCCTAGACATAGGCTTTTGACTAAGCTTTCAACACCAGGCATTAAATTCTTCCCATGGCATGGGGTTCAAATCCAATCAAAAAGCAATTTGTTACTACCATGACAGTCATACCTCTAGTACTAGTGGGCACATCTTGCCATACTGGTTGGTTGTGTAACTCATAGCATTCAGGATAGTTAAGATTGAGTATGACTTTCCTTCTCTAGCATCCTCCCTAATACTTACAAGCTCTATGACAATTACTGAGCAGGGTGGAGCCTCCAGAAGTGCCCCACCCTTATTTCTTAGAATTATGCACCCAAAGCATGTGGCAACTTCAGCAATAGGGTCATGCCATCAGTGTCTGGCAGGAAACCAAAATCTTTAGCAATAGCCGGTATTATGTATGGTTTATAAGGTGCCTCCCTGACCAACCACTCACTGGGAGGTGTCCCACCCTGGCAGTGGGATTTTCTTTTAAGAACCTATGATCTATCATGCAGGGTACTTTACATAAAATCTATGATTTTCACTTGGAATTCACTATGTAGTCACAGAATGGAATCGAACCTCACAGTGATCCTCCTACCTCCCTCTGCCTCCCAGGTTCTGGGGCTTATGGTGTGAAGTACCATGTCCAACTAATTATGTTTTTCATTAGGCAACAAATAAGTAGATCTTGGTATCATTTCTTAATAAAATATTTAGTTTTGTTAACTCTCATATCTACTCCTTCCTTTTCTCCATCTCCCTCCTACGATCCCATTTGAAACTTTCCATCTCAAGTATTCTTCTCTCTACTTACATTATACTAGCCCCTCCCCTTCACCCCTATCTAAGTCATGGCTCCTTTCTAGCTTGTAGGCCTTCACTAATTCTTAGTCCAATTTACATACAAATCTAAAATTTTTAAGCTAAGATCTGCATATGACAGAACTTGTGGTGTTTGTGTCACTAAGGCTGTTTTTACCTCACTCAATATAATCTCCATATCCAGTCATTTTCCTGAATTTTTTATAATTTCATTTTTCCTTGGTGCTGAATGACTCTATTGTATACCATTATCCAGTCCTCATTTCATTGCTATCTAGGTTGATTACATTTCTTAGATATTATAAATAGAATAAAATAAAGATAAATGAGAAAAAATAATTATAATGAAGTGCAAAATCCTTAAGATATATACTCAGGAATGGTATAGTTGGATCACATGGAATATCTATTTTTACCCTTTCAAGAAGTCTCCACACTGATTTCCATAATGGTATGACTAGTCAGTATAATGTAAGTATTGAGAGGTGAAGCTTAATGAAAGGTGAGTAAATCATGTTACTTTTACCCTTAGCAATGTATTAAAGTTGTTATTCTTTTATTGAACCCACTATTATGAAAATGGGCTTATTAATAACATTCATAATTAGGTCTAATTCATAATTCTACCATGAAAATGGATTTATTAATTAGTCAAGCATGAATGATTCCAACCCCCACACTTGGAACATATAGATGGGAGGATCAGGGGTTCAAAGTCATTGTCATATATATCACTATTTTGATGCCAGCCTGGAAAAAGAGACTCCCCTGCCTCAAAAAAGAGAAAGAAACAACAGCAAAAGAGAGAGAGGATTTATTATAAATCAAGTGCTCTCTTGTTCTTCTCCTGGCTGCTGTGGGATGAGGCAATAACAAGGCCATATTCAAATTCTGGTGTCTTGGTACTTGGACATTTTTAGCCTCCAGACCTTCTCCTCCTGTCATTTACAAATTATGCATTCTTTAGCTTTTCTGTTATAGCAGCACAAAATGGAATGACATAGGTAATCTCCTTTGAAGGACAGGTGTTGAAATGGTGGAGGCATGAGGCGAAATTTTATTATAGAATTGAAGGCTTTCAGAATACACTACTCTAAAATAAGAAAGAAAACAGCAAAAGTAGGAGAGACATGTTCAACCTCTCTTCATGTTTTGCCCCTAAAGTATGCTATAAGAAAATTATCTGAGTTTTTTCAAAGCTAGTCATAAGACCTTTATTCTTAAGGAGTTTGCACTATATCCAAAGAAGATGAAAGTCACACAGAGAAGTCAAGAAGATTCTGAAAAGACAGACCTTGATATTTCCTTAGTTGATTGTCATTAGATCATACCCTTTTCCCCTTTGATCACACTTGTGAATCATTGTTCATAAAAATATAATTTCCCCTGTTTCTTTGGGTCTTCATTTCTGAAGGCTCATGTATCATGCAAAATTTATACGAAGTAAATTATATATTTTCATTTGTTACTCTGTCCCTTTTCTCATAGGTGCTTCATCTGCAAAATTGGGAAAGAAAGGAAAATACAATACTGTTTTCTCCTACAATGAAAATATTCCTTATATTAGCCAAAATAGTGGTAATATAATTATGCACATATAGAAAATTAAATGAACTATTTTTAATAGTACATCAGGTTTTTTTTTTTTCTGAGTTAACCTGAGAAACAGGAGAAAAAAAGATGGAAAGCCATTTGAAATCATTTTAATGCAATCAAAGAAGATAAAAAAATATAAACCACAATATATGTGATGAAGAAAAGCCTAAGAAAATAGCTAAGGAACTGTTGCTGATTTTTCTAAGAGGTACAATGTGGCTGAGATGTTGAGCTTGACTAGACTGTTTTTCAAGTTCTGACACATGTAAAGGGCACCTGCAGTTCAGCTTTTGTCAAGACACAAATTCCCTGGAAACCCAACAGATTTGAACTGTGTTCATGTATCCTCTGGATATAAATATGAACCAACAATATATTAGGGGACTGATGAGGTGGCTCAGTGGGTACAGTGCATGCTGCACAGGCCTTAAAACCTAAGTCTTGATCCCCCAAACTCATTGTGGTCCCAGTATACCTACAGCAAGAAGGGAGGAAGGGACAGGAGAATTCTGAGTTTTGTGGACCAGGTACATTGGGAAGTGCAGTGGTAAAGAACTAGAGAGACCTTGCCTCAAAACAAAGTGGAAGGAAAGCAAGGATTGATAATCCAGGTTGTCCTCTGACTTCCACAGGCACACTGTGGCACACATGCACACCCATTCACACACATGAACACACACACACACACACACATACACACAGAGCAGAATATATTGGAAAACAAAGTCTAAAATTTGACCTCAAATCACTTATTTCCTAAAATTAGATAAGTGTGATCTGTAATTGCCACTTGCCAGAAGAAAGTAAATTTTATGTCTTTAGTAAGTCATCCAAAATTCTACTCTAGGCTATATCTCTAAATAATTTATGTAAAACACTTAGCTTCCTCATGATAAATGAACGCCCCATAGATAGATACATCATTAGGGATGTTTAATATAAGGTGACAATGACACTATAAGAGGATGACATGTTTAGAGCATGATTGGAAAATATGGCAATATGTTAGTAAGTGTGGAATATGTGGTATAGATTATAAATAAACAAATGATCTACTAACCTAATAGACTTCACTAAAAGAAGTAGGGAGGTGTTAGTCTCAATGTATTTTCTCCTGCCTTGTGCAAATCAAGCATGCCCTGTTCTAACCAATACTTCTTAGTCAGTAAATTGTTAAGAAGGTGAATTTATCAGGAATGTCAAAAAGTAAGCTGACAAAAATAACTCAAAATAACTATTAAGACAACTTGGAATTTTTATTTGGGTACATGCATTTGGAGTTAAGATGAGTTTGTAATACAATTGCTATTTATAAGAATCTAATAACTTATCAGATGATGATGAAATAAAGTTATTTTGTCTTTTTTAGTATAAGTAATAAAAATGGAAGTTGTTGGAGAAAGTAATGAATATAGATAGATTGAATTGAAAATTCAGCCCCTTTCTTTATTAAGTGCATGATCTGAAGTATATTGGAATTCTCTATGGAAAGAGATCCAATTGGAGACAGCTCTATAGGTTGATGATAGGTAAATTGTAGATAGACGATACATACATACATACATACATACATACATACATACATGCATACATATATACATACATATGAAATTAGAATGTGAGATTATAGATACTGAAATACCCAAAATCCTCAGACGTGGGGTCAAATTTGATTGTAGAATCAATCAGGAAGAGTTGAGTTTTGGCTCTAAAGACTAGCAGGCAGGATAATTTTCTCTTGTTCAAGGTAAATTTGTTTTGTTCAGGCCTTAATTGAATAATGTCTACCATCATCAGGAAGGACAATTTTCATGTCAGTATACTATGGAGGAGGTAAACTGAAGGATTGAGGGAAATAAACACTAAACTATACCCCAAATGAACAGGTACCATAGAAACCTATATCCTTGAAGGTAGACTCCCTCAACAGCAGTATAGGGGAAACACTTGAACAGAAGGGCCATGGAGCGAGTTAAATGAAGTCTAACCTTAAAAAATTTTGGCTCTGACTTGTAACTCGCAGTACCAGAAATAGCTGCTACCCACATTTAGCTGTTGATCAGAAAGACCTTATGAGGCCCCCAAAACAAAACAGGCTTTCTGTCAAAGCACTTGATTACCCACCTGAGGTAAAAGGTAACACTCTACTGCTGAAGGCACCACATGCTGCCCATACAGAACACTGAGAGATCTGGCTGGAAGAGAACCAGACCTCAGACAGCCCATCTCGTGCTAGAAAGTGCTACAGGACCTACTGGGGGAAAGTGACAAACAAAGGTGTGAGCAAGCAGGGGTCTAAGCCACTCATGAACAGCCCTCCTCACAAAAAATACACAACAATACAATGGTGGCATATAGCCTTAGTAGATAATCAGCGGCTTTCTGATTGGCTAAGAAATACACTAAGTGTAAAGGAACCCATCTCTGGAACTGGGAACCAGGTCTTAATCCTATGGAGACAAACATTATTGCTCTCCAACGGCAAGCTCCCACTAGTCTTTGGCTAAAAGAGGGATTGCATCCATCAAATTCTCCCTAAATTAATAAGGCTTATCCAATTTAACCTATACTGACTTCACTCTCTGTTGGAGAATATTTTCCCCCTTTTTAAGAAGGTAGCAAGAACCAAGGAGATAAACCCTCTCATCTCAGTCAAGGCCCAGGTGAAACCACAGAGGAACTGGGAAGACAAGCAAGAGTGCTGCTTCCATAGTGAGCCTGACAATCAGCACCAGGATGAAGGAGACAGACTCTGAGGATATTCAACACACACCAAAGCAGAAATCCCAGAGCCTCCAAGAGTTCATCACTGAACTAGACTTAAAACACACCCACCAAGACTCAGGGAATTTTGTAGAAGAGGGGGTGGAATGATTGTAAGAGCCACAGGTTGGGACATCATGCCCAGAGGCATTGCCTCCCCCCCAATAACTGACTGCTACTCCCACAACGCATAAACCACAAACCCATGGGGAGTACCAGCAAAACCACTGAGGAGTGTCCCCTGCAGAATGGGTGCAAGGAGTAGGGAAAAGATGGTACCAACACATGATGTATCCATACAAAGAATGTACACATAGAATTAATCACAATAAAGTATCTCCTCATGTATGAGATAAAAACAGTAACCTACTTTGGGGATTTGTGTACTTAATGATTATAACACCTAAAATGTCACTTTAAAAGTAATTGAAATAATTATCAGTAAATATAAAGTTGTATTTTTAACATATATAACTAGATAAATATAAACATTTCTTCTAACATAACAGAAAACCAGCCTGTATTATTAAAACAATTCTAAATTCTAAGAGCAGAAAATGAAAGTTTATCCTGACCTTCAACAGTATTTATTATAATAACATAAATATTTGTTAAATCACTGAAGTTTAGTATGACTGTACTTGAGAGTATTTCAGTACTTCATTAGGTAATAATTGATAAAATTCTAGAAAGGCAACTGAGTTTCTAGAGTTTTTTACTAGAAGTTCCAAAACTGGCAAAATAACCACACATCAATCCAGAAATTCAAGAATCTCTATAAACACCAATGAATATGAAACCACAGTAAGAAATAATAACAGTCAAATAAAAAAATAATGAAAGTACCTACAAAAATGTAAATTACTTTTACTGGAACAAAATAAAATTAATGCACATTGGTTTTACTAAGCAGGGAAAAATATGTTGTTATGGAATAAATAGAGAAGATTTTGCCTAAGCAATGACAAAGTTATTTCAAGTCAGTGAGGGGTTGGATTTCATAATAATTTATAATAAATGTACTTTTATTACATTGAAATACAGAACACAATGCTAAATAACTAAAGAATCATTAAATGTGTTCTGTCAAATTTTCTTGAGTTAAAAGCTAAATGTCATTTGTAATTAGTTGTAGACCTCTTGCCATAAATAATTATGATCCTAAATTCTTAAAGAACAACCACTTTCTCCATTAAGATTAATATATTATCCTTAATATTTCCTCAAATTTGCTTAGCAATTTTTTTTCTTAAGTGTCAAGGTAAAATCCACCCAAGCCAGGCACTATTTGTAAGGTTTTTAATCACTAAAGCAGATTAATGAGAGTTTTATGTATAAAAACACAAATAATTGGTAATTATAGGATTTGAAGTAAATGAATTTTTTTCTTTACTCCAGAAAAAAATTGAAGTATATCACAGAATATAAATTTATGACAGATTTACTTCATTCCATTATTTTTCATCTTTCATTTAAAATGCCTACATTCTTGTTAATATTTTATTATTGATTATGACATGTTGATGGTACACTGCATGAATGTCATCTTAGGAAGTACAAACTGAATGAATTAGAAGAGGAGGAAGGCCTCATTCTGTCTAAGCTGAGGCAAATCAAAAGCTTTCAAACCTAATTTACTATGAGATTTATGTCAGAATTCTACCTGGTACCAAATACTTTAAAAGTTCAAGGAAGCAGCTGTATTCCACTTTGAGAACATTTCCTGACTTACCTTTTCTATATTGCTACACATGATATTTTCACCTTTTAAAGACAAAAAGCTGTACATACCTATTATTATTTTTGACCTCCTGACTCCTCATCCAAGAAAAATAGGCCAGGAAAGAATATGAAACCTTTAGCACCAAACCTGGAAACAAGTGGGTTTTTGTTTTTGTTTGTTTTTCTTTGTTTTTTTTTTTTTTGTTGTTGTTCCTTGTTTGTTATCACATTATGTGATCAAGAAACAGTAACAGAAGGGGCCAAACATGGTGGCTCATGTGTTTAATCCCAACACTTGGGAAGCAAAGGTAGGAGGATCGAGCACTGTGGGTTCAAGGCCACCCTGAGAATACATAAAAAACATTAACAGAAGGAAAAGAAGGAAATCAAACCATTCAGGATCAGAAAGCTGCCTAGTGTGACTATTTTATTGGTTCAAAGAGGTAAGAATTACTGCTGTGAAAGAAATCCATTGGCTTTTAACACCTCTAACTCTCCAAAAGAGGTAAGTGCAAGATAGATACATTTGAAGCATAAGATAAAATAGCCAACTTTGCCTTCCTTCTAGATCAATCCTAAGATTTTCAAATAAACAAATTATAAAATATTCACATTAAAATGTACATTAATTTTCAATATTAATGTTTGAATTTTAATAAAATGTTGGTTATGGATAAAAGTAAAAAGATCATAAGATCATAGGTATTATACCCATAAAAAACTTCCCACACCTTGATAAGACAGTTGAAAACTCTAATTTTAATATGCAAAACCAAAACACAGAATAATTGAGTTTTCTAAGTACTCAATGATTTCTGGATCCTAGGCCAGTGCTCTTTCTGCTGTTACAGTTTTGCCAATTCTAACAACTTGATTTTTTTTAATCTATATATTTTCTAAGTCTCTCAAACTATTATATAGATAGACATTAGCAGAATTTGAGGACATTAGGGCTATATCCCCTCCATAATTTAGAGCTTGAAAACCAACAAATGAAGCTGGGTGTGGTGGCACACGCCTTTAATCCCAGCACTCGGGAGGCAGAGGTAGGAGGATTGCTGTGAGTTCAAGGCCACCCTGGGACTACATAGTTAATTCCAGGTCAGCCTGGGCCAGAGTGAGATCCTACCTCAAAAAAACAAAACAACAACAACAAAAAAAACCCCAACAAATGGAATTGCAGGTTTCTAATTACTGGTCAGAGAAATGAGACCTAACTCATAACTTTGCACACTGGAAGAGATATAACATCCTAAACTGCCCAGAAATTCATTATGTGATAACTGTCTAAATATGTTTCAAGATGCCCTAAACCTTACCAGATTAATGTATAGAAGGAAGCTTTCTGAGAAAGAACAGAAACATACCATTGTCCTCTCTCATATGAATCAATACACATGGACCTATTGTCAATCACCTGGACAAGAACATACCCCTCAGGAAATCTGTCTGTTCTAGAGCATTTAGAAATAGTATTAAACCTGCCTAAAATGTAAGTCAATACAATGATCTTTCTGGCTATTTTCTATCCCTTGAGAGTATGTCCTATATAGTATTCTCTTTGCACATTGCCTTCTCACTCACCTTGATCATGTTCTGTATAGCAATGTTCCCTTTGCCCTTTGCTTACTCTCAACCTCTTGGGAGTGCTCCACTTTACTTAGTCCACCATAAACACTCCCTACATTATACACTATTTTGGGTTACTTATTTGAATTCTTTCAGCAGTGAGCAGAGGTTCAGGCAGCCCAGGGGAGTCCAATAAAAGTTCTCAGTGGCAAAATCACATAAAATATACATAATTTTCTGCACAAATACTTTAAATCTACATGTTATGGGAGATAAGAATATACTATTCAAAACCAGGACTTTAGGCATCTAGACATAACACCTTAAAATATGTCCTTCTGATATGAGAATTATTTTGTCCCACTTCTTTTGAGAAACAATGGGGATAAAGAATTATCTGAAAATGCAGTAGAAATGACCTATGGCATGCTGAATTTAAATTTATTAAGGAAATTCTCGTTGATAACAATGTCTCTCCTTATCAGAAAAAGACTAAATCATAATGTTTCTTATCAATTGAAATGGTAGAAACAAGTATGTATAGCATAGGTTATCATAGTGTAAGGAGTGTGTTAGGCTTCTATAACTGAATACCTTGTACCAATATATAATTGTTTTCAGTGTAAGATGCTATTTAAACTGAAAAGCACTTGTTTGACAGTTACTTTTTCTCTGAGTTTTCACATATATATATATATTTTCTATCTATACCTATTATTTACTTGACATGTTTTGTTTTTGACTGATTTTAACAGTGATCACAAGGACCAGGAAGCCATTGGAAATCAAGACAGAGAGATCCTAGAGACAAAAATTTCAGGAGATATACGTATCTGCTCCTTTTCCTCTTGTTCATTTTTCTTTAATACAAAGAATTGTCCTGACAACATGAAACAGTAGAGTTTTTTTTTTTAATTCCACATCAATGTCTTTCTATTTGCAAAGTGCAAGCCAGATTTGTGTGTGTGTGTGTGTGTGTGGGTGTGTGTGTGTGACTTTTCATTCTTAGAAAATCTTATGCTTAATATGTATTTGTTTAAAATGTAAGATAAAGTAATAAAAATAAACATAATTTTTAGTTTTGTTTATGAGATCAAAATTATTATTCCAAGCAGGTCATTTACAATGTGAAACAGATCTACTCTTTGGGGTTTATTTTATAAAAGTTTAGACTGCTTCTTTCAGCTTGCCTTTCTCCTGTCTATGATGCCAAGTGTCTGGGACAAGCCATCCTGGATCTTCTGTTGTAAGCAAATGGCAAATATGCCTTAAATCTTTTGAAAATGTTGCCTAGGGGCTGAAGAGATGGCTTAGCGGTTAATTAAGGCATTTGCCTGCCAAGCCAAAGGATCCTGGTTCAATTCTCCAGGACCAATGTAAACCAGATGCACAAGGGGGCACATGCATCTGGGGTTCCTTTGCAGGAGCTGGAGGGCCTGGCATGCCCATTCTCTCCCTCTCTCTTTCTCTCTCTCTGTCTTTCTCTCTATCAAATAAATAAATAAATAAATAAAATATGGTTTTAAAAAATGTTGCCTAAAACCAGCTCAACAATGTGTGTTTTTTGTTTGTTTGTTTGTTTGTTTTTGTTTGTTTTCTCATCTGTGAGCAGTCTCTCCTTGGCCGTGGCCATAGTTTTCATGGATGCAAATGAATGAATTACAGCAGGCCTAAAAGCTTAGGCTCTTTCATTAAGTAAATGCAGTCGCAATAGAAGTAGTGTCCACAAGGACTTCTTAGTCCCTTCTCACCAATGCTAACAAGCTGGTCACACAGAACTTGTTTTAAATGACCAACAATCTCTTTGTCTAAAAGTCTTGTGACTTGCCAGAGCTAGGGAGATGGCTCAGTGGATAAGAGTGTGTGCTTCACAATCATGAGGACCTAAGTTTGATCCCCAGCACTCATGAAAAATGTTGACTGTGGCTGGGTTTGCACAGCAGAGACAAGAGAATTGTTTGGACATGTAGGCCAGCTAGTCTAACCTCAAAATGGTAAGATCCAGGTTCAGTGAGAGGCTCTGCATCAAAGAAATAAGGCAGAAGATCAATAGAGAAAGACAATTGAAAAACTCCTCTGACCTCTACAAGACTGTGCATTGACATGAGCATCTGTATACATACATACATACAACCACATACACATAGCATGTGTGCATGTACACACACATACAAACCACATTTTGTAACTTCCTCTCAGCTTTTATAGATCCCTGCTGAAAATTCTACCAGGCTGTGAGGGAGGAACTTGATTTTATCAACACTACAGAGAAGTCCTACAAACACATAGATGCCTGAGTATCCAAGGACAGAAATTAAAATTCCAGGGTTGTTGTCCCCAGATTCAATTAATTTGCTCAGCAGTCTGCTTTTCCTTATTACCATTTACTTCAAAGGAAACTGGGTAGAATTATTTTAACAAACAGCAAACCTAGAAGTGGCCTTTTGTTTTTTGTTGTTGTTTTTACTTTTTTATTAGTTATGTATATAGTATATATACAGCCAAGGTGGTACCATCGTTAGCCTTCTCTCTGTCCTCCCCCCCCTGGGTAATGTGGGTCTTGCCTTATGGGGGTAGCCATCAGTTATGTGGGAGAGGCAATGACTCTGTGTATAATGACCCAACTCATGGCTCTAGCAATCTTTCCGCCCCCTCTTCTGCAAATTTCCCTGAGCCATATTGGGTTCATTTTACTATAAAGTCAGCCTTATATCACCAAGAGTAAGGCAAAACCTGTGAAAATGAGAAAAGATTGCTATGAACTGTACTTTTACTTGTGATATATGCATGTGCCTGTGCAAATGTGAACTTATATGGGTGGTACATGCACATACATGTGCAAATGCACACTGTCTGTGCTCACAGGAGGCCAGAGGAGAATGTCTGTTGTCCTCTTTTCATTTATTTGCATGTTTCCTTGAACTGCCATTTTTGGTCAGCTGGTTATTGAGTCCCTGTGATTCTCCAGTTTTGGCTCCCCATGGAACTGGGGTTACAGACATGTATGGTCATACCTAGCTGTTTGCAATGGTCCTGGGGAATAAAACTCAGGAAGAACCAAGTCCTTTTAGGAATTCATGCTACAGCAGAAAACACCCTTACCCGCTGCACCATCTTCCTAAGAAATATACATTTAAGATGACCTATACTCAAGGGCTAGTCACCAAGATTCTTGTGCTGGTACATGTCAGTGAGGAGCTTCATATGATCATCATGAATCCAGATGAGCATGCAGACTTACAGCCAGTGCCAATGAAGATTACACACGAGAACTACATAGAGTGCTTGAGGTAAGACAAATGGACAATGAACACTAGGGGACTCCTCCCTGAGTTTAAACTGGAGTAGAACACTGGGACATGGAGCATGTCCTTCAGGGTTTGGACATGACTGACACTCGGAACAGGCCACAACAGACTTTTTATCCAAGAAAGTCTGGTACTGCCCAAGGTCATGCACAAGTATTTTGTGGAGGTCACAGATCATGATGCTGTGGTTCATCCTCTCTCCATTTTGTAACTTGCTATCTTCATCCAGCACAGTAAGACCAATGTGATTGTGTTCATTCATTTATTTTGATAATTTCATACATATACACAATGAATTGTATCACATTCATTCCCCATTACCCTTTCTTGATCCCCTACTACTCTTCCTCCTCCTGAAATGTAGAATGTGTGTGTGTGTGTGTGTGTGTGTGTGTGTGTGTGTGCGTGTGTGTTAAAGTTGTTTAAATAGGATTTTGTGCCTGAACTTGGATGGGGTGCTATCTACTGGATCTTAGGCAATTTACCAGTGGCTATATCTCTGAATAAAATGACTCCTCTTCTCTCAGCAACCATTTACTGCCAATAGATCCCTGGAGAGGGATAAGGTCTTGTGAGGCCTTCTCTATCCGTGATATAATTTTGATGGGCCCAATATTATGTAGACCTTTTCAATATAATCATATGGGTTTGGATTTTGTTTTGTAGCTGATTCTTCTCTACATGAGCAAAGGGTCGTTGCTGCATGCACCTTTCACCCACTGACCAGTGTGCTGTGAACCGAGTAACCTTATCAGTGCAGTGACAATTCAGAAATGTCAGGCCTGATCATTTGGTTCCCACCTTAAAAGAAAAGTTTTGATTAGCACAAGAAACATGAAAAAGGAATTTTTTGACACCCCTTCTCTAACTTTCTCGTTAAAAGCATCACTTTTACTTATGCCACATTACGTAGGGAGTTTGAACCAACATGGCCATGTTGTATAGCAATAACTCTACTTTGAAAAGAGTGATAGATTATTAGATATCCCATATATAAGCAGAGATAACTTCTCATCTTGCAGGTTAGGAAGAAGTCAGTGATTGGAAAATTGTCCATATATGTTGTCATGACTGAGTCATATACACAACAGGAAAGAAAATGCAAGTTTCCCTTCCCAATGAGAAAGGCTATTTCTGTCAATAATATAGTAAATATTTTCTAACTGGCCTAAACCAACCATTTCAACTCTAGCTTTCCTCACAAGATATTATTATTTTGGTACAACTAGAATCTTTAGGAATGTAATTGTTTGTAATGTTACTGAAGCATGAGTAGAGATGAACATTTTGCATTATGCAGCTGTTTAAATGGCAAGAACAATCAAAAGAAATCATAGTTATCTAAAAATGCCTTTTTAGAAAACATGAAAAGCTAATTTCACTTTAAGAATATGTTCCTGATTATTTCTCAAACTCTATTTAAGAATTCAGACCTTTAAAGTCAACATTGTTTCTGTCTAATTGTTCAATCACTAAATGCATGTTAAATTTCATGTGTCTGCATTGCTTTCAAAGTTACATGGATGCTAACTTTGATCTATTATTTTTACCATTGAAAACTTTGTAGTGCAGAATTTCCATTCTGCAGTTAAAATGTTATGCACAAACCAGATTATAGCACTTTAAAGAAAATGGCTTTGGAAATATAACAGCAGGTTCCTGGATAAAGCATAGCCATTAGAAAATCTATTTTTAGAAAGAAAGGAGAGAACATTATATTATGCTATGGCATAAAATTCCATAATTGTATTTTACTTGTACATCTGGGGCAAGTTATATAATGATATTGCTTTTTTATTTGGAATTTTGCTGTTTAAAGTTTACGGGCACTAACATTTAGTTTGATAATACTCATTTCATGTTGACAAAGATTCTCAACACTTTTAAAACATTGGAAATAAAATGAGTGGTTAAGTATTTACAAAGCTTGCCAGTGTTCTAATATGGAGGCTTGAAATTGCTCTAAAAATATAGTTCATATTTACTGGCAGAAAAAGAGGAAATTGGTACAGTACAAGGGAGTGTTACTAGAACAAATGCTTCAAAATGAAAATCACTGCAGACCTGGGCAATGGGCATATGCTGGAAAAGTCAGAGGAGCTGTCTAGACAAGAATCAGTGTTCTCATTTATTGACTATAAAGGGGAATTTTGGTTAATGCTTAGACAGGAAGACTGGGCAAAATCTAGATCATCTTAGAAATTATTTAGATGGTCATGAACATATTGATGATGGAAATATGTGCATTAAAGACCATTTTGGGGCTGGAGAACTGGCTTAGTGGTTAAGGAGCTTTCCAGTGAAACCTAAGGACCCAGATTTGATCCTCCAGATCTCACATAAGCCAGATGCACATGGTGGCACATGCATCTGGAGTTCGTTTGTAGTGGCTAGATGCCCTGGTGTGCCCATTCTCTCTCTCTCTCTCTCTCTCTCTCAAACAAAAAAAAAATATTACAAAAATGACAATTCTGATTTTAGCTGGAGAGTTAGGTTAAAAGTCCAAGCCCCAGAAGCCCCTACTGAATAACCTCAGCAACCCATCCAGATATGCCAATTACAGAGACAACAGTGAAACTAGAGAGAGGAAATCTGCACACATACTTTGAAGAGGAGCAAATACAGTTCCCAAATCCATCCTCAAGGTACTGAGATGAGCTTTAGCTTTAAACAGAAAAAATAATTGGGTACAACAGACAAGAGATACCTATAAACTCAGCAGTAATGATCCATATGTAGCCTGGTTGATCACTGTCTCTGTTCTAGTTCTGCAAGTTTGTTTAAGGAAGCTCTTATTGTCGTCACTTGAGAAGGATCAATCTTTTTCCAATAAGATGACACTCCTTCCATAAGGGCAACCTTATCCTCACTGACTCCTGAGAGAGGCTCCCACTCATCTTTGGTCTTTGACCAAAAAGAGTGCCTACACCCATTAAAATGTCTCTCAAACTGGGTGTGGTGGTGCACTCCTTTAATCTTAGCACTTGGGAGGCAGAGGTAGGAGAATCACTGCGAGTTCAAGACTACCCTGACACTACATAGAGAATTCCAGGTTATTTTGTGCCAGAGCAAAACCCTACCTTGAAACACACCCTCAAAATATGACTCTCAATTAACTATGCTTTTTCCTTTTAATCCATAGTGCTCTAACTTTTGGTTGGAGAATGTGTTTTTTTTTTTCTTTTAATTAGGAACTTTATTGTATGGACAAATCATGTATTGATCAAATTCCGCTTGTATGATACTATTAAGTCCCTTCCTCTCCACTCCCATTCTACTGAGGACCCTCCTCAGTGGGGTTACTGGTATTAAATATGGGGTTATGGATTAGGAATGCAGCAATCTGTCACTGTTTGGGGAGACAATATTTCTGTGTATTCCTCATCCTGTAGCTCTTACAATCCTTTTGCCACTCTTATGCAATGTTCCCTTGGCATTGACAGGTATGTTAAAACTCAAGTGTTGAGCTCTCAGCAACATTTGGACTTCTGCTTTGATATGATTTGAGTGACCTCAGTGTCTATTGCCATATCTCTGGTGCAGGTTTTCGGTCTCATCCGAAAAGCAACATTCATTTTTACCTTGCCATTTCTGGTGTTGTCACCTGGACCCTTGCATATGTGCTAGAGTTGGCTCATCTCATGACAGGGAGTCAGCTATCTGTTCTTGTCACATTGATGAATTTTGATTTCCCTGGTTTTCACTGCCTTCTACAAAAAATAATATACACCTTAGGGGTGTAAATCCTGCTCTTTTCTAACTACATGTGTATATTATGCTCACCAAACTGCCCTTTAAGCATTACATTTAATGTTCATATCATAAATTAATGTTACTTTCAGTTTTAGTTAGAGAACCTTCTCTTTTTAGATGTTGGTGACCACTGGCATGACCCAAAAGACAACACAGTGCTGAGAAGAAGTGACTGAGGAGTGTCCAGCACTGAAACACCTCTATCACACTTTCCAAGGCTCAGTGTCCATTGTGGAAGAGGTGGCCTAAAGAATGTAAGAGCCAAAGGAAGGGTACGACTCCTTACAATGCAACTGTCCAGACAGAAATTGGCCTTGATATCCATGACCTTGCAGTGCCTAGCAATACCGTCACAAGACCCTCATAATAGGAGGAAAAGATGATGACATAAAAATAAAAGAAAGACTAATGGAGTGAGGGAGGGGATATGATGGAGAGTAGGGTTCTGAAGGGGAATGGGGGAGGGGAGGGAAATATCATGGTTTGTTGTCTGTAAGTATAGACATTTTCAACACAAAAACAAAAATAAATAAATAAAATTTAAAAAGATTCCCTCAGCATGGATTAAAAAGGATAACCAGAGTGATTTGAGAAACATTTTAATGGGTATAGACTCTCTTTTTGCCAAAGACAAGTGGGAGATTCTCTTGGAAGTCTATGACCACCATCTCCATAGGATTCTGACTTGGTTCCCAGTACCAGATATGAGATTTTCCTTACCTTACTGAGAAGGCCTCTTATCTAATGAAAGAGATAGTCATTACCCACATAGGCTGAGTTCCACAATTGCACAGGTGTGTAATTCTTGTATGTCTGGTTGATTTTGTAGTCAGCAGGATCCCCTGCTTCTTCACAATGCTGGTGGCCATATCTCTCAGGAGTTCATGTAACATATTCCAGCCCTATGAGGGCTGGCCATCAGGAAACTGGTATCCTTCTAAATTCTGGAGTTCTCTTTCCATGTTCTGTGTCATCAGCTTGTGATGTCTTCAACAACAGGGTCTTACCTTTCAGATCTGGCAGGTAATCAAGAGCTTTGCCAGAAGCCTGCCTTTTTTTGGAGAACTCACAGGTCTGTCTGAACAACAGCTCACTGTTTCATGAAAAGCATTTCTGGAACTGGGTATTACAAACCAGAGCCCAAGGCATTAGGATTACACTTTTGCCACCTTCTCCATTGCCCTTTTTCCAAGACAGACTCCCCCTCACTCCTATTGAGGGTTCTTTCTTTCAGTTTGTGTAGCTTTAGGTATGCTGAGATAAGCTTTCAAACCAGGCACAATTATGGAAGGAAGGGATTTATTGAAGCTCATAGATCCAAGAGAAGTTGCATAATGGCAGAAGCAGCTGGTCTGCTTTCACAGGACCAAACACAGAGAGAACCCACAATCCAAAAGGCATACAGTACACTTTGTATGTATTTAGATTGGAATTTTAAACCCACCACCACACCTTAAGATTTGCCCAGTGACACCTGTCTCCAGCCAGGTGGCTGTAGATGTAAACTGCAAACTAATAAAACACTGAATATATTGTGGGCTATCTATACAAACTACCACAATTTTCCCCAAAATCTTTACTAACTTAAAATAGTTTCAAAGTCCCAAGTCTTATTTGAGATTTAAGATTGTTTTAGCTATGAGTCCTGTAAAATCAAACAAGTTATGTACTTTTAACATATAAAGGCACAAAGTAAACACTTTCAACTGGTATAAGGCATAGCAAGAAGAGACTAGAACAATGTAAACTCAACCACCATCAAGCAAACATCAAACTTCTATAGTTCAAGTCCAATGACTGGCAGTGTCTGATTTTCTAATTTGCCCCTCCAACTGGGTTGAGTAGCAGGGGAAAATTTCCATCCTTAGTTAATATCCTCCATGGTAGCCCTTGTACAATTCTAATATATCCAAGACATCTTTTGATCTCTATGCAAACCACAGTCCACCTTTCAAAGGCTCTTCCAGCCTATCAGGATCATCATGTCCTCTCTCATTTTCATCTCAGCAGTGGCTTTTGGAAACATGTGTGTACTTTTTGACCTATTCAATGTATGTTTTATGTTTTCAAAAATAATACCAGGTATGGTAGTTTGAATAGATGTCCCCCAATATATTCAGTGTTTCATTAGTTTATAGTTTGCATTTGCAGCCACCTTGATGGAGGCAGTGTCGCTGGGCAGATCTTAAGGTGTGGTGGTGGTTTAGGATTTCAATATAAAGATATGCAAACTGTGCCTAGCTGGAGCTCCTGAGGTATGCTGAGGCTTTTAGCTGTGGCTTTGCTCTCTTGCTGGCCCTGTGAAAAACAGGCCAGCTTCTTCTGCCATTATCAAACTTCCCCTGTATCTGTAAGCTTCAATAAATAATATCCCTTCCTCCATAACTGTGCCTGGTCTGGAAGTTCATCTCAGGTGTGCAGGACATAGCCATATTTTTAATTTAGGGATTACATAAATCATAATGTTGAAGAGAAGGTTCCTTTTCTACTCATCTTCTCCTTCCCAAAAGAGTTTATATTTTTATCATGGTGTTTCCTGAGGCATACTCTCCATTGTTTTAATGTAAAGCAGTTGGGCCATCTTTCTTAAGATTGTTAATGTGTTGACAATAGCAGCTTTAGCAACCTAAAATCAGTCTCAGTGTCTGTAATTTTTACTTGTTTGAAGTTTTATAACTTAAAATCTTAAATCTCTCAGTCTAATATCTTTAGCCAAGCACATCAGTCCATTAAAACTTTAACCTTGGGCTGGAGAGATGGCTTAGGTGTAAAGGCGCCTGCCTCCTAAGCATAAGAACGCTGGTTCCAATCTCCAGTGGTTCCAATCTCCAGGTCCCATGTTTAGCCAGATGCCAAGTGATGCAAGGGCGCAGTGCCGCACTTGCCCACAAGGGGGCGCACACATCTGGATTTCATTCACAGCAGCTGAGAGACTGCTGGCGCGCCCATTCTATATATCTTCCTCTCCCTCTCTCTCTATCTGTTTCTCTCTGTGTCTCTCTCCAAAAATAAATAAAAATAAATAAATAAATAAATAAAAATTTAACCTTGATCAAACTCTCTGGGCCTGGGCATGAGAATGCAGCTAGCTCTTATGTCAGTAGCCCAGTTCCAGAAAAGGCCTCTGTAGTCTTTCCTTTCCTTTAGAAAACTCATAAGCCAAACCTTTAAGTTCAATCCTGTCTATACTTAGCATTTTCAAAGTCTCATTGGAATAGTCCATAATACCTGGTCAATTGCTCCATAAGGCATCTTCAGTTGTAAGTACCAAGTCTATGTCCATTTCTCCAAAACAAAAGTTCCAAAAGACCAAAATCCATATGGTAAGTTTCAGCTCACCCCACTCCTGGTATTTTGCTATCCAGGAGAACAGTTTCTATGGTGTTAAGTCTTGCTAGCTATAGTTTTGTATAAATCTCCCCCACCTTTCCTTCAATTTCCCCCTAGCCAAGACCTTTCCATCCTCTATTATCTGTCACTAGAGTTGCCTGTCAAGTGTACTTGCAACTCAAGTTTTTCCAGGTTAGGAACCATAGATGAGGGAGAACATTTAACAATTGTCTTTCTCTGCTTGTGTGAGTTCGTGTGTGATTTTTCTTTAATCCAGAGGACTGCAGTTTTAGGGAAATGACTTGTCTTTGTGCCTTCAGCCTTGAAGTGAGATGAAATAAGCTAGGTTGACAGACACTCTTTGAATGATTAATATGCCTATGCTTGACTCAAAGTAAAGGAGATAAACACAAAATGAAATTAGAGATGTCCAACTTTCATCCTGTTTGCAGTTGTTGTTGGCCCAAGTGAGGGGCCAATACTTTGTAGAAAATAAAAACAACCTCTAAGGACTGGACTTCTTATATGACTGGCTCTCAGGTATAAATGAGGGAACAAGGTATTTGAAACTAGAGCAAAGGCCATTTTTATTATGGTTATAAATAACCTAACTGTCCTTTGTCCATGCCTTAGGGATTTCAGAAGTGTGCAATTTAAGAACAGTAAACTGGAATATTTAGCCAAAGGATTATCTTAGCATTCAGGCTGCTTTATGGCAACAAGAAACCACATCTCCTTATAGACTGAAAGGTTTAACTTGTTTAAATATCAGCTAAAAGGTATCAAACTCTCTGGGCCTGGGCATGAGAATGCAGCTAGCTCTTATGTCAGTAGCCCAGTTCCAGAAAAGGCCTCTGTAGTCTTTCCTTTCCTTTAGAAAACTCATAAGCCAAACCTTTAAGTTCAATCCTGTCTATACTTAGCATTTTCAAAGTCTCATTGGAATAGTCCATAATACCTGGTCAATTGCTCCATAAGGCATCTTCAGTTGTAAGTACCAAGTCTATGTCCATTTCTCCAAAACAAAAGTTCCAAAAGACCAAAATCCACATGGTAAGTTTCAGCTCACCCCACTCCTGGTATTTTGCTATCCAGGAGAACAGTTTCTATGGTGTTAAGTCTTGCTAGCTATAGTTTTGTATAAATCTCCCCCACCTTTCCTTCAATTTCCCCCTAGCCAAGACCTTTCCATCCTCTATTATCTGTCACTAGAGTTGCCTGTCAAGTGTACTTCCAACTCAAGTTTTTCCAGGTTAGGAACCATAGATGAGGGAGAACATTTAACAATTGTCTTTCTGTGCTTGTGTGAGTTCGTGTGTGATTTTTCTTTAATCCAGAGGATTGCAGTTTTAGGGAAATGACTTGTCTTTGTGCCTTCAGCCTTGAAGTGAGATGAAATAAGCTAGGTTGACAGACACTCTTTGAATGATTAATATGCCTATGCTTGACTCAAAGTAAAGGAGATAAACACAAAATGAAATTAGAGATGTCCAACTTTCATCCTGTTTGCAGTTGTTGTCGGCCCAAGTGAGGGGCCAATACTTTGTAGAAAAGAAAAACAATCTCTAAGGACTGGACTTCTTATATGACTGGCTCTCAGGTATAAATGAGGGAACAAGGTATTTGAAACTAGAGCAAAGGCCATTTTTATTATGGTTATAAATAACCTAACTGTCCTTTGTCCATGCCTTAGGGATTTCAGAAGTGTGCAATTTAAGAACAGTAAACTGGAATATTTAGCCAAAGGATTATCTTAGCATTCAGGCTGCTATATGGCAACAAGAAACCACATCTCCTTATAGACTGAAAGGTTTAACTTGTTTAAATATCAGCTAAAAAGGTATTGGGCTGGAGAGATGGCTTAGGGGTTAAGGTGCCTGCCTCCTAAGCCTAAGAACGCTGGTTCCAATCTCCAGTGGTTCCAATCTCCAGGTCCCATGTTTAGCCAGATGCCAAGTGATGCAAGGGCGCAATGCCACACTTGCCCACAAGGGGGCGCACACATCTGGATTTCGTTCACAGCAGCTGAGACACTGCTGGCGTGCCCAACTCTGTCTTCCTCTCCCTCCCTCCCTCCCTCTCTCTGTCTCTCTCTGTGTCTCTCTCCAAAAAAAAAAAAAAACAATAAAAATAAATTAAAAGTTTTTAAAAAAAGTAAAGGTATGATAACAAATGGAAATTTCCTTTTAAAGGTATCAAGAATGGAATGATTTAGAAAACCCCAAGGTTGACTGGGCAGAGTGAAAAAGTGTGCTTAGGAGATAGTAAGTCATGATAATGAAACCCTTTGTAAAGAAATTCATATGAATGGACCTAGCTGCTATTTATCAAGCCAATAGGAGAAATTTCCCAAAGACATTCCAGAGGTTCTAGAGGCTGAAATTGTCATCACAGGTCCAGAGTCATAAGAGAGGAAAATTGTTTCTTATGATAGGTCAAGGAGCCAAGAAGTTTGATCCACGTTCACTTACCAATTTTTGCCTTCCAGTTTTTTTTTTGTATAGCAGCAAGCAACTGACCTGACCTCAGATTGCCACAACTCTGGGAGTATTGTTCCATGATCCAAGCTATAAACAGCCCCACAAGGGCAAGGCTCCCCTAAGCTCAAAAATTCCTCATGTGCAGGCTGGAGAGATGGCTTAGTGGTTAAGGTGCCTGCCTCCTAAGCCTAAGAATGCTGGTTCCAATCTCCAGGTCCCATGTTTAGCCACATGCAAAGTGATGCAAGGGAGCAATGCTACACTTGACCACAAGGGGGCACATGCATCTGGATTTTGTAGCAGCTGAGAGGCTGCTTGCATGCCCATCTCTATCTGTCTTCCTCTACCTCTCTCTCTGTCTCTCTCCAAAAAAAAAACAAACAAAAACAAATCTTCAAGTGTTGACACACACAGAGAAAAATAAAATTTTCTGAAACTTTAAAATTTAATGAGAACCCTTTTGGATTTTGTATTTACTAGGAACCAGTTACCCCTTTTTCAGTAAATGTGGTGCTTGGAAGATGGCTCAGCAGTTACTCACACTTGTTTGCAAAGTCTGCTGTCCGCCCATATAAACTAGACACAGTTAGTGGAGCAAGTATCTGATGATCAATCATTTGCAGCAGCAAGAGACCCTGGCACAGTGCTGACCTGTAATTCACTCTCTAGTCCAAGCTGGCCTCAAACTCACAGCAATCCTCTTTGTTCAGCCCCTCCAATGCTGAGATTAAAGGAGTGAGCCATCATGCTTAGGTTTAAATTTATTTTCTTTGTAAACTACCCAGTCTAAAGTATGCTATTATATAATCATGTAATAAACTAAGTTTTTAAAATTAAATTTGATGTGTGTGTGTGTGTGTGTGTGTGTGTGTGTGTGCATGCTTATGCATGGGCACACATACCATGGTGCATAAGTGGAGGTCAGAGGACAACATTGAGGTATCTGTGCTCCACTTTCTTTGAGACAGGGTGTACTGCCACTGCAAACAAATGTATACGAGCTGGAAAGTAAGCTTCCATTCTCCTGCCTCTGTCTTTCACTGTTGTAGGGCATGGCAATTACAGATGTATGCACGACTTTTGCATCTGGCTTTACATAGGCACTGGAGAATTAAACCCAGGCTAGCAAAGCTTGCAAACAATCACCTTTAATCACTGAGCCATTTCCCCAGCACCATGTTATGTTTGGTTTTTTTTTTTCAGTTTACTTTTTATTACAGATTTGAAGAGAGAGAGAGAGAAAGAATGGACACAGCAGGGCATCTTCCACTGCAAATGAACGTCAGAGACATGTGCCATAGTATTGCAGAATTGAACCTGGGCTATCAGGCTTTGCAAGCAAGCACCTTTAACCACTGAGCCATCACCCCAGCCCTCCACCCAAGTAATAATTTTAAGATAAAATATTTTAGTACCTAAGTAGCATATTCAATTAGAATTACTTTGGTTTCTAATCATAACATTAAGGCATTTAAGGAAACTTGAAATTCTTCAGAATCTGAATTGATGTATGTGTAAATTAATCACATGGAATAACTTTCCATGTGAAGCTGTACTCAAAACAACCTGCTTATATTAAGCTAGCTTGAGTTTATATCATCTGCTTTACATAATCTTCTTCTCAATTATAATGGCATAATGCATTGTTAACTTACATACATTATAATTTAGGAGAAAATATTAATGGTGAGCTATTTCCTAGTACTGTTGAATGATTTTTTTGTGATATTTCTGAAATGTACTAAAGCTCCTGGGCTTATTGCTCACAGCAACTTGCCACAACTCTCATATTTACCACTTTTGGAACATTCTTCAGATTAGGGGATAATATTTAGTTTAAAGTAGGTTATTTGATTGACTGACTGAAGTAGGCTGTAAAATACCTACAGTTGAAATCTACGGGCTGTTAGGAGTAAGGAAGAAACTAGTGGACATCTTTTAAAGTGGATGTCAATCCACATGGAAAAGTTTCAACAGGAAATTAAGAGCCTAGTCCCCTCCATTTATTCAGGCAAATAGAGGTTTAACATTTTACTTGCTCTAGTTGAAGCAATATGATGCTAAATACCGCTTGCTACTTAACGTTTTGCACTTTTAGATTCACTGGAAGCCTTTGAATTCATTGGTGCCCCTCTTCTCATACCTTCTATTAAACTTTTACTATTCTCAGTTATCAGTGTGTCCAGGTAGATAAGGAAAACTAAGAACAAAGTGATTGAGTTGTCAAGGCTATTTGAAAAGCTACTGAAAGAAGCTTCAGAGGCATAAAATGGATTAAATTAAAAGGATAAAATTGAAATTATTAATTAAAATATTTTCAGGTATCATAGTCATGTGATTTGGGGGAAAATGGTATAATTACATGTCTATGAGTATGAAGCAAGTGCTTACCTGCAAAGCCAAAGGAACCAGGTTCAATTCCCCAGGACCTACATAAGCCAGTTGCACAAGGTGGCCCACACATTTGGAGTTCATTTGCAATGGCTAGAAGCCCTGGCATGCCCATTCTCACTCTCTTTCTCTCTCTCTACCTCTACCTCTTTCTTCAACTGCCTCTTTCTCTGTCTTTCAAATAAATGAACAAAAATAAAATATTTAAAACAAATGAATGGCTCACTTGTAAGTCTGTATTCCCCATATGAATCCACAGTTTATAGACAGGTGCCTTTGTGACTTCACTCTCCATCATATCCGCTCCCCCTCTCAATAAGTCTCTCTTTTCAGTTTGATGTCATGATATTTTCCTCCTATTATGATGGTCTTGTGTAGATAGTGTCAGGCACTGTGAGGTCATGGATATCCAGGCCATTTTGTGTCTGGAGGAGCCCATTGTGAGGAGTCCTACTCTTCCTTTGGCTCTTACATTCTTTCTGCTCCCTCTTCCACAATGGACCCTGAGCCTTGGAAGGTGGGTTTGAGATATTTCAGTGCTGAACATTCCTGTGTCCCTTCTTCTCAGCACCATGGTGCCTTCTGAGTCATCCCAAGGTCACCACCATCTGAAAAGAGAAGCTTCTCTAACCAAAAGTGAGAGTAGCATCAATATATGGGTGTGGACATTAAGAGAAGTGCTTACTGGGCAGTTTGGTGAGCATAGTATATACATTTAGCTTGACACCAGCAGAAGTTGCACCCCTAGGGATGTATTCCCTCCCATGGAGTGGATCTCCAGTCCAATTAGAGAGTGGTTGTTTTCCCCCATAACAGACATGCCACTATTGTACCCGTTAGCTCAATTGGCCAGGCTGGCCAAAATTAAAGGTTGCAGTGTTCACTGTTGAGTACCTTCACTGGTGTTTTCTCTCTCCCATTGAACTGCATGCAGCATAGCTTTTTCCAGCTTTCTGTCAGCTGATCCACATGGAAGAGGCTTTCATCTCAGGTCCAGCAGGATTTCTCAGTGACCTTACAGCCCAAGTATGTGGAGTCTTCAGCAATAGGGTCTTACCATCTAATCCTGGTGGGAAACCAAGGGCCTCGGCAATGGCCTATAATGTTTTGGAGGTACCTGTGACCTCCCTGGCCAACAACTCACTGAAAGGTATCCCATCCCTGGCACTGAAAATTTTCTAGTAACAATCTATGGCTTCTGAGTATTCCATTGTACAGAAAAGTAGGTCTCCATATGACTTATTTATATCCTTTTAGATTTTGATTAGCTCTCCCTCCACCTATCCTTTACTAAATCTCTTCCCCTGACCTCACTTAGGCCTTTTCACCCCATTAATCTGTTCTTCTACATATATATATATATATATATATATATATATATATATATATATATCCATCCTATGAAGTCCCCCTACCTCCCTTTCTATTTCCTTTATATCCCCTTTCTAGCTGGCTTCTGCTACTTAGTTTTATTTTTACTCACATAGAAGTCCAATCTTTTGTAGCTAGGATCCACATATGAGAAAGAACATGTGATATTTGGCTTTCTGGGCCTGGGCTACCTCACTAAGTATAATCCTTTCCAGATCCATCCATTTTCCACCAAATTTCATACTTCATTTTTCTTTACTGCTGCAGTATTCAAAAAGTATCATAAATGTTTTACAGTTAAACTATGTTTGAAAATGATTTTATACATAATAAGGCAATTCATTGACAAGTCTATGATATTCTTTAATTAAGACATTGCTATGCAGATATAAAATATCAAAGATAACTTTCTTACTATAAACAATTGTTTTGGTCAATGAGTATATATATATATATATGTATATCCCAATAAAAATGAAAAGGCTTACTTTAAAGAAAAAACACTACTCTCAAGCCCCCTTTATATTTCTCTTAGTGTTTCTATCCCTGCATTCTTTGCTGTGGCTATTCTGGTATCTTAAATACTTCTAGTATGTGTATAATATGCTCCTATACAGTCGCTGCATGTGCTATTTCTTTAGCCCTAGAAGATGTTATTCAGAGTAAGCATTTGCCACATTCCCATACATATAGAAGGTATTCACATGTTACAATTTTTATTTTACCAAAGTTATTGTTGCAGTTATCTTCCAGTTGTTGAAACAAAACATCTGACCAAAATCATCTTATGAGAAGAAAAGAGTTTATTTTAGGCTTACAGTTTTGAGAGGATGCTTCATCATGGTGGAGGCAGCTCGGTTACTTTATCACACATCCACAGCAGATAAAGAACAGCAAGCATGAACTGGCTTTGCTCAAACAGTAGTCTAGACTAATCAACTCCAAGGACTGACCCCCAAACACACCTCCTCTAGTAAGGGTCCACCTCTTCACTTCATCATCTGGAAGCTAAGTAGAAATCTGAAACAAAGACACCTAGAGCATATACATTCAAACCACCACAATTCGATAATCCTTCTCACTCTTTCCTCTTTGTTCCTTTTATCTACCTAAATCTCTGTATCTATTTCTGTTTACCTCTATCTCTAATTTAACCAGTTTCTTTCATCTTTCTGTCTCCATAGGTTATGATAGTAAATCTTCCCTACTAGAATTTATATAACAAGAAGTAATACATTTTGTCCCACTTGTGTTCACAGATGCCCAGAAAAGGGCTTATCCAAAGGATACATATGTGTGTGTGTGCACACATGCACACATTCACACACCTGTGCATACACACATACACACACTCAAAGATGGTATTATATGGGAAATTCAAATATGGAAATATATGGAAAATTCATAACTAACATCACATCACATGCAGTTGGCAGAAGAAAATTACTACAACAAAAGGCAAAGATAAAATTTAAAATAAACACAAACTTCAAAAACATAACAATAGCATTGGTGGTATAGGGATGAGCATAGCTACCTTCCAAAAATATAAAAACAGTAAAGTACAGCCCCTTCTTTCTGCATTCTGAATAATGGAGCCTTCTAGCTAAAGGTGAATGGTCTTCTCTTCCATCTTCTTCAAACATGTGTTGTGTCCAGAGGGACTAAAGGACAGTTGCTCAAGGATGCTGTAGATATACTGTGTACACCCTTTCTTTCTGGACCAGAATCCACTTTTGAATACCTTCAGCTTTGTAGTCTTTGGGATGGACAGATTCTCACATGATCCAGAAACTCCCTAGTTTATGAATCTCGGGGTGGCTAATGTCTAAACCAAGATGGGTCTCTTAAGTTTGTTGGGGCTGTGGGAGACAGGTGGAACACTGAGGTCTATTACTTAAGAACCTGTCAAGGGGTATCTGCTTGGTATAAGCACTCCACCAGAAGAAGGATGTTGCAGGGTATGTCCAATAGGCCTGAGCTATAGAGATCTTAGTCCTATAGTAGAAGACTATATGGCTGGATGCAGAGTTCTAGCAGCCAGCTCTGAGATGGCTTGAACCTGCTGGTGCCAGCAATGGAACTACCCCATTTCTTGCATTTCAAGAGGGTAGGCAGCTAAGGAGCCTTTCACCATCTGAGCCTCCCACTGTCAGATCTTCTCATCGTATCTGTGCACATCCCTCACCTGATCCAACACTGCTTCTAGTTTTCTCTCACTCTGTGGCAGATTGAATTTGGTCTCCATGATTTGTGATTGTTGCTTGGTATAAACCCACAGGGTAGTTCAGTAGTAAATGGTAGGTTCCCTCTCAAGATGGCAAATGGTTACAGTACTCTCATACAGGGAGTATGACAAAATGCCTTCTTATCCACTGCAGACCCACTGCAGAAGAATCAATGTCTCACCAAAACCCACAATTGGGTTCAAAGCTGCAAGAACTGTGGGCTTGTTCTACATATGACTGTATATCTCTTTTTACCAAGGGCACCTGTGTTACCTTTTCTTTCTTTTTTTTCTTTTTCTTTTTCTCACTCATTTTTTGGTGTTGTTTATTTTTTTGTTTTTCTAGGTAGGGTTTCATTCTAGCTCAGTCTGACCTGGAATTCACTATGTAGTCTCTGGATGGCCTAACTCACAGCGATCCTCCTACCTCTGCCTCCCAAGTGCGGGATTAAAGGTATGTGCCACGATGTCTGGCTTTGTTTTACCTTTTAGATGAGGCTTCTGCTTCTCTCAGCATGAGGGAGCTGTTTATAAGCTGGAGCTGTGTAGTAATTGCTCCTCAGGCTGGGTTCCTTCCTTGTTTTCTTCTGTCCTGCCACCCCATGGTGATTTTAATGCTCTTCCGCTGGCTTTGGAAAATAGAGTCCATTATTTGTTAAGCCTATTTTTCTTATGTACTGAGTCACAAAGAGACAGCTTCTAGCCTGCCTTCTTACCACAGCTCTATCATGATTTTCTCAAAATGATACAGTCTTATTTGATACTTATGTTAGTTTCTTATAAATAATATTCTGATGGATATTGCCATTCACAAATATTTTATATCCAGTTATGCATTATAAGTGATTACTAGAAATAGAATCATTAAGGTCATTTTATGAAAGCATAGAAGGTGCTAATACGCTGACAATATTTTTATCATGTAATAAAACAATTTCTTTCACTTCAACTAGTCTGTCATCAAGGCAAATCAGAAGAAGAAAGGGCTATCTAATATCCAACTTCTTAACCAGATAGGGACCATGTGATTGACTTGAATGTGAGAGTTGTGAAAAATTTCACAACAGCAAATGTCCACAAGCTAATTCCTAAGGTGTTTCTTGTAGTGGTCACTCCTGTGGCATTTCATGAGTTCACTGTAGCATTTGTTCTGAATGTACAACACACACTTTGCATTGCCATGCCATCACACCATGCCATACCAAAGAATGCTGACTGAACACTTCTTCTGATTCAAGATTTATCATGTGTTATGAATTGGAGTGTTTTGTCATACATATAGAATTTTCTGCTTTATAGAAAACTAAGGGATTAATTAAAGCAAATTGCAACTGTTAATATCTTAATAGTATCATTCATCAGTATATAAGTATCAAATTAGTGCATTTTGGATTATGTTGAGTTAGAATGTTTGAATTTGAAAGCTGCTGCTTGAGGGGCTAGAGAGATGGTTCATTGGTTAATAGTGCTTGCTTGAAAAGCTTACTGGCCTGTCTTTAATTCCCCAGTACCCACATGAAGCCCAGTACAAAATGGAACAAGCACCTGTAATTCCAACATCCTACAACAATGGAAGGTGGAGCCATGAGAATCCTAAACTCACAGACAAGATATGCAGATGATTGTTACAGTAGAAAGAGACCATGTCTCAAAGAAGGTGGGTCACAGATGCCTCAAAGTTATTTTTTGACCTTCACATTATGTGCTGTGGGATACATGTCCACACACACACTATCATATTTAAAAAATTAAACAGCAACAAAACCTAGTAGTTGATTTTCTAGCTTGAGGTTCATAGAAAAAAAATTCCATAGGTCAATGAGTGCTTGGGATTAGGCCAAAATTTCCAATAATTTCTAAAATGACCCTAAGTAAATTTCTGCTATTTTAGTTATGTATTTGAAGAAAGCTGTGATGATTATAGAATGAAAACATCAATCTACTCTGAAAATTTTGAAGATTCTCTATGTCCTGCAGTATCAAATATTTAGCTCATGTTAGTATGTAAATTCACTTTCATTTTTGATTAAAGACAAAATTATACGAGATAAAGAATTATTTTAAAGTAAATTTCTTTGTGACTTTTTATCAGTATACCTATTTTATAGATATCTATAGCCAGAGTTGTACAAAATTTTCTCTGGTGAAAAAGAATCATAACTGGGAAAAACATAAACCCTGACCTAAGATATGCCTTGGTCACACAAGTGAAATAATAGCCTGCATTTTCTGACACTGTGCATTACAGGAAAGTGAAATGACAGAAGAGTTTTGTTAGAAGGTTTGAGATTGCTGGAATAGGCACACAAAAAAACATTTTCCTTGTTCCCTTCCAAAGCTCTAGGAATAAACCACCTCAAAGTTACCCTTGGGTAGGAATCACCCTGACAGCATGAAAAGAGGCATGGAGAGAGGGCATGGAGAGATCTTTGGTTTATGTTGTAAAGTTGTCCTTAGCTCCATCTCATAGTAGAGATAGTGAAATTTCTGCTTGCTCAAACACTGTCTGACTGATGAGCTCCTCTGATGGTAGCAACAACTTGAAAAGCTTCTGAATTGTAAACTATGTTATTTACTTTTTCATCATTGTGATGGAATACATGACATAATTAATTTAGAAGGAGGAAAGGCTTATTTAGAACCACAGATTTGTACATTTCATTCCATGGAGCTTTGGCTCCATTGCTTTTACGCCTGGGTTGAGAGAGTATATGATGAGGAAATTGAAGCATTCTTCTAATGGTGTGCGTGCAAAACAGAAAAGAAGTGGTTGGGTCCTTCTATTCCCTTAATGGCTACGTGTCCAATGACTGGAAGACCTCTCAGTAGGCCAAATATCTAAAACTTGTCCACTTCCTCCAAATAGCACCATGGGTAGTTTGAATATATGTTCCCCATAGCTTCAGTTATATTTTTATTAAGTTTAAACTTCCTACTTAAGTCTCCAACAGCTTGCTGGAGGGGGCTTTTCACTGAGGCTGATCTGAATTCCATCCCAAAGGTATATAGAGAGCAGTTTGAGCTCTGGGAGTCCTGCTTGCTGCTGGTTCATGTTTGCTTGCTTTTTTTTTTTTTTTGGCTGGCTGTTTTTAATTCTCTCTCTGTGTTTGGATATATGGAACTAAGCAGCTTCTTCTGCCACTGATGGAACTGTTTGATTGGGTGTTCATCCCAGCAATGAGGAGCAGACTACAAAAGCCAGGAACCCAACTTTTTTTTTTTTTTGGAGAGAGACACAGAGAGAGATAGAGGGAGAGGGAGACAGATAGAGATGAGCACACCAGCAGCCTCTCAGCTGCTGCAAACGAAATCCAGATGTGTGTGCACCCCCTGTGGTCAAGTGCAGCATTGTGCCCTTGCGTCACTTTTCATCTGGCTAAACGTGGGACCTGGATATTGGAACTGGCAGTTTTAGGCTTAGGAGGCAGGCGCCTTAACAGCTAAGCCATCTCTCCAGCCCGAGGAACCCAACTTTTAACACATAAAATAGGAGCCAAGCTAGACAAATGGAGATATGCAAAACTATCAGAATCAAGTTATAGATAGTTCAGGAAGAAGAATGTCAGAATTCTGCCTATACCAAGAGAAAACTGACTATGGATTGAATTATACAAGCATTAGAAACCAGTTTTTTTTTTTTTAAATGTCACTGGAATATGTTGTAATAGGACTTGATAAATCAAACTTTAAAAAGTAACCACAAGTATATACCAAATACTTAACATAAGGATAAAGTTTGTCTGCACCATAAAACCACAGAAAATCTTATACTGATCACCATTTGGAAGAACAGGGGAAGAGAGAAAAATATTTTGAAAAGTTTAATAATCCTAAGATCTAATTGTCTAAAGAGGATTTTTTTTTGCTGGTTTTCTCTAGAATTGAACCCAGGGCTTTGTGTATATTATGTGCATGAGACACTTAAAGAGATAAAATTTAGATTGATATTCATATATTGTGCATAGAATTCTAAACATAGAATTGTTCAGTTTTTATTCTTTATCATAGCCAAAGGAGACAAAGTTGTGTTCAGTGCTTTATTGGTAACACTGGTAAAGCAAATGTATGATATAAACATTTTCTGTGATTAAATGTATAACCCAATTCTTATATCTTTTAAAGTTGTCAGAATTTATTATCAAATCATTAGTCAGGAAATCAGATCAAGTTTGTATTAGTAGAGTCTCTATGGATACTACATTGATTTGAATGTAAATGCCCCCCATAACCTCAAGTATTTGTTTTTAAGCCTTCTACTTAGTCCACAGCAGGTGGACCCTGCCGGAGGAGGTGCATCACTCCGAATGGATCCTGAGTCTAGTTTTATTGTGTGTTCAGAGCCAGCTCATTCTTGCTATTCTCTCTGTGCTGTAGTTATGTGAGGTTGTGAACCTGTTGCTTTTCCACATCATGATGAAATTTTCCCTCAAAACTGTAAGCCTGAAATAAACACTTTCCTTCAATAGGCTGCTTCTGGTTAGGTTTTGCTCCCCAGCGATGAGAAAGAAACTGCTACAGATACTAATTCTTGTATTCTGGCAATCATTGATATCATCACTTTGAAAACTTTTTAATTTAAATAATTATAAACACAACAAAGACATTTTCATTTGCAGTTCATTCATTACTACAGATTTTGAACATTTTTTTCATGTTTTCATTTATGATTCTTATTTGGACATTTACTTTGTCATGACAGTAGCATTCAGTTTTCTCAAGGTATCTGCCAAAAAGGCCATTATTTATGGTTAAGTTTCTTCATTATAGTTTTTTTTTTCCTATTATGACTTTGAGTGATTATTTGCAAGTTCATTGTTCCCTTGGCAACTGCTATTAGCACATTAAAAAGTTCATATTTGTTTTAGTTAATAAAGTTGTTTATTTTTGTGCTTCTGTACACCAACCTATGAAACAAGTGCTTTTCCATGAAGTTGGTAATAAAAACCTGTGAAGGTTATACAGACAATTTCTTTTAAGTAGGGTATGGTGGTGCATGCCTTTAATCCCAGCACTTGGAAGGCCGATGTAGGAGGATCGCAGTGAGTTTGAGGCTACCCTGAGAATACAGAGTGAATTCCAGGTAAGCCTGGGATAGAGTGAAAGCCTACCTCAAAAAAAAAAAGAGAGAAAATTTCTTTTAAATAATATTTTTCAATTTGGGTAATGTGCTTCTGATTAAGTCAGTCACTATGAAGAGATCATCATTGTCATACTATATTTCTTTAAGTCATACTTAGGTATATAGGTATTTATATATAGTGAAAACAAGTATAATTAAAAAAAAATATTTATTTGAGATAGAGAGTGCGAGACAGAGAAAGAGAGAGAGAGAGAGAGAATGGGTGTTCCAGGACCTCTAGCTACTGCAAACGAACTCCAGATGCATGTGCTACCTTGTGCATCTTGCTTATGTGGGTCCTGAGGAATCAAACCTTGGTCTTTTGGCTGTGCAGGCAAGCACCTTAACCACTAAGCTTCTCTCCAGCCCAAGCATATTTTTTTTTTAGTATTGCCATTGAAAACCAAAGTGTGAAATAGGAAAGGGGTGTGAGACTCTAATATATATTATATTATCTAGCAGAGTATTTAAAGAACCACAGTGCCTGGCTAACACTAAAAAATAATAACAATCATCAATTTTTAAAGTAAAATAATATGTTCTTTGTGATAACTGAAATAAAGTTTTATAAGAGCAATGAAAAAATAACATGTCTCTTTTTTATCATAAAACAATTTGTAAACTTGTTTTAAGGTAAATTAACATTTGCCCACTTACATATTATATGCAATTCAAAGTGAACATGGGAGAAACACAAATATTCATACACTGCAAGTAAAAGGAATAAGTGGATATCTTTGAAGACAGATTTTTATAAAAATTCCAAATTATCACAACTTTTGTTATCAAAAAATAGTCATTTAAATACAACAATATGTCTGAAATAGGGCAAAGGTAATTTTGAAAATTTTCTATTTTATTCCATTAATTATACTGTATTTTATCATTGAATAAGGTCATTGATTCATTAAGATGCCACTGAGCATATGGAGATTAATTGATGTTAATTAATTAATTAGCACTAAATGTATTGCTACTATAGGACAATTCAATAGCATTATGGAACTGGTTAATTTATAATTAATTTGACCCATCCACCTGTGATTTTGGACCATAGCACATGAAATTTAGTATGATTATTATTCTATTGTGTGCCATGAAATTTGAAAAGTCAAAATCAAATCATTCAAAGATTTGTATTCCAAATAATAACTCTTCCTCACAAAATGTAAACATTTTAAGCTGTGAATATTTTATCTTCCAATGTGTAAAGGAGCTTTGTTGATGTGTTTAAGTTAAGCATCTTGAGGCATTCAGATGTTCTTGATTTCTTAATTAGAACCACTACAATCATGATGTCTTTATAGAAGTAAAGGAGCAGAGTAAGAGTCAGAGATATATGACTATAGAACCAAGACAGAATGTTATAGCCATAAGACAAATAATTCAGGTAGCTACAAGAAGCTAAAAAAGACAGCTCTATGAATATCTTAGTTTATTTCTATAAAACCTACTTTAGTCTTCTGACCTCCAAAACCATTTTATAGTATTTGCTTGTTTGAAACCAAAAAGTTTGTGGTATTTTGTTAGAGAAACAATAGCATAATTTATACATGTCTACAGGTTGATATATTTTTGTCCCTTCTGAAGTTGTAGGAGGTGATAGAATTAAGTATCTTCATGTTTTACTAACAAAACATGTGTGCATTTTAGAATAGCTATTTCCTGATTGATAAGATATTTTTCGATCCCAATGGTCATAATTTAGTCACGCAATGGAAAATGATTTGAACAATATACACATCAGATTCTAAGTCTATTATTTTCCCATGTGAGAGATTATTGTAAATATACATATTATCAGAGAGATGAAAAATTCCCTAGAAGCAATATTATATTTCAAAAATAATTAATTCAACTGAAATCTAATTTGGAATGGCTGAGTTTCCAGGCTACTACAAATATATTTCCTCAATAAAACTGGTTAATACAGAAGTGTTTGTATTTTTTAAACATTTCATTTTAAATTCTATTATACAGGTAGGTTTATTTTATTTTTAAAATTAACCCATAATAAATGCATATATGTTTGGATAAAAATATTTCCACTTGTTGAAATTTTCTATAAATTTGGGAACTTAAAAGTTTTTTTAAATGTACTTGAGGGTCTGGAGAGATGGCTTCACAGTTCAGGTGTTTGCCTGTGAAGCCTAAGGGCCCAGGGTAGATTCCCCAGTACCCATGTAAGCCAGATGCACAAGGTGGCACATGCATCTGGAGTTCATGTGCGGTGGCTGGATGTCCTGGCATACGCACATTATATTTGCCTCTTACTCTCTTTCTTTCTCCCTCTCAAATAAGTAAGTAAAATGTATAAATAAATAAAATAAAATAAAACCATATATATTTCCAAGGAACTGGATGTATTTAAGTTGTTAAAGTGCTTGCCTAGCAAGGATGAAACCTTGGGTTCAATCCCTTCTATCACATAAACAGGTTATGGTGTTCAGACCTGTAATAATAACACTTGGAAGGTGGAGACATGAAGACTAGAAGTTCACAGTAATCCTCAGCTACATAGCAAGTTTGTGAGGCCAGTTTAGAATATATGGGATTATGTTTTAAAACAATGAGCTGGGCATGTTGGTGCATGCCTTTAATCCCAGCACTTGGGAAGCTGAGGAAAGAGAATCACTCTGAGTTCAAAGGCAGCCTAAGACTACAATAGTGAATTTTAGGTCAGCCTGGACTACTGCAAGACTTTTCCTCGAAAAACAAATCAATCAATCAATAAATAGATAAATATAAAAAGTAATGTAGACTTGTATATAAGAGAGATACTTACATGCTAATGTTTATTGCAGCACAATTCACAATAGACAAGTTATGAAATACACCTATACAACAGATGAATTGGCAAAAATGTTTTACATACACACACACACACACACACACACACACACACACACACACATATATATATATATATATATATATATATGTATAACGTTTTTGCATAATGGACTTTATTCAGCCATAAAGAAGAACAAAATTATGTTGTTTGCAGAAAAATAGGTGACATTGGAGGTCACAATGTTAAAACAATGCATGCTCTGAAGAAAAATACTTAATGTGTTTTTTCTCATATGTGGAATTTAAACAAAAGAAAAAAGACATGGAAGTAGAAGTGAGAGTATCTGAGAAGAAAAGGACAAACAGAATGGTGGACAAAAGAAGCTGATTGTGGGAGAATATGATAAATGTACAATGTATTATTCATGTATAGCTGTCATAATGAAATTTATTTCTTTGTATAATTGATATACACTAATAAAAAAGAAAAATAGACTGAAGCAATAACTTTTTGGTGGTTATACTGAGAGTGAGGGCACTATTATTTTTAACAAAAGAGGTATAAAGCAAAAATTTTTAGAGAACACATTTACTAGAGTTATAGTTTATAATATATATAAAAACTTTATAAAGTGCTGAATTTTCTTATATTGGAAATATACCACTTTATTTCTTTTTAAGAAATTTACTGATTTCTATATTTGAGAGAGACAGATAGAAAGGGGCAGAGAGAGAGAGAATGGATGCACGAGGACCTCCTGCCACTGCAAAAAAATCTGCAAACATGTTTGCAAATTGGTGCATGTGGCTTTATGTGGGTACTGGGGAATTGAAACCAGAGTATCAGGTTTTGAAAGAAAGTGCCTGTAATCACAAAGACACCTCTCCAGTTCTCTTTTCTTATCATATTTAAAAAGTAAAATGTCAGTTAAAATTGAAAAGAATTTCTATTCTAGTGGAACCAATTTTGAAGCTTCCATTTTGTTTAAAAATTGGTCACCAAGAACTGGGTACATAGCTTATGTGTTAAGGGCATTTGCTTTCAAAGCCTGTTGGCTTTGATTCCCCATTAGCCACATAAACCTGATGCACAAATTGGTTTATGTGTCTGGAGTTTGTTTATAGGGGCAAAAGGCTCTGTCTCACCCACACATTCTCATTCTCATTCTCTCTCTCTCATTCTCTCTCTCTCTTTCTCTCATATCTCTCTCACAAATGAACATTTTTTTTAATTTTTATTTATTTATTTGCAAGCAGAGAGAGAGAGAGAGATAGAAGAGAGGCAGACAAAGAATGGGCGTGCCAGGGCCTCTAGCCACTGCAAACGAACTCCAGATGCATGTGCCCCTTGTGCATCTAGCTTATGTGGGTCCTGGAGATCGAACCGGGATCCTTTGGCCCACCAATGAACATTTTTTAATAGCACACTTTGTACTAACAGATGATTGTTTGAAGGCTTACTCCATGAACTTATAGCTCAAAGGAAGATAATGCTAGTGCTTTACAGAATGAAGAAAGGAGATGAAAAAAATGAATAATACGTAGCCATACTACAAGGAGTAAATTTGAGTAATACCATGGACTAAGAGTAGTGGTTTTCTTTATGCACATGCTACAGAATTAAGGGAAATGGCTAGAATTTTCCTCAGTTTACTCGGACTTCAAACATATAAGCAATGATCAACATGTCTTCTTTAGGAATCACAGTGAATTAAGAAGTATCTTGCAGTGGTTTGAATCAATTGTCCCTCATAAACTCATGTGTTCCAAAGGCTGCATTTCCAGATGGTAGCAATTTGGAGGATGGAGCCTTGCTGGAGGTGTTGTGTTGCTGGGTGGATCTTGAGGATTATTAACGCTATCTTGCTAGTATCAGTTTGGCTCCCTCTCTTGCTGCTGTTTTCCACATGCTGTGGCAGAGGTGATATCTATCCTTTGATCATGCCATATTTTCCCCTACCATAATGAAGCTTGCCTTTGAGAAGATAAGCCAAAACAATCAACTTTCCTCCAATATGCTGCTTTTGGTTGAGTGCTTTATTCCTGAAAGCAGAAGGTAACCACAATAGGAAATTTGTATCAGAGGAGTGGGATCATTGCTTACAAAAAACTTCACTTTGTAGCTGAGCATGGTGGCACAAGCCTTTAGTCTCAGCACTCAGGAGGCAGAAGGAGGAGGATCATTATGATCTTAAGGCCAGCCTCAGACTACAGAGTGAATTCCAGGTCAGCCTGGCCTAGAGCAAGACCCTACTTTGAAACCCACCCCCCCTAAAAAAAACTGACTGTGACTTTTAGTCTTTTGGAATTGATTTGAAAGAGAAATGTGGAAGTGTTTAAAATCTTGTATTAAGAAACACCTTGCAGTGTTGTAAACAAAGTTTAATGGTCAGAGTTGGAAGACTTTAATGCAAAAAGAACCATGCAGGCTTAGCTTATGAGGAGAAGAAAGACCTTTGTCACTACTGGGCTATAGGCATTTTTGTGAGAGGCTAGGTGTGTTGTGCCTATGTCATGAGAACTTGAGCAGGGTTGAGTTTAGAAAAAAAATGCACTGGTGTAATCAGATGGATATGGCATAGAAAGAAACAAAAGTTCAAGCTAAAAACTACATCCTGCTTCATCAGCAATTGTTTGAGAGCTTGCCACCATTGAGATTCAGCCAAATGTTTTGCATTTGGACAGTAGGAAGAACGCTGACTCTTCTGCAAGTAGGAGGTGATAATGTTGAAGAAGTTTTCCTGCTCTTCAAAGCAGGCTTTATTGCCCCCTGGATTAACAATTTGGTACCCTATCTGGTAGTATGGGAGTATAACAAATCCAGGAAAGAAAGGATTATTGGATGTGCAATGCACTGTTTTGAAGATGGCCGCTGGGAAATGTAACACAGGGTTTTTGAAGTCCTGGCATGGAGGTTCGATGGAGCAATGAAGTTTCCGTGGAGACGAGTAGTAGTGAAATGACAGGATCATGGGACAGCTGCCAAGGAAAGCTACTAGCTTGGGATAGATTGTTCACTGGGCTGTGAACATCCCAGCTGGAGGGGAGGAAATGCAACCATAGAGGTTTTGTTGTGGGTCTCAGGTGGACACAGAACTTCAGGACTTGATGTTTGCGCAGTTTGTTTTGGATCTTGAATTGGTTAAGTCTTTCCTTGCAATACAATAATTTGCAGTGTGAATGTTTACTCTATACAATTATGTGTTTTTGCTTTTATAGGCTCTTGGACTATGAGAATATTGGGATTGATTTAAAATATATTTTGGGGATTTTTTTTTGTATTTTTAAAAATTATTAATTATTAGGCTGTAGGGATGGCTTAGTGTTTAAAATGCTTGTCTGCAAAGGCAAAGGACCCAGAATACATTCCCAAGGACCCATGTAAGCCAGATACACAGGGGGGTGAATGCTTTTGGAGTTCACTTGCAGTGGCAGAAGACCCTGGCATGCCATTTCTCTCTCTCTCTCTCTGTCTGCCTCTTTCTCTCTCTCTCAATGAGAACCAGGGTCTCTTGCCATAGAAAATAAACTCCAGACACATGCACAACCACATACATCTGGGTTCACATGGGTACTGGTGACCCCAACTTCTGAGCTATCTCCTGAGCACACTTTGGGGACTTTAAAGAAGGACTGAATTTACTGTATTTTATATCATGATTGTTCATGAATATATGGGATCCATGGACAGAATATGGTGCTATGAATCAGGTTTCCTCCATATACTCATGTGTTCCGAATACTTGGTCCTCAAGTGCAATTTGAGAGGTGGAGCCTTGCTAGAGGAGGTGTGTGCTTGGGGTGAACATTGAGGTTTATTAACTCCCATCTTGCCAGTGTTAGTCTATTTAATGTCCTGCTGCAGTTGTCTACCTGCTATGTCTATCCACTGCTCATGCCATGTCTTCTCCTGCTATCATGAAGCTTCCTTTCAAGACTGTGACCCAAATTACACATTCCTTCCATCAGCTGCTTTTGGATGAGTGTTTTTTTTTTCTCCCAGTGATGAGAAGATGACTACAATATCTCTCATGCCTATCTCTTCTAACATTGGGACTTCACGATAAAAACAAACAGTTTTATTAAGAGAGATTGCTCAGCGGTTAAGGTGCTTGTTTGTCTGAAAAGCCTAAGAACCATGGTTCAGTTCCCTAATACCCATAAAACCCCCAAATGCACAAAGTGGTGCTTGCATCCAGAGTTCATTTGTAGTGCCTGGAGTCTCTAAGGCTCCTATTCTCTGTCTCTCTTCTATCTCTCTCTGCTTGAAAATATATATATATATATATATATATATATATATATATATATATATATATATATATTTTAAAATACTTTTAATGAATATTTTAATTTACTTAGTAAAACTGAATTTTTTCTGCAATAGTTAACATTTTTAAATATTTAACCTACATAATTATTACATATATTATCTCTTTGCTAACATCTTTCGGTAGCATCATTTAAAAATCCTTGCAATGTCCTCTCTCATATGTGCATCATAGCTTAGAATCTTGCTTATAGATAGTGAATAAACACTCAGAAATGAGAAAGGATCCATGGAAGGGAAAAAGATGAGGTTTCAAGGTAGAAGTGCAAGGAGATAGCAGATCTGAAGTGATACAAAATTAATGGAGAAATCATGGGATGGGAGAAAAACCACAAAGTGGGTAGTGAGCAGGGAGATGGAGCAGCAGAGAAGGGTAAGGCTTAGGCAAAATTATATAGATAGATAGATAGATAGATAGATAGATAGATAGATAGATATGTATGTATGTATGTGGAATAAAACAATAAATAAATCATTAAATTGAGACCTTTTATTAAAGAAAAGGAGTCCAGGGATGTAGCTCAGTGGTAGAGCACTTACCTAGCATGCATGAGTTCCTGGGTTCAATTCTAATACTGCCCCCAAAATATCAATATTAATATCTAATATCCATATTAAATAAGTAACAAACTTTTAAATCAAGACAAGATCAGTGAGAGTACTATACAAGTGACATGGGTTTAAAAGAAGAGGAGGAGGAGGAGGAGGAGGAGGAGGAGGAGGAGGAGGAGGAGGAGGAGGAGGAGGAGGAGGAGGAGGAGGAGGAGGAGGAGAAAATGCCCTGGTAAAGTCTGTATGATGTGTGCCCAAATAGATGTAAGCAGAGAATATATTGCCTAAGTAGGAAATTAGGCATATTTAAAATAACTCAGAGTGCCTGTGCTAGTAGAAACGGTATTTGTATGATTCTACAGCTGATAATAGTCTCTTGGGTGACTCTGACCACACCAAGAGTCACATATACAACCACAGTGTTTGATATACTAATTCACATGCATTTAAGATTTAGGCAGTTGCATATTTATATGCATCTTTTCATGGAAGAGCTCATTAAAAGAATTAACTCAATAGTTAGAAAAAAAAATGTACCCTTGGAGACCAAGAAAACATACATTATTCATACATTGTTTGCTTAGGGCTATTTTTCAGCCCATCACAGAGGCTTTTCCTGGGCTTTCAGAAGGCCCCATCTCTCATTCTTGTCTGATCCTCTCTTGGCCCATCCATGATTCTCATTTACTCACCTCCCTGCATTTTTGCCTTAGGGAGTTGTTAAGTAATCATCTACAGGAAAAAAAAAATCATTAGTGTTACTGATATTTTTCTTAGAGTGGCATTGATATGTAATGATAAAAGAACCCTCCTGCTGAATTTGGCAAAGTGAAGAAATGAAAGAGACCTGTTCAGTCATTACCTCTGACTCCACCAGATTTTTTGTATTAGTATTTTTGACCTTAAGGGAACACATCTTCATATTCCATTTATATATATCAAATAATATAGATACATACACAACACTTTTAAAGCACTAATGTTATAATTGATCTTTTTAATTTGAAGATATTTAAAATTCATAATCCATTTTTACTCTGTATGTTATTAAGCATTCAAAATCGCTTTTCTATAATAAGCATACTATGGAAAAGAGATACCATGTAACTTTTGTGGTTAAAGATATTTTATATCACGTGACTTTTGCATCATGCTTATCTTTCGAAAAACTCAGCATTAGGTGTCTCAGGAATATACTCATATTAATGAAATATTAGAATTAATGAAACTTAAGTCTGTCAGAGAATTTTAGGCTGAGACAATGTGTGTTGTGAAGCAGAAGACGGGACAACAAAGTTAAAATTAACACCATTAGAGTACATGAAACAGGTGTTTGGCAATGCTGTAAGTAAACAAACATTAATGTTGCTATTCATGCCAAAATTCTTATTTATGCATTGCTATTGTTTAGATAATCTTGTTCATGCAATTAGAAATAAATATTGGAAAGCCTCTTCACGTGAGTTAATCTGGCAAATAAAAACCTGAACCTATTCTCTCTCTCTCCTCTTTCTCCTCACACCTACTCATACTTGCTGTGTGTGCTTATACCTGTGTCTCTTATGTATGCACATTTAATGTTGATCTGAAAGTGTATTTACATAAGAATAATTGGGATAGTCATGGCTAATAACAGGAGACAAATGTTGTTAAATTTGTCTTGTTTGTTGAGATATGAATATTCTATTTTGCCAAAAATGTTACCATATTAAAAAGGTATTTGTTGAGAAAGAGTATAGAGGAGATGAGCATGGTGGCACATACCTGTAATCCCAACACTTGGAAGATGTTGACAGGAGATTCAACAATTCAATACCACCCTTGGCTACATAATGAGTAGAAGCCAAACTGGGCAACATGAAACTCTGACACAAACACACACACACACACACACACACACACACACACAGAGAGAGAGAGAGAGAGAGAGAGAGAGAGAGAAGCAGAAATCATTCAATAATGCACCAATGGTATTGACCTCCATGACTGGTAACTCAAGTGTAAACACATGTTTAAATAAAATAGGAAAATTATTTGTAGACCGAATAAATTTGGGTACTTATTAATCTCTAATGACTCTGAGTGGTTGATTTTAATGAACCTAGAATACATAACCATGTACCACTCAATCTAAATGAATTTTAGAAAGTATATTTGTGCTTTAAGAAATACAACTTACGGCCTGGAGATGTGGCTTAGTAATTAAGGCTCTTGCCTGCAAAGCCAAAGGCCCCCAGTTTGATTTCCCAGGACCCACATAAGCCAGTTGCACAAGGTGGCTCATGTGTCTGGAGTTTGTATGCAGTAGCTTGAGGCCCTGGCACACTCATTTTTTTTTCTCTCTCTCCCTGCCTCTTTCCCCCTCAAATAAATAAAATAAAATATTTCAAAAGAAAAAAAATACAACTTATAACTATGGATTACCTAATATTCAATAAAAGAAAAGGTTGGGGGATGAGAAGATGGCTCAGTGATTAAAGGAATTTGCTTGCAAAGTCTGCTGGCCCGAGTTCAATTCCCAAGCCACTTACATAAGCTGGATGCAAAAAGTACTGCAAATGTCTAGTGTTTGTTTGCAGTGGCAAGAAATCCTAGTACACCTACACACACATACACACACAAACATATACACATGCACAAAACATACACACACATAAATTAAAAAAAAATAAAAAGAACAGATAAGATAGAATCACTTATTGTGGGGTATCTTAATAACCAATTTGTTTCCTAACGAAAACAGAGCTAGTTGACAGCATGTTTAATTTGTCCATTTAAGTAGCTTGTGAAGACGTTTGAATTGAGTGTTTGCTTTATTGCTACTGCTTGTGGATATGTTTCTTGGAGAACACACTCTGGTTTCCTTGGCTATATACTTTCTCTGGAAGAGGCAAGATATAAATGTTTGCAAGTAGAATATTATGGAGACAATGCCATCACTGTGAAGAGCTGCTTATACAATTTTTAAATACAATAAACTGAACTACTTATTTTAAGAAATCACCAGGAAAATAAATTTCAAAAACAATGAAATCATTTACACTAGTGATTGTGTTTGTTTTAAAGACTTATGCTTCCTATTTGAAGTGGTTTGAAAGGAGGTCTGCTTCATTTGTATAAGTGTGATTGTCAAAAGTGCCACTTTGAAGTAATACATATATGTTCCTTGGCTATTTTTAAAAGTCAGTCTTCATGTGTTCATAGACTATGACTCAAAGAGTTTATTGTGTTTCTTTGTCTTGTTTTTACTTTAACTATAAAGAAGAGAAAAATAATTTAATTCAACAATTCATGTTTAATTAATTCATGATAATATGTTAAGTTCAATTCAAAAAGATTTAGCAACATAGGAATACATACAAGTGAAAATTTTAAATGATTTGACTTAAATTTAAAAGATGAGGTTGGTACTTTGATCATTTTATTCAGCTTTATTCTGGATTAAAGCTAGTAAAATGTGTAAAGAAAATGGGCTGGAGAGATGGCTTAGTGGTTAAGGTGCTTGCCTGAGAAGTCTACAGACTCACATTCGACTCCCCAGATCCCAGGTAAGTCAGATGCACAAGGTGACTACGCGCAAGGTCAAACATGCATACAAGGTAGTGCATGTATCTCGAGTTCGATTGCAGTGGGTGGAGGCCCTGGAATACAAACTTTCTCTCTCTCTCACTCACACAAAAAGGCCTCTCTGTTGGGCTTGCCTCAAAAACATGTAAAGAAATTATTTCAAGATTTTATACTTGCCCATTGAAAACACAAACAGCTATTCAGACAAATTAGGAATCATCACAAGGGAGTATTTACTGTATTAGATAATTTTAAAATCTCCAGAAATATGATTTGAAAGGCAAAATTTCCAATTGTGATGAATACAAGTTATAAAGAAAGAAATCCAACAAATCACTTTCATGAATCTTATGGAAAAATATAAAATTTTATTGAACAGCACAAAATATGACATAGACAGATATGTGATATTGGTTTGTAGCATACTTTGATGGGTAAGTCATTATAGAAAAGTCAGTAATGCTACCATGCTTACAAGCTATCCATGCAGTACAAGGTGAAATTGGATCACTTAGATGATGGATAAAATGTCAATGTGTTAAAAACATACATTTCATAGCTTAGTGGTTAAGGTGTATGCCTACAAAGCCTAAGGACCCAGGTTCGATTCTCCAGGTCCCACATAAGCCAGATGCACATGGTGATACATGCATCTGGAGTTCTTTTGCAATGGCTAGAGGCTCTCTCTTTCTCTCTCTCTCTCAATCTCTCTCTCTCTGCCCCCTCTGCCTCTAACAAATAAATGAATAAATAAATAAAACAAAATTAAAAAAAAAAAAAAAAAAGCACACATTTCTGTAAGTTGGAAGAATTAATTTAGAAAATGAAATTTTAACAATCACACACAGGATTGGACTGGGAGATTGTTCAATGGGTATATTACTTGCTAGCCAACTCTGATTATCTGAATTAAGATCTCCAGACTTCATCTAAAAGCCTAGAGCTATGGAAACCATCTGTAGTCCCAGAGCACCTATGGTGAGAAAGAAGGCAGAGCCAAGCCGAATTACTTATCCTCTTTCATTATTCATGTAGCTATACTTAACTTTATGCAGTTCAATAAATAGTATAGAATCAGGTTGTCAGTTTTCACAAACAGATGTCTTCCTTTATTTGACTTATGATTGTGTTAAATCTTTAATCAATTCAATTTTTGGAAAAATAATAAATTTATAATCTTTTGATTTCTAGCTCATCATCACATGATTATATATATATATATATATATATATATATATATTCCTTTTATTTGAGTTTTTCTTAATTTTATTGATTTTTACATATTTTAAAATAGATTTCCATGTATTTCATTTTATTTACTCCAGTCTCAAACTAGGTGGAAGGTGAGAATTGGACATTATAGGTGGCTTTCCATTACTGTGACAGAATTATTCAGAAAATAACTTTAAAGTTGGACATTTTGGTTTTGTCTCTATGATGCAGATATTTTAATCCATGAGCTCTTTCCCTGATGGCTTTGGGTCTGAATAAACAGTACCTTATTGTTAGGAACATATGGTAGATGCTCACCTTGTAATTGGAGAAATCTAGAGAGAGGATAGAAGGAGAAGAAAAAAGAAAAAGGCAGAGACAATTACAATGAACATCACATTTCAATTGTTAACTTTCAAGGATGTACCCCATAGTGACCAAATCTCTTCCTATTGAGCACCACTCTCTGAAGGTTCCAGCACTTTCCAGTAGTGTCACATAGGAAAAACCTTAAACACATTGGTCTTCAAGATCCCAAACGTGTTTAATTTAATTTAGTGAAAATCATGAGATTTTATTCAAAAGACGCCATTACAAAAATAATATCACAAAATGCTACATGAGAGATTTGCAATAGCAATACATATGACCCAATGGGAGTTTGCATAGGTAATATACAAAGAAGTCTACAAATCAATATGAAGATCATTCTATTTTTAAAATATTATCTATAGACAGTTTTTGGAAAAACTCTTTTACCTTGAAATTAATACATATCCTATATTTTCAGTTACTTGGTTTTTAACACTCATTTTTTTCTTTAATCTTTTGTTCAGTTATATCTTCTTGATATATTTCAGACACAAGTAGTGATGTTTACTTTCAAATTTAATTTTCAAAATCTTTAAGAAACATATTAAACTTTTTAAAAGTAAATATCTGGCTTTTAATTTTTCTGGTGTTAAAGAAAAAGAAATATTGACACTGGTGTAGCCGACAGCTTTAGGTTCGCTGAGATGAACAGATCAGGTACAGTTATGGAAGAAGGGATTTATTGAAGCTTACAGATCCAGGGGAAGTTCCATAATGGCAGAAGAAACTTGGCTCCCCTTACAGGACCAGATAAAAGAGGGAAAAACCACATGCCAAAAGCCACACAGCACGTCACACTTCAGGAACTCCAGCTAGGCACACTTTGCATATCTTTATATTGAAATCTTAAACCCACCAGCACACCTTAAGATCAGCCCAGTGACACTGCCTCTAGCCAGGTAGCTGCAGATGCAAACTACAAACCAATAAAACACTGAATATATTGGGGGCCATCTATTCAAACTATCACATTCCGCCCATGGCCTCCAATAGATTTATAACCATCACATATCGTAAATTGTATTTAGTCCAATTTTAAAGGTTCCCACAGTCTTTATCAACTTAAGATAGTTTTAAAGTCCCAAGTTTTATCTGAGATTTAAGATCGTCTTTTAGCTGTGTAAAATTAAAGTTATATACTTTTAACATATAAAGGCATGTAGTAAACATTTTTAACTGGTATAAGGCATAGTAGGGAGAGACTAGAACAATGCAAACTCAACCACCATCAAGCAATCATCAAACTTCTGGAGTTTAAGTTCAATGTAACCAGATTATGGTAAAAAAGATTTATTAAAGCTTACTGATCCAGAAAAAGTTCCATAATGACAAAAAAAAAAAAAAAAAAAAAGCTGGCCAGCTCTTACAATACCAGTCAAGAGACAGAAAGGCAAAAGCCATACAACACAACACAATTCAGGAACTCCAGCTAACACACTTTGTATATCTTTAGATTGCAATATTACACCCACCACCACACCTTAAGATCTTCCCACTGACACTGCCTCCAGCCAGGTGGCTACAGATACAAACTACAAACTAATAAAACACTAAATATATTGGGGGCCATCAATTCAAACTACAACTGGTTAAAATGCTAAGGAAGAGTTTCTTCAGCAGACACTACAGTGGGAAAGAGATGCTGAAAGCACCTTTGAATGCAGCAAGAGCTAAGGTGCTATATTACTAAAGGGACAAACAAAAGACAAGAGGATGCTTGTTAATTTGAACTAACAAAGTTTTTGCTGAGGACAAGTCAAAGATTTACGTATCAAATGTAAGATAATGAAGAACCAGATAGAACAACCAGAATACTTTGGAACTTTCTTGCAAAAACAGGGTAAAGCAGTGTGACAGGACAGAGGACAAGGTGCAAGATTTATCACAAACATGGCTCAAGGAACTTGATTAGAGTTTGATCTAGGAGAGAGTTTTTATCATTAGACCTTGTAAACAACTGTCATCTTAAAATTACCTTTCTTTTTTTCCCCCTGGGGAATCTCTCTTTATCTTCTTCCCTCCCCCTCCCTTTTCATGTTTCTTCTTTGTTTTGTAGGGATGGAAAAATATTTTTCTCCATCCATATGTATCAGCTACTTTCTCATTATTGAGACAAAATATCCCACCAGAGACAGCTTATAGAAGCAAAAGCATTTAATTTGGTTCATAGTTCCAGAGGATAGAGTCTATCATGGCAGGAAAAGCAGGGCAGGAACAGGAAGTTGATATCACATGGTTGCATCAGCACAAGGAAGTAGAGAGAAAACACCACTGGGGCGTGGGTGTAACTTCAAGCTCCCTACCCCTAACCCAAGCAAGGTTCTACAACATTACAAACAACACCATTCAAATACATGAGGCTAAGGGGGTCATTTTACATTTAACCCACCAAACCATCTTAACACAAGGAAGACTTGACAATTAAAGTAAGAAAACAAGAGTAGATTTAAAATTTCATTCCTTACATATACATAGACATGCAAAGTGATTAGTAGTTCAAAAGAGTAGGTAAATTCAAATTTATACATATCAACAAAGAAAAAAAAAAAAACAAAGTGACAAGGCATAGGAAGGGACTTAGAGATTCTAGAGTCATTACCTTTTAATGAAGAGATTGGGACATTAATGAAAGATAAGGGTTATTTAAGCACGATCTGTGTGGTAGTTTGAAAAGATGGCTTCCAATATATTCAGTGTTTTATTAGTTTGCAGTTTGGATCTGCAGCCATCTGGTTGGAGGAGGTATTATCACTGGGCAGATCTTGGGATCAAGCCCTAAGGTGTGGTGGTGGATTTGCAATTCCAGTCTAAAGAGAGAGAGAAAGAGACAGAGAGAGAGAGAGAGAATGGGCACACCAGGGCCTCCATCCACTGCAAACGAACTCAAGAGGCATGTACCACCTTGTGCATCTGGTTTATGTGGGTACTGGAGAATTGAGCCTCAAACTGGGGTCCTTAGGCTTCACAAGCAGGCGCTTAACCACTAAGCCATCTCTCCAACGCAAGAGAAATAATTCTTATTCCTCAACTGCATGATAAGTTTAGAAGAGATAATGATAATATATGATATATATTAATATATTATTAATACCTATTTTTTTAATAATTCAGGGCCTTTGGCTACTGCAAAGGAATTTCAGATGCATGTGCCACCTTGTTTAATATTATTTTAAAATATATTATTTAATATATATTTTAATAAATATTAGGAAGCTAGAAGAAAGGATTTTGGAGTTTACACTAAAGAAACAAGATGCTATGTGAAGAGATGGATATATTTACTGTGATTTGCACTTTGCCTTTCATTATTGCCACTTGAAAAGACTAAGTCAGTCACTTGGACAAGATTTTAAAATAATATGCATCATGGATGTAGATCCAAAAATACTCATCTTATGGCCTAGATTGAGCAGAGGAATGCTTTCATTTATGTTTTTAACCTCATTCTGAAGACCAGTCTAATTTTCAGCAACACTAAAGAGCCATTACTAGACATTTTACTTTAACAGGAAACTGCAAGTATCATATTGCTGTAATCCAAGGGAAAATGTTCTAAATAATTATAATGAGGTAGTAGGTGTTGATATATTAGAAATAATTTTAAAAACTACTCCTCGTACCATAACTTGACATGTCAGGTTTTTCTGTTGGCCTAGTAGCAGTTACAATATATATTTAAAATAATGAAATAAATATCTTCAAAATTTTGCAAGGTGGTATCACTGATTAAATGCAGTAAGGGTTTATTCTAAGATTTTCAGATTTTAAATATTTAAGTATAATATTACTTATCACAACATTGGGAAGTTTTACACACACATAACACACATGGAAAAACAAGGATCAATATCCAGAAAGCACAAATTATTAATGCAGAATGAGCATTTATCAGGACACTTAACATTAGTCATTCTGTTAAGGATATCTGCTATGTGGCTATTGTCATCAATGCAAATAATATTCTTATAATTAGATCTCGTTAATATTCTATAAATAAATTATTTTCTCATAGCAGGGATCTCGGTAAAGACAGAATGTTTTATAATCTTAATATAAGTAGTTTCCTCCCTTATGCATCTCAAAGTAAAATAGTTAACAGTTTAATGAAACTTACAACCACAATCTCTGTAAATGGAGTCCCTAGATTGAAGATTAAAAGTACAGATAAATATCTCAGTAGGTAAAGTCTTTGTCTCCTCACACACCATGAACTCCTTGAGGATAATATTTTATCTCCTTTTGTGAATGTGTAAATGTGCATATTGTATAAGATGTGTGTATTTATCCATGTTCATATGTATGTGGGCATGTGTGTGAGGGTGTGTGCCCATATGTGTGTGTACATGTGGAGGCCAGAAATTAACATCTAGTATTTCTTAATTTATCTCCTTTTTCTTTGGGATCAAGTCTTTATTTTTACCTTAGAGAGAGTGTTTGAGAGAGAGAAAGAGAGAAAGAGAGAGAGTTGGTGCTCCAGGGCCTCAGCTACTGCAATCAAACTCCAGATGCTTGCACCACCTAGTGGGCATGTGCAACCTTGCACTTGCCTCACCTTTGAGTATCTGGCTTATGTGGGATCTGGAGAGTCAAACATGGGTCCTTAGGCTTCACAGGCAAGTGCCTTAACCGCTAAGCCACCTCTCCAGCCCTGGGATTGAGTCTTTTGATGAAATTGGAGGGCACAGATTCATTTAGACTAACTAGCCAGCAAGTTTTAAGGATCATTTTTTTCTCTACTTCCCCAACACTGGGATAACAAGCATGCACCACCATATCTGGCTTTTATGTGGGTGCTGGGCATCTAAACGCCAGTCTTCATGCTTGAATGGCAAGCACCTCCAACCTGAATCTCAACACGGAAATCCAAAATGTGTTTGAATCAGCTATAACCACGTGCTTCCAGAAGTGGAGCTGAACTCAGACCACAAGGCTCAATCAAGAAAGTCTAATATTATGGCACACATGAAAATTGAAGGTAAATGTAGTGACATAGTGCTCATATTTTTGTTCCAATTCCTCTGCTATAATATTTGCAGAAACTCCAAGTGTGATTAACATGTGAATTGAGGAAAAAGTTCATTTGGAAGGATGCAATATTTATTTTTCAGATGAGATTTCCATGTAAATCAACTGACAAAGCCATATGAACAATAAATGAAATTATCCCAGGAGTTTTGCATCATCTGGGCACCATGTGACTTATGAAGACTGAGTATTCTGATGTGAAATTATTGGAAAAGAGAATCCACATGATAGTGATAGCTGTTTCATAAAGGCTCATTTAGACTAAGCACATCTGAACAGTATGCAATAATAGGCTGAGTTTTTCTTTGATGTGTATAAGAAGCACATAGGCAAGGATGTTATTTTTCAATACTTAGCATTTCAGTTGAAGACAAAAAAATATCATTTACAGCAAGAATAAATAAAAATTGTGCAGTTTTAAGTTACAGCTGATCATATTGTTGAGGAATTGTCACTTCACAAAGTACTGATATGCAAATAAAAAGCATAAATTTATTTGAAGTTTGGTAACATTGTATTCTGTAAAAAGCATTCCATACAAAGTTCTGTCCAGACAAACAAAGGCCAAGATGTACATTTCAAAGTAATCTGTTTATAGCAAACACAAATCCCTTAAACTTGGTCATAGTTGTTAGAATATGTCAGGTAGCTGGGTATGAATATTTATTTGTGATACACACTGCAATCTCCTGGACATGGGCAAAAGATGTCAACATACAGGCAGAATTAAAAGCACAAGGTTCAGATTGTATTCTCCTGAGTTCTTATTGTTATTTAAAGAGCATGTGGAAGAAACATGAGGGGAATATTTGATGGAATTCAATGACTTTATAGGGGCTTAATTAATAACTACTTGCCAAAGCATTTGATCTTAAAATTCACTGGACTGGATTAGCATTGCTCATAAACTAGGCTTTAAAAATAATAGGTTATGGGCAATCTAACCTTCCTGTAGATCATGCACATATATTTGGGTATTATTAAAGTTTTTAAAGTCTTTTTAAGTGTGGTACAATCTCTAAATTTGAATTCAATTTTACTTTAAAATTTCACCATCATATTCATTATATGCATTTTTAATAATCCAGTTATGTTTAACCAATTATTTTTATTTTTTATGCATTTCAAAATATATCCAGTTTGCATTCCCATCATCAGTGGGGCATCCTTTTCAGCATTTGTTGCTTGTGTTCCTGATGATATTCTTTCAGACCAGAGTGAGAGGCAAACTCAGGACTATTTCAAATTGTATTTCCCTGTTAACTAAGGTTGAGTTTTTTCTCATATACTGATTGGCAATTTTGTACTTAGTCTTCTGAAAACTCTCTATTCATTTTATTTGTTCATGCATTCTTTGGATCATTTGATGTTTTGGAGAAAAATTCATTGAGTTCTTTATAGATTCTAGACATTAATACCCTGTCACATGAGACAAAGATCTGCTCTCATTCTGTAGACTATCTCTTCACTCTGTTGATTGTGTTCTTTGCTGAAGAGAAGCTATGTAATTTCCTTCAATCTCACTTGTCAATTATTGGCACATTGAAATCCTATATAGGAAATTTTTTTACCAAGTTATTTGTGGTTCTCAGAGATAAGAAAAGCTAAGATAATGAAGAAGATGGTATTCCCGGAAACTCCATAGAACCTTCCCCAATTACATAAACATATATTAATCAATTCTTTGAACTTCACAGCTATATTAAAAAAATATATTTTAGGCTTTTGTATATCTACATGATATCAAGGCTGTATTTTTATTTGTTCAGACACATTACTGAGAATTACTTAACATAGAAATTGATATGCCTCAGAAAAAGCATCAATGTAACAGATGTCTAATCTGAGAGTAGATAAGCAGTCTTGCCTTCAGTTTTGAAAGAATGTTAATGCATTATAAATTGAATTAGTTTTAATTTGAAAGTATTATATAATACTTCAATAGCATTTAGGTAGTAGACCCACGTGAGGGTATATTTTTAAGTAATAGATATTTCCAGATAACTTAATCAATCAACTATTAATAAAGACATTGCTAATAGTGTCATCATAATCTGGACATAATCCTTTTTCAAATGTCATACTAATCAAACCAATTATCACAACAAACCTTAAATATAAGCATTTTTGTCAGCTGAACACTGGAGGTTCTGATTCTAAGGATAAAAATATATTATGTCCTAATTAATGATACTGATTTATTCTAATGAGTCACCTATTTTCAAGAAGGTATATTAATATTACCAAAAAAAAAAAATGAAGAGCTAAAGGTCAAATATGGGCTTAGAAGACTGACCAGCAGTTAATTCACTTGCTTGCAAAGTCTGCTGGCCTGGGTTCATTTACCAAGTAAGCCAGACATAAAAAGTGGCATGAATATCTGGAATTCCTCTGCAGCAGTAAAAGGACATAACCCTCCAACATGCAAATATGCAAATGACTTTTTTCTTTTCTTTTCTTTTCTCTTCTTTTCTTTTTTGAAGCAAGTCCAACAGACTGGCCTTTTTTATATTTGAGAGAGAGAGAGAGAGAGAGAAGAGAGAGAGAGAGAGAAGGGGAGAATTGGTGTGCCAAAGACTCCAGTCACCACAATTGAACTCCAGATGTGTGCACTCTGTTGTGTGCATGTGAGACAGTGTGTGCTTGTGTATCTGGCTTATAAGGGACCTGGAGAGTCCATAGGCTTTGCATGCAAGTGCTTTAACCACTAAGCCATCTTCCAGCCCAGTAAATGATTGTTTTATGAGAGAGAACAAGAACAAAAGAGAGAGAGAGAGTAAGAGAGAGAGAGAATTGGTGCACGAGGACCTGTAGCCACTGAATCAAACTCCAGACGTGAACACCAGTTTGTGTGCATGTGTGAGCATACATGTGCCTCACCTTGTTCATTTGCCTTATGTGGGATCTGGGGAGTCAAACAAAGGTCTTTAGGCTTCACAGGCAAGCACCTTAACTGCTAAGCTATTTCCCTAGCCTCTAAATGACTTTTTAGGTGGAATGTTGAAGTGTATAGTAAGCAGAGAAGGATGAAGATGCCTGGAACAAATGAAAGGAAAAGAAAGGAAATTAGGGCTGGAGAGATGGCTCAGCAGTTAAGATCCTTGCCCGTAAAGCCTAAGGACCCAGATTTGATTCCCTAGAACCTATGCAAAGCCAGATACACAAAATCACTCTTGTTTCTGCAGTTCATTTGCAGTGGTCGTGGCATGCCCATTCTCTCTCTCTTAAATAAATAAATAAAATATTTTTTTAAATATTAACATAGAAAATGAGAATGTCCAAAAGGAATACAGGGCTTTAGACCAGAGAAGGAAATGCTCAACCAGTAGATATTTTAAAGATAGTTTATTGCTAGGGGGAGGAAAAATTCATTTCTCATGAGAAATCACATAAAATGTTTGTTTAAATTCTCATGAATATGGATATATATATGTTAATTTACCAAAATAAAGTCTTTAAGCTTTTCAGAATTTAAGCTTAAGTATTATAATATAGTATATATTATTAATTTTATGTATGCACACATAGATATATAGTGTGTGTGTGTGTGTGTGTGTGTGTGTGTGTGTGTGTATTTTTAAAGCTATGTACTACATATGAGAGAAAACCCACAGTATTTGTTTTTTTTTTCTGATTCTGGCTATTTCAGTTATCATAACTATTTCCACTTGTAGGCAAGCATAGTATTTAATAAATTATTTTTAAGGAAGGGAACCATGTTAATAATTGCATGTAAAATGAGAAATTAACCCCCTGTAAAATGGTAAACTAATGTAAAAAGTGCTTCAAAGATGATTTATCTCATTGAACTGTACATAGAAAAAATGTAAAGATGTGGAGAATTTAAATAAATTTGCTAGTATAGATAAGGTGGCAAGTGATAGGACATTACTTTTTTCCAATAAAAAAGTCAATATAATGATATAAGAATTAAGTATGATGGTTGCTTAGGAAAATATGAGAAGGCATTCTTCATGCTTAGAAATTGAGGCACATCTAATGAAGCATTGCAAGGAAGTGACAGTAGATTCTAGTTTATTGGGCTACTATTTGGCTCATAAACACAGAAATTGGGAACATACTGTCCTGATATTAAAAATAAGATCCATGGGCTGGAAGAGACATGGCTTAGCAGTTAAGGCACCTGCCTGCAAACCTTAAGAACCCATGTTTGACTCTCCAAGTCCCACATAAGCCAGATGCACAACATGACACAAGCGTGTAAGGTCACACATGTTCACAAGGTGGTGCAGATGTCTGGAGTTTGATTACAGTGGCTGGAGGCCCTGACATACCAATTTTTTTTCTCTATCTATCTATCTATCTATCTATCTATCTATCTATCTATCATCTATCTATCTATCTGTAGCAGACAGCTTCAGGTTCGCTGAGATGAACTTCTAGACCAGGCAAAACTAAGGAGGAAGGGATTTATTTATTGAAGCTTACAGATCCAGGGGCAGTTCCATAATGGCAGAAGAAGCTGGCCTGCTTTTTCACAGGACCAGCAAAGAGAGGGAGAAAGCCATAAGCCAAAAGCACAGCATACCTCAGGAACTCCAACTAGGCACACTTTTCATATCTTTAGATTGAAATCCCAAACCCACCATGACACCTTATGATCTGCCCAGTGACACTGCCTCCGGCAAGGTGGCTGCAGATGCAAACTATAAACTAATAAAGCACTGAATATATTGGGGGACATATATTCAAACTACCACAATATCTATCATCTATCTATAATCATCATCTATCTATAATCTATCACCTCTCACTTTTGGCATAACAAATATCCAGTCTGTTGTTTTTGACTCAAAAAAAAAAAAAAACAGATTCTTCTCTCATTAATATATTCATACTGTATAAAGTCAGTAGAGGGATATGTTACATTAGAATTAAATTTTAATAAAACTGCCTCAGAGTAGGATATAGTGTACTAATATTTAGTCTCCTCATAACTTTCAATGGATATTGAGCATCATTCTTTGTGTACAGAAATTTTGGCATTTTAATGGTATATTTGAGTATATCAAATTTAGAATTTAAATGTCAGAAAGGGTGATAGAAGTTAAACTCATCTATTTGTGAGTGATATTATACATGAATAATATTTTTTTCATCCTAATGAGAAAATTTCAACTCTAAGATAAAAATAGCCTAAATTAAAAAGGAGGAGTTGGAGAGATGACTTAGCAGTTAAGCCGCTTGCCTGTGAAGCCTAAGGACCCATGTTTTACTTTCCAGATCCCAAGTAAGCCAGATGCACAAAGGTAAGGCAAGTGCACGGTTGCACATGCCCACTAGGTGATGCAAGGCTGAGGCCCTGCTGTGCCAATTCTCTCTCTTTCTCTGTCTGTCTCTCTGGTCTGTGTGTGTGTTCTCTAAAACAATAAAAATAAAAAAGGGGGAGTGAGGGGGTAACACAGAGGTAAAAATTGACTGGAATGGGAAATGAGCCCTTCATAGAAGTATTAAGAATCAAATGTTCTTTTGGGACAGATTAGGTTTTCTTGTGTTGCATTTTTCTTCATTTTCTTTCTTTCTTTCTTTCTTTCTTTCTTTTTTTTTTTTTTTTTTTTTTTTTTTTTTTTTTGGTTGGGTCTCACTCTAGCTCAGGCTGACCTGGAATTCACTATGTAATTGCAAGGTGGTAAGGTGGTCTCGAACTCTTGTTGTTTCTCCGACATCTGCCCCTGAGTGCTGGGATTAAAGGCATGCACCACTAATTCCCAGTTAATGTCTTTCTTTTTAACACAAGATCTCATTATCCATCTCAGGCTGGCCTCCCTCTCATGATCCTCTTGCCATACCTTCTTCCCCGGGTGCTGTGTTTAAAATTGTGAGTTATCACACCTTGTCAAGTTTTCCTTGCCTTCATCAATGGCAGTTGTTACATTTCTCATGATCTCTTACTTTAGCTACCAGCATTGACTCTATATTTCTTACATCCCTAGAAAGTAAGAGGAATTTTGTTTTCATTCAGGGAAGGTACAGTCAATGAGTCATCTGTCCTACTTTTTAGTTAGGTAACTCAGTTGTAAATGACAGGCAAAAGTCTACAGTTATTATTTTTCTCAAAGCGTGAACAAGTAATATTTTCTTAGAAATGCCATTGTTGAAACAAGGTAGATGTCCACCAACTTAGGGCTGGATGTGAAAATATGATATATATATTATATTACACAAAATGGAAATTTACCCAGCTGTGAAGAAAAAGAAAACTGAAATTATAAAATGTTCAGGAACTGTAAAAAACTATAAGTAAGGTAAACCAGGGCCAGAAAGACTAAAGTCATGTGTTCTCTTTCATATACCAACACTAACTTTTAATATTTGTATCTACGTAAATAAGATCCCAGAGTGGTATAGGATATGTAAATAGATAGGAGACCAAGAGAGGGGAACAAGATATGATAAGAAAGGTGGATCACTATAAAAGGAAACATTGCATGAACGTGAAAAGAGGCTATGGTGGAGGACAACATAAGAGCTGAGGGGGAGGAAGAGTAGAGGGTGGATGGAAACAAAAGAAAATAAAATGTGTTTGAAAATACCACAATGAAACTCAATTATTCTTGTGCTAATCAGAAGTTTAAAATGCTACACTATGGAAATTAGCATAGTTAGTATCTAGCATATTAACAAATTACAAATATCCTTATAATAAAGATGATGCTATTATTTTCCTCTTAGTTCACTAGGACATTCACATAAGTATAATTATGAACACAGATTTCCACCAACTCTTATTTATTTTTTTAGGGACACCCACTCTCCCCACTGCTCTTCAACATAGTACTAGAAGTGCTAGTCCAAGCAATAAGGCAGCAGAAAGTTATAAAAGGGATACTAATTGGAATGGAAGAAGTCAAAAGAGCCCTATTTGCAGATGACACGATGGTATACATGAGCAATGTGAAAGACTCTGCCATAAAACTTCTAAAAGTGATAAATTCCTACAGTGAAGCGGAATCAACACACAAAAATAACTAGCCTTCCTATATGCAAAAGACGAATATATAGAGAAAGAAATCAGTGAGGCTGTCCCTTTTTCAATAACCATACACACACACACACACACACACACACACACACACACAATCAAATACCTTGGAATAACACTAACCAAGGATGTGAAAGAATTATATGACAAAAATATGAAAACACTCAAGAAAGAAATTAAGGAGGACATGAGAAGATGGAAAGACCCTCCATGCTCCTGGATAAGTAGAATTAATATCGTGCAAATGGCAATCCTACAAAAAGCAATATACAGATTCAATGCAATGCCAATAAAAATCCCAGCATCATTCTTCACAGAGATAGAAAAATAATTTGTTTGTTTGAGGCAGTGTCTTACTACATAACCAAGACTGACCAGGAATTAACAATTCTTCTGCTTCCAATCCCAAGAGCTAGGATAACAGAAGAGTGCCACAACCCATGGCTTTCACAATTTTATAAAATAACATTTTCTATTAATATAACATTAGTTGACAAAATAACTCCTGAAATTGTTTTAAGGTTTGGGAGTAACCACGACCACACAAACTACTCTGAGGCAAAGATGAAAGCTTTTATTTGGGAAAAGTACCAGCTGCCAGGGCTGGCTCACAAGAGAGGAACACAGCCCACCTAACTGAGTTCCTCAGGTAGTGGGCTTTATAAGGTCTTCAGTTGGGGAAGGTGCGGAAAAGGAAAAGAACTTCTTTGTTCTTTACATTACCATTTCAAAAAGCTAGGGTGTGAGACCAGAACAGTAACCAGGAGACTTATGAGATAAGGGGGCAGTAAACTATGACCTGGGGGCACTGTTAGGCACGGAAGTGATAATGGCCAGGTGGTTTCTTGAGGAATGTGGATAATCCACTTCCTTATGTCTCAGTTGCCATCATGCTGTGCTGTCCTTGGTGACTCCGTATTGGGACCTGTCAGACCTAACAATTGTGACAGCTCCCAGATACTACATGCACTTTAAAAATTATTTCTTTACTTATTTGCAAAAAGAGATAGACAGAGAATGAGCATGCCAGGGACTCCAGCTGCTGTCTAAGGACTCTAGAAGCATGTGTGACTTTGTGCATTGGGCTTTAGGTGGATACTGGGGAATTGAACTCTAGTCGTTAGGCTTTGCAGGCAAGTGTGTTTACTGCTGAGGCATCTCTCCAGCTATACATACACATTTTTGAAGCTAACATTTAACTCCCAACAGTAAAATTTTGATTATAATTCTTTTCTATGGAAGTGATTAGCTGCAAGATTGGTCAAATTACTCTCTAAGTCTCAGTTTACTCATTTAAAAGTATACAGTTGGTTTACATTATCTGTAAAATTATCTGCTTAGAAACACTCTGGCTACCTCTGCGTAGAGATCTCACTAGGATTATATTTTTCTTCATCTCTTTCTCTCATGGAATAAAATCTATTTTTATTTATAATGGTTCTTATCTTCTACCACATCACACAGAGGCAGCTTTAATACATCTCCATACTTGGAAACCTAGATTGACTCTCTTTCCTTATCTTTCTCTCTCTCTCTCTCTTTGCTCTCCCCCATATCATTTATCATTTGTTTATTTGTTTCTTGTTGGTTTGTTTCCTTCTCTTTTTCTCTTTCATTTTTTTTTTTTTTTTTTTTTTTTTGCAGTACTGGGGATACCAATAAGGCCATCTTGAATGTTAACTAAGCCCTACAACTGGGCACTTGTTGTTCTTCATGTGTTGCAATTATATAATACAAAAATAATCTGTGATCTAGCAAAGGGTAAGGCAAGGAGGAACACAGGGGGGACTATGAGGTTTGGGAATAGCCTTTATTGTCAATTGAAAATGTATTCTTTCATCTGATTCAATCATTGCAAAGGAAAGACCTGATTGGTTTGCAGATTTGAAGGGGAAGGCTTCAGGGCCAGCATAGCTACTAGACTGTGGACAGCAGGGGGCACTGCACCTCTTGTAGAAGAAGACATGAGTTCTATGCCTGAGTTCCATTCGTGCTAAGGTGGGTTGGTATATGCGGTGGCAACTCCTGGTTTTCTCTTTTGGACTTCTGTTTCTAACTGAAACTGTCTTAATGAAGCTAGCTTTCTCTTATTTATCCTTCAGTTCTATTTCACTGAATTGGCATATTGATAAGAGATTTGAAGCCAGAGTGCTAGAGTTCACACAACCAAAATGGGACTTATTATGGTTTTGAAAATGTATAATAAGAGGAAGTATCATGCACATAACATTTGTAAGTTTCTATAGAATTATCTTTTTTCTGTATTTGATTTCACTATTTTTAGCTCTAATTATATGTTTATTTTTCCTTTATGATTCTAATAGGAATTGATTATTACCTTATATTCTCTTTATAAAATAATTGGCTTCATCCTCACAAGCTGATTAAAAGTGTTAAATTAATAGTGAAAACCAGAAAAAAGTTCAATCAGGTGACTGTAGAAATTGGTCAAAAAGCATAGTTTAAGATCAGTCAGCATCTCTACACATTGCTTGTCAACATTAGTCATCTGTGCTGCTCAGACTGAAGGTACACCAAGGCAGAGGAAACCTAGACATGTTGCTTTAAGCAGGTCGATTACATAGTTCTAAGATTAACTTCAGGGCAAATTACAAGTAAGGAATTTAGCATCTCACAGCAATAATTTCAGAAAAGTAATTTGTTAAAGTCCATATTAAATATTCCCAGTTTATTCTCATAGTTCATTCCCACAGTTTATCCCCATATGTATACCTGATCGTTTTATTCATTTAGATGAGTTTAATACTTGGGGAACTTTCCAAACCAACTCCACTGGTGATATAATGATAGCTACTACCTTTTGCTTTAACGACTATGCCTTTATTATTGTGGTGTTGTTTAACTTGTTTAATTTAGATAGGTGCAATAAAATCTATATAAACCTCATTGTTTATAATCAAAGAACATAGTGCACAATTGTAAAGAACTTATAATATATATATCATAAACTTAAATTTATTCTAGATCTTTCTTCAAAAATATCCAAAGATATTATCTAAGATAATTCCTATGTTTCAAGATACTTTCACTTATTCATTAAGATATTATGTCCCTATCACTTTCTCTACTTGAAGCCATAAACAAAGACTTGGCTAGAACGTCTCTTGGTTTTAAATAATATATATATCAGTATGCATTTATCCAAATTCTTATTTTATAAAAATTGTCCAGTCTTCTATGAATTGACATATATTTATAACTATAAGCCCGACACCAGAACCCACAAAGAGGTTGTTAGACTAAGTTTCTGAAAATAATTTCATAGCCTAGTTTCCTAATACTAAGTAGAGGCATTTGTTTTCTCAATAGTGAACCTTTAATAACTTTTAATTAATAAAATTCTGCAATGTTTCCTGAGTCTTGGTGGGTGAATACTAATAACCCCACATAGGAGGGCCCTCTGTGGAATGGAGGTAGGGAAGATGCAATATAAAAAGGATAACACAAGGGGAATGGGACCATCATGTGATTTATTCATAAAGTACACTATTTAATAAATAAAAATTCACCACTTGATGTACTTTTGTGGCAAAGATATGAAAACAAGTAAACCATTATTCAGAAAAAAATAAATAAACAAAATTAAATATAATATAACAAATAGAGGGACCATTAAAAGCACTTTGTATATTATATATTAACCTGTGTACTTTTTTGGGAGAGAGGCAGATAGAGAGGGAGAGGGAGACAGATAGAGAATGGGCACACGAGCAGCCTCTCAGACTCTGTGAACGAACTCCAGATGCCCTTGTGGGCAAGTGCAGCATTGTGCCCTTGCCTTTGCATCTGGCTAAATGTGGGACCTGGAGATTGGAGCAGGCATTCTTTAGGCTTAGCAGGCAGGCGCATAAACCCCTAAGCCATCTCTCCAGCCCTAACCTGTGTACTTTTATAGTAATATGTATTTGCAACATAAGACAAAATCTTACCAAATTTTTCCATAAACTATCTGCAAATATGACTTTGTAGATATAAAAAAAAACACTTTTTCTTCTACCCTCTTAGTTTAAATGGTTGGGAAGTTTATGAAATTAAACTAATACAAGATAAATGAACAAATGAGACTCAAAGAGGGGATAAAAATTTAAATTTTACGTAATTTCTTAGGCTACGCAAAGAAAAAGGAACTTTGGGATTCTGAGTGGGGAATGAGTGTTTTGTGAAGATGAGGAGAGGTAATACATGGTAAATATAACTTCCTCATGAAGAAATGCTCTTATATCTGAGCTGTTAAGTTTCCTTCTGATCCATTTTGGATCTCTGGGCAGCTGAATTTTTTTGTTCTATCCTTCATCTCCATGTAACTTTTTATACCTGTAACCCTTTAGCCTTGCCTTTCATTTCCAGGGAACTTTGTCTACCCTACAGCTTTTGACTTGACCCTTTGTTTCTTGTGAGCTTTGCACATCCAGAAGCCTTTGGCCTGCCCTTCATCTCTAGGGAGGTAGGTATACCTGAGGGCCTTTGGTTTGCCCTTTAGAGATCTGTGCACACCTGAGATTCATTGGACTGTGTGTCATCTCTGGTGGGATGGACATACCCATTTCAGACTCTTCACAGGTATGTAAAAAAATAAATACAGTGAACATGGGGTTTGACTCTGGTGTCTTGAGCATGTATTTTAGCAGAAGAAAATGGCACTGAAACCCGTATCAGTTTACTGTTTTTTTTTTTTTCCTGGATTAGTGCAAACCCTCACTCTGATAATAAGGTTGAATTAAACAAATAAATAGAATATAAATTCAATCAACAACCAGTTACAGATGACCAAGTTGCATCTGTATATAAGAACACAAAGAACATGAAAAACCAAAGCATCGTAACATTCCCCAAATTAATCCTTCAGCAATGGCTTCCACTGAGATTGAAGTTGAAGACAGTCTACAAATAGAATTCAGATGAATGATTGTAAATATGTTCAGAGAAATCAAAAAAATAAAAAGTACTCATGAATAAATGCCTTGAAAACCACAAATAAGTTGACTGAAATAAAGGAGATGAAAGATATGAAATATATTTATAAAAAGAATTTAGGGATGGAAAGATGGCTTAGTGGTTGAGGCACTTGCCCATGAAGCCTAAGGACTAATATTCCACTCTCCAGATCCCATGTTAGCCATACACACAAAGGTGAGGGAAGCACTAGGTCAACCATGCCCACTAGGTGGCACAAGCATCTGTAGTTCAATTTCTATGGCTAAGGCCCTGAAACACCAATTCTTTCTCTGTCTCTCTGTGTTTCTCTCTGTGTTCCTCTCTGTGTTTCTCTCTCTCTCTCTCTGTCTCTCTCTCTCTCTGTCTCTCTCTCTCTCTGTCTCTCTAAAAAAACAGTGGTAGGAATACTAAAGTAAAACCAAGCTAAAACAATGGAATTGAACAACCTAATATATCAAATAAAAAGCTCCATTGAGAGCCTTATCAATAGAATGAATCAAGGAGAGGAAAGAAAATCTGAGTTGGAAGATGAAGTTTGAAAGTTGAAACATTTCAACATAGACAAAGATAAATTAATAAGGAGGTATGAGCAAGACTTTCAAGATTTACATCCCAATTTAAGAATCATGCCCATAGAAGAAGGTGAAGCATTACATTATGCAGGCATAGAAAATGTTGCCAAAGAAAGAAAAGCACAAATTTTCCCTAAATTAAGGAAAGACAGACCAATCCATATAAAGTAATCATCAGAACACCAAACAGAAATCAGAATGAACTTCCCCTAGTCATATCATAATTAACCCAGAAAGTATATATACATATACCTATACATAACAAAGAAAATATGATGAAAACAGAAAGAGAGAAAATAATAAATCTTGTATATGGAAGGTATGTCAGAATAACAACTGATTTCCCAACAGAATCTTCAAAATGCTTGGAATAATGTATTTCAAGTTTTAAAAGAGAACTATAATGCTAGACTTCTATATCTAGCAAAGCTATCCTTAATAATTGAAGGAGAAAGGAAAACTTTCTATAATAAGAAATGATTTTACAAATAGAAATAATTGTTTTTCTTTTAAAATAATTGAAAAAATTCATTTATGGACATAATGTATCTTGATCATAATCCCCTCCAATTACCTTCTTTTGTCATCCCTCATTCTCCTTCCGATGAGCTTCTTCTTTCCAACAAGCCCCTGCTCTATTTTCAGGCCATTTTTATTTTTTGCCTTCTTCCATCATACATGATATATGTTGATGTGCCCAATATTGCATCAGTTGTTTGAAGGAAATGACAGCTACTTGAGGTCATGGATTTGATAGCTACTTTAGGTCCAGAAGACAGTATTCCAAAACACTTATCTCCATTCCTTGGCTTTTACATTCTTTCTACACTTCTTCCACAATATTCCCTGCACCTTGGAGGGGGTGATTTAGAAGTCTCATTTAGTGCTGAGCACTTAATAGTCACTTATTATCAGCAAGTTTATGAGTTTTAAGTCTCCCCAGTAGTCACTGACATTTATAAAAAGAAGCTTCTCTGACCAAAATTGAGAGTAGCACTAATCTATGGGCATAAACATAAATATGTTGAGAGTAACTCAATGGCATGACATATCCATTTACCAAAGCACAGCAGTAGCTTTAGGGACTATGACATTACCAACCATAGGATTTTGACTAAGATTTCAGTTCTAGATCTAAATTCCCACTTGTAGTGTGGGTCTCAAATCCAATCAGAGAGCAGTAGGTTACTCGTAGTGCAGTCGTGCCATTATTGCACCAGTAGGTAATTTGAAAGTCCTGTTTCTTTTCTTTTTTTTTTTTTTAAATATGGAGAAGAGCTCTATCTCTGCTACCCATATTGGTGCCCCCAATTTCGAAAGTAAAATATCACTTAATACTCATAATTACCAAATTCATAGTTTACCAAATCTAGTTCATTGTGTAGTCTGTAAAACAATGCTTTTATGAACCATGATTTTGTACCTGACTGAGAGCTTGTGGCTCACTCTCAGCATCAAAAGAGAGTATTTTATCACATTGATAGGAAGCTGGTTAGGTATTAGGAAATAAACTGGCAAATAAATGCAATGTGTCACTGCAAGAGAAATTTCCTGATTTGTGCATCCTCATAAGACTCCTTGTTTTGAATGCTGCAAGACAATACATGGAAACCTTACTATTGCTGAAGATTGATCAGAGACCCAGATATTTTCCCTGGAATGAGTAAGTCCTTGTGATCAGTTGACCTTCAACTCTTGCCCTCCCTATCAACCCTATAAAGTCTCAGTAAATCTTGAAGTTATAAACTTTCTTCTTAAAAATGGGACCTCCTTACTATCTATACAAGTTACCTTCTTATTGCTGGGACATATTACCAAAATAGATAAAGCTTATGGAAGGAAAATATTTATTCTGTCTTATAGTTTCAAGGGGAAGTTTTTCAAAATATTTTATTTATTTACTAATTTGAGGGGGGGGGGCTAGATAGGTTAACAATGATTGTGCCAGGGCCTCTAGACACTGTAAATGAACTCCAAATGCATGTGCCATCCTGTGCATCTGGCTTACATGGGTACTGGGTAATTGAACCTGGGCCCTTAGGCTTCACAGGCAAGGACCTTAACTGCTAAGCCATCTCTCAAGCCTTCAAGGTGAAGTTTTATCATGTCAGGGAAAACATAGCATAGCAGACAGTGTGGGCATCACATCTTGTAACATCACTGGGAGGAAGCAGCAAGTATGTACTCTCACTGGCAATTAATAAGAAGGTATAAGCAGGACTTTCAAGATATACGGGATACTATGAAACATCCAAATTTAAGAATCATGCCCATAAGACAAGGTGAAGCATTACATTCTAAAGACATAGAAAATAGTGTCAGATAAATACTAATTGCCCTACTGACAATGGGGGCTGCATTATAAAATCCCAAGGCCTCCATCCAGTGATACCCCACCTTCATCAAGGTTCTACCTTTCACTTTCAAAGGTGCCACTGATAATCAAGTATGGGGCTTTATTACAAAGACATGAAAGTATGGAGACAGTCCATACTCAAACCACCACGCTATTTTCACTTTATACTTCAGGCAATTAGCTTCCAATTCTTACTAGGTTATAAATACTAATGAGATTCCTATGACAAAACATTTTAATCTAATTTTATGCTATCTGTGGAATAATTTACTCTTTATCTATACTTTTTTTAGTAATGACTATCATTTCCCTTTATTGGACAAGGAAGTAACAACTAAAATGGGACACCAAATTAACTTCAACTCCCTATAAAATCCCATAGAACATGCCATGATCACCTCTCTTGAACGGATGGGGATGATCCAGTATTTTAAGCTTACCTATTAGCTCACAACAATGGGCCACTGACATGCCAAGTAGGGCAATCTCAGTCACATCATCTGTAATCATAATGGAGGACTCTAAATGAATGCTTTTTCTGAGTCTAAACAATATTTTTCCTCCTTACAGTTCTAACAGGATACCGACCATTTATTAGTGAATTCCTACATTATAGGCATTTCACTCCCTGCCAGGTACCCTATAGCACCCTACTGCTAGCCATTAAAAGTCTAATGGAGACTACTGTATAATACACAACCTTCTTGCTGTATATGAAACATTTTCTCCTACATTCCTGGTGGCCCATAAGCTCTATGCTTCATTAACTCAAATTGCTTCTAATATCTAATAGTACACAGTCCTAGATCTTAACAATGATTCCTGTATCCACATGACTTCTGAGTTTCAATTTCATTTTGAATGATCTAATGAACAATGTTGGAATAGATAATTCACCTGTACTGTTCTTCTCCAGGGTTTTATACAGTTCTCATATTTTTGGACAGGCTCTATCTATAGACCTAAGTGAATTAACAGTAGATAATGGAACAGTCTTACAATATGGAGGTTGATCTCCTCCTTGTTTGTTCTCCTTCCATAAAAGAAGCTCTAATACATGACCATGACCATCAGCTTTGAGTACCAAGATATGACCTTATAGCTAAGCCTTTATATGAATTCTTAACAAGAAATATTGATGGCATCCCCTTTCCATAGGAATGCATTTTTAAATTTAAAAGACTCATTTCTCAAGGATTCAGCTTTAGGGTTACCACAATGTGAAATGCTTTTTAAAGTATTTTTTTTAATTTTATTTATTTGCTTGTTTATTTATTTGAGAGAGAGAGAGAGGAAGAGAGGAAGAGAGAATGGGTGTGTCAGGGCCTCCATCCACTACAAACAAATTCCAGATGCATGCACCCCCTTGTGCATCTGGCTTACGTAGATACTGGGGAATCGACCAGGGTCGTTAGGCTTCACAGGAACCTTAACTACTAAGGCATTTCCCCAGCCACATGACGTGCTTTTTAAATTGTATGTTTCACTGAATGCCATGGTGTAGCCCTGATAATTTTCTTCCAAGCCTTGGATCAAATTCATTTGTATATAAGATATTCATCAAGGCAGTTCTACTTAGTGACTCAAAAGTGGTCAGGATGAAATAAGATTGTAGAGAAATACCTTAATTTATTCTAGGCCTTCCTTTTCTTGGTTACTCTGGACTTCAAGTACCTACCCCTACCATACACAAACAGTTAATGGAAAGAATCCTATGGCTTTCATATGCTCACCTTTTATGTTACAAGCCTTGCTACTTAACACACCTTGAAGTACTTTAATTCTTACCCCAAAGTATAATTTACCCAGCTGGGAGGACAATTCCAGGGAACCCATTCATGATTGCCAAGATGTTATTAATCTCTCTCTAGTAGACAAGACTTGAGAGAAGCTGATAATCCAGATTTAATATGATTGACTGATGGTAGACCCTATATGAAAAGCAGATAACAGCATGCTGATTGCAGTTGTTTCTATAACATACCATAGAAGCCCCATTTCTGCCTCCCAGAACCTTGGCATAGTTGGTTGTATTAATAGCCTTAACTCATTCATACTCCAGTATGTAGTCAAGACAACTATATAGACTGTCTCCAAATATACACTTGTCTCTAAATGTTTTCTAGGTACTAATTTTCATCTTACCATAGGGAGAGAAAGGTTACATTAATTTTAAAAATAGTTCCATCAACTATGGACATCCTATTTTAGCAGTCTTAAAGTCTATATATTTAGTAACTCAGACAGCAGTAGCCTATTGTAAGGTTCATCAAACAAGAACATGAGAAAGAGCTCTAGGAAATCAAAAAAGTACATGCAGAATCCAAATGTTAAGTGATTTGCCAATATCATGTTGGATTTAATTCCCTCCATAGGATCTGAACTTCCTTCCCCAGAAGAAATAAAAAAAAATACATAAATAAAGAACAAATGGAAAAAAAGTTTAAAAACACATTTATATATTGCATAAATTTATTGTATAAATAATTAGTTATAAACACTTTAATAAGACAAACTTGAATAGAATAATGAAAATAAAATTAGATATGAAATATTAAAAAAAGAAATTAACTGGGCCTTACAAGAAGGATCTCAAGAAAAGTCAGATATGTGGCATAAATTAGAAAGCCTTTTTTACCATCCTTGATCTAAACAATGGAAAATCATTAAGGAATTACACAGACCTTGCCATCTCAGCCAACTCCTATTATTCAAAATAGGAGACTGATACATTCTTAAATTAATATATTAAGCCTCCCTTTCCAGTACTACCTTTCCAAAAATTAGAGAAAATAATGACAGATAGTAGGATGGATATTTTCTCTCACTTTCTCTCTCTCTCTCTCTCTCTCTCTCTCTCTCTCTCTCTCTCTCTTTTGTTTTTCAAGGTAGGGTCTTGCTCTATCCCTGGCTGACCTGGATGGAACTCATTATGTATTTCCAGGCTGGCCTTGCACTCATAGCAATCCTCCTACCTCTGCCTCCTGAATGCTGGAATTATTAATTCTGTGCATGGCTTTCTTTTGTTCAAAGTAACAATTTAAGTGGAGTAATATGGTGTAGCATATTTTTACATATATAGAGAGAGTGAAGATAAATAAAATTCAACTAAGTAGTCCTTATAAAATAATTGTGATTTATGAAGCTCTCACCAATTAAAAATCAAAACAAAATATTCTGAATCCCAAGTATTAGATCCACCATATTTAAATTCCTCTGTGAATTCATTAGGTTGTAGCTAATTGGCTATACTAAAATTTTCTCAATAAGGCTTCTCCTTAAAGTAATGTAAATATTGAATGTTTTTGAATTATAATGGACTCTTCTGAGATGAAAAGTATTTTGAAAAACTCAGTCCCTGACTTCCTGATTAAAAAAAAAATTTATTTATTTGTGAGCAGAGAGAGAGAGAGAGAGAGAGAGAGAGAGAGAGAGAATAGAGAGAATGGGTGTGCCAGGGCTTACAGCCTCTGCAAACGAACTCCAGATGCATGACCCACTATATATATCTGGCTTTATGTGGCTACAGGACAATCGAAACCAGGTCATTAGGCTTTGCAGGCACATGCCTTTAAGCACTGAGCAATCTCTCCAGCACCCTTCCTCAATTGTGAGCATCTCATATAAACAATATTTTTATTTTTATAATTTTTGAGAGGTCATCAAAACATAATAATGCTCAAATAATTTCTTAAAAGTTATGTTTCCATAAGTATGTTCCTTGAATAGATTTAAGAAAGAAAATACTTCCCAAATGAAAGCTAAAACTTATTGGTAATGAGAAAATAAATAAAAGAGTTTTATCATAATCCCATTACACAATGGAATGATCTTCTCTTTAATTGCCCAAAGCATCCAAATCATTTTAACTTAATCTTGTATGAATAGATTTTTTCTAGCATTCCTAACAGTATACTTTTATGAACCCATCCATGATAGATAATCTTTATTGTCAATTCAGTGGAGAATTAACAAAGAAACATGCCACCAGATTTATCTATGTAGATGTTTCCAGAAAAGTTTAACTGTAGATGGGAGACCACTCTGACTATGGGCAATACCATCCATGGGCTATGGTCGTAGACTGACTATAGAAGAGAAGAATAGCTGAGCATAATAAGATTCATCTCTCTGTGCTTCCTGACTTATATGAATCATGTGGATCAACTGCCTCACTCTCCTGCTGTCATACCTTATCCAGCACACCTTTGTCATGATTCACAGTATCCATTCTTTTTTTTTCTTTTTGGTTTTTTGAGGTAGGGTCTCACTCTAGCTCAGGCTGACGTGGAATTCACTATGTAGTCTCAGGGTGGCCTTGAATTCACTGTGATCCTCCTACCTCTGCCTCCCGAGCGTTGGGATTAAAGGCGTGTGCCACCACGCCCGGCACAGTATCCATTCTTAAAACATGGGCCAAAATAAAACTTTGCTTTGTTAAGTTGTGTTTATGTCATAGCAACAAGAAAATAACATACATTATAAAATTCCTATCCAAAATATATCTATAAATCCCAAGTCTTAATTTCCTAAGATAAGATTCTGGTTCATATAACTTATTCCCCAAATTAATATCTTTGACTATGTTTTTCACCTCTACTTCCCTATGGGAAACATTATTCTGGGAACAATGATAGCCAATCTCCAAGCATTCCACAAAACCCTGGCTTGAAGGGACCAAGAGAAAGGCTTATCTCCTAACTGTAGTAACTGGTACCCATAACTGAATCTTTATATACATATTACTACACATATAATATGTATATATTTATATAATTTAGAGGATAGACTAATCTGTTAGGAAATTTCTAAATAATGCACGTAGATACTCTGTCTTCATAGAGGAGTAACACAACTCCTAAATCCCTAAATCCCATGCATATAGTACCTTCCAAATTGTTCAGTAGGAAAGAAAGAAAAAACTTATCAGCACTAATTCAAGACTAGCACAGTCAATACCGAGAGTGAAAAATCTTGTTGATATCATGTATACTTTATATGATATAATGAAAATAGCACTTTTTCCTCCATTATCTTTCTTTCTAAAAATGTGTAAGTTCAGTGTAATTGTGAGAAAAGTTTCAGTCATACTCCATTTGAAGGTCACAGAAGAAAATGGATGGTCAGTACTCCTCAAAACTGTCAAAGCCATCATAACTGTCAAAGCCATCATAGACAAGGAACATCTGAAAAAATTCCCAGCAGTAAGAAATTTAAGGAAGTATGACTACTGAACGTGGTGTGGTTTTCTGTATGGGATCCTAGAAGAAGAGAAAGAAGATGAGAAATAAAAAAAAAAAAAACTGAGGATATATGATTGAAATGTTGCATCTCAGAGAGTAATATCCCATGAATTTGACAGTCTTTTTGAAATACTGAGTAAACTCAAATAAATTAAAAACTCTATAACTTACCTCAAAGTCCCTCTGAACTTTCCTTGTTTGTCCTCCTTTCAGCACAGAAAGAAGCTTTCTTCAAATTACCCTTATGTATCTTACAAGATCTTCCAAGAGGAACCCAATCACCTTCAACATTCTTACTGAAATTTTACTGAAGATTAAACTTGCATTGCAGGAAGAATGACTGTAGTCTATTAATATACTTTGGCAGATATTCTAATACAACATTGTTTTGTGTTCCCTTTTGGAGTCAAAAGAACTTTTTTACAGATCATTTTCTGTTCTATAAGCCAAGTAGATTTTTGTCACAGGTGTTCTGAAAGTGCATTGAGTTCCCATGATAAACCAATTCCTATCACCTTAAAATTTGTTGACACTGGCTGGGGAGACAGTTAAATGTTTAAAGTGCTTAACCTATAAGCCTGCTGACTTGAGTTCAAATCCCTAGCACCAACATAAAGCCAGACTCAAAGTAGCACAGTGTCTGTAATCCCAATGGACGTACAGCAATGCAAGGTAGAATCAGAAGAATCAAAAAGATCCCTGGCTAGTCTGGCCTTCCCAGTGGAAGAAAAAGAGAGATAATATCTCAATCAAGGTAGAAAGAGACTCAATTGAACCCAGAACACATGATAACTAAATACTAGTTTTTAGAGAAACTACTAAAATTTTTTTCCCCAATTATCTGGACCATATCATAATGCTACTGACAATATATAAAGACTTGGATTCCTATAACTTTTTTCTAATGCTTCTTATTGTCTGTTCTATTTTTCAGTCATACTAGTAAAGGTGAGGGCATAACTTACTATATGTTGGCTTTCATTTTCATAGAAACTAGTAGTTTAAAGCAAAATCTCATTGTGTCTGTGGCCAGTTGTATTCATACTTAGAGGAAAATTCCATTCAGGTTATTTGCCCAGTTTGAAATTGTGATGCTTTTGTATCGTTGAGTATTAAAATTACATATAAACCCTGTATATAACTCCCTTATCAGATATACAGTTTAAAAATATTTTCTTTCATATTATAGGTTTTTCTTTTTGCTTCTCCACTGCACTGTGTCCTTTGAAACAAGTTTTTCATTTCATAAAGGCTGATTTACCTACAATTTTGTCATGTATATTTTAAGTCCTATCTAAGGAATACTGAATACTGACATGATGACACATTTCAGATAAAACTTTCTGTTTGTTTTTAGAGTGAAATATAAATCTAACAACATTCTTCCACATGTGTATATCCAGTTATTCCAGAAATCATTGTTTAAAAGTCCCTTATTTCTACATTCAATTGCTTTGGAATGCTAGTAAAAAGTGAATTTGTAATAAGTGTGAAGGTTTATTTCTAAATTCTCAATAACATTCCTTTAAACTATGCCTATCCTCATATCAGTGACGCATTGTCACGATTACAATACCTTTGAAGTAAGTTGTATACTCTAGAAGAGTGAGCCTATCAACTTGATTCTTTTTCAATCTATTTTGAATCCATTATTTATCAATGTAAATTGTAGGATCAGCTTCCCAATTTATGCAAAAAGTGCAGAGTTTTATTTTATTTGACTTTCATTGACTATGTCTAAAATTTGTTGATAAATAAGTGCAACAAGATGAAAGGACTTTCCATTATTTTATGCTGGGTTTCTGAACTGTATAAAGAGGAGAAAGACACATGAGCTCTCAGGATTCAATGCTCTTTACTTCTTTTTTGACTCTAGATTCCTGCTTTCTCTGCTTCTTTTGTCATGTGCTACTTACCATGCTAGTGTAAGGTAAAAATAAAGCATTTTCCTCCTTTAAGAAAAAATTTGATTGCTCAGTAGCTAAAGGCACTTGCTTGCAAACCTGAAAGCCATTGCTCCACCCACCAGTACCCATGTAAAGCCAGAAGCACAAAGCAGTGAATGTATCTGGAGATTGTTTGCAAAGACAGGAGGCCCTGGTGTGCCCATTCTCTTTTTCTCCCACTTTTTCCTATTCTTTCACAAAATAAATAAATAAATAATAAATATTTTTAAAGTATTTTGAATTTCAGTCCATAAACTGGATATTTCAGGTTAGATAGGGTATATTCTTCAACAATATCTTCTCTACCTTCTCTTGAACAATGTTACTGGTGTATTGGTCTTATTCCAGAAATCATTGTTTAAAAGACCCTTATTTCTACATTCATTTGCTTTGGCATGTTAGTAGAAAGTGAATTTGTAATAAATGTGAAGGGTGATTTCTAAACTCTCAATAACATTCCTCTAAACTATGTCTATCCTCATCTCAGTGACACATTGTCATGATTACAATACCTTTGAAGTAAGTTATATACTCTAGAAGTGTGAGCCTATCAACTTGGATGTCTTTCCTTAAGCTTATTACAAAGTATATCATTATTTTTATATTGTCATTAATACAATTAAGAATAATTTAAATTCATTTTTGAAGTCTGCATCATCACTCTGCATAAATATGACTTATATTTGTGTACTTTTTCATTATGTAGTATTTTAATTTCTTTTTGATATCTACCAGGTAGTGTGTTTAAATATTTTAACATATTTCCTTTATTATATATTCTGCCAGCTTGCTAAATTCATTTAATAGTATAGATGTGTGGATTCTTTAGTATTTTCTACATTAAATTAAAGATCACATGTCTTATCTGTGGGAAGTCATTGCTTTGTTTCTTCTATCTAATATAAAATTTTGGAGTTTCTCCTCCTCTTCCCCCTGATTGTCTTCCTCCTCCTCCTTCTTTCTCTCACTTGCTCACTAGCTGTTGAGGATAAAATCCAAGCTTGGCACATACTATGTATGTGTTCTATCATTGAGTCATTGGGTTACACTTTCAACCCCAGCTTTCTTTCTTTTTCTTCATAACTTTTTTTGTAAAATGCAAGTTGCAAGCACTGGTACTAGTTTTTTATTCATACTCATACACAGGAAAGTTTAAAACTTTCACTATTAAATAGTATGTTAACTTTAGGTTTTCCATATATGTACTTAAATACATATTTCTTTCCCAAAGTTGATAAAATGTTTATTATGAAATTTTATTCATTATGCTTCTCCATCTAGATGATACTCATATGGTTAAAGACTTTTTTCTTTGAATAAAGTCCATTATAGTATGTACACTATAAATACTACATTTGACACATATTCCTCAGATAAATGTCACTTGGTTGTTGAGAATAAAACATTTTAAAACTAAAATTAATTTACCTTAAAATTAAAAACTTCAAAGTAGGGCTGGAGGGATGGCTTAGTTGTTAAGGCATTTGCCTGTGAAGCCTAAGAACCCAGGTTTGATTCCCAAGAACCCTTATAAGCCAGGTGCACATCATAGCCATGTGCTGGAGTTCATTTGCAGTGGCCAGAAGCCCTGATGTGTCCATTCTCCCTCCCTCATCAAATAAATAAATGAAAATTTAAAAAAATTCAAAGTATACATATCAGTAGTTTTTACCTGTTTCACTGCATTTTATAACTATCACCATCATATTATTACTGAACATTTTCATCACCATCACTCAAAAACTACCAGTGTATCTCTCCAGTTTGTTTTTTTTTTGACAGTGACTTATCCTTCTTCACTGCTCTTATGGATTCAAACTGGAGAGATGGGAGCAAGTTAAATACAGTAAGGAGTCACAGCTTACTGGAACAGAGATTCAGGAATAGAAATAAGAATGGGAAACAAGACCTTGAGTAATAAAGCTTGAACTGTAACAAAGACAAATCATTGGAGACTTATGGTGGACAATTCTGAGTCAAAAACTCCAGAAAAACCCAGTCATAATGAGGACTCCATACTTTCATGGATTTTAGTTCCAGTAGCTTAGTCAGGTTCTCAAGGTGGCTACTAGAGAAAACTCCTTCATATTTCTGGTAGAGGGAGAGAAAAATAAATAATTTTGAAATATGCCAGAATAATATGTTCCATTTTCTACATCCTCATTTTCATTTTATTTATAATTGCTAAATAAAATTTCATTGAGCAAAAAAACAAAAAAAAAAGCCTACCAGTCTACTTTCTGTATCTTTGGATTTGTCTTTCTTCAAAATTTATGTAAAGGAATTGAGATCATATCACTATGTCTAGTTCCTCTCAGTTAGTATGACGCTTTCATGTTATAACATATGTAGGTACTTTATCTATGTTTAGAACTAAGTTTTGTAGCATTATATAGATGTACCACTTTTTATTCATAAATTAAATGATGTATCTACTTTCAAAAATAATACTGCTAAGAACTTCACTATAAAAATTCTTAACATATTTTTAAGATCCCTTGTGCATAACTTTTGTGTAATTTTTTGTGTATACTTATGCCAATATGTTTTCATGAATGAGTGCATCTTTCCTTATTCCCATCAGCAATGTATGAAGGTGTAAGATTGTCCATTATTTCACCAAGATTGTTCTTGTATTTTTATCCCTATTATTTCCATTAATATTGATTTGGAAAAATAAGTCTTTGATTTTGAGTTATATGTTTCTAAAGACTAATGATGTCTACTTCCTTTTCATATGTTTATTGGTCATTTCTATACTATTGACCTCATTTTAATTTATTGATTTACCTTTCCTTGGTTGAGTTGTAAGAATACTTCATAGATTTAAGAAACTAGATCTTTCATAGTAATGCAATTAGCAAATAATTGCTGTCAACCTATGAATTTTCTTTTTTACACTTACTTGACCAGATCAATTTTTTAATATTTTATTTTTTATTTATTTAGTTATTTGATAGAGAGAAAGAGAGAGAGAAAGAGGAAGAGAAAGGGCTCTCCAGGGCCTCCAGCCACCTTGTGTATCTGGCTAACGTGGGTCCTGGGGAATCAAACCTGGGTCCTTTGGCTTTGCAGGCAAGTGCCTTAACCACTAAGCAATCCCTCCAGCCCCAGATCAACTTTAAACAAGAATGTTTCCTTTTTGTTGCTTTTATTGCTTATAATTTTTCTTTCATGACTAAGAAGCCTTGTCTAATGGAAGATCATACAGATTGTCATATATACTTTCTTATAATAGTTCTCATCTAATATTTTCTTTCAATTATAATTTTAGACTTTGTATTTATAACATTGATGCAGATTTGGCTAATTTTTGTGTGGGATATGCTGAATTGTCCTTCATTCTCTACCATTGGACAAACTTTTGTCCAGGCACTATGTGACAAGACCAGTTTTCACATAAGAGGACTTGGCACTCTTATACTTAATAAATCTTATTTCTGACATCTTATTGATATTACTTTGAGATTATATATATATATATATATATATATATATATATTCATCAGAAATACACAATTCAGATTACTAGAGCTATATAATAAGTTTGTTTGGCTTTTTAAAAATGTATTTTGGATTAGTTTTTCTGTTAATTAAGAAGTAAAAGCAGCTAAATTAATGATGGCATTTTGTCTGTAGATCAACTTGTGAAATATTGTCATCATAATTGTATTGTATATTCCAGTATCTTAAAATGGAATGTATTCCATTAACATTGTTATTGAAATTATCTGGATTATTTTATAGGTTTTAAAAATATTTTTATTTATTTATTCACAAGCAGAGAGAGACAGAGAATGAGAGACTGAGATGTATGTGCCATTTTGTGCATCTGGCTTTATATGGATACTGGGGAATCGAACCTGGGTCATTAGACTTTGAAGGTGAGGGCCTTAACCACTGTGCACTCTCTCCAGCCCTATTCTGTAGTTTTGAATGAACAAACATTACATTTTCTTGGTCCATACCTTAGCAGTTACAGTCTTGTTTCTGGGGCAAAACACCCACCAAAAAATAGCTAATAGAAGAAAAGTGTTTATTTCAGTATACAGTTTTGAGAGAAAGTTTCATCATGGCATGAAAAGCATGAGACAAGGAAAAATTGACTCACATTGTAACATTCACAGCAGCAGGGAAGAAGTAGTTTGAATGTGCTGGCTTCCACTGGCAAGCTGAGCTAATAAACCTCAAGTTCTTCCACCAGTGGCACACCTCTCCTGGCAAGGTTCCACCAGCTGTGAATTTATGACAAGCACTCGAGGCTCTTGGGAATATTTTATATTAAAAGTATCATCCATACTTTTTAAGAAATTTTATTCCTAGTCTTTGTGTCATATTGTAAATGGAATTGTTTAAAATATTTTAGAATTTTAATTCCTAATGTATAGATATGCAATAAACAGTTGCATAATGACATTATATTCTTCAACATTATAAAATGAATTGATTTATTAGTCATAATTATTTGACTAGTTTATGAGATTCAATATATGAGATCATGCTGTATAGAAATAGAGATGTGTTTCTTTCATTTTGATCTAAATACTTGTTATTTCTTGTTTTCTTCGTTCATGCTAGGAATTGAACTTAGAGCTTTGTATATGCTAGGCAAGCTCTCTACCAGTGAACTGAATTTTAAGTCCTTTGTTTCTGAGACAGTATCTCACTCTGTACCTCATATTGGCTTTGAACTCCTTGGCAGCCTACACTTGCTACTTTGATATTTTGAGTAATTGCCATTGTTCCCAACATATAAAAGGTAACTCACTATTATTCACAATTTAAAATGATAATAGCTATGTCTTTTTTACAGCTGCTGTTTATGCACTTGAGAGATTTCCTTTTTATTTCTTTGTTAATCATTTTTTTTTTTAATGGTGAAAGACTATTGAGTTTCACTAAGTGCTTTTTCTGTACCTTTTGAGCTAGCAGATTATTTTTACACTATTTCATTGATATAATGAGCCACATTTGTTGTATTCTTTATATTTTGTAACATCTTTGCATTTACAGTCTTAGAATTTCAGAGATAAATCTCCCCATGTTATGATATACAATCTTTTCCATAGATTGCTATGTTGAATTAGCCAATATTTTGGATTGAGATTTTTGCACTTATATTAGTATGTTATATTGGTATGTACAGTTATTTTGATGGCTTTGCCTTGATCTGGATAATAATGGCTTCATAAAATTAGTTTTAATATATTTCCGCCTTATTTTGAACAGTTTAGGAAACAATGATCTAAATTCTTCTTTAAATATTTAGTAGAATTCACCAGTGATGCCATCTGGACCTGGACATTTCTTTGTAGGGCATCTGTTGATTACTAGTTTAATCACTGTTCTTGTTATAGTTAAGATTTTCTGCTTATTATTAAGTTATAGTTTGTGTATTTCTAGGAAATTGTTCATTTTATTTAGATGGTCTATTTTCATTGCTATATACTCATTGTTGATATACAATTATGACTGCTTATATTTTTATAACTTCAGCATTAATATCTCCAATTTCATTATTGATTCCATTATTTCTTTTTAACATTTTTATTTATTTATTTACATTAAGAGAAAGAGAAAGAGAGAGAGAATATGAGAGAATGGGTTGCCAGGGCCTCTTGCCACTGCAAATAAACTCCAGATGCAGGCACCACTTTGTATATCTGGTTTTACATGGGTACTGGGGAACTGAACCCAGGCCTGTAGGTTTTGCAGACAAGTATTTTTAACTGCTAAGCCTTCTCTCTAGCACATTCTATTTTTGTTCTTATGAAACTAAGAAATGTTTGTCAATTTTTGAATGTTCTCATAGAATCATCAAAACTTGATTTTATTGTTTGATCGCTTTGATTTTTTCCAGTTTATTTATACTTAAATCTTTACTATGACCTGTCTTCTACTTAATATAGACTTTTTTTTTTTAAAAAAAAAGCTACTTATTAAGAGGAAAGCCTAGATTACTGAATTTAGGCCAGTCTTCTCTTATTACAGACACTTGCAGCTATCATTGGCTCCTTCAGCACCTTTTAAGGTGGTCTGCAAACTTTGATCATATTGTCTTTACACTTTTATTTTCTCAAAGAGTTTCCTAGTTTTCTTACCCCCCCCCTTTATTATACCAATTGGTGAGAGCAGTCTGGAAAAGTCATACATCACATCTGTTCAAATGATATGGACAAGAATTGTGCACACTTTCCTGTGTGATTTCAAAGAGGCTAAGAAACTAAGAACATTTGGCATATTTATCTTTACAACAACAATAATAATTTCTCCCAAGTACAGCAATACCCTAGCAGATCTATGCAAGAACACATTTTTTAAATACACCCTTTCATGCCAAAATAGCTTTGTATTTACTTTTTTGCTTAATCCAATGGCAGAAGTATCTCACTGCATATTTTCTTTCTTCCTTTGTGTTATGATATTTTAGGATTCTCATTGTTACATTTACCTCTTAGTGGAGGATCATTCTGATAAATCAGAATACAGAATGTCTCCTCTCTTCATTTTGCTGGACAGAATATAGACTATCTTCCTTTAAAACACTGAGCCTCAAACTAAATAAATGAAGTGATTTTTTTTTTTTTTTTTTTTTTTTTTTTTTTTTTTTTGCAAGGTAGCGTCTCACTCTGGTCCAAGCTGACCTGAAATTAACTAAGTAATCTCAGGGTGGTCTCAAACTCTCAGCGATCCTCCTACCTCTGCCTCCCAAGTGCTGGGATTAAAGGCGTGCACCACCACACCCCGTTAAATGAAGTGATTTTTATAATAAATGTCATTAAGGGAATTTTTTAAAGCAGAAATAGTATTCTACATGATATCCTAAGAAGCATGTGTTAGTGACCAAGAGACAAATTTAACTTCAGTATAATACCACAGTCTCTACTGAAGAAAGAGATAAAACTCATTTATATCCCATGAAATTAATGAAGAAGCATATTATCAGATTGCTAGTGCAACAGATCCTTCTGGACCATGCAAGTGATAATGCCTTTCCCATTCCTGAACATCTTTTCCCCAAACAAATGAACTGCATCTTGCCCTAGCTATATGGAGTCACTGTTTTATAAATGATTCTCTGTAATTTTCCATTTTGCTGCATACAAGTTATACTTTATGTGGCAACTTTTCCTGACATTCTCTTCTGATTTGATTCCTATCAACAGAAAGACCAATTGAGTCTGGTGACCAATATGAACATGTATGTAAATATGATATACAGGAAACATTATTGTTTTTGGTTTTCTGGGGTAGGGTCTCACTCTAGCCCAGGCTGACCAAGAATTCACTCTGTATTCTCAGGGTGGCCTCGAACTCATGGCAATCCACCTACCTCTGCCTCCCAAGTTCTGGGATTAAAGGCATGTGCCACCACACCTGACTTACGTTAAATTTTTTATAAGAAAAAATAACCAATAACCTATGAAGGATTAACAGAGGTAGTAGGAGAATTCAATTGACCTACAAACTCATAAATATACAAAGTTGATTGTAAGAGAAAAAAGGTAAAATAAAATCAGATGTTGTTTCCTTAATAAAACTATCTTTAACTTGCCTTGACAAAGTCCTACATGGCCAAAGCTAAGAGATCATCCTCATTACAAAAACTGAGAACTTATAATATCACAACTAGAGTTTATATCCCCCTATATAAAGTGGTATAAATGTTCCTATCAATCTCTAAACAGCAAGAAATAGAGCTATCTTTGTGAAGTCAAGCAAAAAGTGTTTCTATGTCTTTTCCCCAGGGAAGAAAGCCTATTTGAATTAATTTACATAATGAAAGGGATATGATGAGAACAAAGAAGTTTTTCTCCATCACTGACTTCTGTTTCTGCTTACACAGAGAACCAGCTTGACTTATATTTCAGGGACAAAAATGTTCAGATAAATGATAATCTATAATCTTTGTTTCATAACCTATGATGGTGGTTGTCTGTGATATTTTCATGTAGATAATTAAAAGCATATGTATTAATCAAAATTGAAGTTTTATTAAGAGAAGTGTAATTTATGTATTTATTATTTGCAAAATAAGACTTAAATATTCAAAGGCGAAGAACCAAGAACCCTGGCATTTTGTATACAACACAGCAATAGACTCCGGCAGAGAAATTTAATACCATTTAAGAGCTCTAAGAGATTAACAAGGAGTCTGCTGAATTAGAAGATGAAAGGAACAAAGATGATTGCTGCAAAATGAGGGGATTGAGGGAAAGTAAGCTAGAATGAAAAGCTGAGAGCAGAGAAGCATCGATTGCCTTTGGGAGAACTTTCAAGTAACCATTTCCTGCACTTAAGAACTTTGAAGGCACCTATTCAATGCTAGGATGTCAGCCAAGGCAAACAAAAACTCTTGATACAGTTTTGTACATAAATATATCATGTGAAAAGCTCTCATATCTGTGCATTTGTTTTTGATCTATTCTAAGTAAGCTTTCCATTAACAGTGACTTTAAGGTCCAATGTAGTTATTGTGTATGGTAATAGTTGTCTACAAGTCTGGCAAGTCATGCTGTTCACATATATTACAATGATAAATAGGACTCCTTAAAGTTGTGTCCCCATCATACATACAAACTCTGCAAACAGCCAACTCCTGGAGTCATTTCATAATGCTATCCAAACTAATTCAAATATAAATTAATGACCAAAAATACTGTCAAATTCCATACAACAGAGAAGGACAGATAGGCAGTACATATAAAAAAGACTATAAAAGAAAGCTTGGGCCAGGCATGGTGGTGCACACCTTTAATCCCAGCACTCAGGAGGCAGAGGTAGAGGATTTCCATGAATTCAATGCCACCCTGAGACTACATAGTGAATTCCATTTCAGCTTGGGCTGGAGTGGGACCCGACCTAGAAAAAAAAAAAAAAAGAGAGAGAGAAAGAGACAAAGAAAAAGAAAAAGAAAAAGAAAAAAGAAAGCATGGGGGTTGAAGAGATGGCTTGGTGGTTAAAGGCACTTGCTTGCAAATCTTTATGGTCTGGGATCAATTGCCCAGTACCCACATAAAGCCAGAGACACAAGGTGGGACAACTATCTGGATTTTGTTTTCAGTGGCAGGTGGCCTTGACATACCTGTGTTCTCTTTCTCTTTCTCAAATAAATATGTCAATAAATAAATATTTTTTAAAAAGAAAGCTTGAAGCACTGGCATGTCATTGTATGCTTAAAGTGGTGATGATATCCATACCTATACATATCATCTACATCTATATCTATGTCAACATTAAAAAAATTGAACATGACTTATTATAGCATTAACACCAGTATAACAGCCACAGTTCACCACACTGGACCAATAAAAATGACAATTGGAAATGTATTTAGATTCATCTGTTTAAAGTATGCATAGAATTAACACTGTAAAAATCCTCCCATTTTCATATTCAAGCAATACATATATTTTCTAATTTAGGATGTCTAGAAACTATGAAATGAAAAGTTTCTAATTAATAAGTCATTAAGAGATCATTCTAATTTTTCTTATTCTTTTTTTTTATTTCCTGAGAAGAAAATATTTTATTCAGAAACTTTTGTCATGACTACCTGAAAAGAATTAAGTTTAAGTGCAGTAAATATCTCACATATTTGTAGGACTTGTTTGAAAGGGAAAAAGTGTACATCACAGTTCATTTATATTTAACAACTGAAAATATAAGATTGTAAATAAATATCTGTAAATCTAAAGTCTCAATACTAACAGTATTGAAGAATTTTCCTTCTGTCTGTTTATTCTTTTTTTCTAAATTTTTGATTATTTTTATTTATTTATTTGAGAGCGACAGAGAGAGAAAGAGGCAGAGAGAGGGAGAGAACTGGAGCACCAGGGCCTCCAGCCATTGCAAACGAACTCCAGATGCATGTACCACCTTGTGCATCTGACTTACATGGGTACTGGGGAATCAAGCCTTGAACCAGGGCCCTTAGACTTCACAGGCAAGCGCTTAACCACTAAGCCATCTCTCCAGCCCCTGTCTGCTTATTCTTATAGAAAGGTTTAAAACATTTATTTTAAATTTAAGGGTAGTAATCACTTTACTCAAACTTAAATTGAAATATCTTACCAGTAATTGAGTACTCAATGATAATTAAAGTAACAATATCTACTTACACATTTAGAAAAAAAAGTAAAAATAACATCCTATGACATACATTTATTTGCCAGTGTCTTCTTGAAAATATGCCTTGCCAGAGTGTCATATTAACAAAAATATTGAAAAAACAAAATGGACTTTTTACCAAACTGAATGAAACATACACAGAAATGTTTAGCATTCCAGGAGTTAGTCTGTAACAGATGCTTTACAAAGTTAAGTGTTTGGACACATTTCAAAATTCTTCAAAACACTGTAGCTTTTCACTAAATCTGAAGTTTTGGCATTTTATGATGCCAAACTTTTGTCAGTAAAATTATTTAGTGCAAACATTAAAATCCTGTTTTGTTTATCACAGAACAGGGAGAAATTAACAGATTTTTAATTAGTATTCAAGACCTAAATTCAAAATTAGTTAATGATTTCTTTTGGAAATTACTGTCTTTACATTTTCCAGTAAGAATATGACAGACAACATATATTACTCCTTAATCCTGAACTTTCAAAAATCTCCTGCATTTATATGACAATCTATCCTGCAGAATCCTGAACTTTCAAAAATCTCCTGCATTTATATGACAATCTATCCTGCAGTACATCTTATAAGGCAAATAAGTTAACAAGCTGTAACAAAATAATTCAAAAAGCCTTATTTGCTAAAACCAATCTTCCCCAAATTATTTTTCTAATCACAGTTGTATTTTATAACATAGCACATAGTAATTATGCTCTCAGATGAGAACACTTTTATAATAAATGCATAATAGATTTATCTAGAGCCTGATGTGGAAATGATTAGGAAACAATTATATGACAAGCATTTATACAAAGTAGAAAGCTAAAGTGATTTAGCCTTCTTTGAGTTTTATTTTGTATTCTTTGGAATTGCCATTTTATACATTCTGGCAGAAGCTCTTGTCTTTATTCTTTTTTTTTTTTTCCTGAAAATTTTGATCCTTGCATTTAACATCCCAGGAGGTATAGTTCCATTCCTATAACATTTTTAAGGCCATTGCTAACACATGGCCAAATTATGTTTTACTTCCATTTTGGCAACTTGCTCACACTAGTCAGAAGATGGTAATGGGGACTATGCAGGCAAACAAAAGTGTAAGAGGACAAGAAGCATGAGATCAGAGGACTGACTCATTCAAGAATTGTCTCATCAGTTCTGGAATAAAAAGACATTAATCACAATATTATAAATATTTGAATTTTCATGAAGGGCTCAGCTGAAATGGGATATAAATTATAATTCAATTAAGCTACTGTAAACAAAAAAGATTTTTATGTTGAAAAAGTAAATGTGTGTAGCTAGTTCACTTTAAGCAAAAATGTATACATGAGATATAGAAACAATATCTGTTTTATTTTGTTATTGTAGCCGACAATTCCATTCTTGCTAATTAGGGTGGAGGTTAGTATTAGTAAAAACAATGTACAGTTATAGGCAATCCCCAGTTATATCCAAGGCATTTAAAATGATCTATAAGGGGTGTAGTGGTGCGTGCCTTTAATCCTAGCCCTTGGGAGGCAGAGGTAGGAGGATCACTGTGAGTTCAAGACCAGCCTGAGACTACATAGTGAATTCCAGGTCAGCCTGGACTAGAGTGAAACCCTGCCTCAAAAAAACCAAAATAAATAAATAAATAAAATGATCTATAAAAAGATTCTCAAATTTTACTTTGTTCATGGATTGGGAGGGGGGAGAAAGCAAAAAAAATCAGATGAAGTTTACACTGGATTTATGAACAGTGGGTGCCCACTCTTTAAAGCACAAATATAATATCTATTAAAGTTCAAGATTTCTGTATACTACTATATAGCCAAAACTCCACAGTTCAAATATGTGACTTCTGATCATGTTACATGGCTTTCAAACTCAGGCAACTTTGGCCATCCCAATGGGGGAGCACATGGGGCTCCCATTCCATAAGATCTCCTTTTCAGAGCTGTGAGGGGGGTGCAGCTGAAATCATAGGCACTTGTCTGCTGCTCAGCACTTTGATGACTATGGTTTAATTTCTAGAGCTTTCTATAGGTTCACAAGCATAACAATTTGTCATTATGTGTAAACTTTGTCACTAGGAATTTCATCTTTATATAAATCTTGCCATATTTGCTTTTGAGTGACTTAAACAACTGAGGAGCATGGCTGAGCCAAAGGCATGTGCATCATGAACTGTCCCACGCCAGTATGAGTGACTGCTTACTTACCAAAGGTGTATTACTGGAGTCTCAGACATAGTCAGCGTTCCACAACTTATATATTCTAGTAACGTCCAATACCACATGCAGGAGGGGAGTGATGAGGGGAATTTCAGGTGACTTTCATAGCTCTACAAGGGAATATTCACAACTTTGTTCCCATTGCCGTTATATTATATGGCATATTTTGTCACCATGATTTTGGAACAAGGAACTCCATAGTTTACGACAGCAATTTTTTCAGTTACCACAGCAATGGTTGTGGTAGGCCCAGAGAAGATAGCTACACCTCAACATCCATCACACTTTCTTACATTAAAGTACCACGTTCTATTCCTTAATCTGTTATTTCTACACCAACTATAGGAATATTTTTCATGTTTTCACAAATATTTCTGTGGCCAAGTATATTTCTCAAATGTACCAACCTTCATTTACATGGTCTTACAATCTTATGTTGATTTTCATGACAGCAGGTTTAATATTACCTTTCCTTGAAACTCCACAGTATGATTACTAAAACAGAAACAAACATATATGACTCTTGGAGGCCAGGTGAAAAGACAAAATAGCACCCACTCCAGATTCACTGAACACGTTATATTGAAGAATCCATATGAAAAGTATAAAAAGATTTAAAATGAAAAGAAAATAATATAACCAGCAGCCCCAGATTTTCTATTCTACAGCTACGTGATTTCAGCCCAGGTGTCTGACCCCAGTCCCAGATAATACCTGGCTATAGCGTTATACTCTCTGTCTAAACTGTTTCTGAATGTATAATCCACAAAACTTCTTTAAAGTACACATTTTGGGATGATTTGCTATAGAACCATAGTAACCAGTACCCTTTCCAACAACCCTAGGAGATTATATTTTAGGTGTGGATTGGAGTCCAGAGGGTATCTGCTAAGATTTCAAGGTTCTGTGTCCCATAATGAAGAATTGGACCAGGGAACCATGGATAATGAAAGAAATAGATATAGTTTTCTAAGAAAGAGGAAGACACTCCTGAGAATGCAAGTGGGCCAGAGACCTGGAACATGTTAGACTAATTGCACCTAGACACAAATGTAATGATATTTAAAAACTGTTTACATAGCTCCCCCCTTTTCCCACATTTGTATATTGTAGGCTTTTTGATATGCTCTGATTCTTACTTGTAGCCTTGATTGGGAAGAGTTTCCAGGCTTCCTCTGCCTTTGATTTCCTTCATAGGATAACCTTGAGGAGTACCTTCGTCTCCATGCTCTACTCTCCTGCCACAATTGATAGTGTATCATTCAGACTTCTAGCTTTATGATTGAGTATATGAGAAAATCAATTTTAAAGAAGAAAATGTAGTTATTTTTGGTTCATTATTTCAGAAGCTTCAGTTTTTGGTTCTTGGCCCCACTGCCTCTGGGCCTCTGGTGAAGCAGTAAATCAAGGAACCCACACATACAGAAGGAGGCTGCTCAACTCTCAGAGGCCAGGACACAATGATAACAAGGGTCTGGGGTCTCAGTATTGCTTTCAAGGGAATTAATCTAGTGACCTTACTTTCTCCAACAAGGTAATATCTCTTAAATCTGTTCACATATGGGACTTAGGGACTATTTATCTATACCATAGCAGATAGGAACTTGTGAGTTACATAGATGAAGAAACAAAGTATTAAGGCTTAGGATAAATTAATTGATAAAACCACACAACTAGTCCCTAGTCATAATCTATGAGTCTATGACTTGAAAGAAATCTTTCTAGTACAGTATACTAAGTTTTCTATTTCCCCAACATCTCCCTTATACCCTATATGTTTTTGCACATGGATAAGTATATATTTTTTTAAATGACTGTATGGTCTATTAGTTATCTATTAATGTATTTATTTCAGTGGATCATGAATTCAGTAGAAGCTTGGCAGAGACATTCTGGCTTGAAGTCACCATAAGGTTACAAGCACATGTTGGTTAGAGCTGCAGTCATTTGACCTGTAGCTGAGGCTGAAGAATTCTATTTCATGGACATTCAATTATATGGCTGACAAATTTGCAAGGGCTTTGGCAGAAGTATTTATTTCCTTTGTATGGGGGCATCACCACAATAATGTTTGAATGTGTTTCAGCATGTAGGCTGGCTTCCTCCAGAGTGATCTATGTAAACGCATATCAGAAACCTAGTTGGAGCATCATATATCATGATCTTTAAGCCAATTAAAGACTCATGGTAGAAAGGAGCATAGTTCAAAGGGACATAGAGATTGTGTTCAGAAATAGTAAACCAGAAGCAACTTTCACACTTTTCAATCATTTTATTCAGGGCAGCTTAGCTCTCGTGTTTTGATGACTAGATCCTACACTGGACTTTACTCAGTAAAGGGGAAAGTTTTGCCTTATTTGTGCTGGAGAAAAATGAAAGACTCAAGGAATTTGAATTTTCATAGTTCTTTAAAAAAGTGTGTGTGTATGGGCATTCATGACTAGGAACCTCAGATTCTTCTGGCTCTGCCTCCCATTGTTATAGGCTCGCCGGTGTAACAGAATTATATACCCCTTTGCCTTTCGCTTTACATGGGTGCCTGAAAATTAAAGCCTGGCTTGCAGGCTTTGCAAACAAGTACCTTTAAACACTGATCCATCTCTCCAGCTTAATTCACAGTTCTTAACTATGTCACATACCTGTCTGCTGAGGAAGATATGGAGGAAGCAGGAGTAAGAGATGATATAGGATGTAATCACAGTAGCATATAAAAATGCTGAAACAAGCCGGGCATGGTGGCACACACCTTTAATCCCAGCACTCGGGAGGCAGAGGTAGGAGGATTGCTGAGAGTTCGAGGCCACCCTGAGACTACATAGTTAATTCAAGGTCAGCCTGGACCAGAGTGAGATCCTACCTTGAAAAAAAAAAAAAAAAAACAAACGCTGAAACAAAGGATTGTGAAACATTTTGACAATACATAATTCTCAAAACATGTTCCAGGTCAGGGAGGAAATTTACAAAACTACACTGTAGGGCAGGAAGGATGGCTTACCAGTTAAAGCACTTGCTTGCAAAGCCAAAGAAACTAGGTTTGATTGTCCAGGGCCCACATAAGCCCAAAGCACAAGGCGGTGCATGCATCTGGAATTCATTTGCAGCAGCTGGAGGCCTTGGCACACTCATTCTGTCTTTCTCTCTCTTTCACTCTCTGTCTCTCAAATAAATAAAATGTTTAAAAAAACTACACTGTAGCTGCCTGGCCTCTCATCTCACATTTGCATTCTTTCAAGGTAGAGCTAATGATGACAATTTTTCTTGATGGTTTTGACTTTTATCCTTTAAATGCTGGAAATATCTGCTAGGGGTAATAAAGCTCAGAGAGAGAAAGAAATAGTTTATTTCTATTTTTTTTCAGCCTTTGTTTTGCTTTCTCTACTAATGCATCTGGGTGCATGGTGGCAATTGATGCTGGCTTTTATATACTTGTAGTGCTAAAGATGTATCATCAGTGAACAGAAAAGGCTACAAAGCAAAGTTTTATTGCACAAAGGTGCTTTTATGCCTCCTTTGAGGAAGTGTACTTCTTAAGCTCTAATGTTTGACAGTCAAGGGAAACACTATTGGCTTCTTATCATCAAAAAGGAGATCTATGGACAGGAGATGTAGTTTAGAAGCATGAGGCCCTGGGTTCAATCCTCAGCACGTGCGGACACCCCCACACACACACACAAAAGAATGAGACCTAAAATCCTGGATTTTTGTTGTGATTGTACCTCAAGGAAGGTAATATAGAAAGGAAGAGAGCTACATCTGGGAAAACGGAGGCCATCTTCAGAGGATGGTAGAGTTGGAGTTTTAGACATAATGCTAGATAACTTACCTTTGACATGGAGCTTTGAATCTGCTTATGAAAGCTTGTGGAAAAGAGACCACCAACACCCCATTCTTTAGAGATAAGTTATCCCGAACAACTTGTTTTTTAAAAAAAAAAGGGAACTTGGGGGCTGGAGAGATGGCTTAGCAGTTAAGGCGCCTGCCTCCTAAGCCTAAAAATGCTGGTTCCAATCTCCAGCGGTTCCAATCTCCAGGTCCCACTTTTAGCCAGATGCAAAGGGTGCAATGCCTTACTTGACCAGAAGGGGGCACACACATCTGGATTTCGTTGGCAGCAGCTGAGAGGCTGCGGGCGTGCCCATCTCTATCTGTCTTCCTCTCCCTCTCTCTCTGTTTTCCTCCCCCTCTCTCAAAAAAAAAAAAAAAAAAAAAAAAAAAAAAAAGGGAACTTGGGCTGGAGAGGTGGTTTAGAAGTCAAGGCCCTTCCTGCAAAGCATAAGGACCCATGTTAGCTTCTCCAGGTCTCACATAAGCCAAATGCAAATGGTAGCATATGCATCTGGAATTCATTTGCAGTGGCTAGAGGCCCAGGTGCACCCATTCTCTCTCTCTTTCCCCCTCTGACTCTAACAAATAAATAAAAATAAAATAAAAACTTTGAAAAAAAGTGAACTCAAAAAGAAAGAATAGTCTGCTAAAAATCCACACTGGTCTGGCAGAGTTTTGGATCAGTATGTGAAAGATACAGTTATCCATTCTCCTTCATAAGGTAAATAAATGCTAGCTTTTTTTTTTTTTTTTAACTAGATTATTTGGCTTTTAGTATCCTAGAAATCACAAGCTTTCTATAATTGCCTGGGACTGGCTGAAGCAATGTTGCCTGCTGTGGCTTTCAACTTTCAAAACTGAAAACAGGCATGGTCTTTCTCTCAGTGGGCAGAACTAGGACTCTGCAAGTACTGAAAGATGCCCCTCTGGGGGGCCCTGAACTGTGGAATTGAATAGTTGGTACTGGATGAACTGACAGGCACACATGCAGATACCCGCAGTCAGTGTTGTTCTCTCATGAAACAACCACTGATCTAGTCTCTCTCATTCCTGTCCATGGATCCCTGACTAAAGCTGCAAGGTCAGAGAGGGTCAAATTCCAAGGGTGAAACCTTCCTTACCTCCAGCTCCTGTGTGTAAGTAAATCATAGCAGACTTGCAACCCTTTCTAAAGGGGATATCACTACTTTTTGACTCTTTTGCAATTGAATTATTTGCACTCTAAAATATGTGCCTTTTGAAGACAGAAATAAGAAAATAAAGATGTAATAGTCTGTTTCTGTACACTTACCTTTTTCTAATATTCTCACATTAGTCAAGAGATGGATTATTAAATGTAACAGTCTCCACTGAGTTGTAATCTCCTCTCTAAATGTTTATTGGATGACCTATACATATATTCTTTTAAAAATAACAAAAAAATCAGAATGTTGGCTTCCCTTGGGCCTGGTATAACTTTATTTCATGTAACAATATCACCAGGTCAGTTTGTTTGTCAAAGTAATAGATTGCATTGGACATATGACAATACCTTTCTATAAACAGACAATCATTTCTCATCTACCATAGGATTACAAATACTTGACATGAAAATAATGGTTAACTGGAAAAATAACTATGAACAGAATTAAATAAAATGGGATACAGAGATTTTGTAACAGTGGAAATTTATTTTAACTTTCATTGCTTTGTTAACAGTAGAAATCTATACTTTTCATGTAATCTTTGAGAGTAATTAGATATTAAGGAAAATACATTTTTGCATGCAGGTTAAGGGCATAAATTTTGTGTGTATTTATAAGCAATAAAAGGCTTGCTGGCTTTGGAGTATAATTATAATAGCGATTAAAAACAAGGTAGTGTTCTTTTTGCAGGCACTTAGTTGGAGACACAGGCCCAAAAGAACATAAACAAACCTAAGTAAACATAAGTGAACACTTGCCTGGTCATACTAGAAAGAAACTCTCACCCCACTCAAGATCATGATCAGGAATAGCTTCCTGGTTTTTCATTCTTAAATTTTGGGGGCTATTCTCCTGCCTACAGGATCTTTCCAAGTCTTCACTCCCATACCTGACCCACCAACCAATCAAGGTCTTCCATAAAAGTTTAGACTTAACCAATGAGTCTCATCCTTACTGGGTATTTAGTTTACATCTCCAAGGTTAAGGTTACAAAAAAAAAAAAAAAAAAAAAAAAAAAAACTTAATGCAAGTCACCATGTAGATTTGCCCATTTGGGACCCCTCCCAGCTTGGGAGCTTTTCTGTTTTATTTTCTCCTTTATTTTCCTAAAATAAATCTTTGATGACATACCCTTTTGTGTGTCTACACTTGCTAATTCTGTGCTAGTCATAAGACAAAAGCTCCAGAGCCACTGGTTTTGGGAAATATAGTACCCATTGCTGTAACCTCAAAGCTATGCCCATCCTTAGCTCTCAATGTCAGTAACAATAAAATATTTTGAATCCTAAATATCTTCCCAAAGGCCAGGATTTAACATTTTGGTCTGCAGGGTGGTGCTTAGGATGTATTAGAAATTTAAGAGGTGGTGTCCATTGGGAAGTTTGGGTATTGGAAGAAGGTCTTTGTTGGAGATAGTGGGACCTGAACTCTCCTCTTTCCTTCTCCCATGATATGATGTGAGCGGCTTTGCTGTCATACCTGCTCCCAGAATGATGTACTGTCATGGGCCCAAAGCAATAGGGCTTAACAATAGTGCGCTAAAATTACTGAAGCTATGAGCCAAAATCAGTTCTTTCTCCCTGAAAGTTGAACATTTCAGGTGCTTTTTATACTGAAACACTGCAACAATTTTGAGCAGAAGGGACTATTCCTGGTACCATTGACACCATGGCTACAAACTCTGAGCTTCACAAAGGTGTTCCAGTACTCTCAGCATCCTTTCTTACCAACCTATGACAAACAAGTCATGATTACAGGAAGTGTGTCTATGGATATTTGGTCTCCTTTACCTAAAAGTTTCTTTTATAGAGTTCTCAAATTCCCAACACTTCTCAAACTTCTATAGTTTAGTGCCTCAAAAGTATTTTTTCCCATGTCTCTGAAATGTAAACATCATTTGCCTGGTTCTTGATTACATATACCTATAATGTGTGTTATGTTCAAAGTCAGTTGGAATTCAAAGTCCCCAGAAAGGTATGGAAAACAGGTTAGGAGCCAGCCAGCACTTCCAGCACTTGGAAGGGGTCATGAGGATGAGGACAACTTGGTCTGTATAGTACATTCTAGGCTAGCATGCATTGTATAGCCAGATAGTGCCTCAAAAACATAAACAAACAAATAAATGAATCAGAAAAATTAATAAAATAAATTAATAAAATATAATTATTCAGGAAAATCCCTCTCTTCACTAAGTTCCTTATGCTTCAGTAAGAAAAGAAAAAAAAATACTGGCTTCTTTCTTTTTCTACCTTCTCATTTAATTTAAAATTGGTTATGTATTCAAAAATGAAAACAAAATGTTTACTGAAATAAACAGGAATGGACCAGGAATGTTCTCATTGCCCTGTGTTTTTCACCTTTATTTGGACTTAAATGAGTCAGAGAAACATGCCTCCCATTACACCTGCAAGTAAAGATGAGGGCTGGTGTCAACAGCCACAGCTTGGAGAGAAGAGGGCTACTCCTTTGACCACTAACACTAGAGCTATGGAGCTCTGAGCTATACACGGACCTTCCAAAGCTCATCTTTCTTACTTACTGGCTCCTAACCTGTTTTTCATGCCTTTCTGGGAACTTCAAATTCCAATTGACTCCAGAGATAGCCATCCTTCAGAAGACATACGAGAGTGTCTTCAGCTCCTGCTTTTCCACCCAAGAAATGTACAGATTTCATGTATAAAACACTGTCAGCAGTGTGTTCTTTCTGTAACTCAGACATCATCTGTCCTATTGTTGCCCCATAAATTTGCTGAAATGCCAGAAGATATTTATCGTGAAACTACATACTAAAGATAGTTTTTTAAAAAAATAGTTTTTCTTAGAACATTGGAATGGTCTGAGCTCATCTGTGATGGGCCAGTGAACCACAAATGTAAAATTTTCCTCCAGTCATAACTATTGACAAATACTAAATTTACCCTACTGAAATTTTCTGTTTTCACTTTTCAAATAGTCCTCAAGGCCCCTCCATAATTGGACACATTCTGGCCTCTACTAGAGCCAATGCTCCCCAAATTGAACTACAATTAAAAAATACAGATTATTTATTTAGTTGCATAGGTGCATTGTGTGTGGGGGCCAGGCCTCTTGCCACAGCAAGCAACACCAGATGATTCTGCCACTTTTCTGCATCTGATTTAAGTGAGTGACTTGGGAATTAAATCCAGGCCTGCAGACTTTGCAAGCAAGTGCCTTTAACAGCTGAGCCATCTTCCCTTCTCTTGAATTGCAATGAGGCCAAATAAATGTCTTTTTTTTTCCTTAAAAGTTTGAGCCTCTTTGGAAGAAATAATGAATGAATAAATTAGTTTGGTGAGTAAGAAGGGCTTCATTCAGATGATCCCTCTGCATCACAGATTTCACAGAACTGCAAAATTTGATCACCAGTACTGGGTTTGGGGCCAGATAGGAGTATTTGTCTACTTGTGCCACTTAACTGACATATGTCCTATCCTCAATAGCTACCAATGATCATATGTGCCCTCTGGGATTATTCTTGGGCCCTGCTTATAAAAGACAAATATTAATTAGTTATACATATGATACATATATATATATACATATGTATATGTATATTTACACATGAAATACGTGCCTAGAAATAGAAGAAACATATATTATTAAATAGAAATAATAATAGTAAATTTATAATATATAATTACACGAAATATTTACCTATAGATAGATAGCATAAATACTAAAGTATTCAGAAACATATTGTGTGGGATACTTTCTTGTAATCAAACTTATTCCATTAGAAAGGCGGTATGGTAAGAAATACATCCAGGACTCATCATAAGGCAATTGTGACCCTGCCTTAGCCTGAAAGGCATTCTCTGTTCAGCTTCACCTCATTGACCTGAGCTGTACACATAACAGAAAATTCTGTCGATTTCCTCTTTGCAGGCAAAAGTGAAATTGGTGAAAATCGACGGAATAGCTAAATTGTACCTAGGAGTATGTTCCTGGTTAGTCAGTCAAAGATAATATAAACATTTAAGGAAGAAGCCAATGGGCTAATATAGATCTTTATGATATAGTGAGATTTGTTCACCTAAATATAGGCAAGATCCTTAGAGGGTATGGCTAAGACCAATATTGAAGATTTGACCTCATAATCCCCATGGAAACCTTATCTTACTGCTGGCAATTGCTGGGAAAGTGTTGTTTAAGATAAACTGAACAGATTTGGTCTTACTCCCTGCTAGTCAGATTAAAATAAGATGTCTAGTAGAGAGACAGGCTATGGAAAATTTGCCAGAAATCACAAGCAGAAAGAAACACAAGAAATGGAATTATGAAGTACAAAGAAAATATTTCTGTGTTCATGAAGACTTGAAGCATACTGAAAAAATGTTAAACACTTCAGTTCTTAGTTTAAGATTCAAATTTTAGGAAGCCAATGTTCAGCTGTAAGCTGAAAGAGTTCCCCAGAGATTTGACTGACTCTGAAGAGATATAGTTACATATCAAAGGATGATAAGACTCAGGGTTTTGGAGCTAAAATATTGCTCATAAGTCCACTGCCAAAAAAGACTAAGATAGATGTATGCACTGGCTGGATTTTGTACAAGTCCCCTAAATGGCAATGGTTTAAAGGTGTGGTTGTCCAGTGGTGGTACTGTTTGGAAATAACTGGACCTTAAGGAGGTGAAGCAGGATAGAAATAAATTGGGTAACTAAAGGTATGCCCTTGCAGGCCTCTTCCTTTCTCCCTTTTTACTTCATCACCACCATGAGTTAAGCAACTTCCTTTGCCATGAACTTTTAATGTCATACTAATTCATTCAGCCATAGACTAGAAGGCAATGAAATATGCAACCAGTCATGGACTGACACCTCTAAACAATGATCAATAATTCCCTCTTTTAATGTTTATTTATCTCAAGGATTTGTTACAGTAACAGAAAGGTAACTAACATACCAGAAATGCTTCTATTTAGTTTCCTAAAGAAATATAATTTTCTCCTTCCTTTTAGGAGAGGGGATCTCTCCATTTTCTGACTTTTGTTGGCTTTCTTGCATTTCTGTCTGCCCATTTTAGGGAGACTATTTATTTTATTGAGGAGCAACCAAGTTTTTGTCTTTTAGCCCAATCACCCTCTGACTCAGGACAACAGGAATCTTGGTACCCAGTGGCCAGTCAGGATACCAGAGCAAAAGGCCTGATTCCACAGCTCACATAGGGAACAGGCCTCCCCAAGCAAGGCACAAAGGGACCTACCAGGCCCGGGGGACTGAGAGGATCCAAGGAACAGGGTTCTGGCCTATTCATTCTGAGCCACCCCTGCTCACACACAGGCTGGGGCAGGGTATGCAGACTGGGAGGTGCTGGGAAACATGGGTCTGGCCCACTTACTTCACAATGCTGTGTCTGCCCACACACCATCCCCACAAGGAAACCAAACCATGGAACTTGGATGAGCCCCACTCCTCAATGTTTATCACAGGAAGAAAACTTGGAACAGATCATTCTTACCAAACTCACCCAATCACAGAAAGATAAGTGTGGCATGGTCTTACTCATCTGTGGCTCCTAATTTATATTTTCCTGAGATGCTGACAAACCTAATAAACATCTCGAGGACTGGACAATAGGTATGGTGGGGTGGGAGAGCAGGTAAAGGGTAAAGGTAAAGGGGAACAAAAATTGGACCTAAATGGAAATGTCACCATAAAATCCTATATCCTGAAAGACATACTAAAAGGTCGAACCTGCATCAGGTGCTTAAACAGAACACCTGAATTACAGGGGCCTGGAGAGGGTATGATGAAGACTAACTTCAGTCTTCTCCTGTTTCTTTCTCTATCACTCCCTGTTCTCTCTCTTCTCTCTTTTTCTTTCATATTAGCTATATTTTTTCTTTCTTATTTTCCCTTGGCACTGACCTATAACTCCCAATACCAACATGTGGATAACATCCACAAGGAGCTGTTGATCAGTGAGACCTACAAGGTTTCCCAAAAGAAGACAGATTTCTGTCAGAGTACTTGATGGCCCACCAAAGGTTAATGGTAAGACCCTACTGCTGAAGACACCTTATGGAGAGACCTGGCTGGAATCTGGAAGAGAGTCAGTCCCCAGAAAGTTAGCTTGTCTAGTGCCAGAAGACGCTAAATAAGTGACTGGGGAAAACGACCAACATCTGTCTAAGGAACCCGTGGTCTAAGTTACTCAGCAGCAAGCAACCTGACGTGATGCTCACACAAGTGCAGTAGTGGCACACAGCCATGGTGGGTTACCAACTGCTCTAGATTTGGCTAATAGATCTGCTCAGTGGAATGGAACCCATACCTGGAAATGGGAAACAAGTCAGAACCATATCCAAACACGAGCCCACTCTCCAATATCAAGCTCCCACCAATAGTGGGTTACAAGAAGGCCTACACCTATTAAATTCTCTCTAAAATAATAATGGTTATCCTGTATCTTGCACTGACCTCACTCTCCATTGGAGAATATGCTTCACTCTTTCAGATGGATGCAGAACCTGAGGAGAGAATCAGCCAATCTCACCATATCAGGGCACCAGCTGAAGCCATAGAGTTATAGGGGAAATAAACAAGAGTGCTGCTTTATTGATGAACCTGGTACCAGCACAAGGGTGAAGGAGATAGACACAAGGAACACTCAACCCCTACCAAATCAGATATCCAGAGACACAGAAACCCACAAAACCTCATCACTGAAATAGACCTAAAATGAACCCAACATGGCTCTGGGAAATTTGCAGAAGAGGGGGCGGAAAGATTGTTAAAGCCATGAGTCGGGTCATTATACATAGAGTCATTGCCTCTCCCATATAACTGATGGCTGCCCCCATAAAGCAAGACTCACATTACCCATGGGGGAAGGACATGGAGAAGGTTAATGATGGTACCATCATGGCTGTATATATACTATATACATAACTAATAAAAACATATTTTAAAAAATGAATACCTTGTGTTGCAGTGAGGTTCACAATAGTGGCAGAAATCACCTGAGCAAAAGCATCTTGTGGGAAAAAAAGATTTATTTTGTCTTACAGAGTTGAGGGGACGCTCTATGATGGCAGGGGAAAATGATGACATTAGCAGAGGGTGGACATCACCTCCTGGCCAACATCAGACAGACAACCACAACAAGAGAGTGTGCCAAACACTGGCAAGGGTAAATGTGGTATAATATACATAAGCCCACCCCCAACAAATATACTGCCTCCAAGAGGCATTAATTCCCAAATCTCCTTCAGCTGGGAACATAGCATTCAGAACACAAAAGTTTATGGGGGACACCTGAATCAAACCACCGCATTCCACCCTGGCCCCCATAAACTGATAACCATACATGATATAAAATGCAGTGCATTCATTCCAACTTCATTTTGTTTTATTTTATTTTGGTTTTCCGAGATAGGGTCTCACTCTAGCTCAGGCTGACCTGGAATTCACTATGTAGTCTCAGGGTGGCCTCAAATTCATGGCAATCCTCCTACCTCTGCCTCCTGAGTGCTGGAATTAAAGGCATGCACCACCACTCCCTGCTCAATCCAACTTTTAAAGTCTCTATAGTTTTTATTTATTTATTTATTTATTTATTTATTTATTTATTTTTATTTATTTATTTTTGGTTTTTAGAGGTAGGGTCTCACTCTAGTCCAGGCTGACCTGGAATTCACTATGTAGTCTCAGGGTGGCCTCGAACTCATGGTGATCCTCCTACCTCTGCCTCCCGAGTGCTGGGATTAAAGGCATGTGCCACCACACCCAGCTAAGTCTCCATAGTTTTATCAGTCCTAATGATGTTCAAACATACCCATAGTCCAAGATCTTTCACTGAACCATAATCCAAAAAGAAAATCCCCCAAATCCCATAAGGGCACAGAATAAACATTCATACTTCAAAAGATGGCATTGGGTATAGCAAACATATCCTCAACAACAACAACAACAAAAAAAAAAAAACACCTCTGGCATTATCACCATACCCAATCTAAAGCTATATGACAAAGCCATAGTGACAAAAATATCATGGTACTGCAATAAAAACAGACATAGACCAATAGAACACAATTGAAGACCCAGATCTTAGGTCAAATAACTACAACTGCTTGATCATTGACAAAGGTGCCAATAATGTAGACTGGAGAAAAGACAGCATCTTCAACAAATGGTGTTGGACAAATTGGATGACCACATGCAGAAAAATGAAAATAGACCCACTCATTTTTGCCATACACAAAAATCAAGTCCAAATGGATTAAAGACCTCAATATAAGACCTGAAACTCTTCAAGTACTGGAAGAAAAAAACTAGGAGGCACTCTTCACGATATAGGACTGGGAAAAGTCTTCCTGAGCAAAACCTCAGTAGCCCAGGAAATTAAATAAGCACTCAACCCATGGGATCTCATGAAGCTAAAAAGCTTTTGCACAGACAAATATACCATAAGCAGAGCCAATACATTACCTACTGAATGGGAGAAAATCTTCACTATCTATACCACTGACAGAATCCTAATATAAAAAATCTACAAAGAACTCAAAAAACTAAACAATAAAAACTCAAACAACCCACTCCAAAAGTGGGGCAGAGAACTGAATAGGGAATTCTCAGAGGAAGATTTACAAATGTCTAACACATACTTAAGAAGACATTCAACATCCCTAACCATTAGGGAAATGCAAATTAAAACAGCTATGAGATTCCACCTTACCCCGAGTAAGGATAGCAAATGAAAACAAACATTGGTGAGGATGTGGAGAAATAGGAACACTCATTCACTGTTGGTGGGAATGTAGCTGGTACAATCTCTATGGGAATCAATATGGAAACTGCTAAAAAGTATGAATATAGAGTTACCAACAGACCCTGTTGTTAGGCATTTACCCTAAAAGCTCCACATCTCAGTTCAGAGATATTTGCTCAACCATATTACAGATGCTCAATTCATAATAACTAAGAACTGGAATCAACCCAGGTGCTCATCATTGGATGAATGGATGACTAAGATGTGGTATATCTACATGATGGTATTCTACTCAGCAGTAAAAAAAAAAAATATAACACAATGAAATTTGTAGAAAAATGGTAGAACTTGGAACAGATCATTCTAAGTGAACTCACTCAATCACAGAAAAAACAATTGCCACATGGTCTCACTCATCTGCATTTCCTAACCTAGATCAGCTTGAGTTGCTGACATACCTGAATGGCATCTTGAGGCTTGGTCAATAGGGAGTGTAGGGCTCGGGGGAAAGGGAAAGTGGTGGGGGGCACAAAATGGAAAATTGAACTTTTACCATAGAAACCTGTATCCTGGAGTTAGACCAAAAGGTGGAACCCTCAAAAGGACCTTAGGGGGAGCACCTGAATAAAAAGGCTCTGGAGAGGGTGAGATGAAGCCTAACCTTCTAAATTTCTCCTGTTTCTGTTTCTTCTCTGTCTTTTTCTTTTTTCTTTTCCCTTGGGGCTAGCCTGTAATTCTCTGTACCAGGATGTTGTTTACATCCACAATGAGCTGTTGATCAGAGAGACCTACAAGATTGCTCAAAACAAACAAGACGGACTTCTGTCAGAGCACTTGATTACCCACCAGAGGTTAATGGTGAGACCGTACTACTGAAGACACCATATGTTGTCAGCACAGACTGTGGAGAGACCTGATTGGAATACAGGAGAGTTCCAGTCCAAAGATAATTAGTCCACCTAGTACTGGAAGGCATTACATGAACTACTGGGTGAAAGTAGCCAACACCTGTCTAGGTCTTCATCAGAGGGAGGATCCCAGGCCTGCCACTACACAAGGTCAGTATGGAGTGAGTCCTTTACCCCTCATAGTGGAAAAGGAACTCCCTGTGCTTTTTGTCATCTATGGAAAAACCAAGAATTGTAGGTGGATTCCCTCCCTTCAAGTATTCTTTGGTCTGTCTCACAGTAATGGGGCTTTGGTTTAGGGAAGGTGTCCCCAGATCATGACATGAAACCTTCTAGAACTTGCCATCTGTCTAGGGGAATAGGCATGGTATCCATCAAAATTGAGTCACCTATTTGTGTCCCCCTGCCCAAGTGTAGTCTGAGTTGAGGCTCCCTTACTATCATACCTCTGGAGGGGAATACATATCCCAGCATTTTGACTCAGGCCCACAATGAGCACAGTATAGTGTCACTCAAGACCTATGTGACTCTGTGACTATAGTGGGGTCACAGGCATCAGGAGGTAAAAGGTATGTGTACAAGGGAGTGACCACATGTCAAACAGCACAGAAAGACAAGGATCAGCAGTCAAGTTGTTGTGCACACCCAGAATATATTCAGAATGCCTCACCACAATACACAACATTTGACATTGCCTGGCCTCAGAGCCCTGATCAGACCCAGTTCTACATGATCTGTAATTCATTCTCACCCTGTGGAGACAGGTCAGTTTTCCCCTAGTCCCTCTTATGTCAAGATTTCCAGTATAGAAATGAGCCCCTTTATACCTTCCACATCAGTCCCCAGAGACTTTGGGTAAGTAGAACCATTTTGTGTGGTTCTTGCATCTTACGATTGTTCCTTCACATTTTCTTAATCCATGGAAGAGTTGAGTTTAGACAGTTGAAGCTTTGATGCATAAATGGGGTCCACAAATAATGGTGTAATGCCTCCATGTCAATCTGCAACCAAAATGGAACACATCTGTTATAATGACATCCTCACAATCTCTCCAGGAGTCATTTTCAGAAGTATAGGGTTTAAAAGATCCAGGTCACTTAGTAAGTGTACCAGAAAGCTTCAGGTTCGCTGAGATGAACTTCCAGACCAGGCACAGTTATGGAGGAAGGGATATTATTTATTGAAGCTTACAGATCCAGGGGAAGTTCCATAAAGGCAGGAGAAGTGGCCTGCTCTCACAGCACCAGGCAAGAGAGCAAAGCCAACCAGGCACACAGCACACAGAGCAAAACTACAGCCAGAGTCACACAGCACACTTCAGGAACTCCTGCTAGGCACATTTGCATATCTTTACAATGGAATCTCAAACCATCACCACACCTTAAGACCGGCCCCCAGTGACATTGCCTCTAGCAAGGTGATTGCAGATGCAAACTATAAACTAATAAAATACTGAATATATTTGGGGCCATATATTCAAACTACCACAGTAAGTGAAGTTGGGAGAAGGTGGCTTGCACAAATCATAGTTCATATTGTCTCCAAAAACTGACTCATAACTCTGCTCATGGTCATGTGCTAATTGGGGTCTGATTTATAGGAATTAGCCCTTTCTCTTCTGACTCTGCAAAAATGAGCCTTTCTCTACTCTTGTGCATTAACTTGCAAAGACTTGGGAAATGTAGTGCCATGTTGCAAGGTTCCTAGATCTGAGAGGTAGAGCTGATTGTTCAGAGGCAAAATGAGTATTGATGGTAGACTGTGGAATTCCCACTCCAGATAGAGGGTCCCAGATAATGATGTGACACTCCTGTGTAAGCATGGAACCAAAGTGAAAGATAATTGCTGTCATGATACCCCTTCCCTCATCAAACTTTGGTCATTGCTTAATACATCAGAGACATTTTAGAGGTTCTGAACCAGAGATGGCCGTGGCTCTTCATGAGCCAAAATGGAGGCTTGGAGTATGTGACCCCAATCAGCCCAACCAGACTCCACAAAGGCCTCAATAATTGTCATAACACTGTTCATGGGCCTCAACAAATAGGGGCTAAAATGTGGGAATGAATCCTTCCCATTTCCTTCCCCATGGTTTTCATCAGCATCTTGGTCCTTGCAAGGTTGTAAAACTATTTTGTAAGGTTCATGTCTCTTACATATGGTTATCGTATAGGTGAGACCTGAGGATGAACAGAAGCCCTCACTCAAGATACAGGGTCACAACAATGATGCAGCACTCCTTTGCCTGGTGCTAGGCTGGGTCCCATTATAATGAGTCCCATCTCCCCACCATCACAACAGACATGTTTACATAGGAATCAATTCCAGAAGTAATGGATCTGGAAGGATCAGGTCTCCGAGTAAAGATAAGAGGTCGAAGGGGGTTGTTCAAGCCCCACCCATCAAGGAGCCAGGCTCAGCTTATTGGACCATAACCTATGACCCTAGACCAATCAGAGGCTGAAGTTCATAATTAGCACCGCCCTTCCTACTGCATCTACATCCGGAGTCTAAGGGCATGTGACGCCATTTTGTGAGGCTACTGTCTTTGAGAGGCTGTCGGTTTGCTTTCAGAGTTAAGGTGAGTGTCGAGGGTGGATTATAGAAGCCCTGATATAGTTGGACGGTCCCTGGATGATAATAAAGCTCCCATTTCTAAGCTTGGCATCTGGAGTGGGGCCCAATTTCAATGAGTCCCTTCCCCTGCTCCCCATGGTCGATGTGTCTGCTGCTTGGGACCCATTTTTAGAAGTTTCGGATATTAGACTGCCCACTTTAGCTGGGAGCAGGGCACCTCTTAGGACTCAGCAATTTAATTCTAAGCTCGTTATGGGCACTCTGACTGACAATAGGGGCTGAAATGTGGGCGTGAACCCCTCCTTGTACTTGGGAATCAGCATCTAGGGACTTGGTGGGTGCGGCACCGTTTTGTGAAGTTTCGAGATCTTTAGAACCCCAACCTCTGATTAGAGAGAGTCAAGTTGAGTGCTAAGGAGAACTGTCAAATGAATACTTGCTACAGTTAGAAGGTCCCAGATAAAAATGTGGCACCCTGTGACACATTGGCATTATTTTATAAGTCAAGGAACTTAGAAGGACCAATTTGAGTCAAGTTTGGGGGGGTGAGGGTGGAAGTGTGTCAAGCAAGGTCCACACCCCTCAGGCTCCAATAATTGAACTGTAAGTCTGTTGTGGGCACTGAGCCATTTGGTGTGGTTTAAAGTGTTGGAGGTGCGCTGCTCCCCACACTTCCACATCCGGGGACTTGCAGGAAGGTGGCGTGCCCATGTCAGCATCCGGGGACTTGGAGAATGTGGAGCCATTTTGTGATGTTCTGGATGTTAGACGGTGCAGCTTGTGTTTAGTCAAGTGATGATGGAAAATATTGAAGTCCACGCTGGATAATGTGGTCCCAGATAATGACTTTGCACCCTGTTGTAGCACGGCACCAATCCCAAAATAATTACAATAAATCCTGTTTCCCTCTCACTGTGTCTTTTCATCAGAGCCATTTTGGACATTCAAGTTAACATATGGATTAGGGAGTGGGTAGTCCAAGCTCCTTGCCGCCTACTACCCAATAATTGAAAATAATTGTGACACTTAGAGGCTGAAATGTGGGAGCATGCTCCTCCTTAGGCTTCTAAATCATCATCATCTGGGGACTTGTGGGATCTAGAGACATTTTGTGAGGTTCTTGGGTCTTAGATGCTCCTGTTAGTATTCTGATGCAAGTTGAGAGCTGAGACCAGAGAATGGGATCGTAAATGGTGCAGCAGCACCCTATGTTAGCCTGGCATTAAAGAGTGGGCCAATTTAAAGAACACCTAACCCCTGCTTTCAAAACCTTGTGTTTTTCCATAGTAGCCGTTTTCAGAAGTAAAGAAGATGAAAGGGCCAAGTCACTTACTAATTCAACATGGGTGGGGGAAATGGCTTGACAAAGTCACACCTGACATAATCCACAGTAATTAAATCATAACCCTGCTGGGTGCCCTGTGCCATTTAGCTGCTGATTTGTAGGAGTGAACATCTCCCCACCTGGGAAATAGATGGCATAACTCTCATTTTGTGAGTTTCCTAGATATCACAGCAAACCTCCCTGGTTCAGAGTCAAGGTGAGAAGTGAGGGTGGACCGGAGGATTTCCGCTTCATATAGAGGCTACTGGATGATGATGCAGCAAACCTGTGTCAACCTGACATGGGGACATTTTTCCTAAGAAGCACTTACCCACTTCTCTAAAGTTGACTCTGTCTCCATAGAGCCATTTTCACAAGTTTGGATCTAAGACTAGACCGGTTTCTGAGGGAAGATTGGGAGCTGGAAGTGTCACCTCAAGCCTGTCTCACATATACAGTACCCATAACTCAGTTGTAACCTTATTTGTGGCCCTGTGATAATCAGGAGGTGAAAGGTGAATATGAGCCACACTGTAGAACAGCCTATGAGAATCCAGGGACTTCAGGGATGTAGCACCATTTAGTGAGATTCCTGGTCTTAGAGGGCCAAATGAGTGTTGAGCCTGGATAGTTAAAACTCCACAAAAAAAAAAAGTGTCTCAGAAAAATAATATAGAACCCCTGTGTTTGTCTTTGTAACAAAGTGAGGCCCATTTGTTTTCATGAGTTCCTTTCCTGTATACAGGCTGGGTGCACCAGCATAGGAGACTTTTGCAGAGGTTCCTCACTCTTAGAGGACCTGCTTTCTGAGTTGAAATGAGAGCTGGACTTGGATTTTAGAAGCTTCACTTCACAGAGACATAGCCCAGGAGTACAAACCTAGACGTGTACAGTCAGACCTGAGGGAAGTTAGAGATTTTCTACAAAAAAACACCTCCTTGGCACCACAGAGGTTGAGATCCTGTGGAGAGTCCAGGTGAGAAATGAAATAGGATGGTGGGAACTAGGACTTCACACCAAGGAAACTTCCAATCTGCTGTTTGCCTAGGGGAAGGTTAGACCGAGTCATCAGATGAAGTGCATGACCACTTCAGCTTGTAGGACATCAGAAAGATGTGAGTCTTGATCTGAGGAATGTGGGCACAGGCGTCTCAAGGTAAAGTACCAGGATACTGAGGGAAAAGAATAAAGAACCCAGTGCAACATAGGTGAATACCTCTGTCAATCCAGTCCACATTCAGAGCCCATATGGATAAGCTAATGTACATCTGGCCTTGTTATAGGGGGACTGAGTTGGAATCATGGGCTCCTTAGGCTTGACTGAAGGATATATGGACAAATCATTAGAAGCCCTGTGAAGAATACTTACCACTATGTTGAGAAACCCTAAGACAAGACAGGATCATAGATCCTGTCAGCCATGAAAAAGACATTTCTGAATTTTCCCTGTGTTTTTAATCCTGACTTCTGTCTTCCATCTCTCAGGACATTGAGGCTTTGAAATCAGGAGAGTCATATCTGAAGCAGAACAAGCCAAGTCTGGTTTATACAGAGGTGTGCAGAATCTTCCAGCAGTCAAGGTGAGGAATCATAGATAGGAAGCCCACATCCCCCAAATAAGGGACCTCATAGATCATGTTTGCCATGTGTTTCAGCCCTGAGTGTCACAGGCAGGTTGGATGCATGTAATTTGTTACCAGATAGAGGCTGGTGTTGGGAAGTATCAGGGTTTTAAGACCTTTGGTCATTGGGATGATGTCAATTTAACACAAGGACATGAGGGTTCAGGTACAAGGGAGATAAGACAAAGGGCCAATCAAATGAATAAACATCATTAGGCTTAAGGAGCACACATGTCTAAAGCCCAGTCAATGTGGTCATCACTGGAGACCCCATAGAAAGGGGAACACATGTGTCACCTACTCTCATCTTCTGAGTGATGTACTTCTTCCTGGAGATAAAGAACTTGAAGAGTAGATGACCTCAGTTAAGTGGCACAAGAATCATAGGATGTGAAAAATAACAGTCAATAAAGAATAATTTAAAGTAATACTCCAATATAGACCAAGACCACAAAACAATTTCCAAGTATCCCTGGCACACCCAGAGTCTTGGGTATGACTGTCAATCTGAACCACCCATCTTCTATCTAGGCCATTTTCCCAGGAGATAAAGGCCTCTGCTAGGAGGGACCCTGACTGAGTTCATCAGAGGGAGGATCCCAGGCCTGCCACTACACAAGGTGAGTATGGAGAGAGTTCCATATCCCTCATAGTGAAACGAGGATCTCCCTGTGCTTTTTTCAGCTATGGGAAAACCAAGAACTGTAGGTGTATTCCCTCCCTTCAAATATTCTTTGGTCTGTCTCACAGTAATAGGACTTTGGTCTAGGGAAGGTGTCCTAAGATCATGACATGAAACCTTCTAGAACTTGCCATTTATCTAGGGGAGTAGGCATGGCATCCATCAAAATTGAGTCACCTATTTCTGTCCCCCTGCCCAAGTGTAGTCTGAGTTGAGGCTCTCTCACTGAAGTTTGTTGTATTTTGTTGATTTTTGTTGTATCACATGTCCCAGCATCCTGACTCAGGCCAGAATAAAAATTAGGGTCTAGGAACATTGAATGCCCAGAGTGAGCACAGGAACCTTACATTGTATAGTGTGGAGATTTTTCCAAGTCCACCACACTCCTCCTGGCAGGGGTTGTGTGGTCCTTGCTCTCAAGACCTATGTGGCTCTGTGACTACACTGGGGTTACAGACATCAAGAGGTAAATGGTCTGTTTAAAAGAGTGTCCTCATGTCAAACAGCACAGAATGACAAGAGTCAGCAGTCAAGTTGTTGTGCACATCCTGAATATATTCAAAATGCCTCACCCTAATACACAACACTTGATGTTGCCTGGCCACACAGCCCTGATTTCAGATGCAGTTCTGAATGATCTGTAATCCAGCCTCATGCTGTGGAGACTGGTCAGTTTCTCCCTAGTCCATTCCTAGGTTAGCATTTCTAAGAAGACAGACACTAGGATCTTAAACAGACCATCAAACTTATAACATGCAATTGTCCTTTGTGAGAACTAGAGAGGAGAGGTTTTCCACAGTCTGTTTACATTCTCTTTTCTCAGTAGGTCTCTTGGTCAGTACAGTTGCGTTCTTGCCTGGGGTTCCAGACTAGAGTCAACATGGCACACCTTCACAAGTCTACATCCTCCATGTCTGAGGAAGAACTTTCATCCCAAAGTGGAATGGAGGACCCAGGGAGTGCGCAAGAGGACATGGAAGAGGAAGATGACTCATCTGTTTCAACCTGCTCCTGCACAAGCTGTGCTTTCTCCTCCTCATCGTCCTCTGTCTATCCTCTAAGTTCTATCACCTCAGAGGATGAATTCGGAGCTTCTGGTACATCCCAGAGTCCTCAGAGTGGTAGCTCCACTCCCAGTGCCATGGGCTACACTCCATTTAGTCCATATGTTCAGGGGCTCCGATATCAAAGTGAGGGGCAGCCAATTAACTCACAGGCTCATACAGGTGCTAGTTCCTGTCCCTACTGTCAGATCGATGCAAAAGTTATTGCACTAGTGAAGTTCTTGCTCCTCAAGTACAAAACAAAGGAGCTGACCACCAAGGAGGAAATGGTTAACATGGTCCTTAGAAAGTTCCAGGAGTACTACCCTCTTATCTTCTATGTAGCATCTCAAACCATGTTGCTGATCTTTGGCATTGAGGTGAAAGAAGTAGACCCCTGTGTCCACTCTTATGTTCTAATCCCTGCCCTGAATCTTACATATGATGGGATGCTGAGTGACGTCCAGGGCTTCCCTAAGACAGGGCTCCTGATGTTGGTCTTGTGCATAATCTTAAAGGATGGCAAACGTGCCAGTGAGGAGGTGGTCTGGAAGATGTTGAATTATGTAGAGGTGTTTGCTGATAGCTATCATTTCCTATTTGGGCATGTCAGGAAACTCATCACTGAAGAGTTTGTGCAGGAAGGTTACCTGGAGTACCGGCAAGTGCCCCACGATGACCCTGGTAATTATGAGTTCCTGTGGGGGCCAAGAGCCAGTGCTGAAACCAGTGTGATGAAATTCTTATTGTTTTTGAAGAATATCAATGGGCCTGATCCAAAATTCTAATCATGAAGTACACTGAGGCTTTATGAGTTGAGGAATTGTGTACCTAGGTCCCACCTTCTGCAGCAGATTATATTACTCCAATACACAGTACAGGTTGTAGTGTACTTCAAACTTCTAACGAAACAAGGTCAGGCAGTGAGGAAGTTTGTGAGGGAGCACATAATGAAACATCCTTGTTTTATAATTGTGTTTCTATTGCAAGGGGTTTTATGTTTATATTCTAAGACATGAAATTTTACCATAGTGTCAGATTTTTATTTTACAAGTTGTGTTAGTCTTGTATTTATTGGGGTTTATCATGGTAAAGTATATTTTTTGCTATATTGTCAAACAGTGGGCAGCATCAATTTATAATTTTTCACAGCATACCATAACATTGGAGTTGGGTTTTTTCCTTTGGAAATGGGAAAGAACTTGACATTAAAGTGAAGAGAATAAAATTATCTTTTATTCACTTATTGTCTTTAAAGTCATTCTGAATCATTGAGAGACATTCCCTAGGGTTTGGTGAGTAATTAAGATGAAAGCCAAAGCATATAAACGGCATTCCTGCCCAATTCCCTATACGTTCTTTGAGAATCTGCACTTTGCTAGGGCCTGTGTTAGCGATGGGACACTTGTAGAAGCAGAGCCTCCTCTTTTACACAAAAAAATAAAATTAAATTTAAAATGTCAAATATATGTTGTAATTAAAAGACATAAATTATGCTCATTGTAACCTGTTACAAAGTGAAAAATAAACATAGTAAATTGAATCTCTGTTCTCATTACTGAGCTGTCACTGAGCATCTGCTATTTGCAAGTCCCTGCATTATTTCTCATGCACTGGGAGAAGCAGACCCAGCATTGTCTGTTAGAAGGGTCTAGTGATACCAGGAAGGCTTTGCTGTGTACTCTGAAGGATAGAACAATGACGAGGCATTACTTCATGGGAGAATCTCTACCCTCATCACAGAACATTCTAGTTGAACACTTGCTATTTGTATACCCCTGTGCTCTGCTTGCCTGCTGCCTCAGTTGTAGGCATGGGTTTGGGTCCCTGCCACTGAAACAACCCTAAAAGTTTTCCTCCTAGTCCCCAGGGCTACTTCCTGAGTTCTGTCTACTTGCTGCTTCTTGTGCTGCCCTTGAGTCTGTGGCCTGGGACTAGAAACCTCCCATATTTCCTGACTGGAGCTAGTCTAGATAACAGCTTGAATTTGAATATTGCATAACTTTTCTACCAAACAATTCCCTACTGATAAGTTTCCTAATGCCAAGCCTTCTTGTGTTCAGATCTTAGCAGCAAATGTCAATCCCAGCTTTTTCCACCATTATGGCCTAATGGGTCAGGATCCTGCAGTGTCATGGACTCTGGTCCCTAGTCGAGCAGATTGTCATCCACTGGGAATACTTCCATTGAATTTATGGTGTCCAGTCCCTTTTTGATGGTTTATGTTGATTTTCCATTTGACAGGACCTACAATTATTTGAAATGCTTCTCTGTGATTGCCTGTGAGTGGCAGTATACATTATTTTACCTTCTGTGTATGCCTGTGAGAGACTGTCTTGATTAGGTAATTGAGGCAGGAATCCTCCCTGAACTCTGGTAGGCAGTATTCCCTGTGCTAGGGCCCTTGACCAAATAAGAAGAGAACAGGCTGAGCACAAGCGTTCATCCCATCCTGCTTTCTGAACACACATGCAATGTGACCAGCTCCCGTATGTTCCTGCTGCCATGTCTTTCCTGCCATGATGGATGTAACCTGCAACTGTAACTTGAAATAACTCTTACTCTAACAAATAGATTTTTATGGTATTATACCTAGATGTGAGATAGGTAATACATCTAGCAATGTGTGAAGCCCTATTCTGGCCTCAAGATACAGCTTTAAGTTTGCCTTCATGTCTCAGTACTGACATGTGCTCTTTGGTCTCTGAGCTTGGGGAGTACTTTACAACTTACGCTGATGCTCTGTGCATTAGGGAATTAAAACCTTTCGATATAACTGCACTCTCAGTGTCTGATTACACAGCATCCCTGTGGTCTCAAAGCAAAGATCTGTTTTCACCCTATCAATAAGCTGTGTTCTGAGAACACTATTCCTGTTGATTAAATGTTGGATAAAGGACTTCTTTATATTCTACTGTGATGCATCTACTCTCCCCCAGTAGAACCTCCAAGAAACCGGACCCACAAAGGCTAGGTGAAGGAGAGAGAGAATGCTTGTGAATGCCTATCCCATGGGGGCTTACAGGGCTTTCAAGCTCAGTGGCTCCTATTCTGGTCCATGGCACTGTTTCTCCTTGAACTTTTCCAGATGGTTCCTGGATACTGCATAAAACCCTGACACCTACCTTATCAAGAGTCTTTTCTCATCCTGATAGTGACACTGGAGAATCTCCCTATAATGAATGCTCAGTACAGTTGGGATACCAGCTGCTCCAGAGAGATTGGTTAAAAATATTCTGTAACCTTCAAGTTCACTTACAATTCCCAGAACCCAGGGGCATTCTGAGTCTAAAACAGCTTTGCAAAGGCAGAGAAAGTGAGCTGGAGAGATGGATAAACAGTTATGGCACTTGCCTGCAAAGCCTAATGACTCATGTTCGATTATCCAGGTCCCACCTAAGCCAAATGCACAGTGATGCAAGCTTCTGGAGTTCATGTCCAGTGGCAGGAGGTCCTGGCATGCCTGTTCTCTCCCCCCCCCGTCTGTCTCAAATTAAAATAAAAGATAGCTAGTCATGGAGGCACACACCTTTAATCCCAGCACTTGGAAGGCAGAGGTAGGAGGATTGCCATGAGTTCGAAGCCACACTGAGACTACATAGAGAATTCCAGGTCAGCTGGACCAGAGTGAAACCCTACCTCAAAAAAACAAAACAAAACAAAAACAAAAAAAAAAAAATTAAAAAGACAAAGAAAGGGAAGTCTTGGGGAGGAAAGATGGATGTAAAGACAAACAAATAAACAGTATATGGTTGCTACACAGAATTCACAAAGAGCTTTAACGATCCCACCGAACAAGACGCAGAACTTAAATGAAAGAAAAAGATGCAAGACCTCTGGAGCCTCACATCTCTTGGCAGGAGCAAACCAGTACCGTCTCCAGCAGGGGCATCCTTATCCCAGAATTCTGAATCTAAAAAAGCAAGGAGGAGGTGGCAGCTGTTGGGGTCCCCCCCAAGGCCAGCTCAGGAGGGACGATAGGGTCTCTGCCCAATTGGGATGAGCAGCGCGGAGTCACGACACAGACTCCGGGAGTTGGGTGAAAGTGGAAGTGAGAATCCACAAACTCGTTTATTCAGGAAGTGTACATGGGTTTTGAGGGGCTTGGCTGTCTAATCCTTGTATGGGGTGGTCCCCTTTTGGTGACCAATGACAGCCTGTCTCTGGATAGGATATCTCGTAGTAGGCTTCTCGCGAGCATGGGACTGTAACTGTTGTCACATCAAGCCTGCGCAGAATGCCATTTTTACAGAAGCCACTTCCTGTTTTCTTCTGCCATGCTGTCTGGCTAGGACCAGGCTTATATTGTGCCATACAGGCAGCATTTTCCTAGGTATACAGGAGGCAAGGGAACGGGGTGAAATGCTCAGAGAACAGGAGTTACGGAAGTCACAATGCCCCTGGCTCAGGGTCCTAAGAACACTCAAACAAAGGATTTACAGCGTTGGTGAGAGTAGAAATGGTTGCAAGAATGAAGGTTGATGTTCCCACAGGTGACCTTAAAGTGTGGAGTCAGTCCCTACCAGGATTCAGTCAGTGACAATAGCCAGGGAAGTAAATGGTGACCTGAATGTGACCTGGGGTCAAAAATCAGACTATTCCCAGGATTGTTGCTGGCTTGTGAATTGAATGAAAATCAAGCTTTTGGTTTTCTGGTCTTTTTCCAGGGATACACACATGACACCATATCTTACTTGTAACCTGATAGAGCAATTCTTCTAAGGCTTTCCCAACACTGCTGTGGGAGAAGTGGCCTTACACTTCTTTGTCAGATTGTAGAACAGGCCTCTGCTACTCACCCTCACCGTCAAGGAGACTGTGCCCCAGCAACAAAGCACTGTTCAGCATTCTCAGGAGGGCAGGGCAGATGGTGATTCAGGAAAGTGACCAGTTATGTAGTGGCATCATGGGATCCCCAGTAACAGACACTTACTCTGAATATTTGTATCCCTGGTCGAGTTCCAGCTCTTTAACACAGCAGGTCCAGGAGGAAATGCAGTAACCCTCAGGGGATACGCCTTCAGGATCTGAAAAGGCTTTGATGAGGTAATTGTCCAGATTTTATGCAGAAATCAGGAATCATCTGTGAGGGAAGGAGTCAGGGTGGAAGCAGTGCCATGGACCAGAATGCCAGTGAGCTTGAGGGCCTTGTAAGCCCCCATGGTATGCTCACAAACAAGATACTCTGTCCTCTTCACCTATCCTGTGTGCAAGTCCTCTTTCCTGGAGGTTCTCCAGGGTGAGAGTAGATGCATCTCAATAGAAAAGAAAAGACCTCCAGGGACTGCAAATGAACTCCAGATGCATGCACCATGTGGGTTCTGGGGAATTGAACCTGGGTCATTAGACTTTACAAGTAAGCACATTAACCATTGAGCAATCTCTCCAGTCCTCACCGTTTCTTTTTGTATTTCAAGTTAGGGTCTTACTCTAGCTCAGGCTGACCTGGAAAGGAAGATACTTTTTTTAAAATTTTATTTTTTATTGACAACTTCTATACTTACAGACAATAAACTATGCTATTTCCCTCCCCTCCCCCACTTTCCCCTTCACAACTCTGCTCTCTGTCATATCCCCTCCCTTTCTCCGTTAGTCTCTCTTTTATTTTGATGTCATCATATTTTTCTCCTATTATGAGGGTCTTTTGAAGGTATTGCTAGGCACTGTGAGGTCATGGATATAGAGGCCAATTTCTCTCTGGACAGTTGCATTGTAAGGAGTCATACCCTTCCCTTGGCTCTTAAATTCTTTCCGCTCCCTCTTCTGCAATGGACCCTGAGCCTTGGAGGGTATGATAGAGACACTCCTCTGTCACTTCTTCTCATCACTATGGTGCCTTGTGGGTCATCCCAGTGGTCATCGTTATCAGAAAAGAGAAGCTTCTCTAACTAGAAGTGAGAGTAGCATTAATATATGAATATGAACATTAAGTATAGTACTTTCAGGGCAGTTTGGTGAGAATAATATAGACATTTTGCCAGACAAGAGCAGGCTTCATACCCCTAAGGCTCATGTCCCCCCTGCCATAAACTCATGGTGGGCAGGAAGATTGTGGGTACTCCAGGTACCCTTGATGCACAGCTCTTCAGTGATGAGTCTCAGGACTCTCCCAAATAGGAAATGATACCTATTAGCAAACACTCCTAAGTAACTCAACGCTTTCCAGACCACCTTCTCAGGGGCATGAGGGCCTTTGTTAAAGATTATGTCCAGGACAGAGGTTAGGAGGCCTGTCTTAGGTAAGTCCCAGATATCACGTTGCATCCCATCATATGTGAAATTCAGGGCAGGGACAAGAACATATGACTGGACACAGGGGTCCACTTCCTTCACCTCAATGTAAAAGATCAGCAGCATGTACTGAGATGTTGTACAGATCAGGGGGTAGTAATCCTGGTATTCTATAATGATAATGTTTAGCATTTTTTCCTTGGTGATCAGCTCCATCGTTCTGTACCTAAAGACCACTAAATTGACTTTAACATTGATCTGACACTAGGTACAGGGTCTAATACCTGGGAGGGCCTATGAGTTGATTGTCTGCCCCTCACTTTGATTCTGGGAACCCTGAACAGAGGGACTAAATGGAATAGAGACTATGGGAGTGGAGGTGGACCTCACCACTCGGAGAACTCTGGGTAGGACTTGATGTACCAGACCCTCCAAATTTCTCCTCTGAGGTGCTAGAACTTCAAGGATCAACATCCTCTATGGCCTCCTGCACACCCATGGGATCCTGTGTGTATCTCAATTTGGGACTGAAGGTCTTCTTCAGCTATGAGTGCATGGGCTTAGGACCACATTTGTTGAATGTAGGCTGGAACATCAGGAAGGAGCATGGTGAGGCTGACCCAGAGACATATTAGAAAAAGAGAATTTGAATAGACTGTAAATAACCACTCTTCTGATGGCTATCACAAAGAACTGTTGCATGTTACCCTTTGAGTGGTATGACCACATTAACCTGTCTTCCTAGTTGGCCTTACCCTTATGAGCCTGAGAGAAGAACTGAAAATTCTCCACAGGATTAATCCCTGAGATCATACAGACCTGTGACTGAGAGAAGGACTGTGCACCAAGGCAATGTGGGGGGTATCATGTATTAAGATGGGACATTTTGCACATAGTAATGGTATACACATCACCTTGACTACTGACTCCTCTTGATCATCCTCCACTATTTGATATGAGGACACTGCCTTGTACACAGACCTTCACCTCCTGGTGCCTGTAACTCCATTACAGTCATAGAGGCACACAGTTCATGGCTGCAAGAACAATACTGATTGCTCTATGGGAATCACTGCACTCTATAATATAAGGTCCCAAGCAGGGTGTGGTGGCACACACCTTTAATTCTAGCACTCCAGAGACTACATAGTAAATTCCAGATCAGCCTGGGCTAGATCTTGTAACTTGTAAAACCAAACAACAACAACAAAAACAAACAAAAACATATGAAGTTCCTGTCTGCTCACTCTGGGTCTTCAATCTTTCTGTGGCAGGGTATAGGTCCCCCATTTATACTGGCCTGAGTCAGAATCCTAGAAAATGTGTTTGCCTCCTTGAAATGCAATAAAATGCAATGAGGAAGCCTCAACTCTGACTATACCTGGACATGTGAGATGGAAACAAGTGGCTCAATATAGTTTGCTCTATATGATTGAAGCTCTTCTCAGTTTCCTTGATAAATGACAAGGTCCAGAAGGCTGCTTGTCATGGCCTGAGGACATTTTCCCTAAACCAAAACCCTATTTCTATGAGACATAGCAAAGAATATATGAAAAGAAGGACTCTATACATCATTTAGGTTTTTCCATAGCTAATGGAAGAGTCAGGTTGGGTCTGGTACCGAGAGATGGAACTCACTCCATACTCACCCTGACTCCTGGCAGTGCTGGGAGTCTTGCTTGTTATGATCTCAATGATCCACTCTGTCTACTGCGACCATGACCTAGAGATACTATAGGTTGTTGACACTGACAGCCATATCCAGGACTCTAGGATGCCAGGGGTACATTGCATGTTTCTGTATGGCCCCAGTCTGTGCTCTGGAATGGGACTACCTTCAGTCATCTTTTAGTATTTACCTTGTCACTTCTCAGATCCTTGGGCCACTGTGTATGCTAAGTGATGTCATCCATTCAGATGAGGTTCTTCATCCTCCAGGGAGAAGGACATCACTCAGGAGACAGCAGCAGGCTACACACATTCTCCCTTCTGTTTAGGGTGTCTAGTATCGACCACAACTTGGACTCTTCACTGCAGATAAGTGTGCTGTCTAGATATATTGATATTTATCCATCTAACTCATTCATTCTCACATCTCATATGTACCTGAGTCCTCATGTCCTTCTGTTAAACTGACATGATCCAGAGGACCAAGAACCTTAACCTGCCACCGGGCAATCCCAGCCAGTATCTTGTAACAAGAGCAAGGTGCATGCAGTGTCCATGACTGGGACACTCAGGGCTGAGAAACAGGATAAGCAGGATTTGTGAGGTCCCTTGTTTGTGAGATGTAGGCTTCCATCATTTTCCGTACTCTCCATTGTTCCTCACCCTGACTGCTAGTAGATTCTGCCCACCTCCTTCTCTTAACCATGCCTGGATCACTCTTCTGCTCTGATGACTCTCACAGCCTCACTTTTCTGAGGGAGAGAGGTGAGGATGAAACACTTGGAAAACCCAAGGTGGCCTTTCAATGGGTACAGGAATAGTGATCCCCTTTTGTCTTGGGTTTTCTTAAATTACTCATAATTACTCCTCACAGGAACTCTGTTGACTAACAGACCCATCCTACCACCAGTTGATCCTATGGTCCCTATGATTCCATCTAAGACTTCCTATATGATGCTACAGTCATATTCTCTTATTGACATTCTACCCACAAGTGGCCTGGATTGGAAGGAGTATTCACATAAGTTGCATTGACACTTTTGTGTTTTCCACCCATGGATCTGGCACCTTACCTCTGGATTTCTGTACCAATATTCCTCAGATATAGATTGAGAACACCCTGACACCCCACAAGCTGAAGTGAACATGCACTTCATCTGATGACTCAGTGAAATCTCCCTCCCAGACTGACAGGAGAACGGGGTGGGGAGAGAGTCTCTCTCATGTGAAGTGCTAGTTCCCACCATTCTATTTCATTTATCACTTGGAGTCCCCGCAGGATCTGAGTATTTGTTATTCTGAGGAAGTGTTATTTGCAGAAAAACTCAAACTTCCCTCAGGTCTGGTTGCAGATGTCAGGAATCAGTTTTGGAATCAAGAACCTGTAAAATTTACTACTATGAACTGTCAGTAGCAACACAGAAGGAAGAGGTTCATTATAAATATTAGGCCTCACTTTGGTTCCAAGCTGACACAAGGGAGCTGCACTAGTATCTAGGGACCCTCTATCCCCACTGTGATTTCATTATTTGTCCTCAACACTCCCCATAACTCTGAATGCTTGAAGAGCTATCTAATATCCAAGAATTTCACCAAATGGCACCACACCCCAAGTTGTGGGATGCTGATTCAAAAATGTGGGGAAGGGCACACTCCCACATTTCATACTACATAAAATGTCTCAGTACCTAGAACAGGTTTACAATTCACTTATTGGAGCCTAAGAGGTGTGGACCTTGGCTGACCCATGCTTCCATGTGCCCCTCCCCCCCAGTTTTGAGTCCAAAAGTGACTGGAACTTCTGCCCTCGTCATTCACCTTGACTCCAAATGCACAAAGGGGTTCTCTCAGTTTCAGGAACCTCACAAAATGGCTGCAAGTAACCCAAGTCCCAAGATGTGGATGTGTGAGAGAGGGGCAGGGCTTAATCTCATATTTCTGCCTCTGATTGGCATAGTATCATGAACAGGGGTATGACACAATAGTTGTGCATGCCTATGATGGGTGTGGTTTGAGAAACCCACACCCATAACTCATCTTTATTCATAAATTGACCTGATCTTGCCAGATGTCTTACTTCTGGAAAGGATTCCTATACACACACACCCATTGTTAGAGGCAAAGATGGAACTCATACCAAAAAGCCACCACCTGGTGCCACCTGTCAAGGGGTGTTGAATCACTATCTGGAAACCTTTATCAGGTGTGAGGCTTCTAAAATCCATTTTCATCCCTCACCTTTACTTTGAATGTTCCTGTGAGATCCAGGAACTTCACAAAATATCACCAAGTCACCCACTTTTCCTGATATTGAGGCAGTATGGAAAGCTGAGGGATTCATTTCAGCAAAGCAGCCTCTGGTTGGCACAGGGCTTTCTACCAGCTTATGACTAAATAACTGTGGCTTGACTATGTTGGGTGTGGCTTAAAAGACCCATGCCTAGCTTTCTTCTTGACTCTGAAAATGCCCTGGTACTTCCTCATCCATTACTTCTGGAAATGGCTCCTATATACTCATACCAGTTGTCAGAGGTGGAGATGGAACTCTTTAGAACAACTGGGCCTTTACCTGGTACTAGGCTGACAGAGAGGTGCCTGTTCTTTGTATGGGTCCCATATCTGGAGTGAGAGCGTCTCTTGTCCATCTTCAGTTCTCACCTGGGCTCTATATATAAGACCCGAGAACCTCACAAAATGGTGTTATTTCACTCACATCCCAGATGTCGATGAGGATCCATAGGGAGGGGGATGTGAGGGGTTCATTCACACACTTTAGTTCTGACTGGATAAAGGCCATGGACAGAGTTAATGACACAATTATTTGGGCCTGTTTATTGGGGCCATGCTCTCCAATGAGGCAGAGGTGGGGGAATCACTGTGAGCTTGAGGCCACCCTGAGACTACAGAGTGAATTCCAGGTCAGAGTGTGCTACAGTGAGATGCTACCTTGAAAAACCAAAAAAGAAAAAGAAAGGCATGACCATTTGGCTGGAGAGATAGCTTAGCAGTTAAGGTGCTTGCTTGCAAAGCCTAATGACTGGAGCTCAAGTTCAATTCCAGAGTACCCACATAAATCCAGATGCACAAACTGATGCATGCATCTGGAGTCTGTATGCAGTGGCTGGAGGCCCTGGAACACCTATTCTTTCTGTCAGTTTCTCTTCCATCTCTCTTTGCTTGCAGATCAATAAAAATTTAAAATAGTTGTAAAAAATCCATGGCCATGTCTGATTTAGAACCTCTAAAATATCTCTTATTTAGTAAGACATGCCCAATTTTGGATGGGAGGAAGGGTCTCATTACAAAAATTAGCCCCATTTAGGTGTCAGGATAATACAGGAGTACTGTATCATTATCTGAGTCCCTGTACCTAGAGCGTGGCTTCCACAGCATTCAGTTTGCCTTGAGCATTCTTCAATGCCTCTAAGATTCAGGTATCTCACAAAATGTCATATCTCCTCTTACAGTAAGGTTTGCATTGTTGGCAGAAATCACCTGACCAAGAACAGCTTGTGGGGAAAAAAAAAAAAGGGTTTATTTTGTCTTACAGGTTCAAGAGAAAGCTCCATGGTGGAAGGGGAAATCAATGCCATGAGCAGAGGGTGGACATCACCTCCTGGCCAACATAAGGTGCACAATAGCAACAGGAGAGTGTGCCAAACATTGGCCAGGAGAACCTGGCTATAATACCCATAAACCTGCCCCCAACAATACAATGCCTGCAAGAGACTATAATTCCCAAATCTCCATCAGCTGGGAAACTGGCATTCAGAATGCCTAAGTTTATGGGGAACACCTGAATCACACCACCACATTCCATCCCTGGCCCCCATAAACTGATAACCATCCATGATGCAAGATGCAATGCATTCAGTACAACTTTAAGAGTCCCCATAGCTTTTATCAATCCTAATTATGTTCAAACATCCCTGTAATCCAAGGTCTTTTAACTGAGCCATAATCCCAAAAAATCCCCCCCCAGAAAACCATAATAGCACAGAATAAACATTCATACTGCAAAAGATGGCATTGGGCAGAGAAAAGAAATATTCAACCAATATAAAATTTAAAACAGAACAAACATCAAACTGCGTAGCTTCCAGTCCAACAACTCTAGTCAATGAAAAATTTCCAAGTCTGATAATTCTAACCAGCAAGAAGTTTCTGTAGTTCCAATTCTGCCCCTGCAGCTAGGATACTCACAGCCTTGGTAAACTTCATCCAGGACCTGCAGCTCTCCTTAGCAGCCACCTCCTGGTCCCAGTATCTCCACTGGGTCTCCACTGCAACTCACAGTTCATCCTCACAGCTCCATTGGGTCTCCATGCAGGCATCCAGCAAACCTGTTTCACACTGCTCATGGCCATTTCTAAACCACAAAACCATGTTGCAAATTCAATAACCTTCTTTGTCTTGCATTTCTTATACTCCATAATAGCAGGAAGGGTTCTGTGGTAGTTTGAATATATGCCCCCCAATATATTCAGTGTTTTACTAGTTATAGTTTGCATCTGCAATCACCTTGCTAGAGGCAATGTCACTGGGGGCCGGTCTTAAGGTGTTAATGGTATGGGTTTGAGATTCCATTGTAAAGATATGCAAATGTGCCTAGCAGGAGTTCCTGAAGTGTGCTGTGTGACCTTTTTGGCAGTAGTTTTGCTCTGTGTGCTGTGGTGGCTGGTTGGCTTTTTCTCTCTCTGCTTGGCCCTGTGGAGAGCAGGCCGCTTCTCTTGCCTTTATGGAACTTCCCCTGGATCTGTAAGCTTCAATAAATAATATCCCTTCCTCCATAACTGTGCCTGGTCTGGAAGTTCATCTCAGCGAACCCGAAGCTGTCTGCAACAGTAAAGTGGTACCGAGGAGTGTGGAGTGAGATGAACCTGACCTTGTGGATATTTGTCTTTTGGAACCTTTGTTTTGGAGGAATGGGCATGGACTTGGTGCTTGCAATTGAAGATGCCTTCTGGAGTGGTAAGCCAAGTTTTATGGACTATTCTGATGAGAGTTTGAGAATGCTAAGTGCAGGTAGTACTGAACTTCGAGGCTTGGCTTATGAGGTTTCTAAGGGGAAGGAAAGACTGCAGAGGACTTTGTTGGAGCTGGGCTACTGGCATAAGGCATGGCTACGTTCTGCTATCCAGACCAAGGAAGTTTGATCAAGGTTAAATTTGTAATGGACTGATGTGCTGGCTGAAGATATCGGACTGAGATTTTAAGATTTTAAGTTGGAAAACCTGAAGCAAGTTAAAAGTAGAGGCATTGAGACTGGTTTAGCTGCTATTGTCAAACACATTAGCAATCTTAAGGAAGGTGGAAGGAAGGTGGCCTGAGTTGATTTACATTAAAACAATGGAGAGGATGCCTGAGGAAAGACTGTTAAAAATGCAAATTCTTGGAAAGAGCTGACTGGAGAAGGAACCTGCTTTTCAAGGCTATGATTTATTTTGTCCCTGGATTAAGAATATGGCTGTGTCCTGCACACCTGGTATTAGTTTTGGAAATATGAAAAATGCATGGAGTGGTCATGAATTGCACACGGTTCCAGGAGCTGCTGCTAAGATGCGGCATGAGGCAGGGCATGAAGACCTTCAGGAATAGGCTGGAAGAGCCTTTTGAAAGATGGACCGTGGTTTGCATGGAGACCTGAAGATGTTTTGGATATACCAGGACTGTGCAAAAGGGCTTCCATGGAGTGCAGTGTTGGCATGTTATGAAAGTTTTCCCTGGCGACTCTGCTCAGCTGGAGGGGCGGAATTGGAAAACCTGGAGACTGTCAGTCTATGGTTATATTGAACTTGAACTGCAGAAGTTTGATGACGGCTGATGATGATTGAGTTTGCATTGTTTTAGTCTCTCCTTGCTATTCCTTATACAGTTAAAATGTTTACTCTGTGCCTTTACTTGTTGAAAGTATTTAACTTGTTTGATTTTACAGGACTCACTATCTGAAGTTGATCAAGACTGTGAGAACCTTTGAAATTTGACTGAGTACAATTTACAATGTGTGATAGTTATAAATCTATTGGGGGCCAGGAGCTAAATATATTGGGGGCCAGGGGCAGAATGTGGTAGTTTGAATATATGTCCCCCAATATATTCAGTGTTTTACTAGTTATAATTTGCATCTGCAATCACCTTGCTAGAGGCAATGTCACTGGGGGCCAGATCTTAAGGTGTTAATGGTATGGGTTTGAGATTCCATTGTAAAGATATGCAAATGTGCCTAGCAGGAGTTCCTGAAGTGTGCTGTGTGACCTTTTGGGCAGTAGTTTTGCTCTGTGTGCTGTGGTGGCTGGTTGGCTTTTTCTCTCTCTGCTTGGCCCTGTGGAGAGTAGGCCGCTTCTCTTGCCTTTATGGAACTTCCCCTGGATCTGTAAGCTTCAATAAATAATATCCCTTCCTCCATAACTGTGCCTGGTCTGGAAGTTCATCTCAGCAAACCCAAAGCTGTCTGCAACAGGTTCCAATATGTTAATCCAGGGGAATAAAGCAGACTTAGAAGAAGAAGACACTCCTTTAGCATTCAGGCCCCTTGAGAAGAGACTACCTTTATCCTGTTGCTCCAATGCAGGTCAGATCACCCAATCTCAAAAGTTGTAATCTCTCATATAATTGCAGCATAATGGGCAGAAATTTCAGCCCAAATATTTCATTTCTTTGCCATATCCCTCTGCTCATACCAGTCCATTTCCACACAATGCAATCCTACACAACTTCTCAGGACATGGGCATAACAGCAAGCCTCTCACACAAACTGCTTCTAGCCCAGTCCAGGCAAAGTTCTTTCTCACCTTCACAAGCCAAACCTCACAGTCTGTAGTTCTTATTGCCTTAAGTTCTTTCAACACTGACCAGAGTAGTCCATCAAGCTGTATTTACAGCACTGCAAGGCATGTCGTAGGCCAATGTTTCAAATCCTCCCACATTTCTCTTGAAAATCAGTTCCAAAATGCCAAAGCCACACAATCAGGTGCCTAGTAGCAACCCTAGTCTTGGTACCAACTTTATTGTTGCAGTCAGGTTCACATTACTGGCAGTAATCACCCAACTAAGAGCAGCTTTTGGGGAAAATGGTTGATTTTGGCTTATAGACTCGAGGGGAAGCTCCATGATGGCAGGGGAACATGATGGCATGAGCAGAGGGTGGATATCACCCCCTGGCCAACATAAGAGGAACAACAGGAACAGGACAGTGTGCCAAATACTGGCAAGGGGAAACTTGCTAAAATACCCATAAGTCTGCCCCCAGCAATACATTGCCTCCAAGAGGCGTTAATTCCCAAATCTACATAGGCTGGGAACTTAACATTCAGAAAACCTAAGTTTATGGAGGACCCCTTGGTCAAACCACCTCATCTCTTAATCCCCAGAAGAACAGAAAGATGATTCTTGAAAATCCTGAAGAGTGATGAGGGTCTCATTCCTGCAAAATATACCCAATTGGCACATGGCCCTCAGCAGGGTTATGACTGAATTATTGATGGCAATATGGACTGTGGTTTGTGCAAGCAATTTCTCCATCTCATCGTGATTATGTAAGTGTGTCTTTCAGATCCTGTACTTGTGAAAATGATTCTTATGTAGACACACACTTTGTTGCAAGTGAGGGGAATGGTTCATTACAATACTTGGGTCCCACTTTGGATCCAGGTTGACAATTGAGTGTTGCATCATTGTTTGAGGATGCTATATCATCAATCAAGGCTTGCATTGTCTATTTTCAACTCTCACACTGACTCTGAAAGCATTTTGGGTGCCTGTAAGATCCAGGAATCTTACAAAATGGCTCTATACCCCCAAGGTCCCTGGATGCTGATGCAGAAGGTACAGGGGGCTTATTTCCACATTTCTGCACATGATTGGCACAAGAGTATTAATATGATTACATCTCAAATATTGGGACCTATGTATGTAAGGTGGGGCTTAGGAATTCAACCTTGACTTAGACAGTGACCTGGCCTCCTCAGACCCTGACCCTCTGAAAACAGCTTCTGTAATAACTGGCCCTCAGAATGAAAATATTTTGGGTCAAGAGCATTGCCTCTTTGAGGAAGAAATGACATCCAATCTCAGTTTTTGATGAATCACAACACAGTAGCCATGTTCAGATGCCACCTTACTCTGAGGACAAACCTGACCATGTGTGAGAGAAACACACTGATTAATTGGTCCCATTTGAGCTGACCCAAGAAACTGTCAGGAGCCGTGGGAGTATCCAATGCAATAAAGTTTGTGAGGAGGTTTTACATAGCAAGCCAGGCCAGGCCTTTGACTAATGAAAATATAGTTACATAGTTGCCCATCTGACCCAAAAAAATCATGATAATATCCAAGCTTGGACTCAGTGGTAACTAGCTCATGAGCAAAGCAGAGATGGTAACATCAGTCATTCTACCTCACCTCTACCTTTAGGAGTGGGAAAATAAACAGGATGTCTTTATTAATTCATGCATTTGTGACCAAATGTATTTGCCAGCAGACAGGAAAATTTCTGGAAATTTACCCCACTTTTGTACATATATTAGAGGACAAAGAGTAGTTTATATATAACTGGCACACTGACATCCCTAACACTTGGCTAATTGACCCTCCCCAAAGTGGTTGTGGGTCACTGTGGTAACATTACATGATAACAAGGGGTCACTGTGGTAACATTACATGATAACAAGAACAGAGACTTCAGCAGATTGTTGCTACTCTATGGAGACTTTAGCAGCTTCTGCAATGACAATATCTTTAACGTCCCTCTCACAATCTCCTGAATGTGGGGATATAAGTTTTTCATGTTTAAGGATAATGGAGATAATTAGCTAAAGATAAAAGTATAGACAATGAAAATATGGCCTTTGATAGTAAACTACAAAAGGACATATTAGATCTGTGCCAGCAAGAAGAAAGACTCCTAGAGGTCAGTTCATACCACACATATGGTTCACCAGCAAGAAGAAAGACTCCTAGAGGTCAGTTCATACCACACATATGGTTCACCACCTTCACTTGGAATACTTTGTAGTGAGGTCATGTGGCAGAGCATAAGGACCCTTGCCAACAACTGAAATCATTTCTCATTCACAAAACAAGACCAGTATGATGGTGCAAGGTGACAATTCACATTTTGTTTCAAAATGGCTAAACTATTTCTATTTCTCCAGGCTCTACCAAAACTCAGAATTTTCAGGAAGACATACCAGAGTGTCTGTGGAAGTTCTCAAGCAAAGGTGACCAATGACACTTTGTTAAATGAGCATCATTCTCCAAGAAAATTATGCTTGTTTTTACAAGATGATACCCACACTTACATGAGCAGAAGAAAGAAAGTTCTATGTTCCAGACAGAGATCCCCAATGATCAGAAACACAGAGCCAATGAAGTCTTCATGACAAATAATGGCCCCAGCATCACCCCGAGAGCTTTCACCCCAAGGAAACAAGTGGCACTTGTGGGGATAGGACACCTGGGAATGTCACCTCTGTACTTCCAACTAAGGTCAAAATAGATGATGTTGGATATAATACACAGCCCTGTGTTGCTTGGATAAGCATCTAACCAAACACTATTTTATGGGAGGAAGGGATTTATTTCAAGCTTACAGATCCAGGGAAAGTTCTGTATAGGGCAGAAGAAGCTGACTCCCATTCATAAATCCAAGCAGAGAAAGAAACAACTGGAAGCCAGCAAATACCAAAAGAGCAGCAAGCACACAATAATCCACCAGAGCTCAGACTGCTGTGCACACCTTTGAGCTAGAATTCAAATCCCACCCAAACACACCTTTGGACTGCATCCTAAGATACACCCACAGAAACACCTTCTTCAGGAAGATGGCTGGAGACCCAAGTTATAAGCTTTAATAAAACACCTTAGTCTATAGGGGACATACTTTCAAACCACCATATTCCACCCCTGATCTCCATAGACTCATAATCATCTCACATAAATTCCATTCAGTCCAACTTCGAAGGTCTCCATAGTATTTACCAACTTTAAAATGCCTCCAAAGTCCCAATTCTCATCTGAGATTCAAGATTGCCTCTCAGCTCTACTTCTAACATATAAGAATCAAGTGCCCTGTGTCAGGACAGTACCTCTGGTAATGTTACCTTTGCTCTTCCCACGAGGGGCAAAGTAGATGATGCTCGGGAAGTGAGCAGAGGCTCTTTAATTGTTTCTGACTTTGCTTCTGTAACATACCTACACAATACTTGCTCCTCCATACTGAAGGCTGATATTAGCCATATCCTTAAATGGGAAAAACAGGATGGCTCTACAAATGATTCCTATGACGAGGAATGAAAGGGGGCTCCTCTCAAGATCAGTGTGTAATCTGTGAGTTACTCAAGGACACTTCTGGTTCATTAACAAAAATTTCATGGATGACTGGGAAAAATTCTTTTCTAAAAGTGAATCCAGTTTTATTCATAAATAAACAAAATTAAGCAATCTAGAAGAGAATTTCAAGGCTATGTTGTATCTAGCCTTCTTTATTATTAATTAGCACTTTATTTTCACATTCTTGGGTTTCCCTTGACTTTCATAAGAATTTGTAGCATGGTCACATCCTTACCAAAGCATTCTGCTGTGCAGTGTTGAGTGACCAAGAGCTCTGCTGTCCAGGAGATGGAAGATTGGGACCCAGAAGGCTCTTCTTACTTTTTAAAGCCATTCTGACAGTCCTTTGTACGGGGTCCCCACCCCTAGACACTATTATCACATTGTTTCTAATAGCAACTGAGGGTCTCTCAGACAATATCCATGATCCCTGCAGGGCCCTCCTATAAGAACAGCCATACAGCTGCCAATTAATAGGCAACAGGTATAGCTTGTGTCACAACGTGAGTGTGGGAACTCTTGATCTTTAAGGAATGCAGGGCAGTACAAACAGTGCTAAAAATTCCACAGAACATGACAAAATAAATTCCGCCACCTAAATCTTATCAAATGTTAATCATACTCCATAAAAGCATTATTAGGATTCTCTGAATATAAAATGTGCAGCACCTATTTTTCACTGTCTATAGACACATTTCTATGGAGTATGAGAGCACTGTGAAAAGACAGACCACTCTTTGTATACTACTTATAATGGCCTCTTCTTCCTAAAACCACCCCAGGATTTTAATTCAAGGAAATACTGCAGGAAAAGATTTGTGAGTGTACATTAACATCCCCAATGGAAAAGACAAAATAGGTGGGCGTGGTGTCGCAGACATGCAACACTTAGGAAGTAGAGGCAAGGGGATCAGGTCACCCTTGCATGCATAGGGACTTGAAGACCACAATGGACTATATGTAATAGAGGCTGAGGAAATGACAATGCTGGTAAGAGTGTTTGCCACAGTATGTAAGCTTGGGGATTCAGAATGCCTGAGTTTGATTCCCCAAACTCCACATTAAAAATATGGCTACACATGTAACCAGGCCTGTTGGAAGCAGAGACTGGAGAATCATTGAACATCGTGAAAACCTCAGCTGTGTGTTTATAAAGGAGATATACTCAAAAATAAATGAGCAGGGCTGGAGAGATGACTTAGCAGTTAAGGCACTTGCCTGTGAAGCCTAAGGATCCATGTTCAACTCTCCAGATCCCACTTAAGCCAGATGCACAAAGGTGAGACAAGCACAAGGTGACACATGCACAGTAGGTGGTGCATGCATGTGGAGTTTGATTGCAGTGGCTGAGGCCCTGGACTGCCAATTCTCTCTGTGTGTCTGTGTAAAATAAATAAAAGTAAATAAGCAGATGAACAATTGAGGAAGACCACCATAGGTTCCCTTCTGACCTATACATATGCAAAGGTCACCATACCTGCATGTACATATATGTGCTTACACTACACTACACTACACTACACTACACACACACACACACACACACACACACACACACACTTCACATAACACCAACTTTATACAAGAATAAAATAATGAAATAAAAATGTTACTTAAAGATAAAAAAGAAATCCCTAAATGGTGCTTATCTACGCATGAAAACAAGTGAAAATGTTGAGAAGTGAAACAGAATTCAGTGCTAGTTAATAACTAAGGACATCATTGATGAGTACATAGGCTTATTGTATTATTTTCTGGAACCATGTGTATAAATCTGATCATTTTGTTTCATCTGGTGTTCAGAATATACTCACCCTGAGGAAGAGATAGGTGATCTCCAATCTATTAGTCAGAGAATGAAGCCAGCAGACAATTGTTGAAAATATCATGAACTAACAAATTTATAGACATGGTGTTTAGATGAGGCAAACTACATAAATTGAAACTAAAAGTACTTAAAATGGAAACTGATATAAGTGTAGTAGGACTAAGAGGACTATCTATGATTATGTGTTTGTTCAATTTGTGAGCCCAAAAGTTTCTAGAAGTTTTAAACTACAGCACACAAAATAAGACCTTTGTGGCTGAGAAGTTGTCTTAATGGTTAAAGGCATTTGCTTGCAAGCGTGCCAGCCTGGGTTTAATCTGCAAGCCATCCACATAATCCATACATGCAGAAAGTTTCACAAGTGTCTGGTGTTGCAGCCATGAGACCCTGCCACATGCACGTGCGTGCACACACACACACTCACACATGATCACAAATAAATAAAATAAATACATTAAAAAGGTGTTCTTCACAGAGTTCCTAAAGGAAGAAATAAAAATTGGCAATTAAATACCTAAAGAGATGCTCAACATCTCTACTTATGAGGGAAATGCAAATTAATGCAAATATGAGATTCCATCTCACTCCAATCAGAATGGCAACCATTAACAAATTAAATGACAGCACATGCTGGTGGGGATGTGGGGAAAGAAAAACCCTCATCCACTGCTGTGGGAGTGCAAACTTTTACAGCCACTATGGAGATCAGTATGGAGACTCCTTAAAAGGCTAAAAATAAAGCTATCATTAGATCCAGTTATACTTCTTTTCGATATATACCCTAAAGACTCCACTATGTACCACAGAGACGCTTGCTGAACCATTTTTATTGCTCTTGTATTCACAATAGCCAGGAACTGGAATCAGCCCAGATGTCCATTAACAAATGAATAGTTAATGAAGATGTGGCACATGTACTCAACGGAATTCTGCTCAGCAGTAAGAAAAAATGAAACAACAAAATTCATATGAAAATGGAGGGACTCAGAAAATATCATGCTAAGTGAGGTCACACAAGCTCAGAAAGACAAATGCTACATGAACTCTGTCATCTGTGGCTCCTAACTGTGATTTTTTGAGATGAATGGAAAAGGTAGTCAGCACCAGGAATATGGTCATAAAACTAGAATGACATCAGTGGAGAGAAGAAATAGGGAGTAAGGAGAGGAGGAGTTACGTGATGGGTTAGAGGAAGGACAAAATATCAGGGGTGAGGGGCTTGGAAGTATAGAGATAAGATGGGTCGGGAGGGAATTAGACAAAATATAAGAAAACAGGAATCAGTTCCCCCAAAAAATCTCATTTTGTCTAGCAATCTACAACATACAACCATCAATAAAGTGGGAATGGGTACAGTCCAGACAGAAGGTGGTAAAAGCATAACTTTAAAACCATGTACTCTGGCAGTTAAATCCCAGGCCCACACTTGGGTTGCTCCCCACAGTGAGCTGTTGGCCAAAGAGACCCATGAACCCCCAAAACAATGTAGGCCATTGTCAAAACACATCATCACCTTCATGAGCTAAAAGGTAAGATTGTATTGCTGAAGACACCACAGGCTGATATCACAGGACATCGGAAACCCATTCTGGAACTGAGAGGTAAATTCGCTCCCCCCTGGCTAGTCGTCATAGTTCTGGAGAGCCCTGTGGGAACCACTGGAAGACAAAAATCATCAATAGCATGAATAAGCAGGGAACCCTGCAGACTGTGATATAAACCAGGTGGACAAGAAGTACACACTTGGGTACTTGGTAAGCACTGTACAGGGGGCAATGCTTATTTGAATAATAACTGAAGTTCAGTAGATGAACATAGAAAAGAAAATGTATGAAGAGTCTGGGGATATGGAAATAGGAAAATCAATGCCTTTAGCCCCTAAATTCAACATTGATATAGGAGCATGTACCACAGTATCATAGAAACACAGAGTATGTTGACTGTGCTTTCAACATGCATGTTTTAATACTGTGATTAACAGTGGAGTACAAGTCACATGATCATGTATGCAGAGTGTCATGGAACATCTTCCTCATGTCAAGACTAGCTCATAGTCCTCATGAACTATCAGCATCTTTGATTACCAGGGCCCATTACCTTTCTGTCATGGAGTATGGAGAGGATCACAAAACTAGATCTCACTTAGAATATAGTATAGGGTTGCTAGGGGGAGGAGTTCATAATTCCTCACCCCTCTCTAAGGATATACAGACAGTTTATAGTTCCTTAAGAGACATGTAATCTTCATGTTTGTACCAATCCTTATGTTATCTATGCTCCTGGAAGCTACCCTTCATTCGTGTTCCTGTAAGTAACTACGGTTGAATACATTGGCTCACCAACCTGCACTGGAATGAAATTATTTCTTTGGTCTATCATTGGAATCTTATCCTAGGAGAATAGACATTTGTGGAAGTCTGTTCAGAAGTTCATGTAATAGAGAGTCAAGGGTACAGCTTCATTCTTTGCTTTTGAAGTGTCATGAAGGAAAAATCCTAAATAAACATAGGTCTCAGGGTGATACCATGGATTCCTTATTGCCAAAAAAAAAAAAATGAGTCGAGGGGAATTGGGGAAACTGGCTCGATCAATCTGAAAGGGGTGGAACAAAATAGGGATTGGCTGGACAGGAGAAAAGAAGCTTATTATCACCAGTATATTCCTGGTGGACTTAGGCCTCCCCAGTATGTGTAGAATATGATTTCATGTGACCCTGGCCCAGTTCAGGCACAAAAGGAAAACTAAGATATGGAGGAATAAATTTGAGACTTCAAAGATTTGTAACAGTGGACATTGGAGCTCCTTAATATACAGGAATGCTCAGCAGCAAAAGGTGATCAGCAGCTCCAGAGAGAGGTCAGGAACATTCTGTCATGTTAAGGCATACTCACAGTTCCCAGCACCTAGTTGATTTCTGAATCCCAAACAGCTCTACAAAGACAGGGAAGCTCTGGGAAGAAGGTATGGATATAATGGGAAAACCACTAAACAGCAAAAGATTAGTAAACAGACTTCAAAAAAATCTTTAACCAACATTAAACCAGGCAAAGAATTCATCAGAAAAAAAAGTGAAGTTTGATAGAGGAGGTTGCTTATGTGACAATGAAAAAAATTGAAGATTAGCAAGGAATCTGGATCAAGGAAGTGCTGGCCACATAGCAATGCAAACCCCTGGGCAGGAAGAAACTAATGGAGGGCACCCACATCCTGGAATTCATCAAGTTTTACCTATGCTCAGGAACTCACAACCCTTCCCTGGTACTCATATGTCCTTAGACACATAGGTCAGCTTACAACCTTGTTGCTAATTCCTTCCTCATTTATGGTCCTGCCCTGCTTCTTATGGAGCTCTATACCAACTGTACCTCATCAAACTCAGCCCTTCCCTGCTAGTGCTGTGACCATCATTACCTGACTTCTACAAAGACAAGCTCCACCCTCAACTCCTACCTCACACAACTAACCACCGTGCAGTACAGTCCCACCCAGCTGCTTCAACTTTATCATTCCCACTCAATAAACCCACATCTCTGCCAGACTGCTCAAGGGATTTGTCTATATAATTCCTACCATTAACACCTATCTCAGTGACCACAGATCATGAAGCAACTTCTTTTCCAGTGGTCTAGTTTAGGAGCCACATATGACAGATGTTTGTCTTTCTTAAACTGTGTGACCTCACTTAGGAAACTATTTTCCAAGACCATCCATTTTCCTGCAGATTACATTATTTTATTTTTCCTTACTGCTAAATAAAATTCCATTGTGTAAATGTACCACATCTTTTTTATCTATTCATCAGTTGATGGGCATCTGAGTCTAAAAGGAAGTATGCATTAGCAATATGCGTGTGTAACTAGAATGAGACCAGGAAAAAGAGAAACCAGGGAGGGAGGAGAGGAGGAGTTACCAGATAAACAAGTATAGGGAAAGAATATTCGGGTGGTAGGATGGGTGGTGGGCTCAGGGAAAGGGAGGGTGAGTGGGACTAAGCAATACTAAAGGCTAAAGCAGTCAGCAAAATAGGAAACCTTCTTCCTGGAAATCAGATTATGAGGTAGAACCTCATATTAAGGAAGGTGGATGTACCAGGGAGAAGAAAGTGTAAGCCTTAATCCATGGTCTCTGGCTTGTGGATCCCAAGGCCAAATCTGTGCTAATGCCCACAGTGAGTAGTTGACCAGGGAAATCTGTGTGATTCCAAAGAATGCAGGGCTTTGCCAAGCACTTGAGTACCAGACAGAATTAAAAGGTAAGACCCTATTGCTGAAAATATCATAGGATTCCATCTCAGAAAACCTAGAGACAATATGGGAACTGAGAGGAAGGCCGGTCCTTGCTTGGAAAACCATCATGGTGCTGGAAAGTACTGTGGAAACTACTACAAGACAATGGTCACCAACAGCATGAATAAGCAGGAGACCCTGAAATCCACACAATCTATCAGCTAGAAAAGAAGTACACATTTGTGCAATAGTGGCACACAGCCTTTGTGGGTAATCAACTGCACTTTGATTGGACATGAGGTCCATTCAGTGGGAGAGAACTCATATCTGGCACTGTGAACTAAGTCAGCACCCCATGGTCAGGAAAATCACATTACCCACAGAGAAGCCCCCAGTCTTCCCAGTACAAGTCAAGGGGGTAGCAGTGTCAAAATGTCTCTCAAGCTCCCAGGCAGATCACGTTTAGTAAAAGCTGCTCTAACCCTTGGTCAGAGAATCTGCTTTATCTCACAGATGGCAGAAAATCCTGGGCAGTCCCAAGATACATCAATTCAAGAAAAGTGAAATGGCTTAACATATAAGGCCTTTGTCTGTGAAACATTAGGACCCCGGTTCAATTCTCCAGCACCCACATAAACAAACCAGATGCACATGGTGGCACATGCCCCTGGAGTTTGTCTTCAGGGTCTAGAGGCCCTGTCACACTTATACTTACTTACTTACTCTCTCTCTCTCTCTCTGTATATAGATAGATAGATAGATAGATAGATAGATAGATAGATAGATAGATAGATAGATGGAGATATAGATATGTGTGTGTGCATATGCACATATAAAACATAAATAAAATATTTTTTTTAAAAAAGAAAACACAGCCTAATGTGAAAAGTGCCACCTCAACTACATTTAACAGGGTCCAGAAGAAATTGCAGAGGAAGCAATTACATGACTATTTCTCCAAATACTAAGTAGCCTGACATCCACATCCAGGAAACTAGCAACAAACACTGTGAAGAACCCAAACACATCATAAAAGAAATAAAATACTATAGAGAAGTAAATACAAACAAATAACATACCTGCCTAGGCTCAGGGACTGTTGCAGAAGAGGGGGCAAAAAGACTATAAGAGCCACAAGGCAGAAAAACAATCTGAGGCAAAGACACCCCCAGAGACAGATGCCCTAATTACCCCACAGTGAACACCAATAACTCTACTGAGGAGGGCCCTCAAGGAAATGGGGACCAAGGGAGGGGACATACTACAACCTATGTTAAAATATTAATTAATATAAAAGACTATAAAACAAAAACTAAAAATATAGTAGCTAGATATAGTAATTAAAGAAGCATAATTTAACAAACAACAAACACATAGAAATACTGGAAGCAAACCCACTCATCTACAGTCATTTGATTTTCAACAAATGTGCTCAGTACATTAGTGAAAGAACAGGGTTTTCAATAAATGATTTAGGCCAAATTGTATATTCATATGCAGAAAAAAGACGATACACCCCTATATCTCACGAGTCCCAAGTAGATTTGAAATGAATTCATGATAAAAATAGCAGACAAGAAACTATGAAACACTAGAAGAAAACATAGGGGAAATGCTTTAAGGAATTTGGAATGGGAAAAGATTTATTGGACAAGACCACCAAAGCACAGGAAACTAAATTAAACAAACCCCATTGAAAGGTGATTATATAAAACTAACAAAAAACCCTCAAGAAATAGCCAAGACAAATTCCCAACTTCTGAACAGCAAAAGAAACACTCAACAGCGTTCAGAGGCAATGTACAGAATGGGAGAAAATATTTACAATATGTATTTCTGACAACAGGTTAATACCAATTATATGCAAGGAATTCTAATAAGCCAACAGTGAAAAAAAGCCAAGTTTTAAAAAAGATAATGTACCTAAGTAGAATTTCTTAAATTATTATTTTTATTGACAACTTCTATACTTACATACAAAAAACACATGATATTTCCCTCCCCTCCCCCATTCCACTTTAGAACTCCAATCTCCATCATATCCCCTCCCTCTCTCCATTAGTCTCTCTTTTAATTTGATGTGATCATCTTTTTCTTATATTTTGAGGGTCTTGCGGAGGTATTGCTAGGCACTGCAAGGTCATGGATATTGAGGCCAATTTCTGTCTGGGCACTTGCATTGTAAGAAGTCATACCCTTCCTTTGGATCTTCCATTCTATCTGCCCCCTCTTCCTCAATGGTCCCTGAGCCATGGAGGGTGTGACAGAGGTGTTTCAGTGCTGGGAACTCCTCCATCCCTTCTTCTCAGCACTATGTTGCCTTTTGGGTCATCCCAGTGGTCATCGCCATCTGAAAAGAGAAGCTTCTCTAACCAGAAGTGAGAGTAGTGTTAATATGTGAATATGAACATGAAGTGTAGTGCTTTCAGGGCAGCTTGGTGGGAATAATATATACATTTAGACAGACAAGAGCAGGCTTTATACCCCTAAGGCTCATGACCTCACCTGCCATAGACTTTTGCTTAGGTTTTTCAGTACCAGGTATGTATTCCCTCCCGTTAAGAAGTTTTTATTGACAACTTCTATATTTTCATACAAAAAACACATGATATATCCCTCCCCTCCCCCATTCCCCTTTAGAACTCCAATCTCCATCATATTCCCTCCCTCTCTCCATTAGTCTCTCTTTTAATTTGATGTCATCATCTTTTTCTTCTATTATGAGGGTCTTGCGAAGGTATTCCTAGGCACTGCAAGGTCATGGATATCAAGGCCAATTTCTGTCTGGGCAGTTGCATTGTAAGAAGTCATACCCTTCCTTTGGCTCTTCCATTCTATCCGCCCTCTCTTCCGCAATGGTCCCTGAGCCTTGGAGGGTGTGACAGAGGTGTTTCAGTGCTGGGCACTCCTCCACCCTTTATTCTCAGCACTATGTTGCCTTTTGGGTCATCCCAGTGGTTATCACCATCTGAAAAGGGAAGCTTCTCTAACCAGAAGTGAGAGTAGCATTAATATGTGAATAAGAACATTAAGTGTAGTGCTCTGAGGGCAGCTTGGTGGGAATAATACATACATTTTGCCAGACAAGAGTAGGCTTTGTGCCCCTAAGGCTCTAAGTAGAATTTTTTAAAGAGAAAACATATAAATGCAACAGATAAATAAAAACACATCACTAATCATAAGGGAAATAGCCCAAAACCACAATGCATAGATTTATACATCACCTTATTCCAGTAAGAATAACTAATGATAGCTAATGTCATAAAGACTAATGATAGGTCCGACAAGATTGCTCAGCAGTTAAGGACACTTCCTGGAAAAGTCTGAAAACTAGAGTTTGATTCCCCAGTACCCAAGTAAAGTCAGATGCACAACATGCTATGTGCTTCTGGAGTTCATTCGCAATTCCAAGACAACCTAGGACACTCCCCTCTCCCCCCACTCACTCTTACTATGTCTCATATGTGCACACAAATAAATAAATAAAATGTTCTTTTAGAGTCAGGTGTAGTGGAGCATGCCTTTAATATCCATTTGGGAGACAGAGGTAGGAGGATTGCAATGGGCTCGAGGCCACACTGAGACTACATAGTGAATTCCATGTCACCCTGGGCTAGAGCAAGACTCTACCTAGAAAAACAAACAACCAAAAAAAAATGTATATATAAGAAAGACTGAGGATAAAAACTGTTGGCACGGATGTGGAGAAAAGGGAACATTTACACATTGGTGGGAACATTGTTAGAACAGTAACTATGGAATTTTAAGTTTCATTAAAAATGTCATTGAAAGGGGAGGGGTGAGAAAAGCTGTAGTACATAGTATGAGGAGAGATATGCTCACCATATAATATATACATATAAAAAGCTCTTAACAAGCTGAAAATACTAGAGTTAGAATGAATGTACATTGCCATCTGTGAGCCACTCCCATAGGGATGAGGTTATTAAGTGAAAATTCAGGTGCCAGGGGTGAGTTACTTCCTTAAGAGTTGTTGGCCAGACAGGCCCCTAATACACTCTCCCCCAAAATAATACAAGCTATTGTCACTGATATTGGTTTCATACAAGAACTAGATGCCAAGACCCTATTGCTGAAGATACCACAGACTTTGGTTACAAGACATGAAGAAATAACCTGAGATTGAATAGGATGCTTCCTTTCTGCTGCCTAGCTTCAATATTGCCTGAAGATGATATGTAGACTGCTGCAGGAGAAGTGTCACCAACATTCTTAATCAGCTGTGGGCCCTGCATGCTGAACAAGATGTCCAACTAGTGTAATAATATTTGTCAGGCAAGATGTGACCAATGGTACAATGATAGCATGGTTGTTATGAGGGTAATTAACTGCTTTCTGATTGAATTTGAAGTCTGCTCTACAGGAGGAAACTCATGCCTAATACTCTAAACCTGTCAAAAGTCTATAGCTAAGGGAGCCATAGACCTTAGTGGGGAGGTTATTGTTGTTTTATTAAAAAGAAATGATGTTCCTATCAAAATGCCTTCTATATGTTTATGTTTATGTCTGTAGATTAGAGCTGCTTTCACAAGCTTTGGTCAGTGAAACTCCTTTTTGAACTAGGAGGCAGTTACTACAGACATTCATGACTCCGTTGAAGTACTGAGAATAATTAACTGTTGAATGTTCAGCCCTAAATGGTACAACTTTATCACACCCCTACCTCAAAGCTCAGATAAATGTTAGGATGGGGAGGTGTAAAGAATGAGAGAATGTAAGAGTGAAAGGCAGGGATGGAGTGTTGTAGAATACTCTACTGGGTATGACATGGCCACTGCATGTTTTAACTCTCAGTAGCTGGGATTACCTGCACAACATTGGGTTCATCAATGTTCCACTATGGAGGGGGGGGGAGATTCATGTGGCCTGTCCTTTTCCAAGGCTTTATAGCCAATTAACAGTTGCTAAGGGGGAGAGTCTCACAAAGACTTACATCTCTCTTAGGAGCTATTTGAAGTTAATGAGTGCTGGGGGAGGGAGGGATATTTTCATCAGTGCTGTAGCCCCTGGAAAGTTGTCTAGCTTTTATAAATAACCCTTCACCAATGCTTCAGAATGTAACCCCATTAAACTCATTGGTTTGCAGAAAAAGAGACATAAAAGTAGAATGGGAACTATTTGGGAAAAAATGGATAGTTGGGAGTATAAGAAGGAAGGTCACAGTTGGGTTGAATATTATCAATGTAGACTGCATATATAAATATCACAATGAAACCTGTGTGTAGTATATGCCAATAAAATCTTTTAAAAATTAAAAGTAGAATTACAACATGACTCAGCAATCCAATTAGTTGTGTATATATCTAAAACGAATGAAATAAGTATGAATATATATCTGCATTGCTTAGTTCTTATGGCACTATTACCAATAGCCAAGAAACAGAAATGATCTAAGTGTCCATCAACTAATATATGGATATTAATGTTAGTACGGGATCCAGCACAGCTTTACTTTTCTTTTTTTTCGTTTTGTAAAAATATTTTATATTTTATTTGCATGCAGAAAGAGAGACAGATAAACAGAGAAAAGGAGAGAGAGAGAGAGAGAGAGAGAGAGAGAGAGAGCGCACATGGGTACTCCAGGGCCTCTAGCCACTTCAAATGAATTCAAGATAAATGTGTCACTTTGTACATCTTACTTATGTGGGTACTGGAGAATTGAACCCAAGTCCTTAGGCTTTATAGGCAAGCACCTTTACTGCTAAGCCATCTCAACACCCCATATGTTTTAGTTGTCAAAAATAAAGATTCTGCCACCCTTTAAAAATGCATCATGCTTCATGTTCTTTTAAATTTTTATCAAAACAGCCTTCATGAGGGTTATCGAGGTTCTGGTGATAGTCTCTCCAAGGCTTTTGAAGCTGAAAGGGTCCAAATTGTGACACAGTAGTACAAGCATTATAAAAGCTACTATGAATCAACAGAGTCAGGAAGAGGCTTTCTCAGGACAACCTTTTTATATCTAAAATATAATTTTCATAAAAGAAATGGAAGGAAGAAAGAAGAAAGGAAGGAATGAAGGGAGATTATATGTACATAATAAGTATACATTTTTATACTCATACTGAGTTATCAAAGATAAGGTGTTTATGTGACATTCAGCTTTGTCTGTTCACAGGTATCTCAAGAAAGATCTTTAATGAGTGACAGTGATCTGTTCTCTGTTTGGGTGACATTGACACTGCCATATCTATTATTTGTTCTTCTAAGGATCCATTTATTTTTTCCCCATTTAAGTACTATCCTAGTCAGCTTCCATGATGACACAAGATAGAGTACATTCAGAATGATATGGCTATAGCCACAATCCATTTATTTTTTTCTTAAAATATGTTTGTTCTCTTGTGTCTTTTCTCTTTTCTTATTTCTTCTATTCAGATGGTATACAAGTTGACAAATCAGTCCACCCTTTTGGGTATTCAATTCTTTTTTTTTTTTTTTAAGGTAGGATCTCACTCTAGCCCAGGCTTACCTGGAACTCACTCTGTAGTCCCAGGTTGGCCTCAAACTTACAGTGATCATCCTACTATGGCCTCCCAAGTGCTAGGATTAAAGGCATGTGCCACCATGCCTGGGTAAGTATTCACTTCTTTCTTTGATGAGCCCATTCATATCCAATTATAAATTAATATTTGTATAAATTTTCCTATTAATCTATTTGGTTTTATTTATAGGTTGCGACTTACTTCATCTAAGTGGGTAGCGAAATATGTAATCCTCCACCTAAAAGAACTCAGTGTGGCCCATAATTCAAGCACTCAGTGGACCAAGGTAGGAGGATCTCTGTGAGTTCTAAGCCAATCTGAGACTACATAGTAAATTTCAGGTTACCCTGGGCTATAGCAAGACACTACCTCAACAAGCATACAAAAAAAGAACTTACTGTCATTCATTCAAGGTCTTTCTTGTTATACTATATACAGACAAAGCCAAATGCTGCATATATACCTCAAGCTTTTGTAACTTAATCCAAGTATAGAAATATATATTTGTTATTGGTAATTTACATATAATCTCCAATCAGTAGGGGATATTAGTTCCCTCATGTAGATGTCTGGAAGTAGAGATACTACTGATCATTATTTATGCTCTGTTTTTCTTATACACACATAATTTTGACAGTTTAATTTATAAGCTAAACACAATAGATTATCTACAACAATAGTAAATAATAACTAGCATAACATATTATTATAAAGGTTATTTACATATGATACATTCTCTCAAAATATTGAATTGTCTTATTTTCACTTTAGTTCTACTAATTGGCAAATATGAACAGACAGAATTATTACTCTTGTTCTTGGAGGTCATTATCAAGCAAAATACTAGTCATTTGGAAATAAGCATTGTGGTGTGACAACAATCTATGGTTATTTGGGCTAGGGAGATAGATGGATTAGTGTTTACAGAACTTACTATACAACTATGTCTGTTAGAGCCCAGTCTTAGGAACCTTGGCAGTTCTATACTGTCATGAAAATATTTTATTGGCTATATACACTAGCCCACCTTTAATAGGGATAAAGTCAAAAGAAAGTTCTGACTATCAGGATCTGAGAGTTATTAGGGATATCTTGAAGGTTGGCTGATATATATGGAAATGGTTCAAGAAGAAAAGCTACAATTTCTACAACTTAAATGTAGTTCCGGAAGATTCCTCCCTCTTGATGCTAAAGCTATTGGATTGCAAGGAGATCTGAAGATGCTTCAGGGAGAGATGTTCAAACCCTGCATCCAGGGAGTAATTTAAATTGTAGTGGTAAGTTTAACTGAAAAGAAATGAAAAAAAAGAGATTAATTTGAGACTTAAATTTCCTGTCATGCACAGAGCAATCAAAAATGTAATTACACTCTAGTCCAACATAATTCAGAAGTAATAGACCCTTTTCTCTGAAAAGGAGGGGGAAATGGAAAATATAGATAACTTTAAGGGTTCAGGAATGTCTCCATAGAAAATTAATGAGCTCAAGAGGCAAGATTTATAGAAATGATGAAAACCCTTGAAAGTGTGATTCCATTATTTAGTCTTCATTTGTGCATTAGATAATAATACTGCCGGGTAGTAATGAAGGCAGTTGTGTTTCTGTTTCTCTGATCTGAAATGTAGATAGTCCCATCTTCTTGTAGATATTAAAAAATGGAGAGATACTCTTCCTGTGCTTGTGGGGAGGAAACAAGACAAGTTTAGTAGGTTTTGATTTTTAGGAATCTTCTAAGCACCTCACAGCATTTTAAAGCTTCAGTCTTTGCTGTTTTTTTAAAACTACTTTATTTATTTATTTATTTATTTATTTATTTATTTATTTATTTATTTATGAGAAAGAGGGGAAAAAAAAGAAACAAAAAGAGAGAGAGAATATGGGTGTTCCAGGGCCTCTAGCCACTGAAATTCCAGACAAATGTGCTGCTTTGTGCATCTGGCTTAAATTGTGTAGTAGACATTCTCAGGTCACTGAGATGAATTTTCAAACCAACCACAGTTATGGAGGAATAGATATTTATTGAAGCTTATAGATCCAGGGGAAATTCCATAATGGCATAAGAAACTGGCCTACTTTCACAGGTCTAAGCAGAGAGAGAAAGAGAGAAGCCAAAAGCCAAAAAATATAATGAAATAAAACCCAAAAGCCACACCACACAGCACACTTTAGGAACTCCAGACAGAACTCAGAAACTTTGCATATCTTTAGATTGGAATTTAAAATCCACCACCATACCTTAGGGCTGAACCCTAAGATCCACCCAGACATCTCCATGCTAGTGGCTTTAGGTCTAAATTCCAACCTGTAATAAAATCCTGAATGTATTGGGGGCCATTTATTTAAATTTCCACATTTCATCCCTGGCCCCCAATAGATTCATAACCATCTCATATTGTAAACTGTACTTAGTCCAATTTCAAAGGTTTTCATAGTCTTTACCAACTTAAGATAGTTTCAGAGTGCCAAATTTCATCTGAGATTTAAGATTGTCTCTTAGCTGTGTGCCCTGTGAAATCAAACAAGTTATATACCTTCAATATATAAAGGCACAGAGTAAACATTCTTAACTGGTATAAGGCATAACAGAGAGACTAGAACAATGTATACTCAACAATCATCAAGCAAACATCAAAATTCTGTAGTTTAAGTATGATATCATAACCAGTGACTGACAGTCTCTGGATTTTTCAATTTCACCCCTCCAGCTGAGCTGAGTAGAAATGGAAAACTTTCATCTCTAGCTAATAACCTCTGTGGTAGCCCTTGTACAGTCTTGATATATCCAAAACATCGTTGGGGCTACAAGTAAACCACAGTCCATCTTCTAACGGCTTTGTCAGTGTATCAGGGTCATCATACCATGTCTTATGCTGCATCGTAGCAGTGGCTCTTGGAACCATGTGTAATTTATGACCACTCCACATATTTTTTATGCTTTCAAAACCAATACCAAGAGTGCAAGGCAGAGCTATATTTTTAATTTAGGGAGGAAATAAATCATGGTCTTGAAAAGCAGGGTTTTTTTTTTCCTAGTGTACTCTTTTTCAAAAGACTTTACATTTTTATCACAGTCTTTTCTCAGGCATCTTCTCCATTGTTTTAATGTAAAGCAGTTGGGCAATCTTCCTTAATATTGTTAATGTGTTAACAATAGAAGCTTCAGTAACCTAAAACCTGTCTCAGTGTCTGTAATTTTATCTTGCTTGGGGTTTTTCAACTTAAAATCTTAAATCTCTCAATCCAGTATCTTTAGCCAAACACATCAGATCATTACAAATTTAACTGTTATTATACTCTTTGGGCCTGTGCAGCAGAATGAAGCCAGCCCTTCTGCCAGTATCACAGTCCCAACAAAGTCCTCTGTAGTCTTTCCTTCCCCTTATAAAGTTCATAGGCCTAGCCTCTTAGTTCAACTTTTTTTTGTATTTAGTATTTTCAATTTTTCATCAGAATAGTCCATAATACTTTGCTTACCACTCCAGAAGGCATCTTTAGTTGTAAGTACCAAGTCCATTTCAGTTCCTCCAAAACAAAAGTTCCAAAAGACCAAAATCCACATAGTTAAATTCATTTCACCTTACTTCTGGTATCAATTTCTGTAGTAGGCAGCCTCAGGTCACTGAGATGCATTTCCAAACCAGGCACAGTTATGGAGGAAGAAATATTTATTGAAGCTTACAGATCCAGGGGAAGTTCCATAATGGAAGAAGAAACTGGCCTGTTTTCACAGGTCAAAGCTGAACGAGAGAGTGAGAAAGAGAAACCGTAAGCCAACAACAACAACAAAGAAAACTAAAAGCCACACCACAAACCACACTTTAGGAATTCAAAGTGAAACTAAGACACTGTACATATCTTTAGATTGGAATTTCAAATCCACTGTCATAACTTAAAGCTGGACCCTAAGATCCAACCAAAAACCTGTTTCACACAGGTGGCTACAGATCTAAATTACAAACTGTAATAAAATCCTAAATATATTGGAGGCCACTTATTTAAACTACCACATGTGGGTACTAGAGTATTGAACCTGAGTCCTTTAGGATTTGCAGGCAATCACCTTAACTGCTAAGCCATGTCTTCAGCCTTGGTTCATTTTTTTTTAAATTTTTTTAAAAAATATTTTATTACTTATTTATTTGAGAGAGAGAGATACAGAAATAGGCAGGTAGAAAGAGAGAGAGAGAATGGGTGTGCCAGGGCCTCCAGCCACTGCAAACGAACTCCAGATGCATGTGCCCCCTTGTGCATCCGGCTTACATGGGTCCTGGAGAATCGAGCCTCGAACCGGGGTCCTTAGGCTTCGAAGGCAAGCGTTTAACCGCTAAGCCATCTCTCCAGCCCCCATTTTTTTAAATTTAATGGAGGTAAGACTGAGACACAGAAAATGGTTACTTAATGTTAACTGCATTAACACACAACATTTTGTCATCATGAGTAAATCAATAAAAATGATAGTGTCCTTTTATGAATTATTGAGTCAGAAAAATTAAATAATCAACAGAAAACATCTTACAAAATAATATTATTACATTTAGCTCTCTCCATTTTCAACAAGTTTACCAGTAGAAATTAGTATGTAATATTTTTGCTAATTCTTTGCAGCATATGCTCCATTTATCTCCCCCCTGTATTGTTAGTTCTTTGCAAAACAAATATTGTATCTTGAAGAAATTTTTTCTTGGAATTCCAAAATATCTGAAGTTGGTGCTATATATATATATAATTTACTATTGTATAATAAGCTGTCCTTAACTGTGCTAACTCTTCGGTATCTCTTTATTTAGTTGATACCTCAATTCTTTAATCAAATGTCAAGTCTGCATTTTAAAAGGTATGTGGGGAACCAATTACAAGAATCATTAATTTTAACCAAATAGTAAATTATAAAATATACAACAGAACGGCAATTATTTTTGTAGTAGGATTATGTAGATGGAATATGCAGTCCCCCAACTAGGGCTCTAATAACATAATTATTTGAGCTTTAAATTTGAAGGAGATATTCAAAAATAGTACACTGTCTGAAAATTCAGTCTTTTCTACCAAAGGCTTTCTGTTATTCACCATTAATAACCCTAGGCATCTTGATCATATTCTGTTCTTTCAAAAGAAATTACTTTAAACATTGATCTAGAAACTATTTAACAATGTAATAATTACTTCTGTATTAAATGCTATTTTTATTGAAGGGTTTAGACAAATCTTCTTGTGTTGACATGTGTGTAAAGTTTTGTTTGTTTATATGCTGTTGGAATAGAGCTCTGGGTACCTATGAGAATTGACTCAAATGAAAATATTTACATGTAATTCCTAAACTTCACAAACTAGTGAACAGTCAATTGCTCACACAACATAAAAGGATACATTTTCAAAAAACAAATATACAATTTTTGCATTGATTTTTCTTTCTCACACTCTGTGTTTACAAATTATATTTCTCTGTCTTGATTTCAATGCTCTGAAGAATTGTTTTGAAATGCATATTTTGACTGGGTTACCTCAGCTGGAATTGGAAGCTTCCTATTCTTGACTGATTTAAAGCTGAAGTCTGAATTTGTGCTTTCTGAGTGAATGTGTGTGTGCTTGTTTTATATATGCAATATACATACTGTGATTTGCTTTCACTATCATACACTCCATGTTGCTGATTGTGAAGATTATAAGAGAATCTTTCTTCATTAATTTTTAAGCAGTTAATTTTCAGGCAGATGTGCTTCAATGACTCTGAAGCACTAAACATAACTTGTGCATAAAAGTTTTAAGTACTCAGACCATGTATCTAATAATTCCTTTCCAGAATTTGTCCTATAAGTTTAATTCCAGTTCGTCTCAGATACCTTTGCTTCTGGTGAAATGCACTAAGGGAGTCCAGCAGCAGCTTTTATTATCAGTTCTCGACTAGGCATTGGCATAGTAACAGTCTCATCATGGCTTTCTAGCATTCTGGCCACACTGTGAACATGATTAGGCCCTGTGCTCACAGGAAATGAGTAAGACAACAGAAATTATTTCTTTCCTTGTGATTGAAATGATCAAATTTCTCACAGAACATCACTTTTTGTAAGCCTGAGCAGAATTGTACAGGTTCTTCCTTCCATGACTCCTTAGTAGAGGGAAGATGAAATCTAGTTTTTATTCCACTTGCTAAACCATTATGTAACTGGACAAAAATAATACTTCCTAATTCATTTAAATGTTCTGTTTTAAATGACAGTCATACTGTTTTAAATGACATGTATTAAAATGATTCTTTTAGTATTTTTGTTTTGTTCTTAAGTGCAATTCAATTGGTTATTAATATTTTTGTTAAAAAAGATTAGCACTATTTTTAATTTTTACAAAATCACAACAAGAAGGCTTATAAGGTACATTTTAAAACCTTTATGTCAAACATTTAAAATTACATTTTCATAAAATCACACAAGAAAAACTAAGAAAGGTTTCTAGTTTGTTGAAAATGTGTGCATTATCAGTTAGTATGCAGTCTGTGTAGTACATTTGTATCATAATTTCGTATTCATACCTAAATAATAAACATAATTAAACTAGCAATTATAAATTTTAAAACATATATACAATTCAATAATTGTGTTAAAACTATAAGCATTTTATCATGAAACATTACTTTGTTTATTATTTAATCTAGCTTGCTGTGACCCTAATCTTGGGGAAAGTGTATATCTAAGCAGGGTCTCTCATCTAAACAAGCTCTCTCATTGGCCTGGAGTTCATCACATAGGCTATACTGGCTGGATAGTGAGCTCCAGGCTTCCATCTCCTCAGTTCTGGGATTACAGATATTTGGCACATGTCTGATGTTTTTTACATGGGTGCTAGAAATAAAACTGAGGTCCTCATGCTTACAAAGCAAACATTGTAATGACTGACCTGTCTCCTATGTCCAAACATAAAATATAAACTTTTTATTTTATATGTAACAAATTAAAAATACCCCCATATTGAAATATTTATTTATTTAAGAAGAGATAGAGAGAGAATAAGAGATGAGAGAATGGGAGTGCTGGGGCCCCCTGCCCTTGCAAATGATTTCCAGATGCATGTACCATTTTGTGCATTTTGCTTTACATAGGGACTGGGAAATCAAACTCAGGCCATCAGGCTTGGCATGCAACTGCCTTTAACTGCTGATTCATCTCTCCATCCCCCAAATTTTACTTAAAACCATCATTAATCACCAGTTCTAGCAACTTATTGTAAATGTTTTAATAACCTTAAATTGTCTGTCAAAGACAAAATCATTGCGGATTCATGAATTTCATGTGTATGGATGGCTTCTGAGGGAAAGTAAATTTTGATACTTTCACCAAATTTATAATATGGTTCATATACATTTTAAAAATATGCAATATTTAGATGGTCATGTCCTTGATAATTGCTTAATTATAGAACATAGCAACACAATCTATAAAAAGTTTATAAACTGTATTATTAATTGATCATAGTAATTGTAAGTACTCACAAGTATCTAAATGTATGATTACAATATAATTTATTCATGGAATTTCAATATATGTATATAATGTATAATGATCAGCTCAGGATAACTGGAATATCTATCACTTCAGAAAAACTTTTGATCATAAATGCCCATTTGTAATCATTTGTCATGTGGTGACAACATGTCAGATTTCTCTCTTGTCCACAGGCTCCTTAACTTTTTTTTTTTTTTTTTTTTGGTTTTGCGAGGTAGGGTCTCACTCTGGCTCAGGCTGACCTGGAAGTCACTATGTCTTCTCAGGGTGGCCTTGAACTCTCAGCGATCCTCCTACCTCTGCCTCCCAAGTGCTGGGATTAAAGGCGTGCGCCACCACGCCCGGCTTCCTTAACTTTTGGCTTGCCTCAAATACCTAAACGTAGAATATGATTTCTTTAGCAGCTCAAGTAAAATTGGCTGACCTGCTGACCACCATGAGATACATTTCTGTCAGCCCTCATAGATCTTGAACTCTACTTATTTTCCCTACCCCTGTTTGTCCAATATCCCCTTAGGTAATAATTAACCTTCTCTACAAAAGAAATATATATTCTCTGTTTGACTTTTCAGACACTTGCATATTTCTGAGAAACTGAACGTTTCTATTATAACAGTCTTAAACTAAAATCCCTCCTTATCTGAGATGGGATTGGTATTATGGGATATTTTACTGTTTCAAGCTTCCAACTTTCTCATTTGCCCTTTGATCTTAATTGCAAAAAAAAAAAAATCTTTCCTTCCTTCCTTTCATGGAAGCAGTTTAATGATTAAATATGTCACATATATCAAATAAATAACAAGTCTGACTGTCAATTAGATTCTATGAATATTTTGAAACAAACTGGTTTCTTATCTTGCAAAAGCAATAAGGTGTGTTCACTAACCTTAACCTCAACATGCATTGAAATTGTTCCAGATTAACTTTCAAATCATCACACAAGAGAATGAACTTGAATTTGTCACATTAATGTTATATAATTTATTTTTTTTACTGCACCACTAATCAGATTATTTGGTCCAGTTGACTGCTACTGATAATATTTTTTTCTCAGAGAGGGAAATTAGTTATATGTTCCTGTAGAATTTTCTGTATAAGTTTTGTCAGTACATATTCTTGGTGAAACAAACTCCAAGTCACATTCACTGAAAGGTGATTCTTCTGAGACTTAAACACTGTATAGTTGTGTTTTTCACTGAAGTAACTGAGAAATCACCTTTCATCATATCACAATCATTTTTGAAGTTGTAGATTGGCTTGTGTGTGTGTGTATGTGTGTGATTTGTGTGTATATATGGGTTTTTTATGTGTGTGAGTGCAAGTGTGTGCACACCATGGTACACATGTGGAGGTCACAGTATTTATTTAGGTGTCTTTCCTTGCCTTCTGACTTGCTTGAAACAGGGTCTGTTCTTGTTCACTGGTACCCAGAGTTTCTGGGAAATTCTGCTTCTGCCTTCCTTCTTACCATAGGCATGCCAGGATTACAGACACTTGCAACAGTGTCTGACTTTGACATGGGTTCTGGGGATCTAAATTCAGGTATTCACAGTTGCATAAGTTACTTTCTTGTGTCTGTAAACAAATACCTGACCATGTTGAACAGGCTGCCCCTTTGCTTGTCATAGGAACTTTGCTATTTCATCTTACAGACCCAGAGGCCCTTGTATGCTTCCAACTAGGGTACCCACAGTGTAGCAGAATTCACTGCTCTGTCTCATACTTGCCACCTCCCAGAGGGCTGAAATAGCCAACTTATTCTTTAAGCACCCGAATCTCTGGAAGCAGCCTATTCTATGCCTTGGGAGAATTCTTTTGAGGCTTAAGGACAGTGATTTTTGGCTGGGACAACTTTGGTTAAAATGTTTAAAGAAAAAATATTATTGTTTCAATCTACTTTTGGTAATGTTTGCAAGAATTGGACATAAAGAACAAAGATTTTATGTTTCATTATGGTAATTACTTTGTTTTCATTTATTTTATAGGTTTGTAACTCCTTATGAAACTGATTTATAATAGTCAGTACTTATTTAAAATCACCATTACTGAATGTACACTACTACAAAATCAAAATTGCCACATCTTCTTCTGAAGGCCATGTCCAATACTTTCTCTGTTTTATACTGCAGTAAAAAAGATGAATTCTTTCACAATCCTGCAAATTTCCTGTCATAGTTAACTTATCACTGCAAACACATTTAGAGGGAAAGAGTCTTTTTTAATAATAAAAATTAATAAAATTTGTTTTACCATCAATAAAAGGCAAATACACATTTTATCTTCATCATCTGTTTATTAAAGTTTTACTAAAATATGAAAGACTATTCAAATGCCAACTATTTATAAAAAGAAAAATGTAAAAAGTAATTATAGTAATATATAATTATATAATATATAATACATAATATATAATTATAGTAATTACATGATTTCAGATTGTTATATATTTTAGATTCACTTAGCAAAGTAACTGTAAAATGTCATTTTATTTTTGTTATCCTGGTGCCCCTTAAGAGTAAGTAATAAAGGCCATTTGCATTTAACCACATCATATTAGTTATAAAAAGGTATCTAGTACCTCTTTTTATGTAATTTTACTATATAATATATCAGGAAAAAATAGCAAAGCATAGGCACAGACCAAACCCATGTAACTCTTACATAAGAGCTAGTGAAGGTGTCTACTCTCTGTAAGATGCCAGGAAGGCACAATTGCAGCTGGGAAGACATAAAATTAGTTTCCTCAATTCAATTGTTTTTAGATATGTGGGTAGTAGTAACATTGTTTAGCAGCAAGAAAGATTTTTGGGATTTTTCTTTACATCTAAGTATATTTTCTACAAGTATTTATAATTCAAAGGTGTGTAATAATATCTATAATATAATAGAAAAACACTGCCTCAAGATTTCTTGAGCTTATCAGTTACCTGATACAATCTTTTTCTCATGGGGAGAAAAAACTTGGTGCATCATTCATGTAACCCTTTTCATGTCTGAATACACACACACTATATATTATATACATATATATATTTATATATGTTCTCTTTACCCAGTCAACTTTTGATGGACACATTGGGTGATTCTATAACCTTATTATATGTATAGTCCCTTAAATTTTTTTGGATATATTCCTAGGAATACTATAGCAGGACTTTATGAAATTTTATTTTTATTTTTAGATTTTGAAGGAACCCTTCATACTCATTTCTATAGTGGGTAACATCTATATATATAATCTATCTATCATTTAGCTATCTACTATCTATCTCTCTCTGTGTGTGTGTGTGTGTGTGTGTGTGTGTGTGTGTGTGCATGTGTGTTTATAAGAGGAAAGGGAAAGGAGAGAAAAAGATAAGGTGGCAGAAGAAAGCAATTGGAAGTAAATAAGTTAATATGTTCAATGTACATGATATTCTTCAACAAAAAATTAGGGTCATATTAATGATTTTAATTGATATTGATAGACCTGGCCTGAAGAAATTAATCTATTCATGAAAGAAAATGTTGATTCTTTGCTTTGAATGTTATTATTACATTTTTAAAGCAGAGTTTTTGCCTCATTACCTTGGTTAGCAGCTTATCTCATGCAGTTTCTAATGACAAGTCGCTGTAACAATCTAATTAGCTCCTTAATTATAATTTCATAATAAGGATTTGGGTGCTGCAACATGAAAAACCCTTGGCTCCTTGTTCCTGGATATCCAGTTCCTCTGCCACTGGTATGTGGCTGCTTGGACCCTGCACACATGCAGTGTGAGTAGGCTTTGGCTCCTGGCTCCCCAAATCCTAGTTGCCCTGTTCTGGTGGGTGCATGAGTGTGGCGTGAGGAGGCTTTGTATCCCTACTCCTCAAGCTCCTAGTTCCCTACTCCTTGTTTACCTGCTGCTGGTGTGGGTGGCTAGGAATCTACATGCATGCACAGTGAGAGTAGGCCCCAGCTTCCTATTCCCCATTGAGATGGGTAGGGAACCACTGGATCTACATATGTGTTGTTGATGCAGGATTTGGGCGTCAGAAGAAGTACCTCAGCATTTAAGAACCCCAAGTTTTGGGTTTTATCCTACCTTTAATAAAAACTTAATAAAGGGAGAAAACCTGCTCACTGGGCACAGGTAACTCACTGTAAGCAGGGAATGGCCAGGGAAAGCAAGCTCACTGGAGGCAGATAGACACAGGTGAAGACAATGTCCAGCTTGGTTGGTTCCTCTGATTGGAGCCAAGCCACACCTCCAGCTACCTTCACATTCCCCTGTTCCTGACCAACACCCCCACACAGGCTTTCTCCATGGACCCTCCCACAATGGAAGCCTCCATTGAAAACACAGAGCATACAATAGAACTGAATCCCAAAATGAAAGCACAAATTTTATTACATAAATTCAATGTGACCCTAAACAAGAGTGTGGCTGAACTGAAAGCAAAAACCAACAATTACATAAGTGGAATGCACATAGCCTTTGTCACTAAGCGTAACTTAATTGAGGAAGACCAGAGAGACTTCAAAAGAGAGATAAATAAAATTGAAGGTGAGTCAACAAATAAAGGATATCAAAGTCCAGCTGATTTAACTTAATAAATATATGATCAGATGAAAGAATAAATTCCAAGAAGAATCAAGAAAATCAAACCTCAACCTGATATTGGACCTCAAAAAAAGAAAAAAACATAACAGAAAACAAAAATTGAATAGAACTTTTACAAGCCTGTCTAGAAGACCTCACTAACAGAGTCAATCATGCGGAGGACAGAACCTCTGATCTGAAAGACAAGGCATAAAAAATGGACTAGGAGTCCAAAAACTTTGTGTAAGTTTGAAATATCATGTGAACAGAATAGGAAGGAATTGTGGGATACCCTAAAATGACCAAAAATCCAGATCATATATGTAACAGAAGGGCGAGAAATCCATGCCAGAGGCTTAGAAAACATACTCAACAAAATTACTGAAGAAAAATTTCCCAACCTCTCCAAAGAGAGGCCCATCCTGATAGAAGAAACTCACAGAGCACCGAACAGACAGGACCAAAGAAGAAACTCTCAAAGGCACATCTTAGTTAAAACTCTAAACAATAAAAACAAGGAGAGAGTGCTAAAAGCAACAAGAGAGAAACAACTCATTACATACAAACAATTCCATCAAAGTTACCTCAGATTTTTCAATGGAAGCCATGAAAATATAAGGGCTTGAAATGGAGTACTTCAAACCCTAAAAATCTATGGCTTCTAATACAAACTTTTGTGCCCAGTGAAAGTACCACTCATAATAGATGGAGAAAGGCAAACTTCCCATGACAAAAGGCAGCTTTATGATTATATCAACACTAAGCCAAACAAAGAAGAATACTTCCGGAAATATTCCATGCAGAACAGTGGAACAACCAACCTCAATAACCTACAGGAAGATTAACCTGACAACCAAAACAAGAACAAGCATGATAAAGGTCAAAGCACCAAACCCCATAAATCTTTGAGCATGACAAACAGGGATTAAATCGAACCTCACAGTTACAATGTTAAATATTAATGAATTTAACTCACCAATAAAAAGACACAAGCTAATAAGGTGAGTAGGAATAATGGACCCTTCCATTTGTTGCCTTCAAGAAACCCAACTCACCATTAAAAACAGACACTTCCTCAGGGTGAAAGAATGGAAAATTATTTCCAAGCAAATGGAAATAAGAAACAAGAAGATGTAACTATATTAATATCTGACAAAATAGACTTCAAACCAAAGTAATTAAAAATGACAAAAAGGCCACTTTTTACTCATCAAGGGAACAATCAAACAAGAGGACATCTCAACCATAAATTTATATGCACCAAACACAGGTGAACCACATTTTATAAAGCAAAACCTACTTGACAACAATTCAGAAATGAATTCCAGTAGCAACATAATAAGGGACTTTAATGCCCCACCACCATCACCAGGCAGATCATCCAAAAAGAAAATAAACTGGGAAATAATAGATCTTAACAACACTATAGATCAATTAGATCAGAGATAAACAAAATATTCCACCACAATTCTACAGAATACATGTTCTCAGTAGCCCAGAGAAACTTCTACAAAAGAGATCATATATTAGGGCATAAAACATGCCTCCATAAAATCAGGGAAATTGACATAACTTCCTGCCTCATATTGGACCACAATGCTTTAAAGCTAGAAATTAACAATAAGAGAAATTGCACCACCTCCTGGAGAATAAATAGCATTCTATTAAACAATGAATGAGTCATGGAAAAAATCAAAAAGGAAATTGTAAAACTTCTTGAGCTGAATGATAATGAAAATACAACATACCAAAATTTATGAGACACAATGCCTCTATAGTGGTGGAAAGCACTACATGAGCTCCTGGTGGAAAAGGGCCAACCACATTGTGTGGTAGCAGCAGACACTGCTGAACAAAAGCAACCAACCTGACAAGATGGACAAGCCTGTGCAATAGTGGTATCCAGCCTAGGTGTGTAACCAGTAACTCTTTGATTTGCTAAGTGATCATCTCAGTGGAAAGAAACCCTTAGCTGGAACAGGGAACCAAGTGAAAATTCTATAGAGACCAAGATTATGCACTCCAATGAGAAGTTTCCATTAGTCTTTTGCCAAAAAAAGAGGCTACACTCATCAGAATTAATCTAAATTAACAATACTTATCCCCTTTAACCTATGCAGACCTCATTCTCCCTTGGAGAATATGTTTTTTTTTTTTTTTTTTTTTCCAGAACATAGTGAGAACCAAGGATATAAACCTTTGAATTAGCCAGGGACCAGGCGAAACCACAGAGGAATTGGTGAGATGAGCAAGAGTGCTGCTTCAATGGGGAGCCTGACAACCAGTGCTAGGGTGATGGAAATAGACAATTAAGACACTCAAAATGTACCAAAGCATAAATCCAAAAGTTGCTGAGAGCACAACACTATGGTACACTTAAAACACACCCACCCTGGCTCAGGTAATTTTATGGAAAAGGAGGTGGAAAGATTTTAAGACCCACAGAGTAGAAGGGTATGATTAGCAACATCACTCCACCTTACAATGACTGACTGCTGTTCTCACATCTCATAACCTACAACCCTTGAATATCAGCAATCAGCAATCCAATTGAGGAGGGCCCTCAGTGGAACTGGGGCAGGGAGGTGGGAAATGATGGTACCAACATATGATGTGTCCATACAGAGTTTCTACTTAATAAAAAAAAAAAAAAAATTAAGGATTTCATGTAGGAGGAAGTGCCACCAGTGAAAAACAAAATTTGAGTATCATTTTGTATTGACTCTGGTGTCATTGTGAGATGTGACCACATTAATCTTTATGTACTTATTTATTTTTTCTGTTTTTGCACAAAATGAGCTTACAGATTTTTCATGAATTTCATAAACTAAATATGAAATCATTTATTTCTAAAAGAGACTTAACTTCCTGCATTAAGACATATCATTTAAGAGCCACAATTCAGGTTCTCAGAATATTACTTAGCACTGGAATAAAGTCTGTGTTGGTTTGAATGTAATACTTCCCACACCCTCATGCATTTGAATACTTGGTTCCCAGTTGGTCATGCTGGGTCAGAAGGTTGTGGAACCTTTAGGATATGGTGCCTTGCTGGAGGAAGTGAGTCACTGGGGTGGGCCTTGAAGTTTTGTAGCTAAGTCTCACTTCCTTGTTCCCTCTCTTCTTTCTACATATTGGTATAAATATGTGCTGGTTTTATTGCTTCTGCCATGCTTTTGCAACCATGATAAATTCTATCACCTGGAAATGTAAGCCATATTAAATGCCTGTCTTTCCATGAGCTGCTTTATCAACCTTGATCAAGGAGGATTCATCCAGGATGCAGGGATGGTTCAAAAAATGGAAATTGGTCAACATAATATACCACATAAATAAACTTAATTACAAGAACCATATGATCACTTGAGTAGATGCAGAGAAGGCCATTGACAAAATGCAACATTAGTTCATGGTCAAAAAAATGGACTTAATGATTATGGATGGTTTAAATCTCAATGCAATCAAAGATATATAAAAAGCATCTAAAGCCCAAATAATACTAACTGTGGCATGACTCAAGGAGTTCCCATTGAGATTGAGAATAAGACAGAGGTGCCCAAGCTCACCACTTCTCTTCAACACAGTACTAGAAGTCCTAGCCCAATCAATAAGACAGGAGAAAGAAATAAAAGTGCTATAAATTGGAAAGGATGAAGTCAAATTACACCTATTTTCAGATGACACGATCCTATACGTAAGTGACCCCCAAAAGGTGATTAAGTATTTCAGCAAAGTGGTAAGATACAAAATCAACACACAAAAATCAGTAGCCTTTCTATATGCAAAGGACAGATATAAAGAGAAAGAAATCAGTGAGGCTATTCCATTTTCAATAGCAACACACACACACAAAAAACTAATACCTTGGAATAACACTAACAAAGGATATGAAAGATCCTCATAATGAAAATATAAAGACACTCAAGAAAGAAATTGAGAACTTGATAAGTTGGAAAGATATCTCATGCATCTGGATAGGTAGAATTAATATGGTGAAAATGCCAATTCTAACAAAAGCAATACATGGATTTAATGTGACACCAATAAAAATTCCAGCATCATTTTTAACAGAGATAGAAATAATCTCAAATTTCACATGTAATGGCAACAGTCTTCAGATATCCAAACATATCCTCAGCAAAAGAAACACCTCTGGAGGTGTTAACATACCCAATCTAAAGCTATATTGCAAAGCCATAGGGACAAAAGCATTATGGTACTGGCATAAAAACAGACATATGCACCAATGGAACAGAACGGATGACCTAGCATTTAGTTCAAGCAACTATAGTCTACTTGATCTTTTACAAAGGGGCCAACAACATACAGCAGAAAAAAAGACAGCATCTTCAGCAAATGGTGCTGGGCAAATTGGATAACCACATTTAGAAAAATGAAACTATGCATACTCATTTCACCATACAAAAAAATCAACTCCAAATGGATTAAAAACCACAATATAAGACCTGAAACTCTTCAACTACTAGAAGAAAAGTTAGGAGGAATTCTCCGTGATATAAGAGTGGGGAAGGATTTCATGAACAATACTCTAGTAACCAGGAAATTAAACAATCTCCAAACTAATGGGATATTATTAAGCTAAAAAGCTTTATCACAGACAAACATGCCATAAGTAGAGCCAATAGATTACGCACAGAATGAGAGAAAAATTTTGCCAGCTATACCACTGACAGAGACCTAATATATAGAATCTACAAAGAAAATTCAAAAAAATCACACAATAAAAAAATCAAACTACCCACTGAAAAACTTGTGTAGGGAACTTAATACAGAGTTCTCAGAGGAATAAATTCAAATGACTAACACACACTTATGATATTTAGTTATTTTACAAAATCACAGCATTGTATCAGATAAGATTTTGATAAAAAGTTTTGTGCATATTTCCAGGGGTGGAGGGTTACATTTCCCTGTATTTTCTTGATCAGAATGAGTAAATACTGGTGTTTGATGCCTGTCTTAATGAACATGCTCATAAGGTGACTGATAAGTTGTAAACGTACCTGAGAAACAAAGGGATAGTTTTGATACTCTGGTATCAGTATGGAAAATCTTACATGTTTATTTAATACTCAAGTATATGAAGATGTTTGTTTGTATAATAAACAGCACAGTAACCTTGACCTAGGTAAGATGGCAGCATAGGACCCATGCCAAACCCGGCTAGGGAGAGATTTAAGCAATAACATAGCAAAATACACTCTTCTTCTAAAAAGTTAAGGTGTATTGGTTATTATCAACCATCACAGAGAAGCAGGAGAGAGAAAGATCTTCCAGAAAGGAGGAAACAGCCAGAATCCTGCTAAGGCTAAGCACCTTGATCCATGTGCCCACCGAGCCCAGCACCAAGCTGTAGGAGCAGAAACAAAGTGAGGGGATTTCCACTTGCATCAACCTCCTCACAAAGTCAAGAAACCTGAAGAGGAAGAGAGCAGGGGCCACCTGAGCAACTGCTGAAAGATATAAAATGGGACAAGCTGAGGAGCTCAGGTACAACTCCAAGCTTCTTGAAATCTCCCATCCCCAAACTGTCAGGGCCATGAACCCCCAGAGAACTCATTCAGCCCCTGAATGCAGGGCACCCAGCAGAGCTGATCAGAACACCAGATCCATAGTGCAACACAGAGGGATGGAGGTGGGCAGTCAGCATTGGTGAGATTGGAATCCACCCCAAAAGTTAACATGGCTAACTGACAAAAAAGCAGGCACATAGGTCTACACTGGAAATGCTAATCTCCCTTTCCAGGTCAGGGAAGGATATGGGCTAAATATTCTTGGTTGGTTTTACCATTCTTAGTTAAGCTGTATTTTTGGGTTGACTATTGTTGCCTTTCATGCTTTTAACTTTCAGGGCCTTTGTAGTTTTCTTCTTTCATTATTGAGGGAATGGTCTGATTCAAACACAGGCTGACGTGGAACCCATTTCAGAACAGAAATCTCAACCTCCCTGTTGACAGGATTAAGAGTGTAGAGCAACAACATCCTTAGGGACTTTGGCTTTATGAGGTTATCTGTTTGTTTTAATCCACACTCCTGCATATATACTCTGTGCTGATTTTTATTTTATGTGTATATTGCTCAGTTGAATTTTAGAACTTGCCAGTAAATTGCTCCACGTAGCCCACTAGAATATTTGAATGGCAGGCAAACTCAACACCTAGGATTACTTCTACTGTTGTCTGGGAGTACAATAGTTACACTTAGCACCTTAAACTCCTACCCTGAAGGTATATAAAGTTGGATTTGAATGACTAAGAACACTAAAGATAATTAGAAAGTCCAAGCATCAATTTAACTCAGTATGCAAAAATATATGCATTACAATACAAGAAACACAAAGAATCAAGACAATACAATACTCCCAAAAATTATAAATCCATCATAAATAACCCACAATGAGAGTGTTTTAGATAAAAAGATGGACAAAGATTTCAAAAAATTGATTTTATCTATACTCAAAGAAATCAAATGAATCAAAGAAGGATACATACTCCTGAAGGAGAACACAGGAAACAAACTTAATGAAATAATGAGGTCAATAAAAGACATGAGCAAGGAAATACAAATATTGAAGAAAAAAACAGGCAGAAATACTATCAATGAAAAACACAGTAAATCAAATTAAAAAAAAAAAAAAACTCTGTGGAAACTCTCACAAGTAGAATGGATGAAGGCGAGAACAGAATATCTAAACTAGAAGAACAGGTAGCAGATCTAATACAGTCCGATTAAGAGAAAGACGAGCTAATATGAACATATGAATGGGAATTTCAAGACAATCGGGACACTATGAAAGATCAAACATAAGAATTCATGGTAGAGTAGAAAGAGAAGAATCCCACTCCAAAGGCACAGTAGGCATTTTCAACAAAATCATAAGAGAAATTTTACCCCAAAGTAGTAAAGAAATGCCAATGCAGATACAGGAAGCTTTTAGAACACCAAACAGACAAGACCTGAAAAGAACCTCTTCTTGCCATATTATAATGAAATTACTAAACATGCAAACCTAAGAAAATATATTGAAAGCAGTTAGAGAAAAAAAGTAAGTCACTTATAAAGGCAAGTTCACCAGGATAATAGCAGATTACTCAACACAAACTTTAAAAACCAGAAGGGTTTGGAACAACATATTCCAAGTTCTGAAAGATAACAACTGTCAGCCAAGATTATCTTGCAAAGCTATTTATCCAAATTGATGGAAAAATAAGGACATTCTACAACAAAAACAGGTTAAAGGAATATATGACAACTAAACCAGCTCTACAGAGAATACTTTAAGGAATCTTTCACACTGAAGAGAAAGAAAAGCACACACATGAGGAAACAGGAAAAGAAAACATACTCAAATAACACTTAAAACAAGACAGTAAAGGAAAAATAGGAAATACTACAAAACAAGAAGAATGGTGAGAATAAATACATACCTTTCTATAATAACTCTTAATATCAATGGCCTCATTGCTCCAACTAAAAGACTCAGCCTTGTAAGTTGGTTAAAAGGCAGGATCCTGCTGTTTTTTGCCTCCAGGAAAGTAATTTCTCAATAAAATACAGATACTATCTTAGTGTGAAAGGATGGAAAATAGTATTTCAAGCAAATGGTCCTAGGAAACAACAAGACGTTGCTATCCTAATATTTGAAAGGATGGACTTCAAATCAACATTAATGAGGAAAGATAAATAAGGTCACTTTACATTGATTAAAAGAATACTCCAACAGGAGGACATTACACTCCTAAATGTATATGCACCTAACATGGGAGCTTCCAATTTCATCAAACACTACTAGACTTAAGGTCACACATAACACCAAACACAACTGTAGTAAGTGACTTCAGTACTCCACTCTCATCAATTGAAAGGTCACCCTGGCAAAGAATAAACAGGGAGAAATCTGGATTAAATGATGTCATGGAACAAATAAACCTAACAGATATCTACAGAAAATTCCATACAAATGCTGCAGAACATACATTTTTCTCAGCAGCACGTGGAACATTCTCTAAAATAGACCATACATCAGGACACAATGCAAATTTTTAAAAATACATGAAAATTTAAATAATTCCTTGTACTCTATCTGATCACAATATGATTAAACTACAAATCAGCAAGAAGAAAAAATACAGAGCATACACAAATTCATTGATACTAAACAGTACAATATAGAATGATGAATCATTGAAGAATCAAAAAGGAAATCAATAAATTCATAGAATCAAATGTAATGAGAGCACAACATACCAAAACCTTTGGGACACAATGAAGGCAGTCCTAATAGGGAAATTTATAGCTTTCATTGCCTATTTTAAGAAATTGGAAAGTTCACAAGTAAATGATTTAATACTTTTTAAAAACATTTTGAGGGTCATTTAATTATCCATTTAAAATCTTTCTGAAGTTTTTGTCTCACAATTCATATTTTTAATAATCCTCTTACACCTTTCCACTTGTTTTATCTTCTCTACCCTACTCCACTTAACTCCTCCTTTTTCCATTTTTCTATTTAGATCACAGCATATTTTGCCCTCATAATTTTCAGTTCTTGTGTTGGTAGTTTAGTGTTAGTCACTGTGAGATCATGAGTACAGTGACCACTTTGTGTCTAGAAGACAACATTCCAAAGTAATCCTTCCCACCCCTTGGCTCTTATATCATTTCCATCACCTCTTCTGCAATGGTTCCTGAGTTTTAGAGAGAAAGAGAGAGGGGAGAGAGAGAGAGACCTTTCAGAGATGAACACTCAACTGTCATTTCTTCTCAGTACTTTGATGAATTTCAAATCTCCCCAGCCCTCAGTGCCATCTAATGTACATGGTATTTATCTATCTTTTCTGTGTCTCAAAAGTTTTGTCAAGAGCCAGGCGTGGTGGCTCACACTTTTAATCCCAGCACTTGCGAGGCAGAGGTAGGAGGATCACCATGATTTCAAGACCAGCCTGAGACTACATAGTCAGTTCCAAGTCAGCCTGGGCTAGAGTGAGATCCTACCTTGCAAAACCAAAACAACAACAAATTTTGTCAAGTTATATTTTCATTTTTAAGTTCTTTCTTAATTTTGTCCAGTATTTTCTGATATTATAAGATCATATTGATAAATTTCCATGTGTTTATATAGTTTCTGTTGGAATTAATTTCCACTTTAATTCAATTATGTTTATAAAACTTAAGAAATTATTTTAATTCTTATATTTTTAGGTCTTTTACATTATATAATATGATCTCTTTTGGAAGAAGTTCCTTGTCATGTTGAAAAAATGCTTATTATACACTTATCCATAATAGAGTTTAACTCTGAAGTTTCTTAATTGACTTTAGGTCTGTTTGATGTTTCTGTTCTTTAGAGTGGGCTATTGAAGTCACTCACTATTATTTTCCTTTATTATCTCTCCCTTCATATCCATTAGTGTTTAGTTTATGAAACTGGGTATCCACATTTCATACATTTATATGTGCACTCATTCTACCTTCATGAGATGTTGCTCTCTTTGTTAACATGCAATGGTCTTCTTTATCTAACCTTAGCATTCACTTGAAGTCTCCTTTGTCTGATAAGAGTATGGCTACTCCTGCTTGCGTTCAGCTTCTGCTTGCTTGATATATTGACTTTTATCATCTCACTTTGAATCTCCATGAGTACTTGTCAGTGTTGAGTGTCTTTTGCAGAAGGGACATATTTAGTTTGAAATTCTTTTTAAATCCATTAAGCTACTCTGTATTTTTATAGTTGGGGCCATTTAAACTCAGCATTATAATTGAGAGATCATTTTTTTATTCCTGTACTTTTGTTGGATTTCATTTTCAGTTTGAATTGCATTTTTTTATTTATTTCTCTCTTATTTATATTAGGAGTTTGTTGATTTGCTGAATAAGGCATGTTTCATTATTTATTACTTTCCTGTATATTGAACTTTAGTTTTTCCTGAGATTTCATGTTTGTGCCTTTCTTCCTTTTTCTTATAAGTTTTATTATTGTTTCTTTTTCAGTAATCTTTGCATTTTATTTTTAATGTGATATGAAAGGCTTCTTTTTTGTTTATGTCTATTTGGGGATCTCAGTGAGGCCTGTTGTTATATATCTATATACTTGTACTCACTTGGAAAGACTCCTCCACAAAAAAAAAATCATTTAATAAGTATTCTAATTTATATCTTAATTTCATCAACTTCCTGAATGTTTAACTCTAGTCTCTTGACAATGTCTCGGAATTTCTTGAAAACTGTGATCATTCTTGGTTATTCTTTTTCTTCACTGCAGTCTGAATTACAATATTTCCTCAGCCATGCCCTTAATCACTAACATTGTGATTGCTGATGATGCTTTTTATTATGTGAATTTTTAAATTTGACTTATTTGTCTTCCAACATTTCTTTTCTATATTTTTTCTGAAAATCTCATTGTCCTGGCTGAATTTCTTATCCATGTTTTTGATTTAAATACGTAGGTCCAAATTGACATCCTTACTTTATTCTTTTGGTTAATCAAATCCTCTTTTAGGACATACATCATTTTGAAAATAAGTCTTTTGAATAGCATTTTTTATATGAAAGTGAGAGCTTGAGAGCAAGAGCAATCGCATGAGCACTAGAGACAGAAAGAGAGAGAGAGAGAATTGGCATGCCAGGGCTTACAGCCACTGAAATTGAACTTCAGATGCATGTTACTCCTTGTGAACATATGCAACCTTGTGCACATGTGTCACTATGTGTCTGGCTTATGTGGGACCTGGAGAGTTGAAAATGAGTCTTTAGTCTTTGCAGGCAAGCACCTTAACTGCTATACCATCTCTGCATCCCAATAGCATTATTTTTTTCCTTATTGAGACAAATATAGTCCCTACATCAGGATTATTATTTTTGTTTACTTTGGTAGTGAAACAGGAGTAGCTTATATCTCTATAATCTAAACAGTTTAGAACAGAAAGTAGTATTTCTAATCTGTGCTCTGTCAGTTTGTCTTACTTACTTGGTTGAATTTCTTTGTAAGAGTTTCCCTTAAACTACTCCAATTAGTTAAGTATGAGTTTATCCCTCTCCCACTGACTTAATATTCACTTGCTTCCCTCTTCAGAACCCACTGATGGCTCTTCCTTTCTGCTTGACTGTTAAATCTGTGGATATCAGGAACTACCACTCATTTTCATCATTACTGAACTTTCTGTTCTCACCAGATTTTGTGCTGCCACAGATATCTATCTAATGGCTGTCATCTTTTCATCATTCTATACATATCAACCAAGTATATCTCTGTTCATCAATCTGAGTACACATTAGCCCCCCATTTCCTGGGTCTTTGCTAATGCTCAGGGTGATCACTCAGTTCAAAAAGAAGAAGGGGTGGCATTTGTGGTTTGGAGATATAATGATTCCAAGTCTTCGTCTTTCCTTGGATAAGAGGTTTGTCTGCAAAATCACTACCAGAATAGTCTAATGCCAAACAACTAGTAAGCAAGATAGGACAGTTCAATGAGTCCATGCTTCATTTTTTTTAACATTTTAGGAGGATTATTTTATATAAGAATATAATTTGTGGGCTGGAGAGATGGCTCAGTAGTTAAGTGTGCTTCCTGTGCAAGCATGAGGTCCTTCAAGGGCCTGATACTAACAGATTTTGACTCCGAAACCCATGTAGACAGCTGGGTATGGCCAGGTATGCCTGTAAACCCAGTCCTATAGGGAATCAGAGACTCAAGAGTAGTGAAAATTATTGTGAAATCAGTAAAGAGACCAGCTTAGAACAAGCCTGGGTGGAAGCAAAATGGAGCAAGACACCAAACATTCTCCTTCGGCTATCACAGATGAGTGCACAGGGCACCACACCATGCCACATCACTCCACCCACTCACCCCACCACAGCCCCACACACCACACCCCGCACACCACAGTAGACACACACACAGACAAAAAATATGTCTTGTAAAGATATTGGCCTACTCTACGTAAGTGGACTTTGATATAACATCATACCATAATTTTAAAAAATATTCTTCCATGTTTAATATGAATTGAACATTTATAAAAATATACATGTAAGTTAACTTCCTTTTAACAATATATTGATTGTAAAAGTGTTGAGTATGTGAGAAATTGTGCATGTAAGTTTTTGCATGGATTAATCTAATTTTACTCAACCACCATATTATTTTTATTTTTAATATTTTTAAATTTAAATTCTATTTTATTATTTTTAAACATTTATTTATTTATTTATGTATTTGTGTATGTGTATTGTATAGGCATGGATGCCATGCATACACATGAAGGTTAGAGAATAACTGATGTGTTTATGCCCAACCTTCTTTGAGACAGGGTCTTTTGTCTCTGCAAATGAATTGCTAGACCACAAACTTCCTACCAGCTGGACCCTAAGCTTTGGATTGTCCTAAATCCACCTCCTATTGCTGCATGCTTGTTGAGATCACGAATGCATGCTTCACTTTGGATACAGCTTTACATGAGTACTAAAGAATTGAAACTGGGCTGCAAGATTTGTCAAGCAAGCACCTTTAATCACTGAACCATCACCCCAGTCCTATTTTTACTTTTAAATACCTTCATTTTGACTTTCAAATATAATTTGATTTTCCCTCTACATATATAAAATATTTTGTATTTCATCATGCATGTTAAATAACATTAAGAAATCATGGTACAACTTTCTGAATTTATGGCAAAAATTACCTTATATTTGCAAATATGGTGGTTTGAATGCATATCCCCCATAGCCTGAGGTATTTTTGATTACGTTTTCAACTTAAGACTCCAACAGACTCCTAGAGGGTGTGTTACTGGGGGGGGGTTGATCTTAAGTCTTGCTATAAGGTGTGTTCAGAGAAGTTTGAGCCAAGGCTGCTTAGTGTTTGCTGGCTGTTAATACTTGCTGCTTGCTGCAGTTGTTTCTTCCTAATATGCATGTATGGAAGTGAGCCAGCTTCTTCTGCCATTGATGGTGCTTCCCCTGGATTCTGAGATAAACCCTTTCCTACCATGAGCTGCCTCTAGTCAGATGTTTGTCCAGTAACGAGAAAATAACTGCAACAACACAATTTCATTTCACATGTGGCAATATTTCCAGGCATTACTTATTGTAATATTATTAAGTGGGAAAAGAAAAATATCTCAGTCTGTAACATAAGGAAATTATATATTTGTATTATTTTAAGAGGCAAAATCATGGTTTGAATTTATGTTGTATACAATAATAATGAAAATGAATGGATTTTCTGGTTTGAAAGAAGGTAATTAAAGGGGAAATATTGAAGATATTGTGACTTCTCATTAGACTACCAGATACATATGTCAATTTATTTTTTTAACCCCCAACAATTTATATAATTTAAAAATTGCCTATATGACAATGAAAAAATAATACTTCTTGAGTTTTCCTACTTGTCATATTGAAAACAAATACATTGACATTGAATTGTCATATTTCATTCTTTATTCTCTCATTTAACAATGTGTTATTTTTTTACTTTGTGTCAAATAAAATTAGGGGTACATAAAGCAGGACAAAAATCTTAATCATTAATGTATTTAAGTTATCCCACTCAAAACTGTGTATGTACAGGTTTACATTAATACATAGTTTTGCAAGTGCTTTTTAAACTCTCTCTAAAATTTTATGAACCAATATTTTTGAATTAAAATATTTAAATACAGTATTTGATTTATTTGTCCTGATAATTCTAAAATATCCACCTACAATAGATTTTATGTATATTGTTCTGCCTTGTTTAATATTGCTGTAGTATATAAAAAAGACAAGCATTATTTAAAAATAAATATATATAATTCACAAATTTTACAGCCTTTTAGATGTACAAGAATCTCTTTCAAATGTTCCAATGTGAAATTTAATCTTTTGTTTAATAAAAGGAAATATGATAAAGAAGAGAAAAGGTCTAGAGATAAACTGAGTATTTACAATATTAGAAAACGGGTTTATGAAAATAAAACACAAAATTAAAGGGAAAAATATTTCTTTTGTGGGGGGATTGAGCTAGGGGCTTGCTCTATCCCAGAATAACCTGCAATCTGTAATCTCAGAGTAGCCTTGAACTCACAGTGATCCTCTTAGCTCTGCTTCCCGAATTCTGGGATTAAAGGCATGTGCTGCCACACCATGCTGGGAAAAAGTTTTCAAAACAGTGATAGGATTGTACTTTTACAAGTGAAAGATATCTTGGTGTTTAAAAGTGAAATAGATCTTTGCAGAGTAGTAAGTACTTTATAAAAAAAAGGACAAATTCTAAAATTTTATGAGTCGGAGGAATAAAGAGACAATTTTTAAACACCCAGATTTACTGTGGAATAGTGTGTGAACACACATTTAAAAGATTCACTTTTTATTTCCGTAATCTATTTTATGCTGTGTTAATCATATCTGTTCAAGTCTCATAGGATTACTTGAGCAAATTCTAGTGTAGTTTCCTGGGTATTCCACAGTACCCTCCATAAAACCACAAAGTGCTTCGGGCAACTTTAATCTTATAATCTTACTATGAGCTCTCTTGGCATCACTACAGTAGGTATTTAAAAACATGTAACTATCTTTCATTCTTTAATCTGTAAATGGTACCATATTTCTACTTATATTTCCTGGGACAGAACCTATCATGTAATTTCTGCTTACTCCAAAGTGACTCTGAATTAGTGTGAGCAGATAGAATATTTGAGAAGAATTTTCACTTCTATTCTCTGATGTAATTGTTTTATATTATCCTCTGGTCTTTCAAAATCTTATGAAATGAGTTTTTTTTAATTAAAAGAATATATGACAAATGAGCTAGAAGTGGCTTGTCTCATGTGAGGCAGTTGGCTATCTTTACTTTTTTGTGTCTTTTTTTAACAGTGGTCTTCTTTTATTTATTTATCTATTTCATTTGTTTGAGAGAGAGAAAGAGGCAGAGAGAGAGAGAGAGAGAGAGAGAGAGAGAGAGAGAGAGATGGGCACTCCAGTACCATCAGCAGCTGAAAACAAACTCCAGACCCATGAGCCCCTTTGTGCATCTGGCTTATGTGGGTATGGGGAATTGAACCTCGGTCCTTTGCCTTGTAGGCAAATTTCTTAACCACTAAGCAAGTTCTCCAGCCCCTTTGCCTTTTATTATTAAGTAGAAACTTTGTGTGGACACATCATGCATTCGTACCATGATTTCCCTCCTCCTTGCCTCCATTCCACTAAGGGCCCTCAATGGGATTGCTGATATTCACCATGAGGTCTTTCTTGATGTATTGATGGATCTTGGTTCTCCCAGGCTCTCCAAACACTAACATTCCCCCATTGAGGAGAACCACAGTAGCATGGGGGTGGATGAAAGGATATATTACTGGATAACAGTAGGGGAATCATACTAACACATGATTTGTTCATCACAAAGTTCATAATTATTAAAAATTAAAGTTCATAGTTCATGAAAAAGTGCTAAAAACTTATATCTGGGGCTGGAGATGTAATTCAGTTGGTAAAAGGCTTACCTAGTATGCATGGAACTCTGGATTTTAATTCTAGCACCGGATACACCAGGTATTTTGGTGCAAAACTGTAATCTCAGGAGGTGGAGGTAGGAGAATCAGAATTTCAAGGCCAGCTTCAGCTACATTTTTTGTGGCTACATGTAATCCTGTCTCAAAAAGTAAAACAAAACAAAAACAGTTCCATGAATTAACTTTGGTAATTACTTTCTGAATACTATTTGTGACTATCTCATCTGAATATAGATTGAAATCAAATGAAATATTACTGAACTCTGTTCATAATTACAAACAAAACTTAAGTTTAGATATTTACAACTTCAAAAATATTCAGTGAATTATATAATTATAATATTTTTCCTAACAACTATATGGAAAAACAACTTTTGAATGTTTAACTTGCTATATGGAAAGGTGCCTTATTTTTATTAAGATGTTTATAAATCAAATGCCAGAAATTATATGAAATTAATTCTCATACCAATCCAATCAGAGTATCCATGTTTTCTCTTTGTAATGCACTTGAAAATTTGAAATGTGCATTTCTTAAATGTTTCTTACATGCTTTGAAAGCATTTATATTGTAGCACAAAGATTCTTGTAGCTGTCTAAACATTTATTTTTCTTTTTCTTTATTTTATTTTTTTATTAGTTATGTATATAATGTGTATACAGCCATGATGGTACCATCGTTAGCCTTCTTCCTGTCAGTTATGCGGGAGAGGCAATGTCTCTGTGCATAATGACCCAACTCATGGCTCTAACAATCTTTCCGCCACCTCTTCCATGTATTTCCCTGAGCTATGTTGGGTTCATTTTAGGTCTATTTTAGTGATGAGGTCTTGAGAGTCTCCGTGTCTCTGGATGCCTGATTTGGTAGAAGTTGAGTGTTCTTTATGTCTATCTCCTTCGCCCTTGTGCTGGTAAAGGTTCACTGAGAAAGCAGCACTCTTGCTCATTTTCCCAATAACTCTATGACTTTAGCAGATGCCCTGGTGATGTGCGATGGGCTGATTCTCTTAGGTTCTGAAAAAGAGAAGCAAATTCTCCAGTGGAGAGTGAGGTCAGTGAAAGATACATGGATAACCATTATCATTTTAGACAGATTTAATAGGTCTAGGCCCTCTTGTATCCCACTATTGGTGGGAGCTTGATATTCGAGAGCTGGCTTGTTTTTGGATATGGTTCTGACTTGTTTCCCAGTTCCAGGTATAGGTTCTGTTCCACTGAGCAGATCCGTTAGCCAAATCAAAAGCATTTGGTAACCCACCATGGCTGTGTGCCTCTACTGCACTTGTGTATCACCTCAGGTTATTTGCTGCTGAGTAGTTTAGACCACGAATTTCTTAGACAGATGTTGGTCTCACCCCCCCCCATCAATTATGTAGTGCCTTCTAGGACTAGACAAGCTAACTGTCTGGGGATTGACTCTCTTCCAGATTCCAGCCCATTCTCTCCATGTTCTCTAAATATTTTTTTTAAATATTGCCCAAATCATGTTGAAACAGTTATATTCAAGCATAAACAACATCAGTGTATTTTGACACTTGAATATCACTACTTCCACCATAACAAAAAATATCTAGAGCCGGGTGTGGTGGCGCACGCCTTTAATCCCAGCTCTCGGGAGGCAGAGGTAGGAGGATCGCCGAGAGTTTGAGGCCACCCTGAGACTACATAGTTAATTCCAGGTCAGCCTGGACCAGAGTGAGACCCTACCTCGAAAAACCAAAAAAAAAAAAAAAAAAAAAAAAAAAAAAAAATATCTAACAATTCAGGTGCATTAAAGTTCTTAAAATTAAAAGAATTTTTTGCATTTCCTATATTCTCTTCTTACTACATCTTATCAGGTGATATATATATATAAAAAATCTCCTGTTGGAAATTCTCTTTTGGGATTTTTGAGTTGAATGGTCTTCTCTAACTAACTAGTTCAGGGATCTCCTACTTTCCCTTTATGTATTGAAGTCTGCGTCACAAGTGGCAAGAATGTTTAGAGATGTTCATGTATTTATCTCTATTTTATGCTATCTTGAGGATATTTATACCATGACTTCAATTTCCATCACTTGACAAACCTTAAATTATCAAAAGTTGAAAACATGTTTACAAGTGCAAGGCAATCATAGAGATTTGCTTTTATATACCATTTTTTTTCTTTCAATCATTGATCTTTATTGCAGGTGTGAAGGACATTGCCAAATATATGAAGTATAAACCTAGGATGATTTCATGGCCATTCTTTCACATTATGACAAGTAAGTGGATAAAATAAAATAAATTTACCACTAGTTTATTCAGCTTTTCAATGTTTTTCTTTTCTATAATAAAAATCTTTAAAAATTGTTCTTGTATTTTCTGAAATTATGCTAAGAAATTTTTGTTATTGACACTTGAGATATAGTGATTTGTTTCTTGATCTGTTTATGTAGTACTGAGTTGCACACCCTGAGTACCTCACGTTCTTAAAGTAAAATTAAATTATCATTTAATTCACTATTTAATTTACTTAAATGCTCTTTGTTGCTAACTATATTAGTGTACACATGAAGTGCATCAATTATTCTCATTTTCATTCATTCCTAATAATTTCAGATTGTGCATTAATTTACTGTCACCTATTGTTCAGAGTCAGGATTTATCCTTGGGCTAAGTGAAGCAAATTACTTTGATACAATCTGTAGGGACAAATTTATTAATTTACAAAGGAACCAAGGAATTCAGTTGTATTCACAATTATCAGTTTACTTATTTTTATAACATTTATTTATTTATTTATTTATTTATTTAGAATGGAAAGAGAGGGGAGAAAGAGGGAGAATAGGCATGCCAACACCGTTTTTCCACTGCACATGAACTCCAGATACATATAACACTTCGTGCATCTGCTTTACATGGGTACTGGGGAATTAAACTCAGGCTAAAACGCTATACAAGTAATTTGTCTTTAACTGCTGATCCATCTCCTCAGCCCCTAGTTTATTTCATTATGTATGTGATCATACAACCTACTAAACATGAGAGTAGTTCCATTTATTAGTGACATTCTTTCACAGGCAAAACATAGAATAATAATAGCTGGCTTTTGGCTCAAATACTCAGTAAGTAATCATGTGTCTGCCTTATCTACAGTAAAATATAAAACTTGTCTTCTTTCATATTGGCTCCTTAAGTTATTTCTAGGTCTTCATATCTTTATTACACATGTAAAGGACATTGCCAAATACACGAAGTATAAACCTGAAATGACTTCATGGCCATTCACTAACATTGTGAGAAATAATTGGATAAGTATAAATCCAAACCTTCAGTGGGCCCTAATGAAGTAGGTATTTCATCCAAATTACTTAAACTTATTGAGCTGGAGAAATTTCTCAGTGGTTAAAGGTGCTTGCTTACAATGCTTGCTGGCCTGGGTTTGCTTTCCCAGTACCCATAGAAAGCCAGATGCCCAAAGTGGCACATGCATATTGAGTTCATTTGCAATGGCAGTAATCCTTGACATGCCTATACACTCTCAAATAAATAAACTTTTGTATGGCACAGTGCAGGTCGGGCCCTAGCCAGGCTGCCTGTTAGGAGGAACCAAGAAGTGGCTTCTTTGGATGTGGCATTCTGCACAGGCCTGGCATGACAACAGCTACACCCACTGCCTGCAGCAGCTGCACTCACACCTGCCTTCAATGATAAAAAACCAACCACCCTGCCCGGAGACAGGCTGTTACTGATCACAAGAAGGGAACCTCCCCATACAATGATTGGCCAGCCAAACCGTTAAAAACACCTACACTTCCTTAAATAAACGAGTCTGCAGCAGCTTGCCCTCTGACTGCTCTCACCCAACTCCTGGTGTCTGTGACTTGACTCCACACCTTTCAATACCTGCCTGGAGGAGACCCTGCATCCCTGCCTGGCCTGGCCCTGGGAGGGACCCCAACTAACTCTGAAAAATTAAAAATAAAATTATCAATGGAACAACTTAGAATGTTATCATTTCAGTTAGTTGATTGCATTTTATATGCCAGGACTCAGGTAATTTGATACCTCATTTATCCTGACAATGTACTTAAAAGATATTATTTTATGTACACAAATGTACATACTTGTCAACTACAGCTAAATAATTTCCTGAGTGGTGTAATTATTAAATCAAAGGTCCAGCTCCTTGATCAAATATCAGGATCAAAAGCTTATGAATTAAAATATCAAATATAGTATATTATGTCTGTAAAGACTCTGTTGACAGATAATAAAGGTTAATAGGTTAATAACTTTTTAGTTCTTCCACTCTTGCCTACCATATTAATTTACTTGAAATTTCTAGGTTTAACTTCTTTTTTTCCCCTCATACTATTTCCACAAACTACTGCTTCTTAAGAAGCAAAATGTGACTAGAGAGATGGTTCAGTGGTGAAAAGTGCATGATTGCAAAGTCTGATGGTGGGGGTTCAATTCCCCAGTATCCAGGTAAAGCCAGATATACAAAGTGGAGGGTGAATGCATCTGGAGTTTGTTTGCAGGGCAGGAGGCACTGACATGCCCAAACTTTCTCTGTCTGTGTTCTCTATCTGACTCTATCACTCTCTACATTAAAAAAATAAAATAGGGAAATAGGGCTGGAGAGATGGCTTAGCGGTTAAGGTGCCTGCCTGCTAAGCCTAAGAACGCTGGTTCCAATCTCCAGTGGTTCCAATCTCCAAGGTCCCACATTTAGCCAGATGCAGTGATGCAAGGGTGCAATGCCGCACTTGCCAACAAGGGGGCGCACACATCTGGATTTTGTTCACAGCAGCTGAGAGACTGCTGGCGCGCCCATCTCTATCTATCTTCCTCTCCCTCTCTATCTGTTTCTCTCTGTGTCTGTCTCCAAAAATAAATAAAATAATTTTAAAAATTTTAAAAAATAAAAATTAAAAATAAAATAAAATAAACAAAATAGAAAATTCCCATCAATATAATGTTGTGATTATGTTGAGGATAGTGGTGGCAGTGTTTATAAAAAATAATCATAACTAGTGAAACAGAAGTGAGCATCACAGCCCTACCTGGCATTGAAACACTTCAGAAATATTACTATTTCCTCCAAAGACTAGTAGTTGAGTTTGGCAACATTTAAAAATCGATACAAGCTGCCTGCCTCGCTACATATTTCTGTGTGCAAATTAACCAAGTATCCAACTTTCACAGTATGAAAAAGTATTATTTTATGATATAATCTACATGGGGTTTAAATGATCTAAATTTTATTTATAGCTGTAAATTTTTATAAATTTAATAGCAGCAAAACTTCCACACAGCACCTTTGAGTCTCTTGAGACATGAAGACATTAATGTTTAATATCTTAACAGTGAAATTCACTTGGATAGGGAGTTTGAATTGTATTAAGAAAACTATAAAGCTTATTAAAGTGAGATGACTTACAAAAGTCATATGGATGGAAAATTTAAACTTTAATGCACAGACTGCACTTTGGTTACCAACTTTATTAATGAGGCAAATTGAAATGACTCTATTACTCCTCAGGTTTCCAAGAAATAGAATCTATTCTTTACCCAGCTTTGAATAAAAATTTGTCATGTATGGTTACTGAAGTTTCAAAATACAAACAAACTTAATGAAATACAAATAACTCCAAAAATAAGAATATAGAATTTGTCATATTAAGTTATTTAAATACTGTAATATAATCTGCATGAAAGTAGGTTTTGTAATTTATAAATTGCCTGGGTAGGAGGTGGCTATTAGACTTTCACTTCATAAATAGTTGACAAGAACCATTTTTTCCTTGTGAATAATAAAGATGCTAAAAATGTTACATTTACTTTTGTAATGAGCTATTTCATAAACGCAATCAAGATCTTTCTCTTTTTTTCTCCTGAAATAAGTACTTTTTAATGGCTAAAAGTTTACTAGTTAGCAATTTGTACAGCCTTTTCACCCTTCAAGGTTAATAGGGTTCTAAGCTGATTCATTTTTTCTTAAAATAATTAAATTCTATCATTATGGATCATTTAATTTAGAAAATAAGATTAAGGAAAAAAGATTTAATGTCTCAATTTGTCACTAGAAAATTATTACAGTTTTTCTAATATGGGTTATGCATAGGAAAAGGAATAGATATATCACTTAAAATTTCACCTGATATAGGTAAGCTGGTGATTTAATAGCATGAAATGAACATAATTTAACTGAAATATTTACCTTTGAATTTTTTGTAAATGTGACAGTTTATATCTCATGAATGAACTCTTCATGTAAGAATATAATTTAGCATTTAATTATATGCAAAGCATAAACCTATTTTGGAGAACAAGGGCAAAAAAAGACATTATTATCACTATGCATTTGAAATAGTTTTTACTATTTTCCTTATATCATAGTAAATTCAAGGAATCAAATCAAACAATGCTTATTTCAATAAAATAAGATAATTACCTTCATGTGGGTCAAGTTAAATTAAATAAAAAGCTATATCCTTTACAATATAACTCTTTAATACCAATAAAATTAAGCTTACCCAGCTTGAAAATAAAGAAAAGCATTTCCCTTAAATATCTAAGGAATACACCTCCAGGTTCATTTCAATTACATCTGGAAAAGCATTGCTGTTATTAGTATTCATTCCATCCTTTTGGTGCACATGGAATTTCATAGTTCTATAAACAATTTCACACATACCTTGTCTTCTTGCCTTTCATATGAATAGTTAAAAGAGTTTTGGGGATGAAGCTACTGTCCTTTCTTTTGTAGATAAAGACATAAGCAGGGCTGGAGAGATGGCTTCACAGTTAAAGTGCTGGCCTTCAAAGCCAAAGGAACCAGGTTTGATTCCCCAGGACCCATATAAGCCAGATGAACAAAGTGGCATATGAGTCTGAAGTGTGTTTGCAGTAGCTGAAGGCCCTGGCATGCCCATTCTCTCTCAAATAAATAAATAAATAAATAAATAAATAAATAAATATATAAATTTAAAAAAACAAATAAGCTACATGATGGGAGGTGAGTTGCAGAAGGCCACAGCTGATGAAGAGTAGGTTTTCTGACCGTCTCTTGCTTTCCTTGTGATCATGGAAGATGTCTGTCTATCTAGCTTTGTTTCTTGACTGATAAAATAAGAAGTTATTCAAGATGATATCCATGCCACCTTACAATTCTTAAATTATATGATTCTGACTTCTTTCTATTAATTTGGTACTTATTCTACAATAACATATATTTTATAGAAATTCTTGGGTACAAAATTGTAAGTTTTCACTAGTAGTTGTCAAAAATTTTGCAGAGAGGGTCTCTTTTGTTCGCTGACACTTTCCCTAGATGACAACATTTTGTACTGCAGCCATTACCAGGATATTGACATTGATGTAATCTAGCAGTCTTATTCATATTTCTCTAGTTTCACCAGTACTAATTTACGTTTCCATGTAAAATTATTTCTATTATGTCATAACATTTATACATCTGTATGGCTACCACCAGAGTCAAATGCACTTATATAGCTTTATTATTCATTCATTCATTCGTGTGTGTGTGTGTGTGTGTGTGTGAGAGAGAGAGAGAGAGAGAGAGAGAAAACATAGAGTAAGAGAATGGGTATGCCAGGGACTCTTGCCACTGTGAACAAACTCCAGATGCATGCACCTTTTTGTGCATCTGGCTTTACATGGGAATTAGAGAACTGAACCCTCGCCAATAGGCTTTACAAACAAGTACCTTTAACCACTTAGCCCTTTCTCTAGCCCTATAGATTTATTTTTAAATATGACTTTGTCAGATTTATTTATTATGTTAATTCTAGTCTCATTAAATAAATTTGGAAGAGCTCCACTCTTTCCTGTTTTTGGAACACAATGAAAAAAAGTTTGGTAAGTTTTTTGATATTTTTGATAATATTACACTAAAATATTCTTGTCTCAGAAATTACTTTTTGGTAGATACTTAATTATGAATTCAGTGTGTTTTATAATAATAAGGATATTTTAATCATTTATTTCTTTGTAAATTGTTTTTGGAAGATTTTGATCTTGGAATTGGGATATTTAAGTTACTATGTATAGATGAATATAAACTGAGTCATAATAGTCTCTTATTATCATTTGAATGGCTGCAGAATATATACTGATACTTTGATACTTTCTATTTTATTAACATGTTCCTTTTTGCTGTCTTCTTTTTGTTTCTGTCAGTCTATTTTTTTTGTTTGTCTTTCTTTCTTTGGGACAGGTCTGGATATATAGTTAAAATTGAACTCAAACTCAATGGGCACTTTCTATCTTAGGCTCCCAAGTCCTGTGATTTGAGAAGTGAACCACCCTGTCTGGTATCTCATTGGGAAAATTTTATCAGTTTTACAAAACTCTCTCTGTGTGTGTCTGTGTGTGTGTTTTGCCAAAAGGTTGTTCTCTTTTTAAAAATTATTTTATTCATTTATTTATTTAAGAGAGAGAAAGTGACAGAGAAAGAGAAGAGAGAGAGAGAGAGAGTTTGCAGTGCCTCCATCCACTGCAAATGAACTCTAGATACCTGCACTCCTGTACATCTAGCTTACATGGGCCCTAGAGAATTGAACCGGGATCCTTTGCCTTTGCAGGCAAACACCTTAACTGCTAAGCCATCTCTCCATCCCAAGGTTATCCTCTTATATCCCCTCTCTCTCATCTCCATTCCCCTGAAGGAGCCCCTCAGTTAACAGTAGGGTAGTGGTAGTCTCTGTGGGGTCATTCCAGTACTGAGTTTAAAGCCTATGATTTGGAAAGTTGTACACCATACAGGGAAGCTTACACTGCTAAATAGAGAGGTGATGCTCATCAAAAAGTCTTCTAAATGTCTATGTTTAGCCCCTTTGATCAATACTGTTTTCACTCTTAGTTAGGGTTTGTTTTTGTTTCATTGATTTTATCTAATTTTCTCATGTTCAATTGTATTGATTTGCATTTTTCACCTGCATTATTTCCTTCCATTTACTGTGGAAGGAAATTTATTTTGCTCTTTTGAGGTAAAAAGTTGGATCAATATTTGAAAAAATAATCTCATTTGTAATGTAGTAACTTTTTGCTATAAATTCCCATTTTATATGTTTATTTATATTTTCCTTTAATTTTTATATTTTATATTTTATATTCACCTAGTTGTCTATTCCATATGTATTGTTCAATTTTCACATACCAAGATACATTTTAAAAACTGATTCTCTGTTGTAGAATTGATGGGGCACTCCTAATGTGTCCGATAGTTCCAGTAGGGTTACTATCTTCTTGGTCAGGGTGGGCACAAGACCTAGAGATGAGAGTCCAGTGTACAGCATGCTAGTGAATAGTCACAACAGAGAAATATTTCCAAGGGAAGCCCCATGGTCATCAGCAAATGACACAATTGCTGAGAGAACCATAGAGCTCCTTCCATGTTCCTAAGAGTCTCTCCTACAAAGCTCTCTCAGCAATTGTGTCATTTGATGGGATAAGTCAGAATCATGGTGCCCCATAATCTCCTGTGGTCTCTTTGACCTGGGAGCAGGGACCAAAATGTTGGTTGCCATTTTAGCTCCAGTGTCTGCAAATGGCCAAATTATTGAAGCCTGTTTTGGTCTCAGTAGTTGAGGTTCTTTTTCTCTTTACACAGAGTGGTGTTTGAGGGCATATACAGGGAGCTCTACTATGACATTTTCTACCCTTTGGTCTGTACAAAGTGTTCCTCCACCTCAGACTTAAACAGTTCAAAAAGTGCAGAGGTTTATTTATATTTTAGGAAACATTGGAAGTCCAAAATTAAGAAAAAGGAAGCTGTTTTTGGTAAGGAAGAATTAGGTGTTGATCCTTACAACCATCTTTGATAAGATTGAATCAGATGTAAGTTCTAATCTTGCCAGAGCAGGCAAGGTGACAACCATGTTTCTTTTGGTCAGTCCATACATAATTATCTATCAGTAAAAGCTCCCTTTCTCTTAAACCATATCAACCCCCCTTTTGAGAGGAAATTAACTGTTGTTAGGAAAATTGGGTGAGGACGACACTCTGACTTCTTCATGTTGAAATGAATAGGGTAGCAGAACACGGCAGTTAAAGCTCTCCAAGAGGAAGTTTATCTAATGACCCATGATGGAAAGGTTTTGCCATGTTTTGTGGATCAGTTTTATGTCTCATCATTATCTATGTATAGGTCTTTTACTTTTGTCTGTTCTTTTGAACCAGAGTGATATTTATAAAAGATAAACAGTTAACAACATTATACTGTTATCAATACAGCAAGAGAGGATTTTGTCCTGTTGGAAGGAGGTGTAAGTCAATATATTATTGTGAATATTGAGCATATGACAAGGATAAGTTAATATCATAATTAGTATCAACCACGGAAGCCTATAACCTGAATCTTTGCTATTTTATAATATTCTATGGTTCTACTATATTTCTGGGTATTTAAGACCATATAAGTAGCCAAAATTTAATTATTCATTGCATTTTTGTGGGTTTTGCCTATTGGCTAGCCCTTCATGAATCATTGTTTTCCGTGGGCTTGCAAACCAATTGGGTTCCTTCCTACACACCCTGAGCCTAGTGAAGAGGCTCATTCTAATTGGATGCCTGATTCAAATAAATTGACCTGAACCACATGTGTGAGTCCTTTCCTTTCCCCTTGCCTTTCCTATACAGGCTTCTGAGATTTCTATTCCCTGTGTGAGAGAGATTCTTCCTGGAACTCTTCCTCTCCCCTCCCAGAGGAATTTCTCTTTATTGCCTTTGTCTTCTCTCCATTCACCTTACACTTAATAAATTGTTATAATTTAACCTTATAAAAATAATTTGGTGGGACTGAAGAGATAGCTCAGCAGTTAAGGCACTTGAATTCAATGCCCAATGACCTTGGTTTTATTCCCCAGTGTCCATGTAAAGCCAGATGCACAAAGTGGTTTATTCATCTGGAGTTTGAATTGGAAGGAGGCCCTGGTGCACGCATTCTCTCCCTCTCTCCCTCTCTCTCTCATTAAATAAATAAATAAAATATCTTTCAGAAGAGTTTGGCCATTTGTTATAACTGTATGTTTATTTTCTGTTCTATTCCTTCCCTTCTAAGCAAATGACTAAGTTCTGATCCATCTCTCCAGGGCCTTTCCTCCCATATGTTATGTTGTGTGTGTGTGTATGTGTGTTAGAGTGAAGATAGTAATTGAAAGATAAAAAGCACTATCTAAGCTGGTCACTTGTTATGATTGTATCATTTTCCTGATTGTTGTATGGTGTTTTTCCTCTGGGCATAACATGATGTCATCTTGGAGTAAAGAATATCTTTCTCTGGTAGTCCTGGAAAATTTGGAGCAGAATAATACAGTGGTAGCCAGGTCTATTACAATAGCTATGGAACCATGGATATTTCCTAGTAGAAAGAGGATGGGAGGGTCACAATACCCTTACCTGGATCTACAGATATTGTTGCTGTGTGCCTTCCCTCTGTATCTGCAAGTCATATAGGGAGAAGCTAGAGGATACAGGTAGTAGATGGCTGACTGGAAGATACATTCCATGAATTAACTGCTATAAAGTTGTCATCCATGATAGGGTAGGATTTGTGGTTATACATCTTGCCTTTGTGTCCCATGATCCTGTAAGTAATTTCAGTAAATCATTAGTCCACTAAAATTGGATTTTGGTGCAATCATTACTTTTGTCTGTCATTTTTTGCCCTATCTGGGATGTACAGACATGTGTTCATGTTTCCCCAGGAATAATTTAACACAACACTGTCTCAACATGTCACTGTGTTTCTGCATCAGGCAGTTCTGACACAGAAGGAGGCAAGTCTTATGTCCATATAATAAACACAAGCTTCCAGAGTCACTTATTAAGCTTGCATCCTTTTTGTCAGTCCCTTCAATTCAGCTTGGTATTTCTGAGCAGACCGAGGTGTGCTGGAGAGATAGCTTAGCAGTTAAGGCACTTTCCTATGAAGTCTAAGGACCCAGGTTCAACTCTCCAGGACTCATGTAAACCAGATGCACATGGAGGGGCATGCATCTGGAGTTTGTTTGCAGTAGCTGGAGGCCCTGTTGTGCCCATTCTCTCTCTCTCTCTCTCTCTCTCTCTCTCTCTCTCTCTCAGTAAAAATAAAATAAGTATCTTTTTAAAAGATAATTTATGTTTGTGACAAAGTGGAGGCTTTTCAGTCCTAGTAGTGATTGGGTCCTTTTTGTCTGATGCTTATGTGCTGAATTCACTGTGTCTAGGCATGAAAGGAGAGTTTTCAGTTCCATGGGAATGAAATCTTTTTTTTTTTTTTTCCTGTTCTGCCTAAATGCTTGAGGAAATGTCTATGTTGAACTGTGGGGACAAAGAAGCTTCCCAGAATGAATTTTGTGTTTTGGCTAGATTTTCTTTGCTAATTTAGTCAGCCAACCTGTTCCAGTGACTCTAGGTGAAGGAGCAGAAGTTAAGGCTGTCCAGGAATGAAAGAGTGTGCCCTATCTACCCACTTTAGTATAGGCTCCTATTGTGGATTGAATTTGAAATTCCATCCAAAGGTCCTATAGTAAAAGTTTGGACAATGTATGGTGGCACTATTGGAAAGTGGTAAAACCTTTAGTATGTGGGACCTAGTTGTAAAAATTAAGTTATGTCCACTTCCTTAAAAGAGACAATGGAAATCTTGACTTTACTCTCAATCCATTATTTTCTGGACACCATGTAGTGAGAAGAATTGAGTGTGTTCCTGTCATTATGATGCTTGGCTTCACCAATCCTAAAAGCAGTGAAGCAAGCTAACAACAAATTGACATTTTGACACCATGAGGCAAAATAAACCTTCACTCCTTTTAAATTGTTTAAGCAATTTGTCACAGCAGTAAAAAACTCGCTAACACAGAAACATTGATACAAAGAAATGGGATTGTTGTGATTATATCTACCCATATGATTCAGAAGCATTAGAGCTAGCACATATAATCAATTTGGAAATCTTTTGAGAAACTGGCTACCAAAAGCTTAAAATATTGTAAGCAGAGATTATTGGATAATGCTGGTTGTAGCTCAGAACACCAGAATGCAGACTGCCATGTCAATATTAAAGACTGTGCTCAAAATGTTGCAGATGTCAATCAAGATACTGTTGGGATTAGACTAAAAGACATTCATGCTACATGCTATTGAAAAAAATGATTACCATTAATTTATTCCCTGAGACGTGTTTAAGGATTATGGACCAATTTACATGGCAGAGAAAATTTAAAGGTTGTACATCATTCAGAATGGATATTGTCAGATGCTTTCAGCCATGCTTATAGTGAGAATCAGGAGCAAAAGCAGAAATATTTTAAAAATTGGAAGGTTGACCATAAAAGAATCACATTTAAATTGTGACTACGGAGGATATGGTTGCTGAAGGAGTTGATTTTCTGATTGGCTAAGAGATCTGCTCAGTAGAAAGGAGCTCATCTGGAACTGGGAACCAGGTGAGAATCCTATGGAAAAAAAAGTTATGCTTGCTAATGTCATGTTCCCATTTGTCTTTGGAACTCAAAACCTCCCTATATTAATAACACTTAACCTATTTAACTTATGCTGACTTTATGCTCCTTTGGAGAATCTGTTGTTTTTCAGAAGGTAGCAAATCCCACAGAAATAAACTAACCCTTACATCACAGTCAAGGCCCAGGTGAAACTACAGGGGAACTGGGAGACAAGCAAGAGTGCTGCTTCCATGGTGAGCCTGGAAATCAGCACCAGACAGACTCTGAGGATACTCAACTCATACAAAAGCAAAAATCTAGACTCTACAAGCTCATTACTGAAGTAGACTTAAAACACACCCAAAAAGCTAAGGGAATTTTGTGGAATAAGGGGCAGAAAGATTGGAAGAGTCACAGGTTGGGATGTCATACCCAGAGGCATTGCCTCCCCCCAATAACTTACTGCTGCTCCCAGAAGTATAAGCCACAACCCCATGGGGAATACCAACAATCCCACTGAGGAGGGCCCCTGGAAGAATGGGGACATGGATAAAGAAAAGGATGTTACTAAAACATGATATATCCATATAAAGTATGTTCTTAATAAAAAAAAGAACTTAACACTATCAAAAGAAGTCAAGTGCTTTGCAGTACTTTAATAGTGAAGATTCCTTAAGTCTGCCTTTAATTTCCTATGCAATTTATGTGACAAATGCATAAAGTTAGTATAAATATAAACATTAAGGACACACATGTAATTTTGATATTTACAGCATACCAGAACAGGAATATTCTGGAGAGATAGGGTGTTAAGTTCATGCTATTGAAGCTATTTCATAATCAATACACACTATACAGTATAATCAAGAAAAATGTATTGTAAGAATGTCAAGTCTATTTAAGTTAAGAAAATCAGTCAGTGTAATACAACATGTTGCATGCCAACAAAAATTTGAGTAACGAAAGCAAAAATAGGTGAACTGAACTTTATAAAAATGGGACCTCTGATGCATTTCAAAATTTAAGAAATTAAAAGTAAAGTTACAAAATAGGAGTAGACAGCTTTAGGATATATATTTAATAAGGATGTAGTATCCAGATTATATTGAACTGAATAACTGAAAAGCAAGTAGCTCCATTGAACAGAATAAAGAACTTTGATAACCATATCTCAAAGGAAAATATGCATATTATAAATGTATTGTTACATTATTTACCACTATGTCAAATACTCAAGAAAGCAACTTAAAAAGAGAAAACATTTTATTTTGGCTCACAGATTCAGGGGTTTCAGTTCATGATGGGATAGCTCCATTGTTTTGAATTATTGTGAGGTAAAACATCATAGAGTAAGGGTAGCATAGCAAAACTATTCACTTTATGGTGACCAGGAAGCAAAGAGTTAATAAGGGGCCAATATGGAATATACTTTCAAAGGTCTGTCCTTAGTTACCTACAACTCAATCCAGGTCCCACTGCCCAAAGTTTCTGCCAATTCCCAAATGACCTTCACTAGCTGAAGAGAGCTATCAACCAGTGCTGTGAGGAATATTTCATATTCATATCATCACATTTTATTGCTATATATATTATATATATTACATTAATACATACATACTCATTTATATCTCAAGACATAAATCAATGACCTTCCTCTTTATCCCTACTAGACTATGTATAAAAAATTCCACAGACTTCCAGATAAGATGGCGGCATAGAAACTATGCCAAAATAGCCTAGGGGAGAAAAGCAAAAAAAAAAAAAAAAAAAAACAGCAAAATATACTCTTCCACTAAAAAGTGAGGTGTATATTAAATTATCAAGCACAGCAGACAAGTAGGAGAGATCCAGAGCCTCTAGAGCCCTCAGAAGCAGGCAGAAGCGGCTCCAGCAGTGGCGGCAAGTTGCACATGGCTGCAGCCGCCAGGCTTTGCCTCAGCCACAACATTTTAAAGCCAGATGAAGGGATTTTCCAATCACACTGGCCTCCTTGCAAACTCAAGAAACATGGAAGAGACCAATGGAGTGGCTTGTGGGCCAGCAGGTAGACTTCAGCCACCATCCACAACCTCTCCTTCCACACTGCCAGCACAAGCACCAACAAGCACCAGAGACCTGGGGAAGGGAGCTCACCTACACAGTGCCCGGCAAGATCAAAGCAGTGACCCACAGACCCATCCAGCCTTCCTGAGCCCACAGCACAACAAAGAAGGACCCAAGTAGCCATGTAGCATAGCTGAAATCAAAGCAGCCCCAAAAGGTAACTGGTATTACACCAGGTCAGTACCTGCCAAATAAGCCTGTTATATAGGCTTGCATGGGAAGGGTACCATCCATGCCAGGGTAAATTATATGTTATCCATGCCAGGGTAAATTATATGTTAAATCTGATGGATGGAACCCTCTACAGACCAGAAATCTTACCCTCCCAGTTGATTTGAAATTCTGTGACTTAAATAATCTATATTTGGGGCTGAATGGGTACACTGTTTCATTTGTTTAGAATTTGTCTATTCTGTTCCATTCAGCCTAATTTATAATGCCTTTGTTTCAACACCTCTTCTGTCATTCATTGGGAAAGGGTCTCACTTGATCACAAGCTGACCTTGGAACCCCAGGGGAAGTTCCATAATGGCAAGAGAAGCAGCCTGCTCTCCACAGGGCCAAGCAGAGAGAGAGAGAAACCAACCAGCCACCACAGCACACAGAGCAAAACAAAAAACTCTCACAGACACAGAAATCTTATCCTCCCAGTTGACAGGATTAAAGGGTTGCAGATGGGGCAACACACATCCTTAGGGACTGTGACTTTGTTAGAGGATCTGTTTGTCATATTGTCTACTTTTGCATAAATACTCTGTGCTGTTTTTCATTGAATGGGTACACTGTTTCATTAAATTTTTAGAATTTGTCTATTCTGTTCCATTCAGCCTACTTGAATACTCTCATAGCAGGCAAACCCAACACCTAGGGTCATTTTTCTGGTTATTCTGAGAGTCTTAAGAGCAACACCTAGCACCTTAAGCTCCTTAAGCTCTTTAAGATATATAACATCAGATTGACTGATACATCTAATATTACTGCAGATAATTAGAAAACCTAAGCATTATATTAATCCAAGATATAAAAATATCTACATTATAATACAAGAAACTAAAAAAATCAAGACAATATAAATCCAACAAAAGTATTAATGCATCAGAAATGACCTTTAATGAAACTGAATTAGAGGAAATGCCTGAGAAAGATTTCAAAAGAATGATTATAAATATGTTCAAAGAACTCAAAGAGGAAATCAAAGGAATAAAAGAACACATGGGAAACCAATTTAATGAAATAAGGAGGTCAATACTAGACCTAAATAAGGAAATAGAAATAATAAAGAAAAACCAGTCAGAAATACTAGCAATAAAGAACAGTCAGTGAAATTAAAAAAAAAAAAATCTGTAGAAAATCTCTCCAGTAAAATGGATGGAGAGAACAGAATATCTAAACTAGAAGAACAGGTGGCATATCTAATACAGTCCAGCAAAGAGAAAGACAAACTAGTAGGAAGGTATGAATGGGAATGCCAAGATATTCAGGACACTATGAAAAGATCAAACATAAGAATTCAGGGGTTACTAGAAGAAGAATTTCACTCCAAAGGCGTAGTTGGTGTTTTCAACAAAATCAAACAATAAAACTTCCCCCAAATTGGGAAAGAGATGCCAATGCAGATACAGGAAGCCTTTAGAACACCAAACAGACAAAACCTGCAAACAAACTCTCCAAACATACAAACCAAAGAAAATATATTGAAAGCAGCTAGAGAGCAAAAGCAAGTCACCTACAAAGGCAAGCCCATCAGAATCACAGCAGATTACTCAACACAAATTTTAAAAGCCAGAAGGGCCTGGAGTGATGTATTGCAAGTTATGAAAGATAACAACTGTCAACCAAGGATGTTTTGTCCTGCAAAGCTATCCATTCAAATAGATGGAGAAATAAGGACATTCCACAACAAAAGCAGGCTAAAGAAATATTTGAAAACAAAGCTAGCTCTACAGAAAATACTTGAAAGGGTCCTCTATGCTGAAGAGAAATAAAAACACACATATAAGGAACCTGGAAAAAAGAAACCATACTCCAATACTAGTTCATACAAGAGAACAAAGGTAAAACTGGAAGAACACAAAACAAAAAAATGCAAAATAAATATACACCTTTCAATAATAACTCTTAATATCAATGGCTTGAATGCCCCAACCAAAAGACATAGGTTTGCAGACAGGGTTAAAAAGCAGGATCCTTCAGTTTGTTGCTTCCAAGAAACTCACCTTTCTACAAAGGATGTACACTATCTTAGGGTGAAAGGTTGGAAAACAGTGTTTCAAGCCTAGAAAACAAGCAGGGGTTGCTATCCTAATATCTGACAGGGTAGCCTTCAGACCAACATTAGTCAAGAAAGATAAGGAATATCACTTTATATTGATTAAAGGAATGCTCCAAGAGGAGAACATTACAATCCTAAACATATAAGCACCTAACACAGGGGCTCCCAATTTCATCAAACAAATGCAATCAGAACTAAGATCACAGATAACACCAAACACACTTGTAGTGGGTGATTCAATACCCCACTCTCACCAATTGACAGGTCATCCCGAAAAAAAAAAAAAAAAACAGAGATGATTCTGGATTAAATGAGGTCATATAACAAATGGACCTAACAGATATGTACAGGGCATTTCATCCAAATGCTGAAGAATATGCATTCTTTTCAGCAGCACATGGAACATTCTCTAAAATAGACCATATATTAGGCCACAAAGCTAATCTTAACAAATATAGGAAAATTGAAATAATTTCTTGCACTCTATCTGATCACAATGGGATCAAACTACATACAAATCAATCACAAGAAAAGCTATAGAGCATACACAAAATCATGGAAACTAAACAATACACTACTAAATGATGAATGGATCAATGAACAAATCAAGAAAGAAATCAAAAAAATTCATGGAGTCAAATGATAATGAGAACACAACATACCAAAACATTTGGACACAATGAAGGCAGTCCTAAGAGGGAAATTAATAGCTTTAAGTGTCTATGTTAAGAAATTAGAAAGGTTGCAGGTAAACAACTTAAGTTATGCTTCACCTTAATGCCTTGGACAAAGAAGAACAAGGAAAACCAAAAGTCAGTAGATGGAAAGAAAAAATAGGGCAGAAATTAATGAAATAGAAACCAAAAAAAAAAAAAAAATCCAAAGAATCAATGAAACAAAGAGATGGTTCTTTGAAAGGATAAACAACATTGATAAAACCTTAGCAAATCTGACCAAAAGAAAGAGAGAAGAGACACAAATTAATAAAATCAGAAATGAAAAAGGCACCATTGCAACAGATACCACAGAAATTAAAATATATATATAGGGACACACTATAAGAACATATATGCCAATAAGTTTGAAAATCTGAAAGAAATGGATGATTATCTTGATTTATATGACCTACTTTAATTAAATCAAGATGAGATTAACCACTTAAATAGAATTATAACAAGTATGGTGATCCAAGCAGTTTAAAAAAAAATCTCCAAAATAAAAAAAGTGCAGACCCAGATAGATTCACTGCTGAATTTGACCAGACCTTCATGGAAGAACTAACACCAATGCTTCTTAAACTTTTTCATAAAATAGAAGAAGGAATCCTACAAAACTCCTTCTATGAAGCCAGCATCACCCTGATACCAAAATCAGACAAAGATAGAACAAAAAAAGGAAAATTACAGACCACTGTCCCTCATGAACATAGATGCAAAAATTCTCAACAAAATATTGGCAAATACAAGAATATATTAGAAAGATCATTCACCCCGACCAATAGGCTTTATCCCACAGATGCAAGGATGGTTCAACATATGCAAATTGATAAATGTAATACATTATATAAATGGACTGAAGGACAAAAATTACATGATCATCTCATTAGATGCAGAAAAAGCATTTGACAAAATCCAACATCCCTTCTTGATAAAAGTCCTACAGAGACTGGGAATAGAAGGAACTTATTTCAACATAATAAAGGCTATCAATGACAAACACATAGCCAACATAATACTAAATGGAGAAAAACTGGAAGCTTTTCCACTAAAATCAGGCACAGACAAGGGTCTACACTGTCCCCACTTTTATTTACAACATGCTCCTCCAGACACAAAATGGCCTGGATATACATGACCTCACAGTGCCTGACATTACCTACACAAGACCATCATTATAGGAGGAAAAGATTATGACATCAAACTAAAAAGAGAGACTGATTGAGGGGGGAGGGGATATGATGGAGAGTGAAGTTTCAAAGGGGAAAGTGGGAGAAGGGAGGGAAGTACCATTGAATATTGTCTACAATTAAAGAAGTTGTCAATTAAAAAATAAATAAATAAAATAAAAAGAAAGAAAAATAAATAAACTGCCAAGAAAAATCACCAAGAAAATATGAAGTGTTGAAGAAAGTAAAACTTTCATGCATTGCTTGTGTGAATGTAAAATGTACAGATTTGGTTGAGGAACATCAAATAAGAAATATCATACGACCTAGGTATTCTACTTCAAAGTCTATATATAAAATAACTGGGGCTGGAGATATGGCTTTGTGGTTAAGGAGCTTGCCTACAAAGCCACAGGACCCAAGTTCAATTCCCCAGGACTTACATAAGTCAAATGCACAAGGTGTCACCTGCATCTAGAGTTCGTTTGCAGGCTGGAGGCCCTGGTACACCCATTCTCTTTCTCTCTATTTACTTCTTTCTTTCTCATTCTCTCTCAAATGAATAAATAAAAAAATGAAAATATGTTAACAATTACTGAAATCAGGAATTAAAGATATACTTGAAAGACAATATTCACTGTTGCATTCTTTACAATATTTGGAAGATGAAAAAATTTATCTTCCAGAAACAGTGATAACTTAAATGAATGCCCCCCAATAGATTCAGTTTTATTAAAACTTCTTAGATCTACAGCCTCCTGGCTGGAAGAGGTGTCACTGTGGGCAGATCCTTGGGTCCAGCACTAAGGTGGATATGAATTCCAGCCTAAGGTGAAAAGTTCTCCCTGGGTTCCTGTAGAGTGCTTGTTTATGGTGCTGCTGGTGGTTCTTCTCTCTGCAAGGATCAGTGAAAAGCAGCAAGATTCTTCCACCATAATGGAACTTCCCCTAGATATGTAAGCTTTAAATAAATTCCTTCCTTGCATAACTGTATCTGGTTTGTAGGTTCATCCTAGCAATGAGTAGCTGACTGCGACTGCAACACTAATCATCAGGTTAGCGAATATTGTCAATCCATAATGTGATCTATATTATTCAACCACTAAAAGAATAAGGAAATAATATATGAATGAACTTCAAAAACATTGTTAGCTTGGCATGGTGGCGCACGCCTTTATTCCCAGCACTCGGGAGGCAGAGGTAGGAGGATTGCCAAGAGTTCAAGGTCACCCTGAGACTACATAGTTAATTCCATGTCAGCCTGGGCCAGAGTGAGACCCTACCTCGAAAAAACTAAAAAAAAATTGTTAACTAAAATAAGCAAGAAAAAAAGAATTAATATATATGATCTGATATTCATATAGTATTTAGATCTGACAAATTCATAGAGACAGAATGTATATTAGTGATTACAATGGATCATAATGAAGATGAAATATACATAGTATTTTATGTTTATACTGCTTTCTGTAATGATAGATGGTTTTGAAAATAGAAAGTAGAGGATAGTTACATGACAATATGAGTATCATTCATGTTTCTCCATTGTACATTTAAATATTAAAAGTTTAAATTTTACTTTATATTACATGCAGTAAAAATAAAATACATTTTCAAAAGGCCTTTGACATATACTGCTAGTTTAAAGATAACATACACCAACCTCCATTTCAATAACCTACTGGATTCATAGAACTCACAGAAAGCTATTATATCCATAGTTATAGTTCATTAAAGATAAAAGATACAGAGTAAAATAAGCCAAGAAAGAAGCATATAGAGCAGAGCCTGGGAAACATGAAGCTTCCAATTATTCTCTCTCCATGGAGTCACAGCAACATTACTTGCCCAGCAGTCAAGGAGGCTCATCCCTACCTCCCATCCAGAGATTTACTGGGGCTCCACCACATAGGAATAGTTAATTGTCTTTGGCATCAGTATTCAGATCCTCATAGTAGTTTCACCAGGTGAAAAAATGCCTGATTTTAAGTCATGCTATTAATATCTAGCTTCCCCAAAGTTTCCAAGCAAACAAGAGCAGCTTCACTTAAGCTTTGCATTTCAAAGGCTTATTTATAGGTTACTTTCTGGAATATGAGGACAAAGGCCAGATCATGTACTTAGGCAAGGCTAAGTTATTCATGATGCATTTTTTTTTTATAATAGCCTAATGTTCCTGCATGTTCCTGCCCTTGTTTCTTATGTGATTTGTTATTCTTTTCCCTGGATGTTTGAGCATGCCAAGCATGTGTTTTCATTATGACTGTTATTTGTGCTGCTCCCTGCCTGTGATCAGAAGTCATCCTCCCTCTGAGAATGTCAACCTCTGATTTTTCTCACATCTTTGTTCAAGTACTCTGAACAATGAAACTTTTCCTGCCCAATTAAAACAAAACAGCAAATTAACATTCCTTATTTTCATTGTTTAATTCATTTACCTCTAATAAATTTGAAATATGTATACTATAGCAATCAGGTTTTGGGCTGTTTATCTCCAATAGAAATATAGTTTCTGTCACACTAGCATCTATTTATTTACTGCTCTTTCTTCCCAAGACTCAACCATCAAATCTGATTATATTCTGATATAATTTGGTTTTTAAATGCTCCCAAAAGTAACTAATCCTGGTGACATAGTGTTGGGGGGTCCCTCCTAGGGCCAGCCCAGGAGGGACCGCAGGGCCTCTGCCTAGTAGGGGGTGAGAAGTGCAGAATCATGACACAGACTCCGGGAGTTGGGTGAAAGCAGGCAGAGGGCAAGCTGCAGCAAACTTGTTTATTCAAAGACGTGTAGGGGGTTTTAAAGGGTTTGGCTGGCCAATCATTGTATGGGGTGGTCCCCTTTTTGTGACCAATGACAGCCTGTCTCCGGGCAGATCACCTTGCAGCAGGTTGCTCGCAAGCATGGGATGATAACTGTTGTCACACCAGGCCTGTGCGGGATGCCACGTCCACAGAAGCCACTTCCTGGTTTCTTCTGACATGCAGTCTGGCTAGGGCCAGACCTGCATTGTGCCATACAGATGACAATGGAGGGACAGAGTCAAATGTTTTTTGTTCCTTATCTACAGTATGATGGGAAGTCACTGAAGAGTTGAAGTGATAATATTGTGTTTACAAGAATTTACTCCTATAGAGAGTGTGGAGATACAGAACACATGTCAGAGAGGTGGATCCACAGTCCAAGCAAAAGACATCAAAGGCACTGTCAAGGCCATGTTCACAGAAGCCACTTCCTGGTTTCTTCTGCCATGTGGACTTGGCTAGGGCCAGACTTGTATTGTGCCATACATATCCTCCTTTTTGTTTTTATTATTGTCAACACTGGGAGGCATGGTTCTTTGCCAAGCCATTGTTGAACCCAGGCCCCAAGGGATCATCACATGCGGCAGTGCCTTTCTTAGGTTTCCCCACCTCATGGAGTCTTATCTGTCATTGACTACCTGCCATCCTAGTGAGAAAACCTGAGGGGTGTGGTCTGGTTTCTTCTCCCATGCCGTGTGGCTAGGGCCAGACCTGAATTGTGCCAAACAACATAGGCCTGTGATTCCAGGTCGAAGCCAGAAGATCACAAGTTTAATCCCTGTTTTGGCTATAGATCTCGGTCAAATGCTAGCCTTTATCACAAAACACAAAATGTAAAAAAGAGGGCTGGTGATACAACTTGGAGATAGAGCACTTATCTAGCATGTACAAACCCCAGCACTAGCCCTCAAAGTTCCCCAAACTTCCATGCTCTAATTGTTTTTTTCACCATATCTGTCCTATTAGGAATGTTGTTAAAACTTTATGAGTTGAAAGTGTAGTGAAGATCTTCAGGTTATGAAGAGCATGCCCTCTGAGGGTATTGTGGCACCTCAGTCTCTCTCTCTCTCTCCTTCTCTCTCTCTCTCTCTCTCTGTCTGTCTCTCTCTCTCCCTACCTATGAGATGATTACTATTGTTCTACCATGTGCCCAAAATATGCTGTACTTCATTATCACAGAATTTAACTGAATAAATTATCTATGGTTTAGAACCTCCCAATATGTGAACCAAACTAAACCTCTCTTCTTTATAGTTCATAGATACTAGAAAATATTTTCTAAAAGTAGTGGAAACTTAGCATAGATTCTCAAAAACATCTATTTAATGAATTACTAAGAAAATGAGGTGACTAGGGAGATGGCTTAGTGGAAAAACTATTTGTCATGAAGTGTAAAAACCAAAGTTCAGATCCCTAAGATCCATACAGATTTGTGGAAGAAGGTTTATGGAGGCTTTCTTGTAATCCTAGCACTCAGGACCAGTGGATATTTGGTCCAAGCTGGCTAACTGATTAACCTAGTTAGAAAGCTCTGAGTTCAAATGATAGATTCTACCTTAGTAAGTAAAGTGGGAGTGATTGGGGAATATACCCTGTATCAATCTCTGGCCTCCACACACATATAAATATACATGCACCCACAAGCCTATGTATATATATATTCAAACATACATGAACATATCCTATACACACAGAAGGAAGATAATAAAATGGCATATAAGACATTGAAATTATTAGTGTGGTGATAGGAAAATGAGGAGTTTAGAAACCCAGGTCTGAGTAATGTAAGCAACTGAAGAAACTATTAAATGTCGCTTATAAGCACAAAATGTAATGATTGAAATATGATTATTGGATTTGGCAACCTTGTCAATGGCAACACAGACAAAATAATATTATAAAATAAATCAAAATGATGTAATTACCAAACCTTGCAGATAAACAGTTTCAACAATTTTGACTAGGATAGGAATATGTAGGCTGAATAATAGTACCATAGTGGAACACCTTTTCTTTTTTAAAATGTTAATAAATAATCAGCTCTCAAGGAGAGGCTGAGTCAGCTCCCAAATGCACCAGGTGGCTCCAGTGAGGTTAGAGAAAATCATTAAGGAATTTCTTCCCCTCACAGACACCAGCTATTTAGAAGCAGTTAGCTAGGAAACCAAGAAATAAATACAAAATTGAGATAGGTTCATGAATGAATGATGTTGATGCAGAATTCCAAGTCTGTGACCTCCCCTCCCCATACACCAGCACTGTGGAACCCAAAGGAAGAACTGATACAGAGCCAGGATCCATGTAGGACCAGGGCACTACACATTTCCTTGGCCAGAGAGCCCAGGACTCAGCCATACTTGTGAAAGATGGGATGAAGCAAGATACTATGAAACTCTCATAGCCTTCCTGCCAAGGCTGCTACTGAGGTTAGCAAGGGATTCCCTCCCCGTAACATATACAGTATTGCCCTGAGTCAGAGAAAGCATCAAGGAGGGAATTCTACCATTCTACTCAGTGCAGGTATGCCAGAAACTCAATCCAAACGGAATCTGGTATGAACACTTCAACAAGCAGTGCTGGAAAAGCTGAGCATCCACATGTAGAAGAATGAAACTAGAGCCTTGTTTCTCACCCTGTAAGAAAGTCCTTTTCAAATGGATCAAAGAACTTAATGTAAGACTGAAAAGTATACAATTGCTAGAAGGAAAAGAAGGCAAAACACATTAAGGTATAGGAAATCACTGCTGTTGCGCAAGAAATAGTGCTAACAATTGGCAAATTGTACTTCATGATTTAAAAAAGTTTAGGCATAGAAAATAAATAATTCAGTGAAGTGACACCCTGCAGAATGGGAATAAATTTTTGCTTGCTATGCATATGACACAAAATCATGATCTAGAATACAAAAAAGCCCTCAAAACATAAATAACAACAAATCAAGCATCCCAGTCAATAATTTGTCTAATGAAATGAGCATAAAGTTCTCAATAGATAAAAGAAAAATATGTTCAACATCACTAGTCAGCAAAGAAATGCAAATCTAAACTACACTTAATTTCCATTTCACTTCAGTGGCATTGTAGTCAACGTGAAGACAATAAACTACAGATGTGGAACTAAGAAAGCCCTTATAAACCACTGGTGGGAATATAAACTAATCTAGCCACTATGGAAAATAGTACTGTGTTTCCTTGAAAATTAAAAATCAACCTATCATATGACCCAGATAAACACTCCTGGGTAATTATTTACCCCAAAGATTCCAAATCAACATATCATACAGATACTTGTAAAACAATGTTCATTTATATACTTTTTACAACAAGAGACCCTGATTGTTTTAATGGAAATTTACTGGGTATGGGTTGAGCTTGGCAGTTTGGTCGCTACATAAATTATCCAGGTGTTGCTAGGTTTCCAAAAAGGTGAATAAATCCACTTACATTCTGAGGAAGAGCAATTATCATTCTTGGAAGGGGCTGATTTTCTCTTCAAGGAAAGAAAGAGGTAAGGAGAGACTAGACCCCCAAGCCCATTAAAAGATTAAAGACGTTTTTTGTCTTTAGCTTCTTCCAGTTTTATTTATGGGGAGTCTTTCATCCATAAACTGTCTCCAATATAATGATTTCAAAAGCACATAACATACTCATAGACAGTGAAATATTATGTATCTCGTGGACAGTTTCTATTTGGAAGTAAAATATATTCACTTCTAATTGATTTCTTTTTAAATTTGTTCATATATATTTGGTAAATATAAACATAAATGCTAATTTTTACATTAGAAATTTTTAAGAAATTATTACAGATAGAAATTATTCTCAGTGATATTTGTGGATATATCTCTCATATATGGGATAATGATGATCAGCTAATATTTTAAATGCTTCAGCCAGAAGATCCAATAATGCATACATAGCATTTCAATCTGATGTAAAGCTGAAGAAAACACTTAAGGAAATATATTATCACGTTTAAATTACAATTATCATTGTTATTAATATGTTATACCAAATCTCCCACCTAGAAGTGTGAAATTTAACAGTTAACTTGTTTACAAAACTGTTTTGAATGCATGCATTTTACAATAAAATATGCTTATCCAAATATAGTATTGCTTACTGAAATACTTGTCTCAGTGCATCTTATATATGCTGTTCATCACAGATTTATTAATTTTGTTTTTTATCATATGATTCGCTATTTTTACAAATGCTTGAATTTTCACACTAAATTTTCTAAGTGTCTCTGGTTTTGACAAATACTGGTAATTGTTACCAGGCAACAAAAGGTCTCTTTTGCAGATTTTTAGTGTTATTGATAAAATATTTTTTGAATTGACTCAAAAAGAAACTTGAATGCGATTTTATTAGAATTTGAGGTGAAAACAACAGAGAAGCCACTCTGGAGGAAGCTGCCAAAAGGAAAGATAATGGTAAGAAACAACCATTTTTTCTGAGATAGAGACATGAGGCAGGCTCAGCAATGGCAGTTTTGGAGAAATCATATAGAGATGAAATCTTCAGTGGAAGAGAGGCTGCCCACAGTATCAGAGTAAGCACACTTAGGATTTTTCCTGGCAGTCTGAAAAAGGTAGATAAATAATCTTCCTGGCAGGGATGTAGATATTCTTGAGTCACTTTTGCCCTTCACTTTGGCTATTATTATATGGAAACAATAGATCCCCTCAAATGGAAATTTCCCCAGGAATCTTATTCTGGAAGAAGAAAAACTCTGACTCTTTTGGGATAGCCAAGTGTCTTGGAAAGGGATTTATAACTTGTCACTCCACTTTGCAGAACGCAACGATCATGGATTTCAGTTTGAAAGGGACAACTAATGGTATGTAACCTATAGCCCTCTATTTACACCTAAACCTCATTGGGCTTTTGTTTTGTTTTTAAATTTTATTAACTTTACTTTTAATTAACATGCAGAGATGTAGGCATTGTTCATTCTGGAATTTTCAAAACAATTTGTTGTAGTTGATTCTCATCCTCCAATCCTCTCAAGCCTCAAATCCCCACATTCTCCCCCTAATATCCTCCCTCCTTTCTGTTTACATGTCACAGGTCTTTTGGTCCTTTTCTCACCCATCTTCTAGCTCAGCTCTTAATACTGGGTTATGGTTATCATTTACTTTCATAGGTTTTACTCTCATTTGCCTTTCATACTCACAAATATTGTAAGCCAAGACCTCGATGCCAGAGAGAACATGCGATTTTGTTCTATCAGAGTTTGAGTTGTTTTTACTATGCCATTATAATATAACTTTAGGTTGGGCATGGTAATACCTCCAGAGATGTCCTAAAGTTTTTATAGTTATAGAAAAACAGAAGATCATAAAAAGAGGCATTTTTTCAAATACATTGATATAAATGTTAGGAAGTCAGATTATGGCAAAATAGAGAAATCTCTCCTATTTTTCTCACACACTATCTGAGAACATTCTTATATTTCAGTCTGGTAGAAGATAGAACATCTGTTTTATACATTTCAAAAGGCTTTTTTTGGTCACAGGATGTTAGATCAGTGATGGCTGTCACTTGGCCAACAATGGCGATGTTTGAATATAAAGGACACATGGCCTCAGGTATTTTTTGATTAAGGTTCATACTAAGTTTCAGCAGGTAGAACCCTCCTTGAGAAGGTGTGTCACTGGTGTCTGACTTATCTTGATTATAGTACTAAATATGTGTTCAGAATCAACTCCTGATTTCTAGTGCTTCCTCTTACCTCTTTGCTATTGATATGCAACAAAGTGATCCAGCTTCTTCCTTGGTAAAACTTCCCTTGGAATATGAAGGAATGAAATTAACAGTTTCCTCTCATAAGCTGCTTCTGGTCAGGTGTTTGCCCCTGCAACAAGAAGGCAATTGCAACAAGTACTATGACAGCCCAAGATAATTGGGCTGTGCACCTGCAACATTCCAATCTCTATATTGAAATTCTAATCTATTGATATCTTGTAGGTAGTGGTTTTCCACGAATTTTAGTTCATACAATGTTGACTAAATCTCCTTCTGCTTTTCACTGTTGACTGTTTGTTTAATTGGTTTACTGAGGACAGGTGGCAGAACCTAACTTGTCTGGAAGTATCAGCTTCAGGCCTTGGCCTTATTAATCCCAGTAACAGACAGTAAAATGAAAAAAAAACAACAAAAAAACCCCAAAACTATTACACTTTCTGAGTTACAATTCAAAAATGGTCAGCCTAAGCAGTAACGAGCTATATGCAAGTTTATTGAAGAAGGGTTTTCTGGGATTTATAAAAACTTAATTCCTGGGCAGGGTGTGGTGGTGCACACTTTTAATCCCAGCACTCAGGAGGCATAGGTAGGAGGATCACTGTGAGTTCAAGGCCATCCTGAGACTACATAGTGAATTCCAGGTCAGCCTCAGCTAGAGTGAGACCTTGTAAAAGAAAGCAAACAAAAAACATAATACCTTTAGGGAAGTTATTCCTCCCACCTTTTTTTTTTTTTCTTTTGGTTTGTTGAGGTAGGGTCTCACTGCAGCACAGGCTGATCTGGAATTCACTCTGTATTCTCAGGGTGACCTTTAACTCATAGCGATCCTCCTACCTCTGCCTTCTGAGTGTTGGGATTAAAGGCTTGCGCCACCACGCCCTGCTCCTCTCACCTTCTTAATATATCTTCTGATGTATCATGTAAGTAACAGCTTTTTGAAGGCTTTTTTCTTGTCCAGACAACTGACAGACCCATTATGACAAACTCTTAAAATCTTCTGAGCAAATTAGAAAGTCCTGTTTCTACCTAAGGTCAGAGGTATATGACTCAGTCCCATTCTTTTGACTAAAAATAATCTAGCAAAGTAGATTAAAAACTAAGGAAAATAAAATGAATATATCTAACTAATAGGCAGGCTTTACCAGATGAAAGAGCCTTCCCTTCAAGGAATTCAAGGAAGCACTGCTAGCTTAACCTTTTCACATGTTTTTTTTTTTTTTTTTTTTTTAATTTACTTGTTAAATACAGAAAGAGGGAGAATGAGAGAGAGAGAGAGAGAGAGAGAGAGAATGGGCTTACTAGGGCCACTAACCACTGCAAACAAACTCCAGACACATGTGCCACCATGTGCATCTGGCTCATGTGGGACCTGGAAAATCGAACCTGAGTCTTCAGGCTTCTCAGAGATGCACCATAACTGCTAAGCCATCTCTCCAGCCCCCTTCACATGGTATTTTAAACCTTAGGAAAAGGAAATTGGGAGGCTTCGTCTCTCCCTTCACATGGTATTTTAAATTCTGAGGAGGGACATTTTGGTACACTCTCTTCTATTGATTCTTAGATAAATTTAGCAAGAGTGACAAACTTTTAGCCAAACTAACAAAAAGAGAAAGAGAAGACACATTTTTAAAAAATGAGGTGAAAAGAATGTGTTACACTAGTCTCCAATAAAATCAGAAATATTATTAGAAAATACTTTAAAAACCTTTATCCTAAGTCTAGAAAACATAGAACTAATAGATCCATATTGAAATTCATATTACCAACCAAATTTAAGGTTGGAAGATACAAATAACTTAAACATATCCATTACCTGAACGAGACTGAAACAGTTAATAAAAGTATTTCCCAATGGAAATCTCAAGACCAGATGTATTAACTGCTGAATTTAAACTTTTAAGGAAAAACTAATACTGACTCTTCTCAAATTATGACACAAAATAGAAAAGGAAGGGTTGCTACCAAATTCATTTTACAAAGTATGGATTATCATGAAGCCAAAACCTGATAAAGACAAACTGAAGATGAAAACTACAGACAGAAAAAACTAAGAAAAAGTAGACCCAAGGCTTAAAGAGAGATGACACGTGTAGCAAAAGAAAAAAGCATCTAGAAAAAAAAAATACTAGTAGAAAATAAGCAGGAAAATAGCCAGAAATAAATGAAATATCAGGAACGAATACCTGAGTGGGAATGGAGAGAAAGGTTTATACAGTAGTGTTCAGATGCATCTAGAGTATGAATGGGACCAGAGGGGATAAAAAGAGATGCTTAGAAAGGGAGTGTAACAGACAACTTCAGGTTTGCTGAGATGAACTTCCAGACCAGGCTTGGAGGAAGGGATATTTATTGAAGCTTACAGATCCAGGGGAAGTCCCATAATGGCAGAAAAAGCTATCCTGCTTTCATAGTACCAAACACAGAGAGCAAAGCCACAAGCCAAAAGCCACACAGCACAGCACACCTCAGGAACTCCAGGTAGGCCCACTTTGCATATCTTTAGATTGAAATCTCAAATCCACCACACCTTAAGAAACTCCCAGCGACACTGCCTCCAGCCAGGTGGATGCAGACCTAAACTACAAACTAATAAAACACTGACTATATTGGGGAACATCTATTCAAACTACCACATTTCGCACCTAGCCCCAATAAGTTCATAACCATCACACATTATAAATTGTATTCAGTCCAATTTCAAAGGACCAACTTAAGATAGTGAGTCCTGTAAAATCAAACAAGTTAAATACTTTCAACATCTACAGGCACAGAGTAAACATTTTCAACTAGTATAAGGCATAACAAGGAGAGACTAGGATAATGCAAACTCAACCACCATCAAGCAATCATCAAACTTCTGTAGTTCAAGTCAATATAACCAGAGACTGACAGTCTCCAGATTTTCCAATCCTGCCCCTCCAGCTGTGCAGAGAAGCGAGGGAAAAATTCCTTCCCAGGCCAACAGTGCACTCCATGGTAGCACTTTCACAGTCCTGGTAGATCCAAAACATCTTCAGGTCTCCATGCAAACCATGGTCTATCTTCCAAATGTTGGGCCCTAAGAGGCCCGGGTGTGAGGCCTAGTGGAACTTCCTGAGCCTGACTAGAGTTTAGCGACCTGTCTTTGGCCTACTTCCACTTAAGAGTGACTCAGCAAGGTCTAAGCCAAGACTGCCTCCACCCAGCTACTGCTGACGTGGTGAAATACTATTGGCCCTTTCACCTTTTTCCCATCCTGAGACCCACCCTATTTCTCAAAACTATATATACACCATCTCATTACAATAAAACAAGTTCCTGCCTTGACAGACTCCCGGCCCAGTGTGTTTTTTCTCTCTGGTGTTTTGGGGGAGGGTCTGGGCCACCGACACCCATCATCCCACTCGGCCTCAAGAGGAGCCACTGTCCCAGCTCTCTCTTCCGCTCTACCTGCCTGGAGGAACAGGCATCCAAAGGCTTTTCCAGTCTATCAGGGCATCATGCCTTGCCTCATGCCACACCTCAGCATCAGCTCCTGGAACCATGTGCAATTCATGACCCCTCCATGCATTTTTCATGCTTCCAAAACTAATACCAGGTGTGCAGGACACATCCATATTTTTAATTCAGGGATAAAATAGGTTGTAACCTTTAAAATCAAGTTCCTTCTCCAGTAACCCTTTCCAAAAGAGTTTGCATTTCTATCATAGTCTTTCCTCAGGAATCCTCTCCATTGTTTTAATGTAAAGCATTTGGGCTATCTTCTTTAAGATTGCAAATGTGTTTCACAATAGCAGCTTCAGCAACCTAAAACCAGTCTCAGTGCCTCTAATTTTAACTTGCTTGAAGTTTTCCAGCTTAAAAATCTTAAATCTTTCAGTACAATTATCTTTAGCCAAGCACATAACTCCTTTACAAAATTTAACCTTGATCAAACTCTCTGAGCCTGGGCAGAATGATGCAGCCATCCCTTATTCCAGTATCACAGTTCCAAAAAAATCCTCTGCAGTCTTTCCTTCCCCTTAGAATGCTCATAATCCAAGCCTCAATGTTCAATACTGCCTGCACTTAGCATTCTCAAACTCTCCTCAGATTAGCCCATCAAACTTGGCTTACCACTCCAGAAGGTGTCTTCAGTTGCAAGCACCAAGTCCATGCCCAATCCTCCAAAACAAAGGTTCCAAAACACCAACATTCACATGGTCAGATTCATCTCACCCCACTCCTGGTACCAACTTCTGTAGCAGATAACTTCAGGTTTGCTGAGATGAACTTCCAGACCAGGCACAGTTTTGAAGGAAAGGATATTTATTGAAGTTTACAGATCCAGGGTAAGTTCCATAATGGCAGAAGAAGCAGGCCTGCTTTCATAGGACCAAACACAGAGAGCAACATCACAAGCCAAAAGCCACACAGCACAGCACACCTCAGGAACTCCAGCTAGGAGCACTCTGCATATCTTTAGATTGAAATATCAAGCTCGGGCCGGAGAGATGGCTTAGTGGTTAAGACACCTGCCTCCTAAGCCTAAGAATGCTGGTTCCAATCTCCAGTGGTTCCAATCTCCAGGTCCCACGTTTAGCCAGATGCAAAGTGACTCAAGGGCTCAATGCCGCACTTGACCACAAGGGGGCACATGCATCTGGATTTCGTTCTCAGCAGCTGAGACACTGCTGGCTTGCCCATCTCTGTCTTCCTCTCTCTCTCTCTCTCTCTCTCTCTCTCTCTCTTCTCTGTCTCTCTCTGTGTATCTCTCCAAAAAAAAATTAAAATTAAAAAAAAGAAATATCAAGCCTCCCAGCACACCTTAAGATAAGCCCAGCAACAGTGCCTTCAGCCAGGTGGAAAGGAGATGGTGGGGAGTCTGTGAGTATACAAAGTATGTAAGGGAGACAGGGGCAGTGAGTGAAGAAGATAATAAAAAAAAATATTTTGAAAATGCCATACTGAAGCCAGTACTTTATTCAGTACTTAAAAAAAATAAAAATTATCTAGAGTATTCAAAAACAAAATCAAATATCTGCCTTCAAAACTCATAAGAACTTGAATAACTACAGGGAACATGGAAAACCCAGAAATCTATTGGATCTTAGTTTGAGCTTCAGAAAAAGCAAATCTAATTTAATTGGTGTTAATGGTTAAGTTCAACTTGGTCTGATTCAGGAATCCACAACCATTCCTTTTGAGTGGGTTTCTGAGGTTGCTTCCAGGAAGGATTGACTAAAGTAGGAAACCCTTCCTCCAGAATTGGTGGCCCTCCTGGTGGTGGGCTTTATGTAAGGAAGTTCTGGGAGAAAAAGAGGATTCTTCTTCCCACCTGGAAGCCATTGCTGCTTGCTGGTGAAGGCTTCACGTGCCCATATATCTATCCTGGCATATCTATCCTGATCAGCTGTTCATTGTCAGTTTTATAACCAAGTTTCCTCTGCCTTTCAAGGTGCACTTAAGACCAGCAGCTCTTCATGAAGCTTTCAGGCCTTCATTGCTGGATGGGGATGGCTGAGGCATCTAGCCATGTGGGCCAAGCAGCTATTGGGTTACTTAACTCTTAGGCCTGCAGACTGCTATTATTGGACTGCTTTAAGCTAATCCAATAAATTTCCTTTTAATACAATTCATTCTATCTGTTGTGTTCCTCTAGAGAACCCTAACTAATATACTTGGTTTGGAGGCAAGTGGGTGGAGAATAAGTAAAAGAAGTGAAGAGATATTTTGGTTTCAAAATATTGTAAATCCTGCCACAAAAATCTTTGAACAAATCAGAAGGGGTACCACAAAAGAGGAAAAAAAGCGGTCCTAAAGGAGAGCTGGGGAGGGGAACAAAAAGATAATAAAATATATCTGACCTGAAAGGAGAAGAGGAGGCTAGAATTGGATCAGTAAGAGAGGAGCATGGGTCTAGGGGAGGGGAGTGGATGTAACAATATAAACATAGTGTGTATGAAAATGATATAATGGAACCCATTACTTAGTATGACCATATAAAAATAAATAAAAAATAAAAATAATAATTGGGAAAGAAGTTCTACATTAATAATAATTATCATCATAATAGTAATAATAATAAATTGTTACTATTGACATGTAAAAAGAACCTGGTTCAGTATATATTTTCAAATTCCTGTGATATAAGTCTGCAGTCAGCCTTTAATCTCATGTATTTTTGCAACATGCAGATCTATAAAAGATCACCATGGAGTAGAAGTGGCCCATTATCAAGAATATACTGCAGATCAATTATATGACTCATGGCTTCTTTAACTTTAATTTAGTACCCACTGCCAGTGGGAATGCACAATCTGGAAGAACACAGAAATTTGTACCTTTGAGCATATTCTCAGTGAAAGGAAATAATTCTCTATAGTTCAGAAGGAAATAAGAAAAAAACTGTGTGAGAACTGAAGTTCCCAGACCAAAACTCGCACCTATGTTAAACATTCTACATGGCTGATATACTGATTCACAAATCAAGGATTGTGGGAAAGGTGGAATGTTGGAAGCCCACAGCCAATTATCTTGGGCAATCTTGGCAACTAAATAGCCGTTCATTGTCAACCTTCGTGTTTGAGCTAACATCTTTGTGACTGTTATTTAAATCCTTTTGAAATATACAAACAGACCATTTAGCTTCCACCAACATGAAGGCCAAGAATGCTATCAAATAGCATCTGAGGCCTTTAATATAGATTTGCCACTTCATTGTAATCTGTCAACCTAATGTTACCACCAAAGTATGGGAAAGAGCCTTCTGTTTTGACTTACTTGGCTCTTGTACTATAAGAACTTCATGGACCTCTAACCTCATTGAAGCATGGCATTTAGGGCAACCTAAATCTATGGTATACTGGCTATCTCTCATTCCTTTGGATGGGAGTGCTGTAATACCTGTGGACATATTGTCATTATTTTCACTCAAGAATCAAGCTTGTTATGCCATTGTAATACTTCAAGATGAATTCAATTAAAAAAAAAAAAAACCAGTAAAGAACCTGAAGAATACAGACCAACAGCAAGTGTGAGGGAGTGAAATTAGATTGGGACTGATGACTTAATTGACTAGTGTTTAAAGGCATAAAAGCACTATTTTATATCACAATTTTTACATGTATTTTATTTTAACTGGCACTTTTTTTTTAAAATTAAGTAGACAATTTGTATGGACAAATCATGTGTTGGTGTCATCATTTCCTTCCCCCCTGCTCCTATTCTGCTGATGGCCCTCCTCAGTGGGATTGCAGATGTTCCCCATGGATTTGTGAGTTATGAGATGTGAGAGCAACAGTCAATCATTTTAAGGGGTGAGGGGCAATGTCTCTGGGCATTCCTTCTCACCCTGCATCTCCTACAATCTTTTGTGCCCCACTTCCACAAACTTCACTGCACCATGATGAGTATGTTTTAAATCTACATTAGTGTTGTGCTTTCAGCAGCTTCTGGATTTCTGTTTTGGTATGTTTTTTGTGTTCTCAGTGTCTGTCTCCTTCACCCTGGAGCTGGTTATCAGGGTCACAATAGAAGAAGAAATCTTGCTTGTCTCACCAATTTCTCTGTGGTTTCACATGGGCCCTGGCTGATGTGCAAGGAGTGATTTATCTCCTCAGTTTTTGCTGCCTTCTGAAAAAGAAAAACAGATTTTCCAATGGAGAATGATGTCAGCATAGGCTAAGTGGGATAAGCATTGGTAATTAAGAGACATTTTGATGAGTGTAGCCTCGATTTTGGCCAAAGACTAGTGGGAGCTTCTCATTGGAGTCCTTGATCTTTCTCTCTATAGGACTCTGACTCAGTTCCCAGTTTTAGCTATGGGATCATATCCACTGTGCAAATCTCTTAGCCAATCAGAAAACCATTGGTTTCCCACCTAACCTGGGTGCCACTATTGCACAGATGTGTACATCTGGTCAGGCTGGTTACTTTCATATGGCAATATCCCCTGCTAGAACACATGTTGTTGGCCATTTTCAGCTAGTAGATCATGTAGAGCTGCCCAGAACTAAACAGGCAGACCAGCCTGATCTCTTGATGTTTTCTCTAGGCAACATGTAGTGTCTTCACCAATAGGGCCTTACCTTTTACCACAGGTAAGTAATCAAGTGCTTTGGCAGAAGCCTGTATTGTGGGTTTCTCCAATCAACAGCTCAATGTGGGTTGTAACCAAATTCTGGTACTGAGCGGAATATGCCAGGGCCAAATATTTTAAAGTTACACTTCATCTCATCCTCTCTAGGACCCTTGTTGCCAAACAATTCCTGCATACTCCTGTTGAGGGTTATATCTTTTAGTCTGCTATTCAGGAGAATGTTTTCTATGGTACTAATTCACTTTATATTTACTTTTGTTTGTATCTCTTACCAACCCTCCCATTCTCCTTCCCCAATGTGGCCTTTGTCTTTCTACGCTTGTGTTAGTTCCATTAGTATGATCTGTTTCCATTTTCCTAAAAATTTCATTATATCATTTTTTCTTACTGCTGAGTAGAATTCTGTTGTGTATATGTATCACTTCTTCATTATGCAATCAAATAATGGATATCTGGGTTGACTCCAGGTCTTAGTTGTTGTGAATTGTGCAGCTATAAGCATAGTTAAGCAAATATCTCTGCAGTGAAGATTGGAGCCTTTAGGGTAAATACCCAGTACAGGAATGGCTGTGTCAGTTGGTAGCTCTATTTTCATCTTTTTCAGGAGTCTCCACATTGATTTCCATAGTGGTTTTACAAGTTTGCACTCCCACCAGCAGTGAATTATGATTCCTCTTCCCCAAATTCTCTCCAATATCAATTGTCATTTGTTCATTTAATGATTGTCATCCTGACTGGAGTAAGGTGGAATCTCATAGCTGTTTTAATTTGCATTTCCCTGATGGTTTAGGATGTTGAAAATTTTTCTTAAGTGAGTATTAGCCATTTGCATTTCTTCCATACAGAATTCCCTATTCAGTTCTCTGCCCCATTGCATGAGTGGGATGTGTTTCTTTTATTGTTTAGTTCTATGAGTTCTTTGCAGATTCTAGATAGTAGACCTGTGTCAGTGGTATGGCTGGTGAAGACTTCTCCCTTTTTGTGGGTAGTCTGTTGGCTCTTTTTATTGTATGTTTGCCTGTGCAAGAATATTTTTAGCTTCATGAGATCCCACTGGTTGAGTGATTTTTAATTTTCTGGGATACTGAGGTATTATTCAGGAAGTCTTTCCCCATTCTTATATCATGGAGAGTTCCCCCTATTTTTCCAGGCAATTAAGTTTTTCAACTATTATGTTGAAGTCTTTAATCCATTTGGGGATTATTTATGTGCATGGTGAGAAGACTGGGTCTAGTTTTATTTTTTACATGTATTTGTCCATTTTGAACAGCACCATTTGTTGAAGATGCTATCTTTTCTCCAGTGTATGCTGTTGGTTCCTTTGTCAAAGAACAAGCAGCTATAGTTGTTTGAAGTAAGGGCCAGGTATTCAGTTTCCATTACATTGGTCTATATGTCTCTTTTATGCCAATACCATGTTGGTTTTGTTACTACAGATTTGCAGTATAGCTTTAGATCAGGTATAGTGATATATTCAGAGGTGTTTCTTTGCCTGAGGATATTTTTGGATAACCAAGGCCTTCTGCAATTCCATATTAATTCAGAGATTAATCTTTCTTTCTCTGTGAACATTGGTGCAGGGATTTTTATTGGTATAGCACTGAATCTGTATATTGCTCTTTGTGGGACTACCATTTTCACAATATTAATTCTAACTATCAAGGAACATGGAAGGTCTTTTCAGCTTCTCATATTCTCCTTGATATCTTTCTTGACTGTTTTTATGCCTTCATTATACAGGTTTTTCAAATTCTTGGTTAGAGTTATCCAAAGGTATTTATTTGACATCTTTTTGATTTCTTTCTCTATATATTTATATTTTGCCTATAGAAAGCAAATGATTTTTGTCTGTTGATTTTTGGATCCTGTCACTTTGCTGAAGGAATTTATTACCTTTTTATGTTTTATGTTACAGTTTTTCAGGTCACTTATGTCATTTGCTAATAGGCTTAGTTTGACTTCATCCTTTCCAATTTGTATCCCTTTTATATCTTTCTCCTGCATTATTATGTTGGCTGGGATTTCTAGTACTATGTTGAAGAGCAGTGGTGAGAGTTGGCACCTCATCTTGTGCCCAGTATTAATGGGAATTCCTTGAGTGTTTCCCCATTATATATGATTTTGGCTTTAGTTGCTTTGTATATATCTTGTATTATGTTGAGATACAAACCATCCATGCTTAATTTGCCCAGCATTTTGATAATTAAGTTATGCTATATTTTGTCAAAGGCTTTCTCTGCATCTATTGAAATGATCATGTAATTCTTATGTTTAAGTTTACTTACATGGTGTATTATGTTATTTGATTTCCCTATGCTGAAACATTCCTGCTTCCCTGGGATAAAGCCTGCATGTTAATGGTGGATAATTCTTTTGATATGTTGTTGAATTTGGTTTACAAGGATTTTGTTCAGGATTTTTGCATCTAAATTCATCAGTGATACAGGTCAATAGTTTTCTTTTTTATGTTGTGTGATATTAGTGTGATGCTAGTTTCATAGAAGGAGTTGGGGAGCATTCCCTGTTCTCCAATAATATGAAAAAACTTGAGAAAAAGTAATTTCAGTTATTTGGTGAAGGTTTGGTAGAATTTGGGGAAGAATCCATCAGGTCCTGGACTTTTCCTTTTGGAGAAGCTTTTGATTACATTTTCAATCTCAGTGGATGTTACAGGTTTTTTTTTTTTTTTTAGGAGTTGTATCTGCTCTGGACTTAGTTTTGGTAGGTAGTATGTGTCTAAGAATTTGATTATTTCCTCTAGATTATCCACTTTTGTGGAGTAAAGTTTTGGTAAATATATTCTGATGGTTCTTCCAATTTCATTGATGTCTGTTGTGACCTCTCCCTTTTCATTCTAATTTTGTTAATTTGAGACTTCTCTTTTTTTCATTTGATCAAATTGGACAGGGGTTTATTAACCTTTTTTTCCCTAAGAGCAGCTCTTCCTTTTGTCAGTTTTCCCTAGAGGGTCTACCTATTTCTAGCAAGCAGACTTTCTCCCTGTCCTCAGGGAGAACTTACCTGCTGGCTACCTGTTACCAGCGAGCAGGCTTTCTCCCTCTATTAATTCTTTATTAAAGATAGAACAGAACCCCAAACTTTGGGTTATATATTCTTGGGACACCCTCCTGAGCCTCCAAATCCTTCATCAACATTACATGTGGGCATCCCCATTCACCATACTGGGAGATAGTAAGCTGAGGCCTACTCTCACTGCACATGAATGTTGGCTGTGAGCTATTCCACTCCAGCAGCAGGGAGACCAGTTTCCAGGGATACAGTAGCCATGGAACCAAAGGCTAGAGAGCTAGGAGCCCAGGCTAACTCACTCTGCATGTGTTCAGGATCCCAGCAACCACACTCCAGTGGCAGGGCAACTGGAAGCTGGGAACCAGGCTAATTGGCACATTTTAACCATCCCTATTTGTACCTATTTATGGGTTAAATTTCATAGAGCTATTTAATAAATACATATACACATATATGATCAGATTACTGTAATGTCCATTGCCTCAAGCATTCAGTATTTCTTTGTATTGAGAACATTCCAGATTCAATCTAATAGATATTTTGAAATTATACAGTATTTAAAACCGTAGCAGGAATAGCAGGAACATGCTCCAACTCACTAATGATGTAATCTCCTTGAAGAATGCACATAATTATTATAGAAATACAATAGAGATGTAGAAAATATCTTGGATAATGTAAAAACGAGTCATGGATTCAGACAATTGTAAATATTACAATGGAGTGAATGAAATCAGAGGATGCTACTAGTACTCTGAAGCACCCCATACTCCTAACAATTTTTTATTATAACTAAAAGAAGATATGAGTATTGAGAGCACTGTCATTTTGGAAAACTGCTAGTGGATATGTTCTCTAGGTGAAAGTGAACTGCAAGAGATGGAATGTGGCTCCTTTTTATCAATGAAATAACAGATTTCTTGAAGTGCAGATGGTAGTGTGGGATTATCAGAGGTCAGAAACACATAATTAACATGACAAGCAGAGGGAAATAAGGGCACTTTGACCACTTTAATCTTCAGAGATTGATGGCATTAGGTGACAGACATAAGGCAAAATAAGTGGGCAGCCAACTAAAGTGTAGCCAGATGAAATTTATCACATAAAATGAAAGACTAGACAACAAAAAGCTAATGTCAGTCATCATAGAGGGGAAAAATCACAACCCCCGACCCAGTGTTCTGAATATTAAGCTAGTTCTTTGACTTTGTGCCCAGTATTTGAATAAAAGGCCACTGCCCTTTGACAAAGACAATGAGATTATTCATGAAATACATACAAAAAATATGTCTTCATTTTTCTACAATGAAATGGCAATTTACCAAAGTAAGACTTGTGTTGAGCAAGGTAATCTTCCTATTACCTCCTGTCAGATAAGTGATCATAGATGTCACTTAGATTTGGTAGTCCAAAATAAAGCTGTACCTGTCCACTAGAGTGGCAATGCTTAAAACTAATGTGGGACTATAATCTTGGTCCAAATTTATTTCACAATTAATATTGTGTATCCAGAGCAATACCAACTAGTTGTTTATCCAATATTTCCATTTATAACTGAAAGGAATAAATACAAGTAACATCAGGTAGAACCCTCATAGTATTTACTTCAGTCTTCATAACTGCTTCACTTTCTCTTAAATTTATTTTAATTAGAATACAAAATTAATTTTACTATAGTGTTTCAAACAATTTTTGTCCCCCTTCTCCCCCTGTGTCCTCCCTCCTTCCCAACCTTGCCTCCTTTCTGCTTTCATACTACATGTCTTCTATTATTTTGGATACTATTTTTTATTTTAGTCACTTCAAATATTATTTATCTGTGATAAATATTAAGGTTTCAATTTTAGAATGTGCAAACAGCATCTCCTATGCTGTTATCTGTTTTTCCTAATGGTGCTCTTCACCAAAGACAAATTCCAAACTTTGGCATAGGACATATTGAGAGATTTTTCTGAACTTTAATCATTTCTGCATACAAATAGCTATGGATCCACTCAGTAGAACAGAACCCATAGCTGGAACTGGGAACCAAGTCAGAACCATGTCCAAAAAATGAGTCCAGTCTCCAATATCAAGCTCCCACCAATCACGGGCTATAAGAGGGCCTACACCTATTAAATTTTCTCTGAAATAATAATGTTTACCCCATTTAGTGCTGACTTCACTCTCCATCAGAGAATATATTTCTCTTTTTCAGGTGAATGCAAAACCTGAGGAGAGAATCAGCCCATCGCACTTCACCAGGGCCCCAGCTGAAACCATAGAGTAATGGGGGTAATTGAGCAAGGGTGCTGATTTTTTGGTTAACCTGGTACCAGGACAAGGGTGAAGGAGATAGACACAGAGAACACTCAGCTCCTACCAAACCAGATATCCAGAGACACAGAGGCTCCCAAGGCCTCATCACTGAAGTAGACCTAAAATGAACCCAACATGGCTCAGAGAAATTCATGGAAGATGGGGCAGAAAGATTGTCAGAGCCACAAGTTGGGACATTATGCGCAGAGACATTTCCTCTTCCGATAACTGATGGCTACTCCCAGAATGCATGACCCACATTCACAAGGAGGAGGGTCCCTTCACAGGGGGGAAGACAGGGAGGAGGCTAACGATGGTACCAACATGACTGTATATACATTATGTACATAACTAAAAAAAAAGATTCTAATCTTCATGTTATCTAGCTTCCTGTGCATCTACCTAATATCTGAAAATGAACACACAACAGACACCCTAACCTATCATGGCTCAACTTCACAAGTTTTGGATTTAAAAAAGATATGAGGCTGGAGAGATGGTTCAGTGGTTAAAGGTACTTGCTTGCATAGCCTGTCAGCCTCAGTTTGATTCCCCAGTACCCACATAAAGCCAGATTAACAAAGTGGCCCATGCATCTAAAGTCCATTTGCAGTGCCAAGAGGCCCTGGCATGCCTATTATTTCTCTCCCTTTCTCTCTCTCTCCCTCTCTCCTTGTAAATCAATCAATAAATGTTTTTGGGGGTTGGGGATTTAGCTCAGTGGATGAGTGCTTGCCTAGCAAGCGCAAGGCCCTGGGTTCAGTCCTCAGCACCGAAAAAAAAAATGTTTTTTATTTAAACATATGTAAACATACTCTTCCAATGATTCTATTTTTTTTTCAGTACAACATTCAGCAATTGTATAAGATAGTTAATGATAGCTGATGATAACTGCAGGCCAATGTGAGTGTTCTGAGAATGTTTGAGGTAGGCTGGGCTAAGAAGCTATTATGCTCAGTAGGTTGAGTCAAATGTATGCTTCTGTTTAAAATATTTTCTTCCTGTGATGGTTTTATGAGGATGCAATCCCATTATAACTTGAGGCATATCTGTGTACCTGTGTAACATATCCATGCATAGATGATACATACATATGTACATACATACTTTCATATATACATACACACACATGCTTGTCACTTACCCATATAAATACCATCAAGGAAAGGAAGTATTTTTTCCATCTGGGGCTCATTGTTTAAGATCCTGTAACAAAAGACAGATTGGTAGGAGAAAAGTAATGTAAGTTCTATGTTCATGAGGTCGTTCAAGAGCTAAGATCCAGAGAAGCAGGGGAAACCTGTATATGCTTGTAGTTAGGATTCATGAAGCCTAGGGCAGTGTGATTAAACAAAGGTGAATGATCTAATACTAATAAACTGGGAAGAAACCGGAAAAAAATAGCAAACCTTACCAAATCACTATCTTATTTGCCAATACAGGTCTGGTACTTACCAAGCCTTTGACTACATCATCTTTTCTCATTGCCCAGTGACAAAATTAATGAAAATATCTTAGCTTGATTTGTGAAAGGAAGACTAAACAGAAGAATTAATAACAAAAGGAAAGTTATTGTAATTAAATTTGCAAACCATGACCTCACACTATCTCTATTACTCACTGTTCTCTTCTATACTATTACTATCAAATGTTTTTTTTTTTCTAGTTATCTGAAAATAGCAGTTCATCTTAAAGTTGGGTACAATCAAAACCTGAGGCTGTTATGGATATCAAAGGTGGAGATGGTATATCAGGATTACAAGCAAACAAATATGAAATTAAAAACTAAACATTTATATATCTTAAAGCTTCCACTTGATGCCCTGTAATCAAGCATATTTTCTGAATGAGCTGCTTTCAACTGAAACACAGTTCTCTCTTACATGAAGCAGAGTCTTTCTTTGGAATATCAGGAATATGCTGTGTAATTTGCCTGTTGGTTTCTTCAGAGAAGTCACATGCTATTATTTTTCTACCTTGGTTTCTTCTGATACTACTGTCATGAATCATATGTCTCAAGTAGCAGGACAACTTATATCAGAGCCTCAATCTTCTATTAAAATATCTCCAATTTGGAGTCCCATTCAAAACCAAAAGCCTATCAAGTAACCTGATTCATACATTTCAGCAGTATGGTGTTTCTAAAATCCAAATAGCACGTGCTGTATCTCTTTGGGTATGCCAATATCATCAGTCTTTTAGGACTGTATTGTAACAATGGTACACTTTGCATAAAAGAAAACCAAGATAACACATATGCACTATTTTTTCCCAAATCACAGTAACTTAATTATGTACCTTTCATTGATTAAAAACTGAAAAAATACACGTTTGACATCTAACTAGTTACCAATAAGTAACAGAGGCCATGATGGGTGATCTGCTCCAGTAAAGATTGTGTTTGTAATAAAAAGAGGCCAATTAAGTAAAGATACAAAAAGAGAGCTGGAGAGGCATCTCAGTGGTAAAGGAGTTTACTTTCAAAGGCTGTCAGCCTGAGTTTGAAACCAAGTTCAAATCCCTAGCACCCACATAAAGATAGATGCAATTAGCCAGAGAACCTGGCATGCCTACACATGCGCACATTATACAGATATGTTAAAGTGAATAAAAATTAAAATAGATAAATACATAAAATTCTCAAATAAAACAGGAAAGGAAAATAGTAGTCAACAAACACTGACTATATGATGGAGGTGCTAAAGGAGAATTTTGTTACTAAATTCTAAGATTTTTAGTTTATGTGGATGTTACAAATACTATTCATTGAAGGAGGACAATGATGCAATGGTTGAACATTATTTTATTTTATTTTTCACTTTATGGTCTTTTTTTGAAAGTAGATTCACACTGTAGCCCAGGCTGATCTGGAACTCACTCTGTTGGGCCAGGCTAGCCTTGAACTAACAGTGATTTTTCCACCTCTGCCTCCTGAGGGCTAGGATTAAATGCATATACCAACATACCCAGCATTATTTTTAAACTTAACAGAGTTTTCATTTTGCATTAAGTTGCTAATTAGCTGTGACTTTCATTGGCTAAGTAAATAATTCTGTCATTGAATATAAACTATACTGTTCAATAGCTTAATAACATTTGTATCTCCAAAATTGTTTTCTCCTTGTAGCATTGATGTTTTAATTTTAAGAGTTTTTTAATGTAAATGTATAAAATTTAATTCTTTTACAAAACAATTTATCCATGTGGTATTTAAACATATCAGTTTAAAAACAATTAAAAATCAACAATAGAACAAGCTGATATTTATGGAAAGCTTACTACATTGTAGGCATTATATGGAACATTGAAGGTATATATTATATCAATTTATAGAGCATTAAGAGATGATATAACCTATATCATTAATTTATACATGAGAAAATTGAGGTTTATCAAGATTGACAGCCTTGTTAAAATAACATAATAGAATAGCAACAGTTCAATTTGTATGACACACTCACTATGAGTTCCTTAATTATTATAAAATATGGGCCAATATTTAGAGATGATTAATGAACAATGTGAATAATTTTGAAATTAAAAAATTAATTTCTCAAAGGAAAGAGCTTTAATTATATCTCTGATCTCGGATCTGTTAGTCTAGTGTCAGAGTTCTCTTGACAATTCTTTACAATGAGAATACCTCTAGAGTATCTTAATATTGTTGGCTATTAAGTATACATAATTCGTTTTCCTTTATTAAACACTTAACCTGCATATATTAATTCATTTTTATTAAACCTTTACATATATATATTTCAAAACTTATATCTTGTGCTAGAATAGATGGTGTTATATTGAAATTTCTACATGGTCTAAAAGATGAATATGTCTTGAAAATATATAAGAGCTGTATATTTCCTGGACAATATTGTTTTAGTTAAAAATTTTGACATCTGATACTCCATTTTAACTTTACTCTATATTTCATAATTAAGTTCATAATTATTATTGAAACAAAACTTTAATATATTTTTCAGCAAAAATGAAAAGGTGAATGATGTTGGCTATAATTACTCTGTAATTTATATACTTTTCATATGAAAAGTATAATTCTCATTGTATTTATTTTGGTCGGAGCTATCAGTGAATATTGATCCTTGTAAGAAGCTATAATCTGGGCTGGAAAGATGGATTAGAAACATAAGCCAGATGCACAAAGTAGCACATGTGTCTGGAGTTTGTTTGCAGTGGCTGGATGCCCTCTTTCTCCTTCTCTCTCCCTATCTCTGCCTCTCTCTCTCTCTCTCTTTCTCAAATAAATAAAAATTAAACAGTTTTTTTTTAAAGAAGCTGTAATCATAAGACTGAAAATTTCTACTAGGACATAATTTGTGCATTTTTTTCTTATAAAACAGATCAACAAGGTATTGACATTAAATGTGAAGAAAACTTGTAGTGTTTTTTAAAAGAAATGATTACAGATGTTGTTTAAGAATAATTTTAATACAAAAGAAAGTGTGATTATTTTCAGAATTGTTCTTAATTTGAATTTTATTATTTCCTACTTTTTAAAGCATGTTATTAATTTATTTGAGAGTGAGAGAATGGGCACGGCAGGGCCTCTAGCCATTGCAAATGAACTGCATATACATCACCTTTTGCAACTGGCGTACATGAGTACTGGGGAATTGAACCTGAAACCCTAGTCTTCACAGGCAAGTGCTTTAACCACTGAGCCATCTCTCCAGCCCCTATTTCCTACTTTTCAAGTTGTAGCCAATAAAAATATTTGCTTGACCTTCCCACCCCCTATTGTGAATTAAAAGATTCTTCCTTGCAAACTATTCACAGCCAGGCTAGACTGCAATGTTCCTTGGATTTCTTAATAAGGTAGAACAATGTAAAGATACATAAAATTGGAACAGCAAAATTAATTAAGGAAATATAAGCTTATTAAGGAAGCCAGAGTAGAGTGGAGAAAGAGTGAACTTAGAGGCCAGGTAGAACTGCAGTCTATTGAAATTCTGGCTGTGTAAATGTACTTACTGTGCAAAGTTAGATAACACCATTCTCTCTGATTCACAAGTGTGCTATAGTTAACTCTTGGACCATACTATTATATTTTATAATGTTTTTACTAAAACAACATGTATAATCCACTCTTAAAATAAGCGCTAAATAAATGGTGATTCTGGCTAAAAGAATGAGGAAATATTCAGAGTAATGATGATAAGCGTATTGCAAACATTTCTTCAATGAGGTTTTCAAGCACAAAGTATGAGAATATTAAATTAAATTAAATTAAATTAAACGAGTTGAGTATTCTGGGCCATTTATAAATGCTCATGATGCATTTCTGTTTTACATTGACATAACACCTACCAAGACGCAGATTATAAAAGGACCTGGGCAAAAAAAAAAAAAAAAAAAAAAAAAAAGACATAAAAACTATCTTCTAAGAACAACACCTATTTATACTAGGTTTCTAATGAAGCAGATGTCAATTGGCTAATTTTAATATTATAGCTGACTTTTATTGAAACCTGTACACTTAAAAAGTTTGCCAACTGCATACTAATAAATTATATTAATTAAAGTATTAAAAGAATAAATGTAACTGGGATGAACTTCCAAACCAGGCAGAAGTTATGGGAGAAATGGATTTATTGAAGCTTACAGATCCAGGGAAAGTTCCATAATGGCATAAAAAGCTGGATCCCTTTCACAGGTCCACACAGAGTGAAATTCCACCAGTAGCACCATAAGAAAGCGCGTTCCAGGAACCCCAGGCAGAGCTCAAGTACTCTGCATATCTTAGGCTGGAATTCATATTTCCCCCCTTAACACCCAAGGGCTGGACCCCAGGATTCACCCACAGTGACACCAAGTTACATCCTTCAATAAAACTCCTGAATCTATTGGGGGACATCCATTCCAACTACTACATATGTGCCCACAAACCTATGGGGAATACCTGCAACTCCACTGAGAAGGGTACCCTGTGGAATGGAGGCAGGAATGGGGGAAAAGAGGGAACTAACATATGATGTACCCATTCAAAATATGTTGTTAAGAAAAAATAATTACATATAATTATAAAATTTTTATACAATCTATAGGGTATTTAAGGCTTCCTACTTTAGAATGACCCAGTAAGGTGTGAGATCTCGAAGCAGCTACTCATTCCACAACTTAAATGTTGATCTGATATTTGGGATGGCTTACTGAGGAATATTTTTTTAATTTTTAATTTATTTATTTGAGAGCAACAGAGAGAGAGACAGACACACACATAGAGAGAGAGAGAGAAAAAGGAACATAGAGAGAGAATGGGAGCACCAGGGCCTCCACCCACTGCAAACGAACTCCAGATGCATGCACCACCTTGTGCATCTGGCTTACCTGGGTCCCGAAGAATCAAGCCTCGAACCGGGGTCCTTAGGCTTCACAGGCAAGCACTTAACAGCTAAGCCATCTCTCCAGGCCCTCTGAGGAATACTTATAAGCAAATCCTTTAAGAAAATTATGTATTCCCCTTATCTGAAGTGCTTTAAAGTTTGTAATTTTTAAATCATTTTTTATTTTCTTTTGTAATGTGTGTTTCATATATGTGATGTGGTTTGTGTATAAAAATTATATATGTGTGTGCTAATGTACAAACACTGTTTGCACATGTGTGGAGGCCAGAGAAGAGCATCAAATGTTCTTCTCTATTATTTCTCCATATTTTTCCTTGAAACAGTCTCTCGCTGACCTTGGTGCTATTTTGCTTGTTTGTTTGCTTCTGTTTTGTTTTTAGGTCAAACTGACTAACCTGTGAGCCTTAGGAATTCTCTAGTCTATATCCCACATACCTGAGGTTACAGGTGTTCATGGATATAGTCAACTTTTTGTAGGAGGGCTGTGGATCAAACTCAAGCCATATAAGGCTCTCATGCTTGTGAACTAAGCACTCTTAACCACAGAGCCATTTTTCCATCCCCATATCTGAAATACTTCCACTTGCTTTCTATTGATGAGCAAATTCTATTTTTTCTTTTATTTATTTATTTATTTATTTATTTATTTATTTATTTATTTATTAGAGACAGAGAGAGGGAGAGAGAAAGAGTGAGAATGGGCATGCCAGGGCCTCAAGCCACTTCAAACGAACTCCAGACACGTGTGCCCCCTTGTGCAGCTGGCTAACGTGGGTCTTGGGGAATCGAACCAGGGTTCTTTGGTTTCACAGGCAAATGCCTTAACTGCTAAGCCATTTCCGCAGGCCCTATTTACTTCTTTAGGAGAGAGAGAGAGAGAGAGAGAGAGAATTTGTGCTCCAGGGTCTCCATCCACTGCAATTGAACTGCAGATGTGTTGGGCCCTAAGAGGCCCAGGTGTGAGGCCTAGTGGAACTTCCTGAGCCTGACTAGAGTTTGGTGACCTGTCTTTGGCCTACTCCGGCTTAGGAGTAACTCAGCAAAGCCTAAGCCAAAACTGCCTCCACCCAGCTACTGCTTACGTGGTGAAATACTATTGGCCCCTACACCTTTTTCCCATCCTGAGACCCACCCTCTTTCTCAAAGCTATATAAACATCTTCCTACTACAATAAAACAAGTTCCTGCTTCGACAAGACTCCCGACCCAGTGTGTTTTTCTCTCCAGTGTCTTAGCGGAGGGGGTCTGGATCGCCGACACTCATCATCCTGCTCAGCCCCAAGAGGAGCAGCTGGACCAGCTCTTTCTTCAGCCCTACCTGCCGGGTGGAAACTGGCAGACTGGTGCCCCGTGTGAGGAACTCTCTTTCCTGCCTACGGAAGAACACAGAAGAACGCTGAAGGGCCAATTGGTCTGCGGGTGGGTGTACCCTCATAAGTTATGAGGTAGTCTTCATATCTAATGTTCTGACCTTTGCTTCTGTAACCTGTGCTTGCTTATCAACATCTTTTTGTTTCCTTTCTCTTTCATTTCACTTTTGGGTTGCCAGGAAGCCGCATCTGTGGTGCCTGTATTTCTAAATGGGTCATACGTCCCTGGTGGAGACACCATGTGGGCATATAGCTGTGGAGTAATGACCCACGGAGGTCCCCCACTAAACACAGTTTGTCTCAGCTGGCCCTGGCATTAGGAGTTGTAGTTTGCATGATCAACATTTGGGCTATCATTTTTGATCTGGGTTATTATTTCCTCAGCCTCCTTGATTCAGGAGTGTCCCAGCCTACCCCCCACCCCCTTAAACACCAGCATGCCGTAATGGGCAACCTCCCTCCCCATCAGAGGACACCGCGATTGCAGGCTCTTAAGGCCCTCCTCCTGCAACGTGGCTTAAAAGTAAAACAAAAAGTCCTCCATGGCTTTTGGGACAAAACTCTTGTTTTAGCCCCATGGATTAGTTCAATCCTCCTTGCCATAACTGCCAGCCTTAAAGGTTTCTCCGTGGAGGATGTCATTTCTGCCCATAAAAAAAGCTGTAAGGCAAAACTAAAACAGGCTTTTAAAATCTCGTCCCTCCCAAGGCCACCACCCAAACCGCCACCGGCCCACTGTCTTTTCAGCCCACAGCTGCCGCCTGTGACATTAGCGCTCACAACCACCCCTCCCCCTCTTTACCCTTGGAAGGAACTCGGCCTGATCCATCCTAGACACACCCAGGTGGCTGCCAGTTCACTAACATACACCATTGCCCCACCCTTCACAGCGTTCCCATTAAAGTAGGGCCGGAGGCTACAGCCAGGCCCTGGTACCTCACCCCCCTCTCTGATCTGGCTCTTATATTCAAGGCAGCCCAGGTCAAATGGTCAGCACAATTCAAAGAACTATTCACTGTCATTTTGGCTTTGGACACTATTCAGGAGCCATTTAACTTATTTTCTGACAGTCTTTATGTTGTTAACCTGTTATTCAACCTAACTGAGACACATATTAGACTGGACTCCAACCCTTGATGATTCAAGCCCGCTTCCTACTTAATGTCACTGGGGGCTGATCTTAAGGTGCTAATGGTGGGTTTAAGATTCCATTGTAAAGATATGCAAAGTGTGCCCAGTAGGAGTTCCCGAAGTGTGCTGGAGTTTTAGGCTGCAGTTTTTGTTCCCTGTGCTGTATGGCTGGTTGGCTTTTTTTTTTTCTTGCTTGGCCCTGTGAAGGCAGACCAACTTCTTCTGCCATTATGGAACTTCCCCTAGATCTGTAAGCTTCAACATCTCAAAGGCCATCAAAATTTACCAGGATTCCTCTCTAAAGGAAAGAATTTGGCCTACAAACTGGCTTCTCTGCCTCAGTGTAATACACTCTCAGAAGCTACATGCTTCCACTTATTAACCCACATAAATTGGAGGGGCCTTAAACATAAATATCCCCACGTGCCAGTCAAGGACCTTAAAAAAATTGTCTGAACTTGCAAATCCTGTAAGCCTTTCCTCCATGTACCTCCTCTTCAAACTACAGGAGCCAATCCTAGCGGGCTACGCCCTAATCACCTTTGGCAGATTGACATTACACACTATTCTCCATTTGGAAAACTTAAATATATTTTTCTCTCAGTTGATACTTTCTCCCATGCTTGCTGGGCATCGGCACACGCCGGGGAAAAGACTAAACATGTTATTAGCCATATGCTTCAATGCTTTGCCACCCTTGGATTGCCAGATCAAGTCAAAACTGATAATGGCCCCTGCTTCATAAGCAGGGCCTTTATAATTTCCTCCAAACCTGGAAAATCTCACTTCCCACAGACATCCCATATAACCCACGGGGCCAGGCCATCGTGGAAAGATATAATCAAACTCTCAAGTCTCAATTACAAAAACAAAAGGGGAAATCCATACCCACACATGACCAACTAAAAATGGCATTATTAACCCTAAATATTTTAAATTTTTCTAAAGAAGATAGACACTTGTCCCCTTTTCAAAAACATTGGACCTCAGCTGTTACTTACAGCTCCATCTGGGTCAAATGGAGGGACCCATTGACTGGGGCCTGAAGAGGACCAGACCCCCCTCCTCACAGCAGGGGGAGGGTTTGGATGTGTCTTTCCTCAAGAGGAAATAAGACCCATTTGGGTACCAGCAAGAGACCTAAAATATTTACCCCAACAAGGGGACAATAACAATCAACTCTCCAGGGAGTGTTCCACCCCTGAGAACTGTTCCTCTGTTTCTTCCCCAGGAACAATTGGAGGTGTGGATTCTGCTAGACCCAAATGAAGCCCAAAAAGCTCCAGAAAGATTTGGAGAAGAGGAGATGGGACTTCCAAGACAACCCCCTGTGGATGGGCTTACATGGCTTTTTACCCTACCTTCTACCTCCCCTTGGAACCCTCCTTCTCCTTCTTCTTATCCTCACTGTCGGGCCCTGTGTAATTAATAAGACTACACAATTCATTCACCAACAGCTAGAGGCAATTAAACTTCATCAGGTCAAAATACATTACCACAGGCTCACAACTCAGGAGCCGGGCTCTTCCTCTGACAGGCTGTCCTCCTAACATCCCTCCCCCGCCCTCCATGGAACCAATGACGGGTAAGATCTCAGACAGGCTGAGACAACCTAAGACAGGTCATGGAGTGGATTTTCAATGGGCTGGAGGCATGGTATCCAGTGACGGGTAAGATCTCCAGAGGGGGACAACCTAAGACAGAGGCCATCATCTCCACCATTCTTACATAAACAAAAGGGGGAGATGTTGGGCCCTAAGAGGCCTGGGTGTGAGGCCTAGTGGAACTTCCTGAGCCTGACTAGAGTTTGGCTACCTGTCTTTGGCCTACTCCCGCTTAGGAGTGACTCAGCAAAGCCTAAGCCAAAACTGCCTCCGCCCAGCTACTGCTGATGTGGTGAAATACTATTGGCCCATACACCTTTTTCCCATCCTGAGACCCACCCTCTTTCTCAAAGCTATATAAACATCTTCCTACTACAATAAAATGAGTTCCTGTTTCGACAAGACTCCCGACCTGGTGTGTTTTTCTCTCCAGTGTCTTAGAGGAGGGGGTCTGGATCGCCGACACTCATCATCCTGCTCAGGCCCAAGAGGAGCCACTGGACCGGCTCTTTCTTCAGCCCTATCTGCTGGGGGGAAGCCGGCACAGATGCATGCACCATTGTGGTGGTTTCACTCAGTTGTATCCCATAAACTTGGGTGTTCTGAATGCTAGGTTCCCAGCTGATGGAGATTTGGAAATTAACACCTCCTGGAGGCAGGATTATGGATATTATATCCAGTTTTTGGCACACTCTCCTGTTACTATTGTCTTCTTTATGTTGGTGAAGAGGTAATGTCCAACCTCTGCTCATGCCATTGCTTCCCCCTGCCATCATGGAGCTTCCCCTTGAATCTGTAAGCCAAAATAATCCTTTTATCCCAAGAGCTGCTCTTGGTCAGGTGATTTCTGACTGAAACAGCCACCTTGTCCTCATATGAAACCTTGCACACTTGCATCACCTTGTGTGTCTTGCTTACTTGGGACCTGGGGAGTCAAACCTGAGACCTTAGTCTTCACAGGCAAATGTCTTAACCACTGAGCCATCTCTCCAGCCCAAATTCTGCTTTTCTACTAAACCTATCTTTGGCTAATGAATATCACACTTGTCCTAAAATAGTCCCATAGTTTACAATGAAAAAAAAAAAGTCCCATAGCTTATAGTGAAAATATATTGCACAACTGAAAACAATCTCTTTTACTTTCACTTGTTTGGTTGTAAAAGTGACTGGTAGATCTTTTCTGCTTTTCACAATGTCTTCAATGTTCATTGAATTCTTTAGTTTTTCATTTAAGAATTTGGCTAGGAACTATACTCAGAAATTTAGCTGTTATTTTCATGTTTACATTGAAACCCTGAATGAAAAATGGAGTAATCATGTTCTTACAAGGTATGTGACTGAGACATCTTTTCAGGCACACATACGCAAGCAACTGAAAAACAGCATTTTTCTTATAAACTGGCATTTTTATATTTAAATCATTTTAGCCTTGGAGAATACTATTTAAATCTGAGAAACATGTGCATTATAAATTAGTGTACAAGTAATTTTCCAGATTAAATTAAGAATGGATTAGACCCTCTAAATTGTTCAGAGATTTGAACTCTGTGTTGATTATATTTAGCAAGAAATGTTCATTTTTGACAACAAAATAAGTTATGTACCTTTTAAAAGTTTTTTTTTAAATTTTGTTTTGTTTTGTTTGTTTTTCAAAGTAGGGTCTTACTCTAGCCCAGGCTGACCTGGAATTCACTATGAAGTCTCAGGGTGGCCTCAAATTCAGCGATCCTCCTGCCTCTGACTCCCAAGTGCTGGGATTAAAGGTGTGCACCACCACACCTGGCTAAAAGATAAGCTTTACTATAGATTTATTCATGATGATAAAGTACAACAAATTTAAAATTAATAAAAATAAGGGTATCTTGTTGCACCCCTGTAATCCTACCATTCAATAGGAAGAGGCCATAGGATTAATAAGTTTGAGGACAATGTAGTCTACACTGAGAATTCCATGACATCCAGGGCTACATAGTAAAATGCTGTCTATAAAAGCAATAATGTGGGCTGGAGAGATTGTCCAGTGTTTAAGGTGCTTTCCTGGAATGTCCAACAACATGGCTTCAATTCCCAGTACCCACATAAAACCAGATGCACAAAGTGGCATATACAACTGGAGTTCATTTGCAGTGGCTGGAGGCCCTGGTGTGCCCATGCTTTCCCCGCCCCCCCCACTTGAAAACAAATAAATAAAAATATATTTTAAAAAACCATCATCCACGTACATACACACATATGAATATGTATATAAAATAATGGGAAACCCCAAAATAAGCCAGGAATTTATTACCGGTAAAATTTGAGTAAGAATAGATAATGGGAAAATTTGTTGCCAATTATGTCTTTTTCTTCTGTCATTATTGGGGGCAGGGTCTGAATGTCCTCAGGCTGACTTAGACCCCATTTCAGACCAGAAATCTCAACCTCCTACTCGACAGGATTAAGGGTGTGATACAATACACACCTTTAGGGACTTTGGGTTTATTAGATGATCCATTTATTATAATCCCCACACTTGTATAAATATTTGTGCTGTTTCTGATTGTATTTGTGTATTGTTCAGTTGAATTTTAGAATTTGCCAGGAATGTGCAACATTCAGTCTACTACAATACTTGAATAGCAGGCAAATCCAACATCTAGGGTAACTTCTGCTGTTTCTCTTCGAGTATAAGAGATACACTTTGCATGCTAAACTCCTATGATGAAGATATATAAAGTCAGATATACACAGCAAAGAACATTGTAGATAATTACAAAACCCAAGCATCTAATTAACTCAAGATGCAAAATTCTCAAAATTACAATACAAGAAACACAAAAAATCAAGACAATACAATCACACCAAAAATTATATATCTATCAGAAATTACCTCTAGTGAGATTGCTTTAGATGAAATGCCTGACAAATATTTCCAAAAAATAATTACATCTATGTTCAAACAAATCAAAGAAGAAATCAATTGAATCAAAGAATAAAACAAACTCCTGCAGGAATCCGAAGAAAACACAGGAAACCAACTTAATGAAATGAGGTCCATATAAGATATGAGTAAGGAAATAAAAATAATGTAAAAATACCAATCACCAATCATAAATACAAGAAATGAAAAACAGAGTCCAATAGAAAACTCTGTAGAAAGTCTCACCAGTAGAATGGATCAAGGAGAGGACAGAATATCTAAACTAGAACACCAGGTAGCAGATCTGATATAATCCAACAAAGAGAAAGACAAACTAATAGGGAGGTGCAGATAGAAATTTCAAGACATTTGGGACACTATGAAGAGATCAAACATAAGAATTCAGGGAATAGTAGAAGGAGAAGAATTTCACTCCAAAGGCATAACACATATTTTTAACAAAATACAAGAAAACTTCCCCCAAATAAGGAAAGTGTTGCCAATACTGATACAGGAAGTCTATAGAACACCAAACAGACAAAAATCAGGAAAGAACCTCTCACCATCATATTATAGTTAAATGACAAAACACTCAAACCAAAGAAAATATATTGAAAGCAGTTACACAGAAAAGTCAAGTCATATACAAAGGCAAGCCCATCAGGATAACAGAATATTACTCAACACAAACTGTTAAAGCCATAGGGCTTGGAATTATGTATTCCAAATTCCAAAAGATAACAACTGTCAACCAAGATTACTTTATCCTGCAGAGTTATCCATCCAAATAGACAGAGAAATAAGGACATTCCACAAGAAAAACAGACTAAAGGAATATATGAAGACTAAACCAGCCCTACAGAAAATACTTGAAAGGATCTTCCATGACGAAGAAAAAAGCACATACATAAAGAACCTGAAAAAATAAGCCTTACTCAAATACCAGTTTATCCAAGAGAGTAAAGGTAAAACTGGAAAAACTACAAAACAAGAAGAATGGCAAGAATAAATACATATCTTTCAATAATAGCTTTTAATATCAATGGCTCCAATGCCCCAACCAAAAGACACAGGTTTGCCAACTGGGTTAAAAAGTAAGATTCTTCTATTTGTTGATTCCAAGAAATTCACCATTTCACAAAAGATGGACACCATATTAGGCTGAAAGTTTGGAAAGCAGTTTTTCAAGAAAATGAACCTAGATCCGGGTGTGGTGGCACACACCTTTAATCCCAGCACTTGGGAGACAGAGGTAGGAGGATCACCATGAGTTCAAGGCCACCCTGAGACTACATTGTGAATTCCAGGTCAGTCTGAGCTAGCATGAGACCCTACCTCAAAAACACCAAAAAAAAAAAAAAAGAAAGAAAGAAAAAGAAAAAAGAAAGAAAAGAAAAGAAAAGAAAAGAAAAGAAAAGAAAAAGGAAAATGAACCTAGACAACAAGCAGGTGTTACTATACTAATATCTGACAGGATAGACTTCAGACCAACATTGCTTAGGAAAGATAAGGAAGGCCTTTGATTGATTGATTAAATTTATTGATTAAAGGAACACTCTAACAGAAGGACATTACAATCCTAATCATCTATGCACCTAACATGGGGGCTCCCAATTTCATCAAACACTATTAGAAATAAGGTCACAGAAAACATGATCCACAGTTGGAGTGGGTGACTTTAACACCCTATTCTCATCAATTGACAGGCCATCCTGGCAAAAAAATAAATAAACATAGAAGCATCTGGATTAAATGAGGTCATAGAACAAATGGACCTAATAGATATCTACAGAAGGTTTCATCCAAATGATCCGGAATACACATTCTTTTCAGCAGCACATGGAACATTCTCTAAAATAGACCATATATTAGGACACAAAGCAAATTTCAACAGTACAGGAGAATTGAAATAATTCCTTGTACTTTATCTGATCACAATGGGATTAAACTACAAGTTAAAAGCAAGAAAGCTATAGAGAACACACAAAACCATGAAAACTAAACAATAAACTACTAAAGGATGAATGGGTCAATGAAGAAATCAAGAAGGAAATAAAAAATTCATACATTCAGCCTTCTGGGTTGCCTGCATGGAAAGTGTATGGGCAGGCATGCAGGTCTGGAGTGAGTAGGCCAAACCACTACTTCTGGGCTCCTCCAACTCCCTCCTTCTGGGTTGCCTGTGAGGACAGTGTGTGGGCAGGCACAAGGGTCCTAGAGTGAGTAGGCTAGACCCCTGTTTCTGGGCTCTTCCCACCTCCCTCCTACTGGGTTGCCTGCCAGGACAGTGTGTGGGCAGGCATGTGGGTCTGGAGTGAGTAAGCCATTGCCCTCCTTCCTGGCTTCTCCTACCTTCCTGGTCTTGGCTCCCTGAACTGGTCTGTGAACAGGAAGGCACTGCAAGAAATAGGCCAGATCCCTTTTCCCTGGCTCCTCCAATCCTCCTGCTACTGGTAGGTCCCATTGTGCCTTTCCTGGGGAGGCCTGATACCTATGTGAGCTGTGGAATTAGGCCTTTTGCTCTGGTATCCTGACTGACCACTGGGTACCAACATCCCTGATCATCTGAATCAAAGAGAAATTGTACCTTAAAAGAGATGTTACCTATATGGTAACAACAAATATGCAGAGGATGAAATAAGGGAATTATTACCATTCACAATTATACCATAAAAAATAAAGTACCTTGTAATAAACATAACCAAGGAAGTGAAGGATCCCTACAATGAAAACTTTAAAATACTCAAGATGGAAATTGAAGAAGACATTAGGAAATGGAAAGAAATCCCATGTTCTTGGATTGTAAGGTTCAATATTGTTAAAATGTCAATCTTACCAAAAATAATCTACTCATTTAATGCAATCTCCATCAAAATTCAAATGGCATTCTTCATGGAAATAGAAAAAATTCTAAAAAATCATTTGGAAGCACAAAAAAATCTCAAATATCTAAAATAATTTTGAGCAACAAAATTGCTGGTGGTATCACCATATCTGATTTTAATCTATATTACCGAGTCATATCTACAAAGACAGCTTGGTATTGGCACAAAAATGCACACATAGATCAAAGGAACATAACAGAAGATGAAGATGTAAGTCTGGGCAGCTACAGCCACAAAAATGCTAAAAATACTCATTGGAGAAAAGACAGCCTCTTCAACAAATGGTGCTGGGAAAACTGGATATATATCTGTAGACGGATGAAAATAGATCTTTATCTCTCTCCTTGCACAAGAAGTAATTCCAAATGGATCAAAGACCAGAAACTCTGAAACTGCTAGAGGAAAAAGTAAGGGAAAACCTTCAACATATTGGCATAGTCAACAACTTTCTGAATATAACCCCAGTTGCTCAGGGAATAAAACCACTAATCAACCACTGGAACCTCATGAAATTACAAAGCTTTTTTACAGCAAAGGATAATATTAATAGAGCAAAGAGACAACCTACTGGATGGGATAAAATCTTCGCCAGCTATATATCTGACAGAGGATTACTCTCTAGGATGTACAAAGAACTCAAACAACTTAATAATAAGAAATAAAACAACTCAATTCAAAAATGGGCTATGGGACTAAATAGAATTCTCAAAAGAAGAAATACAGGTGTCATATAAATATCCAATAAGTTATTCTACATCTTTAGCCATCAGGGAAATGAAAATTAAAACTATATTGAGATTCCATCTCACTCCTCTCAGAATGGCTACCATCAAGAAAACAAATGACAATAAGTGTTGGCAAGGATGTGGAAAAAGAGGAACCCTTCTATACTGTTGATGAGAATGCAATCTGATACAGCCATTGTGGAAATCAGTGCTGAGTTTCTTCAGACAGCTAAAAATAGATTTACCATGTGACCTAACTATAGCACTTCTAGGCATATATCCTAAGGGCTTGCCTCACTACCTTAGAGATACATGTTCAACCATGTTTATCGACACTCTGTTCACAATAGTGAGGAAATGGAATCAGCCTAGATGTCCCCTACCTGATGAGTGCATAATGAAGATGTGGCACATTTATACAATGGAGTTCTATTCAGCAGAAGAGGTGGTATAAAGAATGTAAGAGCCAAAGGAACGGTAGAATTCCTTATAACATGCTCCTTCAGCTTCTTTCAACTTTATGAAACTTCCTCTGGACCTGTGAGTTTGACATAAATAATTTTCTTCTCTAAACTATGCTTGGTTTGGATGTTCATCCTAGCAATATGGAGCTGTTTAGAACAGCCACACTTTACATATTATATTTAAAATTGTCTCTGCTGTCATTGTATATTACCTGAGAACCAAATTACTCAGGCAAGATATTGACAATATTAGCTTTAGGGGAAGAGTGTATATGTTGCTGTGACATTCTGCCTATGTCCATAAATTCTGCAATTCTCAATGAGTGTTCATTTCTAACACTTTTTTGCTGTCACTACACATGTGCCATATCATTGCCATCATGATATGAATATTTGTTAATAAATTAGTTTATATACATAATATTATATATTATCTGTGTGTGTGTGTGTGTGTGTGTGTGTGTGTAATGATTTGATCCTGATAAACCTTATTGAGCATTTTGAAGATGACTCAGTAGATAATGTAGTTTGCTTGCAAATCCTGCTTTCTGGATTCAATTCCCAAATACCCATGTAAAGCCAGGTGTATAAAGTGGCATGCAATTGTAGTTCGTTTGCAGTGACAAGAGGCATTGTTGTATCCCTCCGCTCTCTCCCAAATAAATAAATTAAATTATGAGTAGATGTGATTTTTATCCCCATTTTATCCATTTCAGAGACAAAACAACTGAATCACATTAAGAATAAATTATTCATTAAAGTTCAATTAGGGCTGGAGAGATGCCTTAGCAGTTAAGTGCTTGCCTGTGAAGCCTAAGGACTCTGGTTAGAGGCTCGATTCCCCAGTACCCATATAAGCCAGATGCACAAGGTGGTGTATGCATCTGGAGTTTGTTGCAGTGGGTGGAGGCCCTGGGACACCTGTTCTCATTCTTTCTCTCTGTCTCTCTCTGTTGCTCCCAAATAAATAAATAAAATAGCAAAAACAAATAAAAGTTAAATTATATGCTAACAATTGGAAAAATTAACACATAGATGCATATTTAATCATAGCACTTCAGTGGCTTCCATGTCTCATTATATAAATTTACTATTTCATTCTTGGGTGAATGAGGTAAAGGTCAATGGAAGAAAAAATTACACTAAGTTCCTATCAAAGTAGCAGTAAGTATATGTCTAGTAAAAGGAAAAAATGTATGTGAACTGTACAAATGAACTAAAAACTAATAATTAGCATTGGTTTTAGTGATCCTGGATGTTTCTAAGTGCTCTAGCTATGCTGTCTTATTTGTAAAGAAACAAAATTTGTGCCAGAGCTAAATTCTTTAGAAAGCTAATGAATAGGCAAAGCATGTTGGTGCACACCATTAATCCCAGAACTTGTAAGGCTGAGGTAGGAGGATCACTGTGAGTTAGAGGTCAGCTTGGGCTATAGCATGATTTCCAGGTCATCCTAGACTACAGCGACACCTTACCTCTAAAGAACCAAACAAATAAACAAAGGAAGTAAACATTGATGAATAGAGTAGTGAAAATATCTCTTTTTAAAAAAATATTTTTATTTACTTAATTATTTATTTGACAGAGAAAGAGGGAGACAAAGAAAGAGAGAGGGCCTCTAGCTGCTGCAAATTAACTCCAGAAGTGTGAAACCCCTTGTGCATCAGGCTAATGTGGGTTCTGGGAAATCAAACCTGGGTCCTATGGCTTTACAGGCAAGAGCCTTAACCTCTAAGCCATTCCTCCAGCCAGAAAATATATTTCTTAAGATATATAATTTGAGACAAAATAATCTCAAAATTTTCAATTTTTACTTATTTGATAAAAATGTTTTGCTAAATGTTTTATGGTTATCTTCCTTTGATAGTTTATGCAGAAATATACTTATAAAAATCATTTTGACCTATTCAATTTTAGAAGTAAAATTGACCCCCAATTATAGTCATTAGAAAGATTAAGCCAGGTGTGGTTGTGCATTTCTTTAATCCCAGCACTCAGGAGGCAGAGGTAGGAGGATTGCCAAGAGTTCAAGGCCACCCTGAGACCACATAGTGAATTCCAGGTCAGCCTGAGGTAGAGTGAGACCCTACCTCCAAAAACCAGATTAAAAAAAAAAGAAAGAAAGATTAGACTTTGCAGACGTGTTCTGCTTATTGTGTCATATTTTAAATATCCCAAGTATTTGTGAACCAATAGTTGCTCACTGTTGGTATTAAACATGAGACAAGGCATTGGGCAACTCATAGATGAAGGCATTCACATTTCAAGATGCTATTAAGCTTCTTAAATTCTTCCAGAGGTAGAGCTAAAAGAATCTTTCAATTTTTTTTTTAATTTTTTACTTTGTTTTACACCATGGGACTACATAAAAATTTTCCTCCTATGTGACTTTTTTTCAGAAGACATTCATCAGGTTCATCCACTTTTCCCATTATTAAACACACTTGGCTTCCTATTCTTGGTTTGTATTCCCTACATGCTTAATGGAACAAACAGCACTTTAGGTTTGTTCAATTCTAATTATCTGTGAGAAACACCAATCAGTAAATCAAGTTTATTTACAATGATTTTTTTTTCATCATGATAGTAAAGCCATGAGAATGACATAAGTTTTTAGTACATTCTGAGTGTCGTAATTGTTAACAAAGATTGTCTCACACAATTTGCACTCTTTGGCTACAGGTTTTTTTCAATCATTTTTATGTTTCTCAGTCTTAACTTTCTGGCCTATAATTACATTTCTATACTCAGACAAGAGTTTATGCTATAAGTTCTGAACTATGATATTTCTTTAGGAAAAGGAAAGGAAAGAAGAGGAGAGGAGAGGAGAGGAGAGGAAAGAAAGGAAGAAACGGGAAGGGAAAGGTAAAAGGAAGGGAAGGAATGGGAAGGAAAGGAAAGGAAGAAACTGGAAGGGGATGGTAAAAAGAAGGGAAGGAATAGGAAAGGAAGGATAAAACAAAATCCAATATAACATATTGCAAATGCAACAAAGAATGCTCATCTAATCTGGGTTCATGAAGAAATGCACAAGAATAAGCCATAATGTAAGCACTGGTAACACTGCAATTTTGTTATCATTTACATTTTTTTAGCTTAGCAGCTGTGGTTAAAATAAAAAAAAAAAAAAAAAACTCAAGTGCCTAAATTTTTGTGTTCTAAAATAACAATTTAGTGAAGTTTATTGTAGATATACAACGATTATGACACTGTAAAGGATTTCTTTTTTTAGATAGCCTATCATTTTTATAATTTATTTTTTATTTATAATATTCTAATTTTACATTCATGATGGAGACTACATTATCCTCCTCCCTGTCTTCCCTCTTCCAAAGGGACCCTCATCAATGGGGAATTTGGGTCATGCATTGTGGGGGTAGTCAAGAGTTATGGGGGATAGGCTAAATCTCTATGCATAATGCCCCAACTTGTGGCTCTAACATTTTTTCCTCCCCCTCTTCCTTAAATTTCCCTGAGCCACATTGGGATTATTTTAGTTCTACTTCAGTGATGAGGTTTTGGGAGCCTCTGTGTCTCCCAATATCTGGCTTAGTTGGATGTTCTCTGTGTTTATCTCCTTCAGCCTTTTTCTGGTGTCATGATCACCAAGAATGCTGTACTCTTGCCCTTCCTCTGCATCATTCTATGGTTTCAGCTGGGGTCCTAGTGAGGTGTGATTGGCTGGTCCTCCCTTCAGGTTCGTTGTCCATCTGAAAAAGATAAGCAAATTCTCCAATGGAGAGAGAAATTAGTACTAGATAGATGGGATGGCCATAGGTATTTTAGAGAGAATTTTACATGTGTAGGCCCTCTTCTCACCCACATTTGGTGGTGTCTTGATCTTGGAGACTGAGCTCATTTTTGTACATGGTTTTGATTTTTTTCCCAGTTCCAGCGATGCATTCCATTCCACTGAGTGATCTATTAGTCAAATCAAGAGCAGTTGGTAACTCACCATGGATGTGTGCCACTACTGCACTTGTTTGAGCATTACATCAGGTTGTTTCATGCTGGGTAGCTTACACTGTGAATTGTTTGGACAGATGTCAGCCATTTTTCCCCAGTTGCTAGTGTAGCACCCTCTGGCACTAGACTAGCTAACTGTCTGGGGACTGACTCTCTTCCAGATTCTGACCAGGTCTCTCCATATTTTGTCTCACACGTGTGTGCTGTCTTCAACAGTAGGGTCTTACCATTAACCTTTGGTGGGTCATCAAGAACTCTGACAGAAATCTGCCTTTTTTTGGGAAACCTTGTAGGTGTCTCCGATCAACAGCTCATTGTGAAAGTTAACCCTGTGCTGGTACTGGGAGTTATAAGACAGTGCCAAGGGAGGTAAGGGAAGAAAAAGAAAGATAATATGAGAGAGAAAGTGAGTATAGAGAGGAGAGAGAGAGCGCCAAGGAAGGTGAGGGAAGACAAAGATAGATAATATAAAAGAGAAAGTGAGTATAGAGAGGAGTGGGAGAGAGAGAGAGAGAGGGGGGAGAGAGAGAGAAGCAGGAAAAGATTAAGGTTGGTCTTCATGATGTTCTCTCCACTTCTTCCTGTGAATTCCTAATCCCTTAAAGCAGTCAATATTTGGAATTTTAGATATTCGCCCTTTTCTTAAACTTCATGTAAATAATAATAATAATAATAATAATAATAATATATTCTTTACTGTCAAGCATGTATCCCTCAATATGGTGCTTTCATTATTGACTGCATTTAATTATATGAATATAAAGCAACTTACTTATCCATTCTTTCAATATAACATCGGAATGATTATAGTTTGGAGTTATTTAAACAAATAACATCTTGTTATAAACAATGCCTTCTTTACTGTTAATAATGGTAATACCTACACTATATGGTGGGTAGATGTTCAACTTTTGGAAACTGAAAAATTATGTTCAAAGTGGTTGTGCCATTTAACACACCAGCAATATGTGAAAAGTTTCCTTTCTGTGTATCAATGCTGACATTTATATAAACAGACTTTTAAATTGTAACTACTTTAGTGTGTTTGTCCCTTTTTAGTGGTTTCAATTTCCTTTTAGAATTCTTTTCATTTTGTGATGAGTACTGGTATAATACAGTAATTGCTCATTTATATATGCTTGCTTGCAAGTGCCTATTCAGAGTTGTCATCTGATTTTTAATTGATTTATATTTCATCTAACTGCTAAATGATAAGTATTCTTAACATATCCCATTTGTCATACACATGTGTACAGTCACATGTATATATACACATTTACATGCATTCAACAGTGCTTCACATTCAGTGGAATTGCTCTTTAATGAGTTTTATCTTTTAAAGTGTAAATGGATAGCCATTGAATATAAATTTACCCTCTTTACTCTTTTATGGTATATATTTTCTATTTGGTATTAAGAAATCATAACCTATGCTGGAAAATATCAAGTATTGTATATGTAAGGAAAGTAAAAGAGAAAAGCAACTCAGACTTGATCTCAGCACACAGAGACTGTTTATTAAAGCACAGTGGGGGTCCTCAGCCTTTTCACAGAATGGAGGCTGAAGCACTCAGCAGGGGAAGAGGCTCAGTTTATAAGGGCACTATTTAAGGTAATGATAGGAGTCAGGTACAGTCTGGTGGGTGTAACTGAATATCAATGTCTAGTTTGTTGGATCTTTCACAATGTGTCAGGGGACCTGCCTCAGTGTTTTTCTCTATGGTGGAATGTCTTGAATTGTTTTAGTTCCTCAGAGATTTCTGAGTTAAAGTTCATCAATCTTTCATGAAGAACATCTATCAACCCTTCAGTAAAACACCTTGGTCGACCATACACCTGTTGTCACAGAATATGTTTACTCTTAAAAGATATTATGCAGTAATACAATAAAGGGATAGAAAGCATGTGTATGGTTCAAATCAGTTTGGAAGTTGCATAGTAAAGGACAGTTCCTGTAATGTGACAGGGCAAGGAGATTCTCAGACACTGTTAATCTTTTAATAGTATGACACTGAATGCAGTTTCCCAAGGTATACCTGAGTTCTTAAACAAATCTTGTAAGCAATAACCAGTGGGTAACTTTCTTCCTAAGTTACACATGGCAAACCTTTTTTAGTTTTATTTCATTAAATAATAAAGTCTTTGTAAGATCATTTAGAGCAGCTCATTCATGTGTATGGGTTATTGTCTCAAGGGATCATTTTTAAATGGAAAACATAATGCAGTTTCTATGTTTTTTTGTTTAAAATATATCAGGGTTTTTTTTAGAAAGCTGTTTACATATGGTTGTAGAATCCACCTATAAAAATTTAATGAGCAGCAGAAAGAGTAGAAAAAAAAAAACAATGGTTGAAATGTATATTTAAGAATATTTACAGGATGGATCTGGTTCAAAATACAGAAATGCAAACGATTTCAGTAGTGTAAGTTAGTATGTTTGTGTTCAAAACCATTAAAAAATTTCAAAGTAAAATGTTGCTACATGATATTAACAAAAATAAAACCTATCCGTCCCTAAATTTTTCTCATCCATGTTGAATTGCTCTAGCCATGCACTTATGACCTCTGGATTCTCTTTAGCAGCTTCCTGTCATACTAATGTTTTCTAATGTTCTGCTGGCAGTCATTCATTTTGCCGGATGTACTCAAAAAATTACAAAAGTAGATGGTAAAGCCTAAGCCCACCAATCTTGAAGCTAAGCACTTAGAAAAGAGCCTAATTGAATCACTTAAGAAAAAAAAAAAAAAAAAAAAAAAAACCTGGCTCTTCCCTATGTGGAAAATACACAGAGCCATGAACTTGGATATCCAGAATAAGAATGAATGAAGTCCGTTTTGCAGCTCTACCTTAACCTATATCAGACACCAAGCACAAGCTATATAGCACAAGGCAGAGTATCAACTATAATTATTACACTGAATAAAGAAGCTATGGTATGGGGAAAAACTCCAAATGAGAAGGATTTATCTGAGGTAATGATAGATTATAGGAAGGACAGAGAGGTGTACTTCTATATTCCATACGCTATCTAGGAACATTTTTCCCATATAGTAGATGCAGATGTTATTAATATCTCAGTATCATAAGACATAGTTAGTGGTTTGTTTGTTATTAGTTGAAACTCTCCAGCCTAGGTAGCATGTGGAGGAGTACAGGGTTGATACTCAAGAACAATAACAGACTCAGTATCCCAAAATGTACGTGAGTCCAAAGAAACAATAATGGAGAAGTACAAAGAATGATGATGAGAGAGGCACAGGAACCATGGATCTCAGGAATGAGGCTGACAGCCTGAGCAGAGGGTTATGACTGTGTTTTGGAGTGATTGACTGCTTTCCCTCCCACCCCCATCTACAAAGCACTGAAGATTAGAAATGAGATATAAGGTAGTTTCTCCACCCCCTAGGGTATTAATCTGTTGCCTTCTCAGATCTTTGATGCTCTGTACAAATTGAAACTTAAAGATTCATGTATGGTCTCTGCTTATTGAAGTTTGTGATGAGTAGCATGAGCTTTAATATTCTAGTTACAACACTAATTATGAAGTGCCTATTAGGGAATTTTTAATAGAATTTATTTGTAGTTATTACATAGGAATTTTGAAGTTATTTTTTTTAAATTTCTAAATTTATACATAGCATTTCTCCAGTTGCAGGGTTTGTTTGTTTGTGTTTGTAAAGTTGTCATTAAGAAAATGATTACACACATTAACTGAAACCAATCTCTAGGTAAGGGAAAGTTTTATAATTTTTCCACTTTTTTATTTATTTAAGAGAGAGAGAGAGAGAGAGAGAAAATGGGTACACCAGGGCCTCTAGTCACTGCAAATGAACTCCAGATGCATGGGCCACTATGTCCATTTGGCTTATGTGGGTTTTGGGGAATCAAACTGGGTCCTTAGGTTTAGTAGGTGACTCAAAGACAGCTGCATTAACAAAAAGACTATCACATCATGGATACCAGCTAATGGAAGCTACTTCTCTGGAACAGGCAGCTCTGATGATCAGAGACTATCTCTCTGAGCAAGCAATTGTTTAATCTTTATATAAACTTAGGTAGGGTTACTTGTTTGCTTCCTGAGTCATAGTAAGGCTCCCTGAAAGCTGAAATACTTCAATTCAGAGAAAATTGATATTTAATGAGCTAATGAGGGATACAAGGTGGCATAAGTGCCACATGAGGGATTTCAAGGAGCTCATGAGTGAATCACTAGGCATCACATTGGACACAAGAACCCCTTCAAGGGGAAGTATTAGTAGTTAATTTTTGGAGGAGAAATATTCTCATGGATGATCTAGCTACCTATAAGTTGCCCACACTCTTAGAAATAATCCTTTACCTATATTTCATTGATGGACCAACCTATATTTGGTTACAATTTTTCTTTGGTCTATTGGTGGTACCCTCTCTGGGTGAATAGACATACTGTAGGGTTTTATCTGTAAAATTCCTACCCCCATAACCACATGTGCTTGTGATTAATTCTCATACATAATTCCTAGCTGGTGGAGTCTTTGGGAAGTAGAGCCTTGTTGGAGAATGTAGGTCACTGAGGGTGGACCTTGGGGTTTATTTTTCTAGCCCTACTAGGTGTGTACTAGCTATTGTAGGTTTGGCTTTGTGTTCATATAATTGGAGAGTTGACTTTTTATCATGGAAATTTTTCCTTTCACCATCTATTATGAGGGATACTTTCGCTGGTTCCAGTAGCTTAGGTTGGAAGCCATAGATTTTTTTTTTTTTTTTTTAGACTTTAAAGTGCTCTATCTCAGGCGATTTTGGCTTTTAGGGCTTCCATTAAGAAATCTGAGGTAATTCTGATGAGATTGTCTTTGTATCTAATGAGTTGTTTCTCCCTTGCTTCCTTTAGCATTCTATGTCTATTTTCATTGTTTAGAGTATTAACTATCATGTTCCTTGGATTGTTTCTTCTTTGATTCTGTCTGTTTGGTGTTCTGTGACATTTGTGTATCTCAGTGGGCCTCTCTTTTGCAATATTTGGAAATTTTTCTTCAATGATTTTGTTGAATGTGTTCTCTATGCCTCAGGACTGGATTGATTTCCCTTTTGGCATACCCATGATCCAGTTGTTTGGTAGTTTTAGGTTATCCCACAGTTCTCTCATATTCTGTTTTCTTGACTTTTTGAACTTAACAATGTTTTTGGATCCTCAAACCATTTATTCTGTCTTGTCCTCCAGTTCACAGGTTCTGTCATCCACATGAGTGACTTTGTTAGTGAAGGGTTCTAGAGATGTTTTTTAAAAGCTCTGTTTTAATTTGTTTTCTGTTGTGTTTTATGTTTTGAATCATGAGCATATCTTTCTTGAGGATGATTTCAGATCAAGGTCTGATTTTCTTGATGCTTCCTGGAATTCATTCTTGCATTTGATCATGTTATCATTAAGCTCATTCAGCTTGTTATTGAGATCCTCTACTTGATGATTCATCATCAATTCATTAATCTCTCTTTTAGGTCTCCCTGGTTTTCTTCAACTGAGTTAAGCCTAGTGACACAATGTGTATACTGTAAGAGAAAATTGTGCTCAATTTCATTTAGGTTATCATTGGTGTTTTGTTGATTTGCTTTCATCTCAGCAATTTCCTTGGTCAGTGTCACATAGCTTGTTGTGCTTTCATTTTGGGATTCAAGTTCTTTCTTTTTGCTATATTTTATCTGAAGCCTTCCATTGTGGTACTAGGTGTCATTGATGGTGATGTCTGAGTTTCCTTTTGTGATTTTTTTTTTCATTGTGGTCTACCTATCTCAGGGTAAAAGTCTTATTTTCTTAAGGAGAAAGCAAGTATTTTTCCTTTTAGAATCTTAGTGAGTGTTCTGTTTTAAATTTTAATCAGATTGGAGTATGTGGTGGTTTGATGTAAGTGTGTCCTCAAAACTTAGGTGTTGTGAATACCATGTCCCCATTTGATGACAATTTGGGAATTAAACCCTTCTGGAGGCATTGTATTGTTATATGCAGCTTCCTCTTTCCAGTGTTTGGCACAGTCTTTTGTTTCTGTTGTCCATCTGATGTTTCCCAGGAGGTGATGTCCACCACTCCTCATGCCATCATTTCCCCTGCCATCATGGAGCTTCCCCTCAAGTTGGTAAGCCAAAATAAACCTTTCTTCTAACATGATGCTCTTGGTTAGGAGTTTTCTGCCAGCAATGTGAACCTGATTGCAACAGAATGGGGTAGGGTTATAACCATAGATGGCCAGATTGTCGAGGTTTCCAGTGCAATAAGAGCACCTGGGTAACTGGGAGGTGGGGTACTGGCAGCTCAGGCCTAATTACTCCATTTGTGCACACATCGGCAGAGGGAAACTGGGAGTTGGGGCACTAGTAGCCAGGAAACTGAGAATCCAAGAGCAAAAGGAAAGCTCCCACAGTGGCCCATGCACCCTCTGTATCAGAGGAACAAGAAGTTGGGGACTCAGGGACTGGTCATTCAGGAAACTGGAGCAAAAGTCCCATTTCTGCAGCACACTCACAGGGTCCAGACTGTTCCACCCCAGCAGCCAGTGTACCAGGGCCTTGGAACTGAGAGGTGGGGAATGAACTGGGAGCTCTATCCTACTCACTACATATGTACAGATGCAATTTTTAGAAAAAATAATCATGCAAATTTGGCCAATTGTTCAGTATTGGTATAAAAGGAGAAGTACTGGTTCCTTTAAAAGGAGAGGATCTGAAAGAAGAATGCTTAAATACTTTCCACCTCGAAGTCAGCTCTGGATTAATAAATTCAGTAGCTCACCCAATACTGGTTTTGGAAATAGGAAAAATACAGGAAAGCAGTATCAGGATGTGCATACTGTTCTGGGGATGGCCACTAGGTGATGTGAGGCAGTGTTGAAGTCACCACATTGAGGCCACAGGGACCATGACATGAACCTTTGATTATGAACCATGGTATTGCAGAGGATAATCCAAGATTTCAGAGATTCAAGGACTCTGGAATGACTGCCAAGGACAGCTTTAGGCCCATGTTGGATTTTCCTTGGCTACAAGCAGCACAGCTGGAATAGTGGAGCTACTCAAGCTTTTTGGTGCATTTTATCATGTGTTCCAGATGGTAGACATAGAGCTACAGGATTTGATATTTGGCCTCCTGATATTATGTCTTGTACTGGTCCATCTTTCCTTACTATGGCCCATTCATTCATTTTGAAATGGGAATGTTTACTTTATGCCATTATGTGTTGGAAGTATGTAATTTGTGTTTTGATTATACAGGGTTAATAGTTAAGGTACTGTTATGAGTTTCAGATGACACTCTGAACTTTTCAACAGTGTTGGCATTGGTCAAGAATAAGGGGATTTTTAACGTTGAATTGAATAAATGCTGCATCATGAGATTCTCATGAGTCCTTTGAGACAAGACACAAAATGATATGATTTGAATGTGAAATGTCCACCATAGTCTCACATGTTTTTTATTTTTTTTTTATTAAGCCTCATACTTAATCCCTAGCTGGTGGAACCTTTGGAAGATGAAGCCTTAATGAAAGAGGTGTGTCACTGGGAGCAGATCTTGAAATTTAGTAGTTCAATCCTACTGAGTATTCACTAGCTAGTTTCTTATTGCTGCTACCTCCCACCTACCATGGCAAGATGTGATGCCCAGACTCTGACCTGCCACACTTTCTATACCATGATAAAACTTTCCTTTGAAATGATATGCTGAAGTAAGTCCATTCCTGTCATAAGATACTTTGGGTCTGGTATTTTGTATAAGCAATAGGTTTACTGCAATACATTTGTTAAGAACTCCCCAAGAAAAGTTTACAAAACTATTTGCCATGTACAAAAATACCTCTGGAGGAAACTGAACACTATAAGTAGTCCAAAGACCACTTAGTGCATTATCTTTAAGTTGTGTCCAGATAGGCATTTAGCTCACACAAGAGAATGACCTGAATGAGCAGTTTTCATTTGGAGAGATGGCTTAGACATTAAGTGCTTGCCTGTGAAGCCTAAGGACTCCAGTTCAAGGCTTGATTACCCAGGATCCACGTAAGCCATATGCACAAGGGGGTGCAGACATCTGGAGTCTGTTTGCAGTGGCTGGAGGCCCTGGCACACCCATTCTTTCTCTATATATCTGCCTCTTTCTCTCTCTGTCTGTCACTCTCAAATAAATAAATAAAAAATAAACATTTTTTTAAAGTTCTATTTCAAAAACACATAGTGTAGATGGTAGAAATTCAACATTATAGGTAAGAATGTGCTTATCCCCCCTTGGAATAAAAAACAATAATCTAAACAATTCTCAAATATCATTACAGCTAGAATTTCTTGTGTTCATGGTATAGTTGTGTTCATGCTATACGTCCTATAAAAATAAAGACCATAGTTTCTGTGGTGTGTGTGTGTGGAAGAATGCAGGAATACTATGAGCTATAACAGAGTAACACCAGGGAAAGTTTTGAAACTACTCTTCCCCTTCAAAAATAAAGGAGAGAAAGAGAGAGAGAGAGAGAGAGAGAGAGAGAGAGAGAGAGGGAGGGAGGAGAGAACAAAGGGATCAAATCATAAAGAAAAAAATATTTCAAACTGCTGTTGCCTATTGGCTTTTGGCTGTCTGTACAAAAAAGTAGTAAAAAAGACAAACTCAAGTTTTGTCATTCAGGTATTCAGCTCCTCATTAAGAAACATTTATTTGTGCTTCAAACAAACTCTAGTACTTAATGTCAGGAGGTGTCTCAGCAGCACAAGTATTGGCACACTGTGAGGTCTAGAGAGGGCTACACCTAGAGCTCCCAGGAAGATTCCCTCCAACATGATACCTTTATTAACCCTGGTCTGAGTAAAAGGACCTTTCCACTCTCTTTACTTTCTGTTATGTGTATGTTTGTGTGAGGAGTATGTGTGGCATGGTGTGTGAGCTGTAAGTGTGCATGAGTGCAGATACCCTAATGTGGGGAAGCCACGGGAGAGCATCACCATGTGTCTTCCCCTATGTTTCATCCACACATTTCCTTGAGACAAATTCTCTCACTGAGCTAATAGCTGCTATTTTCAACCAGACTGTCTGACCAAAGAGCCACAACAGATCTCTTGTCTCTGTTCCCCACAGTACTGAGGTTGCAGATATGCATGGCCATGCCCAATTGTTCACATCAGTGCTAGGGAATCAAATTCAGGGCAAATCAGCCATCTCAGCCATCCTGTTTGTGAGGCAAGTGCTTTTACATGATGAGCCATCTCCACATCCCATACACTCTCTTTTCTATTCTACTATGTGTGTCATTCACCATCATATGTCACCTAAACAGCAGAAATGCTTGTTTCTCTGCTTGAAACAACAAATACTTGTTTAACCATTTTTTCTTCCAGACACTGTAACTCCACAGATAAGGTTACTAGAGTACAATAGGAGAGCTTTTGTGATGTAAATGTGGAATGTTTTAATCAATACTAAATAGTGGTGTCCAGTGTAAGCTTCAAACCAGAAGGTCATCATAGCTGTGGAGAAGATTATCCAGTCTTGTGGTTACATCTGGTTAGGATGGATGACATGTGGTTGCCAAGGCTTTGGGAGACTTTCACAGGCTGGAAAAGGATGTCACAAAATCTGAGGTTTAGTTGGTACTCCTACTCTGTGCCTAGGTCAATTTTATCATCCTCTTTATGTCCAACTTAACTTTGGACTGTCTTAGAGAAAATTTTACCTAATATTTAAGAGTATTTAACAATGTCAAGCAATACTCAAAGATTTAGACACTCAGTTCCTAGATAGAACACATAGCAATGATGCAACTCCTTAAGTTAGGGAATCAAAACTAATGTGAGATTCTTGGAGTCTCATGAAATTAGAAATCTAACCTAAGTCCTTATCCATTTTTAGCAAAGAGTTGGGAGAAAAAAAAGACATGAAGAGCAAATCATTAATATTTTATTTTTAGGAAGAATATAAGTAAGATGAGAAAGGAAAAGCTCGTAAGCTGAGGAGTTTGGAGGGGTCCTGAACATATTTCTGGTGGAAGCCTGATGTACACTATGTATAACTGTCAAAATATAAATTAATAGGAATTTATTTTATGTCTCCTGGTCAGGTTCAGTTGCCTAGCAGAGGAGATATTGATTAGGTAGTAGAGAGTAAGAAAAAAATATGGAGGTTTATAAGGGGTCTACTAACCTGAGAAGGAGTGGTAATTCTGGTTTAGGGAAAGCCTGCAAAAATTTTTCAACTTCACGGACCTGAAAATTGCTCTGAGTGTCCATTTTCTAATTTGGCTGGGATGAGTTGGCATCTCAGCCATCTCTGTTTTCGTTGGGCCTCTGTTCCTGGCTGAATTCCTATGGAAATACTACCTTACTCCTATTCCCTATCAGTAAAACATAAGTGCATTTATGAAGATATATACATAAATATGTGCTTTACATATTTCCTCTCATATGTGATTTCTAGACTTGAAAAAAGACGTGAAAGAAGGGAAACTATTTGGATAGGGAAAGACTACCAACAGAACTGGGGAGGAGAAAAATGAGAAGATGATAGGGAGTGAATATAATCAAAATAACTTGTAAATATGCATGAAAACTTTGAGAATGCCATAATGAAAACCATTATTTGAACATTGAATGTGTTGATTTTGAAGATATCAAAAATGCTGGGCATGGTGGTGCATGCCTTTAATCCCAGCACTTGGGAGGCAGTAGTAGGAGGATTTGCATGACTTTAAGACCACCCTGAGACTACATAGTGAATTCCAGGTCAGCTTGGGCTAGAGCAAGACCATATCTCAACCCCCCATAAAAAAGATATCAAAAGAAAAGAAAAGCTGTTTTGATGTTTTGTGTAGAGAGCTGCGAGGTGCCGCTCCTTAAAGATGGCGCTGGCTTCCGCCTTCCCAATGGAGAGTGCTCTCCTGGATAAACAAGTCCTTATTTGGCTTGGGCCGTGATCTAGGCTTGCTTCCGCATATGTGGACCTATCTGCATTCACCACGTGGCTTACCAGGGTTGGCTGTTCAAAGGCTTCTTAAGCTTTGGGCGGGCTTGTCCCGGGAGCAGGCAGTCAAGCAGTGAGTGAGTGAGTGAGTGAGGCAGTCAGTGAGTCAGTCAGTGAGTGAGTGAGTGAGTGAGTGAGTGAGTGAGGCAGTCAGTCAGTGAGTGAGTCAGTGAGTGAGTGAGTGAGTGAGTGAGTGAATGAATGAGGCAGTCAGTCAGTGAGTGAGTCAGTGAGTGAGGCAGTCAGTCAGTCAGAAGATTGTTCAAGGTTCCTGAATAAACTGCTGAAAGAAGAGTCCGAGTGTTGCGTCTTCCTTGCTGGTCGAGGCGGACGCGACAAATGGTGGCCCGTACGGGGAACTCAGAACTTGAAGGGCAGCTAGCTGGTAAGTTCCAGGTAAGTGGACAAAAAGGGTAAAGGCAAGTCTTCCGGTAGAGAGACGATAAGGTCCCATAGCAAAATGGGCAATACATCTTCCAGTATTAGGGTTAAAAGGCGCCACAATAAGGTTTCCTTAGAGGAAACACAGTGAGAAGATTTCTTAAGAATGATAGCCAGCCAATGAATGTATACTTGTTCGTGTGTCTTATTAGTGTATAAAAGTTGGTTAACCTCATGTGGTGTATTTGTGTTGTAGTGTGTCTAGTCATATTACATAGGGCAAACGAGAATGATTCAGAAGCAGTTAAAAAAAAAAATTTTAGAGGAAGTGAGAGAAGAGCGCTCGAGTAAAACATCTAAAAGAAAAAGTAAGGTTCCTGAATAAACTGTTGAAAGAAGAGTCCGAAGAGGGACTCAGAACTTTCTGCAGTCAGGGCAGTGCACTGGTAAGTTCCCAGGTAAGGTGGGAATCCGCGACAAAAGCGGGGATTTTGCTCTTCTCGGTAGAAAAAGAGGGAGCAGGAAAGTTCCCAGGTAAGGTGGGAATCCGCGACAAAAGCGGGGAATTTTGCTCCTCTCGGTAGAAAAAGAGGGAGCAGGAAGGGTTCGCGGTGTAGCGAACCGAAAGTAAAAGTTTTAAAAGAATTTTTTGCAAAATTAGCCATGGGCGCTTCTCACTCGCACCCAATTTTTTTGGCTCTGAATGAGCTGCTTCGTTCAAAAAACTTAAAGATAAAGGGAGTACGCTGGAGAGGTTCCTGGAGGAATGTGATGCCATAGCCCCTTGGTTTGCGCGCTCTGGAAGTCTTACAATCCCTTCATGGGAAAAATTGGGCGATTTTGCAGCAGACCAAGGCACGCTTAAGGGCGGGGTAAAATCGATCTGGAGGTTAGTGAGGAACTGCCTCGAGGAAGAAAGGTCGAAATAGGCAAACAATGAAAAAGAGGCAAAAACAAAGAACAACTTATATCCAACACTTGAGCTAGAAGATTCAGAGTCTACGTTCTAAAGAAGAGCTGCAGGCTCTCATAAAACAAATGAAAAGATCAAAATTATGCTAAGTGCAGACAGTATTGAACTTCGAGGCTTGTCTTATGAGCTTTCAAAGGGGAAGGAAAGACTGCAGAGGACTTTGTTGGAACTGGGCTACTGGCATAAGGGATGGCTACGTTCTGCTATCCAGGCCCAGAAAGTTTGATCAAGGTTAAATTTGTAATGGACTGATGTGCTTGGCTAAAGATATCGGACTGAGATTTTAAGATTTTAAGTTGGAAAATCTCAAGCAAGGTAAAAGCAGAGGCACTGAGGTTTTAGGTTACTGAAGCTGCTATTGTCAACGCATTAGCAATCTTAAGGAAGGTGGAAGGAAGGTGGCCTGACTTGATTTACATTAAAACAATGGAGAGGATGCCTGAGGAAAGACTGTAAAAAATGCAAATTCTTGGAAAGAGCTGACTGGAGAAGGAACCTGCTTTTCAAGGCTATATTGAACTTGAACTGCAGAAGTTTGATGACTGCTGATGGTGGTTGAGTTTTTGCATTGTTTTAGTTTCTCCTTGCTAATGTTGTTAAAAGACCTTGGATTATACTAGGGCTGCAAATTTATCCAGATCTTTGTCTAGTTTTCTATTACAGAATTGGTCTCTTGAATTTGAAGATACCTTAAGAGAACTGACACTGGCAGTAGTTAATGTGAATTCTGCCCGCATGGACCTCTCCTTTGCCTCCGGATTGTCATCTTGGCTGATCTCCGCTATGAATTATCTGAAGGAGTGGGCGGACAGGGGGGCTTTAGCAGGCCTTCTGTTACTGGTCTCTTTGGTTTGCTTGTGGTGTCTGTGTAAAATCAGGGTCACGCAATGATGGGATGCAGCTATGATCATTCAAGCCTTTACTGCCATAGAGGCTGCACAGTCCCCCTAAGTCTGGCTGGCTACAACTAAAAGTTAATCTTCTTTCTGCTCAGGTTGCGAGGCTAAGCACTGCACTCTGGGTTAGCCCTAGAAATCCAGAGAAGAGCATGTTTGATTGCATGCGGGTTGATGCCCCAGATCCCGCCTCTGAGAAAAAGGCATCAGGGTTGCAAAAATACGCATCATCAGAGATCAGACCTCTACTCTTACCTGTGGCTTGTTTTAAAACATAAAAGGGGGAACTGTAGAGAGCTGCGAGGTGCCGCGCCTTAAAGATGGCGCTGGCTTCCGCCTTCCCAATGGAGAGTGCTCTCCTGGATAAACAAGTCCTTATTTGGCTTGGGCCGTGATCTAGGCTTGCTTCCGCATATGTGGACCTATCTGCATTCACCACGTGGCTTACCAGGGTTGGCTGTTCAAAGGCTTCTTAAGCTTTGGGCGGGCTTGTCCCGGGAGCAGGCAGTCAAGCAGTGAGTGAGTGAGTGAGTGAGGCAGTCAGTGAGTGAGTGAGTGAGTGAGTGAGGCAGTCAGTCAGTGAGTGAGTGAGTGAGTGAGTGAGTGAGTGAGTGAATGAATGAGGCAGTCAGTCAGTGAGTGAGTCAGTGAGTGAGGCAGTCAGTCAGTCAGAAGATTGTTCAAGGTTCCTGAATAAACTGCTGAAAGAAGAGTCCGAGTGTTGCGTCTTCCTTGCTGGTCGAGGCGGACGCGACAGTTTTGATAGCACTACTTCTAAGAATCCCAAAATGGTGTTATTAAAAATATCAACCTGTAGTATCATTGATGTATACATCTTGATATATTTATATAATAGAATGCTATGTAATGATATAAACATGTTATAAACAATATGAATAAATATACCAGCCATAGTGATGAACAAAATATATATGAAAAATTGTATATACTATATCCTTCTATTCATGTAAAGTTCAAATCTATTTTATGTAATTAAAATATAGATAATGATTCACTTGAGGAACCTTGGCATGTTGGATTTAATCCCAGCACTCCTGATAATGGTTCATTTGAAATAGAAAATGAAGTATTCAGGGAAAGGAGTTCAGTGGTTCTGATAACTTCTGATCTAAGTTGTTATCTGAGAGAGTTTTGTATAAATGACTATAGGAATATTTACTTAACTTTATCTTTTAAAAGTGACAATGTTGGGCTAGGGAGATGGATTAGTGGTAAAAGCACTTGCCTGTGAAGCCTAAAGACCCATGTTTGACTCCAGATCCCATGTAAGCCAGATGCACAAAGGTGAGGCAAGTACAAGGTAGCACATAACCATTAGGTAAAGCAAGTGTCTGGAGTTTGATTGCAGTGGCCAAGACCTGCCAATTCTCCCTGTATGTCTCTCTCACTCTCTCTCTAAAAAAAAAAAAAAAACGAAGAAAAAGTGACAATGTTTACTCTACATATGTGGTATATATTCAGTGTTTTATTAGTTTATAGTTTGCATCTGCAGCCACTTGGCTGGAAGCAGTGTCACTGGGCGGATCTTAAGGTGTGGTAGTAGGTTTAGGATTTCAATATAAAGATATGCAAAGTGCACCTAGTTGGAGTTCCTGAAGTGTGATGTGCTGTGTGACTTTTGGCTGTGCCTTTGCTGTCTGTGTTTGATCCTGTGAAAGCAGACCAGCTTCTTCTGCCATTATGGAACTTCCCCTGGATCTGTAAGCTTCAATAAATAATATACCTTCTTCCATGACTGTGTCTGGTCTGGAAGTTCATCTCAGCAAACTTGAAAATGTCTTCTACAGAAAGTGGTACCAGGAGTGGGGTAAGATGAACCTATCCATATGGATTTTCATCTTTTGGAGACTTTGTTTTGGAGGAATGGACATGGACTTGGTGCTTGCAACTGAAGATGCCTTCTGGAGTGGTAAGCTAAGTTTTATGGACTATTCTGATTACAGATTGAGAATGCTAAATGCAGACAGCATTAAACTTTGAGGCTTGGCTTATGAGCTTTCTAAGGGGAAGGAAAGACTGAAGAGGACTTTGTTGGAACTGGGCTACTGGCATAAGGGATGGCTGTGTTCTGCTGCCCAGGCCCAGAGAGTTTGATCAAGGTTAAATGTGTAATGGACTGATGTGCTTGGCTAAAGGTACTGGACTGAGAGACTTAAGATATTAAGTTGGAAAACCTCAAGCAAGTTAAAATTAGAGGCACTAGACTGGTTTTAGGTTACTGGAGCTGCTATTGACAAACACATTAGCAATCTTAAGGAAGGTGGGCCAAGTGCTTTACATTAAAATAATAGAGAGAATGCCTGAGGAAAGACTGTTACAAATGCAAATTCTTTGTAAAGAGTTGACTGGAGAAGGAACCTGAATTTCAAGGCTATGATTTATTTTGTCCCTGGATTAAGAATATGGCTGTGTCCTGCACACCTGGTATTAGTTTTGGAAGCATGAAAAATGCATGGAGTGGTCATGAATTGCACATGGTTCCAGAATCCGCTGCTGAGATGCGGAATGAGGTAGGGTGTGAGGCCTTTAGAGGCTGAAAGAGTCTTTGAAAGATGGACTGTGGTTTGCATGGAGACCTGAAGATGTTTTGGATATACCAGGATTGTGCAAGGGCTACCATGGAGTGCAGAGTTGTTCTGGGATGGAAGTTTTCCCTGGCTACACTGCCCAGCTGGAGGGGCAGAATTAGAAAACCTGGAGACTGTCAGTCTCGGGTTATATTGAATTTGAACTGCAGAAGTTTGATGACTGCTGATGGTGGCTGAGTTTGCATTGTTCTAGTCTCTCCTTCCTATGCCTTATACCAGTTAAAAATGTTTACTCTGTGCCTTTATATGTTAAAAGTATTTAACTTGTTTGATTTTACAGGATTCACTATCTTAAGTTGGTCAAGACTGTGGGGACCTTTGAAACTGGACTAAATACAATTTATAATGTGTGATAGTTATAAATCTATTGGGGGCCAGGGGCAGAATGTGGTAGTTTGAATAGATGTCCCCCAATATATTCAGTGTTTTATTAGTTTATAGTTTGCCTCTGCAGTCACTTGGCTGGAGGCAGTGTCACTGGGAGGATCTTAAGGTGTGGTGGTGGGTTTAGGATTTCAATGTAAAGATATGCAAAGTGTGCCTAGTTGGAGTTCCTGAAGTGTGCTGTGCTGTGTGCCTTTTGGCTGTGGCTTTGCTCTCTGTGTTGGGTCCTGTGAAAGCAGGCCAGCTTCTTCTGCCATTAAGGAACTTTCCCTGGATCTGTAAGCTTCAATAAATAATATCCCTTCCTCCATAACCGTGTCTCGTCTGGAAGTTCATTTCAGTGAACCTGAAGCTGTCTGCTACAACATATTTTGTATTTTCCTTATATTCCAAAACCAGTTTTACTTCAAAGCAATAATAAAAAGGTAATTGTATGATATAGGTTGCTTGATGGCAAAAGACTGCATAAGTTTCTTCTCAATAAAAAACGAATTTATATCAAAATAATAATTAAAACATGGTAAATGTTGAATTAAAGTACCCTGAATGTGTGGATAGTGCTGCTCTCAGAAGCCATAGTTTTTTACAGAAAAATCCCAGCAAGGAGTGGAATGCCTCCGAATGAGCTGTTGTTAGGGAGGCTGCTGTGAGGCCCCCAAACAATACAGGCTAATGCTACTGCTCTTAATTGCCCACCAAAACTAGATGTAAGGCACTATTGTTGAAGATACCATGTGCTTAGGTTGGAGTACACTGAAAAAGCTAGCTGGAACTGAACTGGAAGCCTCCTCCCTATTCGCTTGCTGTGATAGTGCTGTAATTTTCTATGCAGCCTGCTGAGGGCAGGGGAAAGCTACCAAGCAACTTACTCAGAAGTGAATTTTGCAAGCTACATATCCAACTAGCCAGGAAAGTGTGCCCTTGGTGGGCAACCAACTGCTCTGTGATTGGATTTGAGGCCCAGTTAATGAAAAGGAATTTATGACTGATACTGAAATCATAGTCAAAAGCCTGTGGATGTGGTCATAGACCCTAGGGGAGAAGCTACTACTCCTGCTTGACTAAATGGAAATGTTGTACCCATTAATTTTCCCTCAAAATACTTATATTTATGCTTATAGATTAGTGTTGCTCTCATCTTTGGTCAGAGATAGCTCTTTACAGATGGTGGTGACTACTGGGGAGACTGGTCAGAGTGCTGATAACTGGTTACTGTTGAGTGCATCTCTATCACATGAGACATTTCTAACACATCATGGCTCAGTATACATTGAGGGATAGGTAGCAGAAAGAATGTAAGGGTCCAAATATGGGGAGGAGTGCTTTGTAATGCTGTCTCTTATACATGAAGTGGTCATTACATTTACAGCAGTGTTAGTTACCTGAACAAAATCTGCACGATATTTGGCCCATCGAAATCTGACATGAAAATGGAGGGTTACAAGAGGCCTCATTCTTCCTTGAAAAGTTACTGTCATCTCATGGTTGCTGTCAGAGCCAGAGACATCATCTTTAGTGGTATAGACACTGCTAAATTGTATGTGCTGTGGTAAATAATCCTTGACCCATGATCTTTCAGGCAATCTAATTAAACTCAGTGGATTACAGAAAAAGTCATTAAACCAGAAGAGGGACTAGATGGGAAGTAGTCATTCAGTGGAAGGAGGACAGGAGTAGACAATGGGAGGAGAATATGATCTAAGTAGTCTCCTCTCTCTCTCTCTCTCTGCACACACACACACACACACACACACACACACGTATATATATATATATAGAGAGAGAGAGAGAGAGAGAGAGCAGCACAATAAAAAAGTTTAAAATATGGCACTTTGTGATAATAGATTATAAAATTTAGAGAAAAATCTATCTCCAAATAGCTTAACAAATTTTGTCAAAATAAATATCTCTCAATTTGTATATGAACTGTGTATGCAATTTAGTTTATTCTTATAAAGAAAATTCCAGGTCCTGTAAATTTCAATTTTCATAAGTACCTTCCAAATAAATAGTATCAATTTGAGCCACTCTTACGGAGAATAAATTTTAAGTAATTCTTGTGAATATGTTTTAGATGGTCAAATTAACTTTGGCATGAAAATGTTTCATGAACAGTACATAAAAGTAGATTCAAAAATCAAGATTGTGATTGCAAATGCCAAGAAATTCTAAATGTCAGCTAAACATAAATAGTGATATGCAAAACATCCAGCATTTTATGATTATCCATGCTTACTACCCATCTTTCTTGTGTGAACTTCCACTATTCCTTTGAACACATTGTCATTTTACCCATTCTGTTATCGCACTTCATTGCACAATTCACATACTTAATCCATTGGGAATATTCTTGTTGATATGTCCTTCTAATCTCCAATTTAAATTATTGAAACTTTACACATAATTCAACACTTATCACCATCTCCTCTTGACAGTAGTAATTATTCACATTTAAACATTTCCATTTTTTTTAATGCTGCTCTCACTTTTGATCTATATATTTTATTTATTTATTTGAGAGAGAGAAAGAGGGAGAGAGAAAAAATGGACCCTCTAAGGCCTCCAGCCACTCCGAACAACTCCAGACACTTGTATCCCCTTTGTACATCTGGCTTACGTGGGTTCTGGAGAATCAAACCAGGATTCTTTGGCTTTGCAGGAAAATGCCTTAACCGCTAAGCAATCTCTCCAGCCCCCAAACATTTCCATTTTTGCAGTACTGGTGCCAAACATATTTTACTACTAGATATGATATTTGCATATGTACATTTTGTCTAAACTTCATTTAAAGCTAATTTAAGAGCATTCATATAAGACACAAAAAGTATTAGTGATATTAAGCACCTTGGTGTAAAGAAGTAACCGAGTATCTTATTTGTTTTTTCACCATCAGCAACAATTATAATATTTAAAAACTCATCAGCATAGGAACCAAGTAACCAACACAAATTATAGAACTTTACAATTCTGGAAAGGGATTATGGAGAACTTCTGTTATGATTATTAGCTTAACTCTTTAGGAAGGTGTCTTTGCTTGGTCAATGGAGATCATGTTCTCATTGATTGTGAAAGATTTTAGAATTTTCAAGATCAATATTATCAATGTACAATGCTAAAATTAACACTAAAATAGTTTATCAATATGAATTTGTTGCTAAATTGATATTTAATGAGAGGAATTTGAACCAATTTTCTTAAATATAAATAAATTTTGAACTAGACAAAAGTGGAAATGTAAAATGGTGGATTGCAGTTAAGGTGGAAAAACACAGGCATGTGCTGCCTGGGAATTTTATTTATTTATTTATTTGCAAGAAGAGAGTGAGAGAGATAGAAAAGAGGCAGACAGAGAGAGAATGGGCATGTCAGGGCTTCTGTCCACAGCAAACGAACTCCAGATGCATGTGCCCCTCATGCATCTGGCTTACATGGATCCTGGAGAATCGAGCCAGGATCCTTTGGCTTCACAGGCAAATGCCTTAACAATTAAGCCATCTCTCCAGCTCCCTGACTGGGAATTTTTGAATGAATGTTTAATACAACAGGCTGACTATAGTATAAGGGGAATTAGAACCTATGCTAGGTAGAGATTGGGCTAAAATTATAAATCTTTATATGGAAAATTTATGGTGTAAAGAGAGCAAAATATTATTCTTTACATCAAGCTTAGAGAAAAATAGAAGTCACTCCCTTGTAGAAGCCCATAAAAGAATAGGATGAAACACTTGCTTGAGCAGGTGGGGATGGTAGATAAACAGGATGCTCTGCTGGTCTGGATAGCATTACCCTGGGCCTGCATTGTTAAGCAAACTCCTTAAGGGCAGATAAGCAGTACATTTGAAAACTTTTGGTTGCAGGCCTACTTAACACCCACCCACACAGGCACTTCCTGTAGCTGACTGACAGACTTATTCAGAAATTTGTTTAGTCTTCTAGAATGGAATGCCCCTGCCATAATGTTCTAAATACCCCTTTATGTTTAAAGATCACTTTTATGGCTGCAACAGGAACCTGTGAATTGTGATTTATGGTTTTACTCCCATCCTGTTTTGCCATAAACATTTTGTAGTTTTTTTTCCAATAAAAGCTGATACTCTGAACAGTTTCGAGGCTTCCCTCAGAGATCTCACTCTCTGATGTGCAGTCCTAGTGTGCATACCCAGCACTTTGTGTGTCAGTGGTCTTACTTGTGTGACATAAGACCCCACTACAATGGTATGTTCTGATATATACCTTGGCCTATGAAATTAATATTTGCTTGATATAATAAGATTGATATGAATGTTTATGCATATCCTGTCCCTTTAAAATATTTCTGTTAATTTTTCTGTGTATATGTGTGGGTGTGTGTGAGGGAGAGAGAAAGACAAAGAAGGAGAGAATTTGTACGAGTATGCCAGGATCTCTTGCCACTGCAAACAAACACCATTCATATGCTATATTTTGTGTATCTGGCTTTACATGGTGTAGCAGACAGCGTCAGGTTCTCTGGAATGAACTTCTAGACAAGGCACAGTTATGGAGGAAGAGAGTCATTGAATCTTACAGATCTAGGGGAAGTTCCATAATGGCAGAAGAAACTGACCTGCTCACACAGGACCAAACACAGAGAAAAACCACAAGCCAAAAGTCACACAGCACAGCACACCTCAGGAACTCTAGCTAGGCACACTGCATATCTTTAGATTGAAATATCAAACCCACCACCACATCTTAAGATCATCCCAGTGACACTGTCTCCAGCCACGTGGCTGCAGATTCAAACTACAAACTAATAAAACACTGAATATATTGGGGGCCATCTATTCAAACTACCATACATGGGTACTTGAGAATTGAATGTGAGATGGCAGATTTGCAAACAAGTGCCTTTAACAAATGAGCCATGTACGGAACACAATTCTTTTTAAAATGTAAGCAGTTAGTATCACATGGAGCACAGATTTATGTGACAACATGGATAAGCTAAGGAAGTCATATTACATGTAGATATATTTCACATGAGAGATCATAAAGTCTTGAACTAAATCCTTGTAGACAGTGGAACAGACAGAGGGTGAAACCAGAATGCTTTCAAGTGATATGCAAATATTATCATTTGCAAGATTTTGTAACAAGTTGGTTATGGAGGATGTGAGAAAAGGAGAATGAAATATTAATAATGATATTCTAAATGCAGATAAGGAGCACAAGACATGTTTTGTTTTTGGAGAGAGAGACAGAGAGAGACAGAGAGAGAGGGAGAGGAAGACAGATCCAGATGGGCGCACCACCAACCTCTCAGCGGCTGCGAAGGAAATCCAAATGTGTTTCACCGCCTTGTAGTCAAGTGCATCATTGCGCCCTTGCATCACTTTGCATCTGGCTAAACATGGGACCTGCTTTCTTAGGCTTGGGAGGCAGGTGCCTTAACCACTAAGCCATCTCTCCAGCCCAACACATGTTTTTAAAAGAACTTTTTTTTTCTTTTGAAAACTGAGCTAATAGTAAGTAGATTTTGAAGAAAGCAAGTTACAGTATTATCTTATTGGTACAACAGGAAGTATGGTCAGGTTAGAAAACCTCAAGCATGAAATCAGCTAGTAAAATGAAGAGACAGGGGCGTGAGAGGTGGCCTGCAAAGCCAAAGGACCCAGGTTTGGTTCCTTGGTACCCACATAAAGCCAGATGCACAGGGTGGCACAAGTGTCTGGAGATAGCTTGCAGTGGCTAGAGGCCCTGGTACACCCATTCTCTCTCTCATCTGTCCCCTCCTAAAATAAATAAATATTTTTAAAAGCAGAGACAGTACTTAAGAAAAGATATGTAAATAAGTAGTAAATATATGAAAATATGTTCTACCTCACTAACTGTGTTGGTTTTCATTGGTTGTTAACTTGACAGAATCTAGAATTATCTAGGAAAGGATCCTCTAGGCATCCATTTAAGGTATTATCTTGATTAGGTATATTGACGTAGAAAGAGCGCATTAAATATGTATGGCAAGGGTTTCCTACTGAATGCAAGGAGAGAGTACAGAGTATGGCAAGCTACAAATTCATTGCTGTCTGCTTTCTCACTGTAGACAGAATGTAATTAGCTGCCTTGTTCCTGCCAGCAGGTCTTCCATATATTATGGACTATAATTTCAAACTGTAACCCAAAATAAACGTGTCTCCTCTCAAATTGCTTCTTGTCAAATATTTGGCCACAGCCATAAGAGAGCAACTAAGACACTACATTCAAAATTCAAATCAAAACACCGTTGAAATTTCATGTTACCTCAGTCAGAATTACAGTCATTAAGAAAACAAAGAGCAACAAATGTTGGTGAGGATGTGGACAAAAGGAAACCCTTTTAAATATTCTACTGATGGTAATGTACACTATCCCAGCACCTATGGAAATCAGTAGGGAAGTTTCTCAGAAAATAGAAATGCATCCATATTATCCAGCTATACCACTCTTGAATACCCAAAGAACTCCAGCCAACACATCACAGATATATTTGTGCATTAATATTTATTGTAGCCCTAATCACAATATTTAAGTTGTGAAACCAAACTAGCTATCTAAAAGTAGACGAATATATAAAGACTATATGACATTTATACACAATGAAATTTTTCATCCAAAAGAATGAGTTCATGTCATCTGTAGGAAAACAGATGCAAGTGTAGATGATCATATTAAGCAAATAAAGTCAAGCCAATCTCAAAAATAAAAATATCATGTTTTCTCACATATGTGGTTCCAAGATTTATATATATGCTGGTTTGATTACTTTACCTTTACTATAACAAAATTCCTCGTAAGAAGCAGTTTAAGGAAAGAAGTTGTTTATTTTGGATTATAGTTTGAGTTTATAATTAACCATGGTGAGGAATGCATGGCAGCAGGAACTTAAAACAGAGTGATGAATGCTACTGGTTGTCACACTTTTTTTTTTTAAATTCAGTTCAGCATCCTAGCCCATTTACTGGTTCTGCTCACAGTTAAAGTGGGTCCTTCCACCTCAGTTAACCTAATCTAGTAAACATTTAACATGAAATTCAACCTCTTAAAAATTTTACTATACAAGTTTATTACTGCTGTCTATAAATGCAATGTTGTATACAAGATGTCTAGGACTGTCATTCATTTTACAAAGGAATGCTAGTAGCTCACTTAATTCCCAATTTGCAGGATTTTTGTTAAGTATTAAAAATAGTCCTTCTATTCACAATAGTAGGACAGACAGACAGCAGGTTTTGGCATATACAATCAAAGGAAGATCTATTAAAAACAAAAAATGAATGGAGAAATTGAGGAAGACTGCAGAAGATGGAAATATCTGTCTATATTGAGCCAATTAACAGATGATCATGGATGATACGATAGGAAAAACAAACAAGCAAAAGGACATTAAAACAGATGAGGAAGACCAGAGAGAGGGCTTAACCATTGAGGTGCTTCCCTGGGAAGCCCAAAGACCTGTGTTTAATCTCTCTCCAGCTCCCACGTAAGCCAGACACACAAAGGTGAGGCAAGTGCAAGGTTGCACATGCCCACTAGGTGGCACAAGCATCTGGAATTTGATTGCAGTGGCTGAGGCCTTGGCACACCAATTCTCTCTCTCTCTCTTCCTCTCTCTCTCTCTAAAATAAAAAAGAACAGATGAGCAAATAGTAGAAAAGTGGTGTGGGTTCAGTGGAATGGAATGGAACAGGGGAAACAAAGGAGGGTGGTGGGACAGGATTATGTAAATTTTAATGAAGTTTTAAATGTTAATTTTAAAAAGAAAACGAATAGCAAAGACAATGAGGATATTCATGAATGAAAAGACTTGGGTAGGTCATTGGATCATGCTGAAGGCAAAAAAACATGTACAGACATTTCTGTATTTGACTCAGGCATATATATATATATATATATATATATATATATATATATATATATATATATATATATTCTTATTTGACCGGAAAACTGGCTATATGGTAAAATTATTCTTCTCCCCATTTTATGCCTGGAGTATCAGGCTAAGAGTGATTTCATGCACTATACTAATTCACAAAGTAGCTCTGCTCTGCAAGCAAATGTAAAAAAGAAAACTGGATTTCTCTCATTGGGCAAAAAAACATGTACAGACATTTCTGCTTGCAGATGCTGTACTTTTAACATGTCAGCTTTTGAAACTGCCTGCTATCGATTTCTGCCTGGGCATGGGGCTGCCTCTGCCACCTGAGGTAGAGTCCATGGGGGATCTGATGTGATGTGTTGGCCAAAAGAAACAAGCAATAATAAAAATAATAACATCCTCCCCTCAAAAACATGTGTGAATTTGCCTCAAATATAAAATACAGAGCTATCATATCATTTAGTAGTCCACTTCCTTGTGTCTAATGAAAAGGAAATTGTGTCAAACACATATCTTTAATTCCATGATTATTGTTGTTCACAATAGAGAAGATACAAAAATTAACTTGTGTCCATCAATGAATGAATCTATAATGAAATTATTATATATTTGCACAACGAAATGCTATTATTCATAAAAATTAATGAGATTTATAGTTTGCAGCATCATGTATGAACAGGCAGAACAAGTGGATAAATGATGGAACCAGGCACAGAAATGCAAATGCTATACAAGCTCACTCATAGGTGAAATCTAGAAGTTTATCTCATTAAAATAGAATCTTATGGGGATTACCAGGTGTTAAGGCACTTGTAAGAGTGCTTAGAGAGAGAGAGATTTTTTTTTGTCAAAATACACATTCAATAAAACTTATATTGCATTGTTTAAAAATTCTGAAAGATTTTATATAGTGTTATCACAAAAATGATAATGGTGTGAACTAATCACATGTTAATTATATTTAATGTTTCACAATTTTATTATCATTTTTATTTTATTATACTGATTTGATGCCTTTACATGGTTTTTTATCTTGCTACTAAAATCCTCATTTGGTTAATACATATTGAATTATTTTCCACATAGAAAACAACATATGTCATAATCACATGAAAGTCTCTGTTTGATAGTTTCAAATATATACTGTGAGTTTATGTTCTTTATTTCTTTAAATTTTAAATTGTGTTTTCCTTAAAATTTTATGTGTGTTCATATACCATCCGTTTTAGTAATGAATTTTAGATATCATCACTTTAACAGTAAACAACTATAAACAGCATTTGGTATTTAATGCCTGAGTGATGATTTAATTTATTCATACTGAATGCCAGGCATAATTATTTTAACACTAGAAATTGAAATGTACACTGTTTATGCTTCAATATGGTTGTAACTCTCTCTTTAGAATGGCTTAAGGGACCAGGCAAATATAGACAAGAAGCTAACTAGATTTTGCCTCTTTTAAAATATTATTTATTTATTTTCAAGCAGAAAGGTGGGGAGTGAATGGCCACTCCAGGGCCTCCAGCCACAGCAAATAAACTTGAGATGCATACACTACTTTATGCATCTGGCTTTATGTGGGTCCGGGGTAATCAAACCCAGGTCATTAGGTTGTGCAGGAAAGTGCCTTAATCACTGAGCCATCTATCCAGCCCAGGCCTCTTTTTTGTAGCTTACTTAGTGTATATTAAGCTTCAAGTTTTTCTACTATGAACTTATGTTTAAGATAACCAGTGTTTATTTACCTTACTTTACTCCATTAATTTCAATGGTAATTTGCATGGTTTTCCATGCCATAGTCACCTTCCATAATCCATGAATTTTAGAATATTATGGATTATTTTACCCTAATTCATTAATTTTTTTCACTTGCCCTAGTAATGGTCCACTGAAGGCCAATAGAACAAACACTCTTTCTATTAATAAATTGTCATGAAAGCTTTTTCTTATTGTGCTCTTGTTTGCTCTCTTGGAATTGAAGGAGGCAAAGTCATGGTTTCATTGTGGAAAGCAAATTATCAATGGATAAGCTAGAAAAATAGTATTAGTTGGATTTAAAACATGTTTAACGATTTTTGTGTAAATGTATTAGTTCTCTAGAGAAACAAAACTGATAAAATGAGTATATAAAAATAATTTATCGGGCTGGAGAAATGGCATAGCAGTTAAGGCGTTTGCCTGCGAAGCCAAAGGATCCTGGTTCGATTCTCCAGGAAGATTCTCCATATAAGCCAGATGCACAAGGAGGGACATGCACCTGGAGTTCGTTTCCAGTGGCTAGAGGCCCTGGCGTTCCCATTCGCTCTCTGTCTGCCTCTCCCCCCCCACACACACTCCTTGCAAATAAATAAATAAACATTAAACAAAAGACTTTATTAAGTCATCTCATAAGATGACTGGGCTGGGCTGTCTAACCATAGCTATCCATAGAGAGGAAAGTTGAAGAACTAGTTCATGACCACAAGGCTACATTCAAGCAGATGAGTCACAGGATGAGGTAGCTGCTTAGTTCTGGAGACTGGATGCGAGCTGGGAAGTCAAAGCACCAGGCAATCATTCAGTAAACTTGCTTGGCAAAGACTTCACAGACCTGCAGAAGAGGTGTGGATCTTGGTTTCTAATCTGGTCAAGTCGACAACAAACATAACCATCAGAGTGTGTGTGTGTGTGCATGTAAATATGTACACATATATTTACATGCTTGCTTTTATACGTGTGTGTATAAACTTTAATTCTCAATGTAAAAGAAATATATTGACAAGATTTGACAGTCATTTGTAATGATGTGTAATGCTTCTTGTAGAGAGCTGCGAGGTGCCGCGCCTTAAAGATGGTGCTGGCTTCCGCCTTCCGCCTTCCGCCTTCCCGATGGCGAGTGCTCTCCTGGATAAACAAGTCCTTATTTGGCTTGGGCCGTGATCTAGGCTTGCTTCCGCATATGTGGACCTATCTGCATTCACCACGTGGCTTACCAGGGTTGGCTGGTCAAAGGCTTCTTAAGCTTTGGGCGGGCTTGTCCCGGGGGGAGTGAGTCGGGCAGTCAGTCAGTGAGTGAGTGTGTGAGTGAGTGAGTGAGTGAGTGAGTGAGTGAGTGAGTGAGTGAGTCAGTGAGTGAGTCAGTGAGTCAGTCAGTCAGTCAGTCAGCCAGTCAGTGGGTGGGTGAGTGAGTGAGTGAGTGAGTGAGTGGGTGGGGCAGTCAGTGAGTGAGTGAGTGAGTCAGTGAGTCAGTCAGTGAGTGAGTCAGTCAGTCAGTCAGTGAGTCAGTCAGTCAGTCAGAAGATTGTTTAAGGGGTCAGAAGATTGTTCAAGGTTCCTGAATAAACTGCTTTAAGAAGAGTTCCTGTGGTCGTTGCCTTATTCTGCTGGTCGGACTGGGCGACGACAGCTTCTGTGGTAAATGTAGCTTCTCTGATCTCTTTTATGTTAGCTAATGGCACTGTTTTCTATTTTTATTTCTCCCTTGTACCCCCAATTGATGGCCTCTAAAAAATCTATCAGGACCTGATTATCAATTTATTGGGTATAATATTCTGCCTTCTTTGCAAAGAAACATAAATTTCATAATAATCACTGAAATTTCATAAAAATCAGTGAAAGTTAGAAAACGGTAATAGTGAAGTAGTGTTTTGTAGAGCAAAATATTGAAGATTTTTTGCTTTGTTTTTTGAGGTAGGGACTCACTCTAGCCCAGGCTGACCTGGAATTCACTATGTAGTCTCAGGGTGGCCTCAAACTCATGGCGATCCTCCTACCTCTGCCTCCTGAGTGCTGGGATTAAAGGCGTGCGCTATCACGCCTGGCTATATTGCAGAATTTTGCTATGATTCAGTTATAATTTAGTCAATTAATGACACGTATATATTACTTAAAATATTTTATATTTAGCCACCTAAATTATAGCTTGAATATGAATATTCTAACCTGCATATGCAGAAAGTCATTTATCCATATCCAGAGCATTATATAAAGAAGATATGATGTGATCATGAAAATATGACTTACCAAAATTATCATACTTGGTTCCTTAATTTCTTTGGTGAAACAAAGGGAGAGAAAAGACTAGAAGTGAGCTAAAGATTATCTTCATCTTAACTATGAATGAAGGGGTTTTGAAGTTTTGACATTTGTCATTTTGGCCCAATCACAATTATTTAGAGCTCTTGTTTCTTTACATATATAATGAGGCCAATCATATTAGGCTTATAGCCTTGTTGCATGAATTAAATTAGACAATGCATGAGGAAATATGTCACAAAATGTAAGACATAATTCAAAGAAAATAACCTGATTAGAAAAATTATTTTGAGAGTAATTTGGATATTTTAGAAAGTAATTACATACATTTGATAAATTTATTTAAATGGTTGCTCGCTATTTGTAGAGAGACTTCAGGATTTGAGGAACATTTACTTTAGTTTTAGGTCATTATATATAATGTGATAAAATTGTATGCATTTAAATATAGGCTTAGTAATTAGATTTTCAACTATGACTTCCTCCTTTAGCAAGGCTTAGTTTTCTGCTATCAAATAATACATTATATATGCACAGTGTGTCCTACAGAATCACTTTTTCCTTATAATCAATTTGCAGTGTTTAGCATGCATAGAAGCTAATTGCATAGTTTTTTTTTCTCCTTCCTTCAAGCTACTGGGCATTCCTGGAGGATATCTCACAACTATGTGGGTTGGCACTTCTATAATTATCTCCAAACTCAACTAATTATCCCCATGCTCCATTTCCCACCGAGACTATTATATCCATTTTCCTCAAGTTCATAAGGTAAACCTTTCAATCATGAGATACCTGCTTCCTACTTTCAGAGCCAATAGGAGCAATAAAAGAATTCCTTTAATTTCCATTATCTGCAATCTTATTTTCATCTACTTTCTAATTTAAATATTTGCTTTTGATTTCTTCTAATTTTCTTTTTACTTCCATTCTAATTAACTGTTCCAAAAGTGATTTAAAAATAAAACAGCATTTTATTCTTTGATTTTAATCAAAACTTTAAAAAATATTTTTAATGAACATTTGCTGACATGTAGGAAAAAAAAAAAGACACCTACAGTGGCCAGTCAACAATTTGAAGAATTTCTTCTATAATTAATGGTAAAACAATATTTCTTTAGAGTGAATTTATATTTACAAGTGTCTTATTTTTATATAACATTGTTACAGGAATATTTTCCTATGATATAATCTTCTGAGTTTAGCATTATTCCTTATTTTTTCTCCATGAAGAGATGTTTGCAGATAATGAACACTCTTGTACTTCATGTTTTCTTTCTTATTTAGCACCTTTTCCAGTAGGATTGTGGCATGTTACCATGTACCACTCTTATTTTTCAATGACCATTTTGAAAATACCTGAGAGACTTAGGACCACCTCACAATTGTGTTGGTGATGTCCTCCAGCACAAGAACCATATCTTGTTCATCTTCCTTCCATCAGTGTTTGTACTTTTGAGTTAGACCATTTCTTTGTACTTTTAAACTCTTTTACTTACCAAATTGCTTTCTCAGAATCTAAAGATAAGTTCTCTTATGAATCAGAGTTCTCTCAAGACTGTCAAGGTCTTTATTTGTGATGCATACTTAAGCTCTATCTGCTTAACCCAATGAATAAAAACATGGTGGGTCAAGATTCAGCATCTTTGATGTCAGTTGGAGTCCCCTGGTTCCTCCACTTTTGTATTTCTAATTGGCTGTTGTGAGTTTTTTTGTCTAAGCTTTTCCGCCCCTTTCCAGGACCTGAACCCTGCACTCTTGGCTACAGCACACTCCTTTATTCTCCTCAAATCCACTCTACTCTTTCTAGTAAAGAAATGATGCTAAATTACTATCTTAACTTCCTCAGCAATTATTGATTTCTTACAAAATCTTTATGTTGATAATAAATGAAAAATATGTAGACATCAATTTTTCAAATGATTCTATGCTGATGTAGTCATTGTATAATATACCTAATTATAGTAATGATTGAGAGACCTGCCGCTTTCCTTAAATGAAGACAAAGTATTTGGACAGTATATGAGGCCACTTTGTTTACAGGTTTTCTTAAACATAGCCGAATAATTCTAAGCATTTTTGAGAATTTTTACTTTATGAAACTGATACAGGATTTTAGGATCCTTTTAGACCAAAACATTGATAATTTGGGGTGTTCCTGCATCCTTCTCCTATGGATTCAAACAATGAAATCCGTAGACCAGAGGATTAGGTTTAGAAAAGACTTTATTACAGCATAAAGCTTTAGGGGGACCTAAAGCTTTAAGGGCTTATGCCTAGTACATAAGAGAAGAAAGCTATGAGAGAAAAAGGCAAAACTCTTGCCCAGAGTGGCTATGCAAGGAAGAAAAGGTTTACAGGTTTTTTATGAGCCCCATGGATAGGAGGCTGATTTAGCCAGTTTACTCCTGATGCTTGGGCTCTGGAATCAGGAATTTCAGAATTGTCTAGGAAGAGAATGGAAGGAATCCCTAAGGGGGCAGGGATAAGGAAAGACCACATCCTTTTTTGACCTATAGTAAAGGGTAATGATCTAGATTTTTTTTTCCTACAGGCTCAAGGACAATTCCTATACTTAGGTAAGAGAAAGCTCTTTGGTGCTTTATCTCTAAGCTTCCTAGCCAATTTTTGTCTCCCATCACTACTACAAATGTTGCATTGTAGCAGAACCTCCAGAAGAGGCCTGGCTGACCTGGGATCAATTTGCTTAGAAAAATATATGATCTGAATGAGTGTATGTGTGTAGAATATTCCCATCTTAAAATGTACATATTATTCAAAACAAGTTTGACTCAGAATACACTGAACTAAATCATCGCTGACATAGCAAAAATTTTCATTCAAGGAAATGAATTTTTGTTAATATACATGGAAGAGAAGCCTTTCATTTTATCTAGAACAATACTGAAAATTTTGCTATGCCACTACATGTTGATTTTTTTAAAAATATAAAATATAGGGTGAATCATATGATTAATAAAATTCACTCTCATGAAAATATTAAATATATGTTTTTATTTTTTAGAGAAAGAGAGACAGAGAAAGTGAGTGAGAGAGTACAACCTAACTCCAGACACTTGTGCCACCTAATGGGCATGTGTGACCTTGTGCTTGCCTCACCTTTGTGCATCTGGCTTACATGGGATCTGGAGAGTCAAAATGGGTCCTTAGGCTTTGCAGGCAAACACCTTGACCACTAAGTCATCTCTCCAGCCTAAAAAGTATTCTTTAGAATAGAAATATGAGGTTTATAAAAGCTTTGCACATTTTTTATTAATAGTTTGTTCTTCAAGAGGGGAATAATCAACTAAGAATAATTTTGCAGTGGGACATTCATTAAATGTATCAGAGGAAGAATTTTTCTTCAATATATGAATTTACATGGTCCTTTAAAGGTATTGAATTTTCTTTTTAAACCTTAAGAAAAGGTAAAATGTCTAAATGTGAGCTATATCACCAACTAACAATATGTTCATGACCTTTGCACATATCTGTGGAAACTAGAGGAAAATACCATGTGATCTCCTCTTCATTCATCTGACTGTTTCCTTGAGAAGAAGTTTCTCACTCATTTAAGTGCTACTATTTTCAACATTTTTTTTTTCAGCTAAAAAGTGTCAGTGATTCTTCACCCCTCACCCCACAGGAATTGGGTAACAGATGTGCATGGCTACACCAAGTTCTTTATGTTGGTGTTGGGAAATCAAATTCAGGTGTTCCAAGTTACTTCCAGGCCACCATGCTTGCATAGCAAGAGCTATTCACCTCATACACCTCCCTGGTACCTAGTATATATTTTAATGTTTATTTCTAGAAAAAATAACTGTACACATAATCTGCTCTCTTTTGTGCTACAATCCATATATAAAAAATATTATTTATAATTTAACTATTTTAGATTATACATAATGTCTACTATGTTGAATGAAATCAAACCACTACATTGTGCAAAGGCCATTTGTATTTCTTTGATGCATTTATATTGTGAACATTTTAATTCTTTCATTTTCTGCATTTTGTGTTTGCATGGTTGTATATCCCACACACTTCTCCTTTACCATAAATATTTCACTTGACAACCTGTTAAGAAAGTACAGTAAAAAACCCAACTTGACTATCTGTGAGGATAAAAAAAAATGAATTTATACTTACATACCAAAATCTCTACCAAAAAGAATAAAAATTCATAGTAAAGTTTTACATATTCTCAAATATCCTTTCTCAAGTGATATATGTGTGTTATTACACACACACACACACACACACACACATGCTGTCTAAAATAATATCTTAAGTTCAAAAGAGACATTAAGTGTATTTTATATCTTAGTCATATATTATTTTACTCTTCAGTTTTATGTACAATATTTTTGGATGTGGAGTCTTACTCTAGCCCAAACTAACCTGGAACTTACTCTGTAGCCTGGACTTTCCTTAAAATCATGGTGATCTTCCACCTTAGCCTCTCAGGTCCTGGGTTAAAAGCATTAGCCACCACACTCAGCTACATATAATTTTAAAACAAATAATTCAGTGTTTAAAGGGTATATTTAACATAAAAATGGATTTTTTAGTGTTGATCATCAAACTCAAAGCTTGTCAAATTCTAGATAAATGCTTTATCCTTGAAATATAGTCTCAGCCCTCCAAATATGATTTTCAATTTATATGGTTTCTACTCTATTATTATTTTGATTTAAATTTCTATCTAATTGCTTCTAACAACAGCCTCCCTGATTGCTGTTCAGATTACTATAAAACATGAAATGAAAATATAGGATCTTAAGAAATTCCATAGTAACCGTTTTCATGATATTAGTACTTCTTGAAATAAGCTGTTTTACATATATTATAGTATGTAATTCATTTTAAAAAGGTCATCCCAGTGTGGTTTGTACATGCTATTACATTAGTCTTTTTCCCCCTATGGCACAAGAATGGAACTAATTTTTTTGTTAGTCATAAAAATCTTTGTCTTGGGCTGGAGAGATGGCTTAGTGCTTAAGGCACTTGCGTGCAAAACCTAAGGACCTAGGTGCAATTGCCCAGTGTCCACATAAGCCAGATGCACAAGGTGGCACATGTATCTTGAGTTTGTTTGTAGTGGCAGGACACCGTGGCCTGCCCATGCCCATTCTCTCTCTCTCTCTCTCTCTCTCTCTCTCTCTCTCTATATATATATATATATATATATATATATATATATATCTGTCTCTTTATCTGTCTCTAAAATGAATAAACAAAATATGTCTTTTATGATTTAGTCATATTACATTTTACATATGAGAACTTACAAACTATTGACATAAGTATATTGACTTATAAGGTATGACATTTTCTAATTAATATTGTCTGATAATCAGAACTCCCTTAATTATGAAACTGGTAGCATGTCAGAAGATGTATAAAGTCATAATTTAGTAAACATTTTACAATGTATTATTTTATTTATGAAAATATAACCTAAAGTATCAAATTTGAGAAATATACTAACTTCCTTGTTCACTCTAACATTATAATGAGCCCTGTTACAATTGTTTTCTTAAAAGTATTATAGTCCTATTTATTTATTTATTTTTATTTGAAAGAGAGAAAGAGAGAGAGAGAGCACCAGGGCCTCTAGCCACTGCAAATGAACTCCAGACATATTCACCACCTTGTGAACCTGACTTACGTGAGTTCTGGGGTATCAAACCTGAGTCCTTTAGCTTTCCAGTCAAGCACCTTAACCAGAACCCTCATTTGTTGCTGGTGGGAGTGCAAACTTGTAAAACCACTATAGAAATCAATACAGAAACTCCTGAAAAAGATGAAAACAGAGCTACCAACTGACCCTGCTGTTCCTCTATTTGGCATCTATCCTAAAAGCTACACTCTTCACTGCAGAAATATTTGCTCATCCATGTTTATAGCTACTCAATTCACAGTAGCTAAGACTGGGAATCAACACAGATACCCATCATTTGACAATTGGATAATCCAATGAACATGTGGTACATATATATACAATGGAATTTTACTCAGAAATAAGGAAAAATGATACAATGAAATTTGTAGGAAAATGGACAGAATTAGGAAAATTATGCTAAGCAAACTCACACAAGTAGAGAAAGACAAAAGCTGCATCTTCTTTCTCATCTATAATTCCTAACCTGAATCAGCCTGAGTTGTAGGCATACATGACAGCCAACGCAAGGGACAAACAATAGCAATCAAAGTGTTTGGGGAAAATGGAATGGGAAGGCAGGAGGAGATACACACAAAACTAAGTCCAAAATGAATTTGTTCCATATAAACTTTTCTCCTGGATAGCAGACTAAAATATGTAACCTTGAACAATATTGTGCAGGGATTGGCTAGTTAGAAGGGCGCTTGAGAAGATGGGATGAAACCTAAACTTAAAACATTTGTTTCTGGCTTGTAACTCCCAGGACCAGAAATCAGTTACAACCCACAATGAGCTGTTGATCAGAGAGACCTTTGAGGTCTCTAAAACAAGACAGGCTTCTGTCACAGCACTTGATTACCGGCCCGAGGTAAAAGGTAAGACCCTATTGCTGAAGACACCACATGCTGCTGACCCAGTACATTGAGAGACACAGCTGGTATCTGGAAGGAAGCCAATTCCCAGATAGTTAGCTCATATAGTGCTGGAAAGTGCGACATGAGCTGCTGGGAGGAAATGACTAACAAGGTTGTGAGCAAGCAGGGGAACCACCTATATGAAAGCAACCAGCCTGACAAGATATACACACCTGTGCAATGATGGCATGAAGCCTAGGTGAATAATCAGTGGCTCTCTGATTGGTTAAGCAGTCTACTCAGTTGAAAGGAACTCATAGCTGGAACTGGGAACCCAGTCAGAATCCTATGAAGACCAAGATCATGTATTATAAGGAAAAGTTCCCTTTAGACTTTAGCCAAAAGAGAAGCTACACCCATCAAAATCTCTCTTAATTAACAATGCTTATCCTATTGAACCTATGCTGACTTAATTATCCACTGGAGAATCTGTTCTTTTTAACAAGGCAGAGAGAACCAAAGAGATAAACCACCCCTCCCATATCAGCCAGAGCCCAGGTGAAACCACAAAGGAATTGGCAAGATAAGCAAGAATGCTGTTTTAATGATGAACCTGTCAACCAGGGCCAGGGTCATGGAAACAGACACTGAAGATACTCAAAATGCACCAAAGCAGAAATCCAGAATCTGCTGAGAGTACAACATTGAAGTAGACTTACAATATTCCCACTACAGCTCAGGGAATATTGCAGAAGAGGGGGTGGAAAGATTGTAAGAGCCACAGAGTGGAAAGGAATGTCAGAAGCATTTCCCTCCCTTATCATGATTGACTGCTGCTCTTACAACTCATAACCTACAACACCAGGAGGAATACCAGAAATTCCACTGAAGAGGGCCCTTAATGAAGTGGGGGCAGGGAGGAGGGAAATGGTGGTACTAACACATGATGTGTCCATACAAAGCTTTTACTTAACAAAAGAGAGAGAGAGGGAGACCCCGAGAAACCCATATTAAGCACATACATTCATGTGAAAATAAGTAAATAAATAAATAGAATTTATGCATACATATTTAGTTATAAAACATCTGGAATTTTCAAATTCCAATTTACAAAATTTCAATTCAGATAATTTTATTCTGTTTTTAAGTAGAAATACAAAAGATAGCAATATCATTTAAATTTTTTTGATAAAGTAACACTATATCAACTCTAAAATGCTAAATATCATTTGAAAGTAGTTCATAGATAATCACACATAGAAAACTAAGTTATGAAAGATAAACTCTCCTCTTGGTGATTATTATTATTTTTTTGAGAAAGAGAAAAAGAAGAATGGGCTCACCAGGACTTCTAGCCACTGCAAACAAACTCCAGACACATGTGCCACCTTGTGCATCTGGCTTATGTGGATACTGGGGAATCAAACCTGGGTCCTTAGGCTTCACAGGTAAGTGCCTTAACTGCTAAGTCATCTCTCCAGCCCTATTTTTTTATTAATTTATATTTATTTATTTATTTGAGATGGGGGGGCAATGTGCACACCAGGGCCTCTAGCCACTGCAAATGAACTCCAGATGCACACACTACCCTGTGCATCTGGCTTACATGGGAACTGGAGAATCAAACCAGGGTCCTTAGGCTTTGCAGGCATGCTCCTTAGCTGCTAAGCCATCTCTCCAGCTCCCTGATTTTGTTTTTAAATTTTATTTATTTATTTGCAAGCAGGGAGAGAGAGAGAAAGGGAGAAGAGAGACAGACAGAGAGAGAATGGGCACTCCAGGGCCTCTAGCCACTGCAATGAACTCCAGATGCATGTGCCCCTTGTGCATCTGGCTTATGTGGGCCTGGGGAATCAAACCTGGGTCCTTTGGCTTCGCAGGCAAGTGCCTTAACAGCTAAGCCATTTCTCCAGCCCTGATTTTTAATTTTTTTATTTTATTATTATTTATTATTATTATCATTTATTATTATTATTATTATTATTATTTTGGTTTTTCAAGGTAGGGTCTCACTCTAGTTCAGGCTGACCTGGAATTAACTATGTAGTCTCAGGGTGGCCTCGAACTCACGGCGATCCTCCTACCTCCACCTCCCGAGTACTGGGATTAAAGGCGTGCGCCACCATGCCTGGCTCTTGATTTTTTTAAGTTGAAACTTTGTATGGATACATAGAGTGTTGGTACTGTCATTCTACTCCTTCCTGCCTCCACTCCATTGTGGGTCTCCTTTAGGGGGATTAGTAGTATTCACTGTGGAGTTGCGAATTATGAGTTATGACAGCAGTAGTCAGTCATTGGGAGGAACAATGCCTCTGGCTATTCCCTCTCACCCGGTGACTCTTACATTCTTTCCACCCCCACTTCTGCAAAATTCTCTGAGCTGTGGTGAATGTGCTTTAATTCTCCTTTAGTGTAGAGCTCTCAGCAGCTTCTGGATTTCTGCTTTGGTGAATCTTTAGTATCCTCAGTGTCTGTGTCCATCACCCTGGCTAAGGCTGTCAGGCTAGCAATGGAAGAAACATTCTGCTTGTCTTGCCTATTCCTTTGTGTTTTCATCTGGGGTCTAGCTGCAGCACTAGGGGTGGTTCACCTGCTAACATGGACTCAGCTATCCTTGTCCTGTTGATAGATTTTGGTTGCCCTTGGTTCTTGCTGCTTTCTGAAAAACAAAAACAAATTCTCCAATGTAGAGACCATGATAAGGTAAAGGGTATAATCATTGTTTAGGCAGAGAGATTGTGATGGGTATAGTCTCACTTCTGGCCAAACACTAGTGGCAGCTTCTTATTGGAGTCCATAATTTTGTTCTTCATAGAATTCTGATTTGGTTCCTACTTCCAGCTATGATTTCCTTCCCACTGAACAGATCTCTTAGCCAATCAGAAAGACATTGATTATCTGCCTAGGTTGTGTGCCACTATTGTACAAGTGTGCACATCTTGTGATGGTTGCTTGCGTAGAGCAGGGTCCCCTGCTTGTTCATAGTGTTTTTGGACATTTTCCCCTAGCACCTCATGTTGAGATTTTCAGTACTATATGGGTTAAACATCTGGGAGCTGATTTCTTTCCAGATTCAACCAGATCTCTCGATGTTCTCCATCATCAGCCTGTGTTGTCTTCAGCAATACTGACTTACCTTTTCCTTCAGGCTGGTAATCAAATGCTTTGACAGATGTCTGTCTTTTGGGGGAGAACTCATTGATCTCTCTGATCAACAGCTCAACAGCTATAACCCATTTCTGGTACTGGGTTTTACCAGCCAGTGCCAAATATTTCAGGGTTAAGCTTCATCCCAGGGCTCATCTTATCATACTCCTACTGAGGGTTATATATTTTAGTCTGCTATCCAGGAGGAAGGTTTGTATGGTACCAATTCATTTTGGATTTGGTTTTATGTTTATCTCCTCTTCCAAGTACCCTCCTTCTAAACTATTCCATTCCTTTTAACTGGCCCTCAAGTTGCTTGTCAGGTATGACAGCAATTCAAGCTGTTCCAGTTTAGGTTAGGGAGACCATGTATGTGCCTTTTGTCTTTCTGTGCTTGTGTGAGTTTGCTTAGACTATATTTTAATAATTAAAGTATAAGGAAAATTAGACCTTAGTTACTAATGCATAAGTTACCAAAACATCAATGTGTGTGTGTGTGTGTGTGTGTGTGTGTGTGTGTGTGAGAGAGAGAGAGAGAGAGAGAGAGAGAGAGAGAGAATAAAGAAAGAGAGAGAGAGGGAGAGACAGACAGACAGAGTAGTGTATGTGGTGTGGTGCAGTGTGTATGGCATATGTGTGCTTGTGTTCAGATGAATACATCCTATGAGCACACACAGAGGTCAGAGGAGAATGTAGGGTGTCTTCCTCCATCATTGATTTACATGTTCCTTGGCTTAGATGGTGTCTTTTGCTATAGCTGGAACTTCCCTTTTATCTTCAGTGATTCTCCACTCTCTACTCTCCATAGGACTATTTATATAGGTCTGAGTGGCCATGTGTGACTGTTTAATTGGGTGTTAGGGAAACAAACTTGGAGTAATTTGGGCCCCCTCAGGCACTCATCCTTGTTAGAAGGGACATTTCTAGAGATCTATTGTACACCCTAATTATAGTCAGTAACATTGCATTATTTAAAGGAAATGCTAAGAAAGTAGATTTGAAATGTTATGATCAAGAATAGTTTATGAGATAATAATGTAATAAATAGCTTGATTTAATTAGCCTATAACATATTCTTATATCAAAACATCAGGTTTAGATCATAAATGTATAAATTTGTCATTTTTAAATTTAGAATATATAAGTTTATTTAATATAATATCTTTTGGTCAGAAATGTAAAGGATTATTTCAGGGGTGGATAAAGTATTGGCCTTTATGTTTCTATGCTAGTACTGAATTGTCTTTATTTTTGTATGTGTATAGCAAGTTTGGAGACAAGGCTGTAATTTCCAAATTGGGTATTCCTTATCCAAATTGTTTTGGCTACTTTTGCTCCCTTGAGGTTTCCTTTGAATGTTAAGATGGATTTTTTTTTTAATTTTAGGATCATCACTGTAAGTGTATAAAATATAATAGATTTTTTGCATGTTGATTTTGCATTTTGTTCCTTCTAACAGAAACTTCACACACTTTCATCAACATCTAAATAATGTTTCCAAAGCTATTTAACAGGAAAAGGGTACTCTTATCTACAAATAATATCAAAAAAGTGGCATATCTACATACAAAAGAATCAAGTTGAAATCACATTCTGCTCACTTAAAGGTCTTATTTCCTGAGTGAAAAGGATTCAAGTAAGAGACATGATAATGAATCACTTTAACTGGAACCCTCTCCCAACAGGCTTCTCTTACTTCTGAATCAATAGAAGAGGAAACTATGGTGTTGGCTGGGTGATCAGTTTTTACTACCAAAGGGAATTTCTACCACTACTTCGCAAAGAGATAAAGGAGCTATTGTCTGAACAGAAATCCCTTAGGGTGTCTTAGTATGGAACTTACACTTGTCACATGTCAGTGAACAAAGTTTTTGCAGTTTGTAACATTTTACATTTTAGGTAATCAGATAAGAGGTATTCAGCCCATAATGTTAAAATAGTGTTAGATTTCAACTAACAACCACTTAAAATTAACTCAGCACATATAGGTGCATTTGATTATATTGTCTATATGGATAAATATTCCCAATCCTTTCAATGACTGAAAGATTTTATGTATCAATATATAACTCCTAGTCAAAGTCCAAAAAAATGGTACATATGACTTCAGAGGAGAAAATTTCAAAGGTATATGAATGGAATATTATACAAATATGTATAGATGATATATTAATTCATTCACACAGCCATATATATATATATATATATATATATATATATATATATATATATATATGACATATATACATACAGATGATAGAAGATGATAGATGTTTTTAGGGAGAAAGAAGTCATATGAATATGGAGGCTGGGCTGTGTTCAAGACCTCATATTGAAAAAAACAAATATTATGGTAGCAAGGGTTATATTTATTCTGAAGGCAGGAGATAGAGTTGTTGTTACTACAATTACCCTTGTGACACCAAAGAAGTCCAAATCTGAAAGATCACTGGAGTAAGTTCAAGATTCCAAGGAAGAAGATGAGTATCATAGATCCAGAACAATGAATTAACATGCCTTGTAACTTATTATTCAATCTACTTTGGTCCTTAGGTGATTGGGCTATGCCCACCCACAGTGGAAGATGGAGAAGTATTCTTGACATATATTCACATATATTCATATATTCACAGAAGTGAAATATTTGGGCTGAAACTGCCCATTCAGCTGCAATCATATGAGAAATTATAACCTTTGAGAACTAATGGAGCCATGAGGATGGACCATGGGTTGCAGTGGAGACCCAGTGGAAATGCCAGGACCACAAGAAGGCTGATAAGGAGAGCTGCCAGCTCCAGATGAAGTTTTCCAGGACTGTAAGTTGCTTAGCTCGAGGGGCAGAATTGGAACTCCAGAGACTTCTGCTTGTTAGAATTATCAGACTTGGAATTTGTCACTGATTAGAGTTGTTGACTTAGAGCTACAGAGTTTAATGTTTGTCCTCATAAATCTTCTATTGGTTGAATATTTCTTTGCTATGCCCAATGTCATGTTTTGCAGTGTGTTTATTATGTGACATTTTGTTTATTGGGGGGAAATTTTTGGTATTATGGCTCAGTTAAAAGATCTCAGACTATCGTAATATTTGAACATCACTGGAATTGATAAAAACTCTGGGGACTTTTAAAGTTGGACTGAATGCATTATATTTTATATCATGCATGGTTATCAGTTTATGGTGGCTGGGGTGGAATGTGGTGATTTGATTCAGGTGTCCCCACGAACTTAGGTGTTCTGAATGCTAGGTTGCCAGCTGATAGAGATTTGGGAACTAAGGCTTTCTGGAGGCAGTGTATTGTTGGGGTGGGCTTATGGACATTATAGCCAATTTTCTCTTGACAGAGTTTGGAACACTTTCCTGTTGCTGTTTTCCACCTCATATTGGCTAGAAGGTGATGTCCACCCTCTACTCATGCCATCATTTTACCTTGCCATCATGGAGCTTCCCCTAGAGTCTTTAAGCCAAATTAAACTTTTTTCCCTCAAGCTGCTCTTGGTTGGGTGTTTTCTGCCAGCAGTGTAAACCTGACTGCAACAAATATGTAAAAATTTGTTTTTGATATGATAGAATATTCCCTGGAATTTTATGTTCTTTCAAGTTAACTTTTGAAATGTTACATAGCAGCTGGTTGAAGGGGTGTATGTCTTTAATCCCAGCACTCAGGAAGCACATGTAGGAGGATGGACCTTTGTCAGTTTGAGGCTGGCCTGGGATTACAGAGTTAGATACAGGTCAGCCTGAGCTAGAGTGAGTCCCTACCTCAAAAAATCCCACCCTGAAAAAAGTGTTCCATAAATTAGAACAAAACTATTACCATGCATATGAAGTTTGGAATTGTTCTTACAATATAACTAAATCACCATTTACATAGATATATCCAATGCAAAGATGACAGTAGTATCAGGCACATAGAAAATGTTATTGTAAAATAAACTTTTTAATTAAAGGTTTTATTTGATTTTTAATTTATTGTGTCAAATCATACCTGACACCAAATTTATTTCATTCTCCTTTTTAAAGTGCACAGTTCAGTAACATTAAGTACATTCACCCCATCATCAACTTCAGGACTTTTCATCTTCCCAAAAGGAAACTGTTCTCATTAAAAACTAACTACCCATTCCCCTGCTGCTTTCCTGGCTCATGGCACCCTCCAAGCCTCATTTGATTTTTTTAATTTTTTAAATTACTGACAACTTCCATAATTATAGAAAATAGACCATGATAATTCCCTCCCCCACTTTCCTCTTCACAACTCCAGCCTCCATCATATCCCCTCCCCCTCTCCATTGGTCTCTCTTTTATTATGTCATTATCTTTTCCTCCTATTATGATAGACTTGTGTAGGTAGTGCCAGGCACTGCAAGGTCAGGGATATCCAGGCCATTTTGTGTCTAAAAGAGTACAGTGTAAGGAATCCTACCCTTCCCTTGGTTCTTACATTTTTTCCACCACCTCTTCTACAATGGACTTTGAGTCTTGGAAGGTGTGAAAGAGATGACTTAGTGCTAAGCATTCCTCTCTCACTTCTTCTCAGCACTCTGGTGCCTTTTGAGTCATCCCAGAGGTCACTGCCATCTGAAAAGAGAAGCTTTTCTAACCAAAAGTGAGAGTAGCATTAATATATAGGTGTGAACATTAACACAAATTCTTACTGGGAAGTTGGGTGTGCATAATATAGACATTTAGCCAGATACCAACAGGCACTGTAATCCTAGGGTCCATGAATTCCCCATCAAAGGCTTTTCAGTATCAGGCATGTATTCCTTCCAATGGAGTGGACCACCAGTCCATTCAGAGAGTGGTTGATTTCCCCCATGACAGAAATGCCACTATTACACCCATTGGATCATTTGGCCTGGCTGGTCAAACTTAAGGCTTGAAGTGTCCATTGTTCTTTTTCTCCACTGATGACATATCTCTCTCCCATGGAGTTGCATGCAGTATAGCTTTTTATAGCTTTCTGTCAAATAGTCTACACAGAGGAGGTTTTCAGCTCAGCTCCAGCAGGATTTCTCAGTGACCTTGCAGCCCAAGTATGATGAGTCTTTAGCAATAGGGTCTTATCATCTATTACTGGTGGGAAACCAAGAGTCTCAGCAATGGCCTGTAATGTTTTGGAGGCATCAGGCATCTCTCTCTGGCCAACAACTCACTGGAAGGTATCCCATCCCTGGCACTGAAAATTTTCTAGTAACAATCTATGGCTTCCAAGTGTTACATTGTCCAAAAAAGTAGGTTTCCATATGACTTATTCATACCCACTTTGATTTTGATTAACCTTCCCCCACCCTTCCTTTACTCAAAATCTTCCCCTGACCTCATTTAGTCCTTTCCACATCCAGTAATCTTTTCTTCTACTTACATATATGCAATGACATTCTAACTAGCAAAATTGGAACATATTAAGAAAACACTAACAACTCCATCATTGTATAAGCTTATTACTTCTGAGAATGTATGTTATTCTATGCTTAACATATAAGTTATTAATCATGGTCATATGTAACGTAAGCTAATATTGCTTATATATTAGCTATTGTGCATAAGTATAATAATAGCATTAGTCTATACTCATACTTAAAAAGACCAAGAAAGGATTTTGAAAACTATTGGTATAAAGAAGTATATAGTTACATGTGTAATCTTCATATTAGTATGAATATGTTGTATTATACATGTTTTATTATACATGTAGTATTTTATGTATTCATGTGAATGGTTTAATTTATATTCTTCATTCTAAATCAGATGTTACTAAATGGATTGTATGTTATACATAGGATATATTTTAATATAGGAATATAATTATAGATTATATCCTTATGAGTTTATAGATAAAAGGAAAAAGAGAAACAGAGAGTTGAACTACAAGTAGCAAACTAGGAGAATTTCTCAAAAACATGAAGCACTTAAAAGTAAGGAGAAAGGTAAAATTTGAGTGGTGATTGTGCGTTAAGGAAGAAGAGACATTTTTAAAAGCTTATTGTTGCATGCTACCAGTCTAATATTTGATGTTTGTTCACTTCTCTTTTAAAATATTTAATTATGCATTTATTTGAAAGTGAAGGAGGGGGAGAAAAAGAGAGAGAGAATAGGCATATCAGGGCCTCCTGCCACTGCAAACGAATTCCAGGAACATGTGCTACTTTCTGGATTTATGTGGGTACTGGGGGACCAAAGCAAAGCTGTCAGGCCTTGCAATGAAGCACATTTAACCAGTAAATTATCTTAACAGCTCTAGATATATTTATTTGCTTCTATCTCAAAAATAATTTTATTTCTATTAATTTTTCATAATTCACAATTTTAATGAATTTGTTTCTATTTTGTATCATCACAGTACATAATTAAACCATACAGTACCTTTGACATTCATATTTAGCTGTAAATAACACAATAAAATTGGTAAAGCCTTTTCAATGATTTTATTGAATAGAGAGAATAGGTTTTTTAATTGAGCAGAATTTCTAACATCATCTTTTATGACTTTTTCTAGCTCTCTATTTTTTGTGACATTTACCACTATCATGTTTACTTGGTATTAATTAATAATATTCTTATCTTCGGGAAAAGATGCGAAAATGTTTTCTTGCTTCAACTGTCATCTCAATGCAGATCAATAGCTTGATATTTTGATGATTTTATAACACCACCATCTAAAAGAGGTATTTTTTCTCTTCTCCAATCCACTACTTACTGATGTATTTATCAAATGAGCTTATCTTCTTTTGCACCTACATATACTAATGTTAAATTTTGTGGTCTTGACATACTGCTTCACATGGGTGTTGACATTTTTAAATTTTAGAAGTTAAATTTTAAGTTAGATTTACCTCATTTTAATTTAATTCTCAGGATATCTGCAAGAATGCTTTTGAAAATGAATAAGGTAGCTGAAAATATTCCCACAAATGGGACACAGATATATGCAACCATTATTGGTGCACATGATCACTAGCCTTAGTTTATAGTAAGTTCTCCTATTAATTTTAAATGCTTTTCTGGTAATCAAATTTTTCATTAGTCTCCGTGGAGTGCAGAGCATACGCCTCACAGAAGTGTGGTTAACATCTTTCTCATTAGTATTAGTTAACTTAGAGGGTTTTCCACATATTGTTCTTGCAGTAAGAGGACGGTAGTACACTCTCAAAGGCCTACTAAATGTTCTGATCCTTTCACTATGGATGAGAATGTTTGGGTGAGTAAGACGTGCTATAAATTTTTGCTTCACCCACATGTTATTTCCATGTCTTGCAGTGTGAGAAATCTGTCTCCCACACAGTAGATGGACAAGCATTCTTATTATCCTGTCATTATTAATGGAAGGGACTTGCTGTGGTAGTGAAGGTTGAAGTGGAATTTTGTCACTTAATTTCATTTGCACTTTCCCTGAGTAGAATATTGGTCTGTCTATTAAGGCCTTCTTTTCTTCTGTTTGTAGTTTTGGGATACTCACATAGATTATTCTAAATAATCTTACCATACGAAACATCAGTTTTCTAGGAATGGGGATCTGAATTGGAAGAGAATCTTCTATTAACTCTTCTTTTGGGGGATCAGTTTGAAGGGCTTCTGTTTCACTTTCAATATTTTCTGTTGGTGGTGGATCACTATCATCTTGGGAACTTTGTGAGCTGGGTGACATGTTTGGAGGACTAATTTCTACCTGAGATGACATGTTGGTATCTATAAGTGAAGGTTCTTCATCCGCTTTACAATTATGTGAAGTTTGATTTTCAGAATTGTTGAGACCATTGCCCATTGAATCACTTTCTTCTTTAGAAGTCATGCTAGGTTTCACTTATGAGAAAAAGAGAGAGATTATTCAATTGAGAAGGAATCACTTTATAATAAATCAGTACTTTAGAACTTGCAAAAAGCATGTAGATTATGTGTCCTGTTTTTCATAACTATGCACATTTTAGCAGTATTAATCTCACTTATTAAAATAAGGAAAAAGTCAAATCAGGAGGCAAACAATACTTATATTAAATGTCTTGTCTTTTCTTTGTTAAGAAATTTTTATCAACCTGGAATAATGTGTCTTCTCATTTAGGTATTTTATTAATATTCAGTATTCATTAAGCCATGGTATTCTGGACAGAAAGTACAATTATATCCCTTTAGATGGAAAATCTAATAAAAGTTATATAAAATAAGATAGACTTGGGTTATTGATTTTGGATTTTAAACTGACACCAATATAGAAGGCAGCTTTTGGAGTGCATATTTTAGAAGAGAATTAAGAGTCACATAATTGATAAATAAAACAATTAACATTTGTGATCAAATTTTAGTTATTCTTTCCCTGAAATATTCATGTTTTTATTCTTCATTTTTTAACAATGACTACATACATAAGAACAATTAAGAATCATGTATGAAGGGATAGTAAGGAGGGTAAATGAGCAGGAAGCTGAAGAGCTGAATCTAAATTCAGCAGTCCTTTCTCATTTTCACTACCTCAGAGTTCATCAAGGTGATAAGTTCTGCATGCTTCTTTATTGGTGGCAGTAGCTAACTAAACTTCTCAGTTTCTACTCTCCTTTCACCTCTTCTCTCCTATTCTGTCATGTCTTCTTTTCTTCCTATCATATACCTACTCAAAATTTTTTGGAGGATGCTAATTCTCTGAATTATGCATTTAGTCATCCTCTATGAATTGACTTGTAACAACCTCATTTTGGAGATATTTTTTCAGAGTGGGAGAATAAACAGGGAAGATTTGTGGGTTTTTTTAAATTAAGTAATTAATTAATTAATGAGAGATAAGCCGGGCGTGGTGGCGCACGCCTTTAATCCCAGCACTCAGGAGGCAGAGGTAGGAGGATCGCCGAGGGTTCGAGGCCACCCTGGGACTACATAGTGAATTCCAGGTCAGCCTGGACCAGAGTGAGACCCTACCTTGCAAAACCAAAAAAAAAAAAAAAAAAAGAAAATTAATGAGAGAGAGAGAGAAAGAGGCAGATAGAGAGAAAGAATGGGCATACCAGGGCCTCTAGCCTCTGCAAACAAACTCCAGATCCCTACACCACCTTCTGCATCTGGCTTACGTAGGTCTTGGTAAATTGAACCTTGGTCCGTTGGCTTTGCAGATAAGCCCCTTAACTGTGTAGTCATCTCTTTGTTTTTTTAATAAAAAATAGTAATTGGGACAGACATATCCAAGTAATATGAAATCAAATCTGTAGCAACTTGAGAAACTGACTTCACTTTCATTTGTCATGGCTAGCTTTCATGAACTAACCTAGGCAGAATTTATGCACAGGTCATCTTGACTTAGCTATGCAATATGACAATGAATCATTGTCTTATACTCTAGTTTTATTTTTAATATTTTATTTTTATTTTATTTATTTATTTGACAGAGAGAAAGAGGGAAAAGGATGGAAAGAGAGAATGGGCATGCCAGTGCCTCTAGCCACTGCAAAGTAACTACTTTTTAAAAAAAAAATTATTATTTATTTATTTATTTATTTGAGAGAGAGAGATACAGAAATAGGCAGGGAGAGAGAGAGAGAGAGAGAGAGAGAGAATGGGTGCACCAGGGCCTCCAGCCACTGCAAACGAACTCCAGATGCATGCACCCCCTTGTGCATCTGGATTATGTGGGTCCTGGACAATCGAGCCTCGAACCGGGGTCCTTAGGCTTCATAGGCAAGCGTTTAACTGCTAAGCCATCTCTCCAGCCCAAACTAACTACTTTTTAGCAGGTCATTTTTTGACATCTTTTATGTAATAGTTTTGTTATAATTCTCATTAAAAATCTCATTTATTTATTTGCATAGAGAGAGAGAAGAGATAGAGAGAGTGGGTGCAAACAAGGCTTCTAGCCACTGCAAACAAATTCCAGATTCATTTACCACTTTGTGTATCTGGCTTTACGTGAGTACTGGACAACTGATCCTGGGTCTTTAGGCATTGCAGGCAAGCACCTTAACTGCTGAGTCTTTTATCCAGCCCTATTTTTTGAGGTAAGGGTCTCTCTCCAGTCCAGGCTGTCCTGGAATTCACTATGTAGCCTCAGGTTGCCCTCATACTGACATCAATCCTCTTACCTTGGCATCCCAAGTGCGAGGATCAAAGGCATGCATCACCGTAACCAGTATAATTCCGATGTTTTTTGTCCTAATTATATTTGCTTTTTCTAGCTTCTTTTTAACATTTTAACATTAAGATTCCTTACACTATTTTGGGGGGGGATTCGAGGTAGGGTCTCACTGTAGCCTAGGCTGACCTGGAATTCCCTATATACTCTTAGCATGGCCTTGAACTCACAGTGATCCTCTTACCTCTTCCTACTGTTTGCTGAGATTAAATGTGCACACCACCATACCCTGCTTCCTTAAACTATTTTTTAAATCTCTTGTTCAATCTTCATAATCTATCCAATCCCACAGGCATCTTTGTGTTGCCTTGTTAAACTTTCTCTGAGTTGCATACTCACATTTAGCAATTAGAAAAAAAAAACCCTGTCTAAGTACCTCATTGTTATCTATTATGATTAAAATACAACAATGAATAAAATATACATTTTAGAAAAGGTCTGAAATGACAGAAATGAACTCACGGCTTTGATGATTATATAGCAGGGTACTTTTCAGTGATAATGAGATTCAGCAACTTGGTGAGAATGGTAGGTTCTGGTGCTCATCAAGATCTGGTCAGGTACACCCTTTAAACAAGTTAAAATACTTTCATAAAACAGAACACTTAGCTCCTTCCATCTTTTTCCTCAAGAATTTGTCTATGCTGATTTGTTCTTGGGTAGCTTCTTTCTCAGTGACTATGAAATCAGTTGTTCCCTTCCAACTTCTGAAGTAGCATTTTTCATAAGATTTATCCATGTATAATTGTTCTTACATTCATAAATATATCACCATTATATTACTATACTATACTTGGTGGTTCTCCGCAGAGGAGAATATATATATATATACACACTCATACACATACATACATATATATGGTTTATGTCATTTGGAAAAAGTCACATCAAAATGCTATGTACTTATAGTTACTATTATACATTAACAAAAAAAGTCAGGGGGATCACTAAATTTCTTAAGTTCAACCCTTTAGTTTAGGGTTTACATTTTGAAATAGCTGAAAGTTGTAAGATTTGGGAGTGACCAAGACCACATAATCAACTCTGAGGCAAAGATGAAACCTTTTATTCAGGAAAAGCACGAGCTGTCAGGGCTGACTCAAGAGCAGAGCACAGCCAACCTGAGTTTTCAGATAGTGGGCTTTATAGACTTCATCAGGGGAGATCTAAGATAGCCAGGGGGTGAGGCAAGAACAGTGACCAGATGACTTATTAGATAAGGGGGCATGAAACCATAACCTGGGGGCATGGTTAGGCAAGGAAGGGATAATGGCTGGGAGGTTTCTTGAGGAATGTAAATAATCTATTTCCTTGTCTCTGTCCCATTCTTCTGTCCTTGGTGACTCCATTTTGGGAGCCTGTCCCAACCTAACAAAAGTTAGATACTTTCTTTCCTAATTTATCATTTCCCAATAGCTCAGACAATGGCTGTGGGTTTAATTGTGTGAACTAAAGTTCCTAATAAATAGCATCTACTTACAGTAAGGCTGAAAGGACTGATAAAGCTCCTGTGATCACAGAGAGATGGAATGTTTCAAGTCAGAGCCAAAATATCTTGGGCTACCTTTAGCCCCTTACTAGCCATTTATTGCCCACCCCTGTGTCTGAACTAACATCCTGGTGACTATTAGTTGATTGGGTGTAATCCTTTTCAAAATACAAGAACAGAACCAAGCTTCCACCAACCCAAGGACTAAGAATGTCATCAGATAACATCTGAAGCCTATGGTGGAGAGTTTCCTGCTTTGATATAACAGCCTACCTGATGGTCAGCCAATGTATTTGAAAAGTAACCATAACACCTTCATGAAATTGTTAACACATTGGAACATGGAATTTGGGGTAACCTAAATCTGTGTTCCTGGGCCATGGTCACTCATATGTGGCATCAGAATAAACTATCTCTTATCCCCCTTTGAGGTGAGAGCTGTGTCGACAATTGAAAAAATATACTCTATTTTCCTGTTCTATGTTGTGTGTGTGTGTGTGTGTGTGTGTACGCACACTCAGATATATTAGCCCTGTGCACTGCGCTGGTGTGTGGAGGTCAGAGGAAGATGTCCTCTATTGCTCTTCCACCTTTTCCCCATGAGACAGAGTCTATTACTGTAATAGTTTGAATTTAAATATTCCCCATATCCTCCAGTGTTATCATTACCAGCTGGCAAAACAATTGGAAGGTAGAGCCTTCCTAAAGGAGATCTATCCTAATAGGTGTTCAGAGATAGATTGCTCAGACTGATTTCTGTCTCTGATGTGGATATATAATGAAGTAAGCTAGCTTTCTCCACCATAATAAAGCTTACCCTTGAAACTATAAGCCTGAAATCAATCTTTTTCTTTTATAACCTGCTTTTGGTTGGGTGTTGTGTCTCAAAAATGAGAAGAAAACTGCTACAGAAAATTTAGTACTGAGCAGGGGTTTGCTGAGATGAATATGATTAGATGGGTTTTGGAACTTGTTTAATGGAGGAATAAAGAATGATTTGATACTTATGACTAGAAAAGCCTGACAGTGATGTAAGCAGAGCTTGATGGCCCATTTTGGTGAGAGTTTGAAAGACTTAAATGGATTGGAAAATGTGGGCTGTGAAGGTTTGGCTTATGAAGAAGTGTCATAGATAAAAGAAAGGATGTTGTTGGAACTGGACAACTGGTGAAAAAGTTGGCTGAATTCTGCCCATGACCTGAGAATTTAAGCATAATACAATTTAGAAATAATAGAAATGTGTTTGGTGAAAGTATAGGACAGAAAGATGTGAAAAATATTACCTTGACACAGAAAAATTTTCAGCAAGTTTAAAGTTACAAGCACAGACTGGATTTAGGCCACTTAAGGTGCAATTGTTAAAGGAATTACTATTGAAACAGTGAGAAAGATGCCCTGCAAGTGAAACCTAACCCACTGAATGTTCAAGCTACTAAGAAGGCAAATAATTATAGTTTTAGAGATGCACGACCATGTGCATCTGGCATATGTGAGACCTGGAGAATTGAACAGGGGTCCTCAGGCTTGGCAGGTATGTGCCTTAACTGCTAAGCCATCTCTCCAGCCTGGCAAATTATTTTGAAAGGAAAGGCCTGAAGGAAGAATACTGAAGGAGTATCCTGCTCCTCAACATCAAGCTTCATTTCTCCTTGGATTAAAAAATTTGGTGAAGTCACCCAGGTACAGATTTTGGAAGTATGTTAAACATAGGAAAGAGGGTCATGAATTGGACATTTTTCCAGGAGACACTAACATGTGCTAATATGAAACAGAGTTAAATCCCTGTATGTGTCACCTGTAGGACCACTGTATGGAATTGTGATGATGAATCATAAATGGCAATGTTGACCCTAGGATTTCGGAGATTATGGAACTGTGGGACAGCTGCTAAGGAAAACTGCTTCCTCTGGCTCTGATGGATCTTTCTAGAAAGCAAGCAGCACAGTGCAGAAGTATAATTGGGCCTTTGTAACCAAAGAACCTCATAGTCTCAGATACCAGACATGAATGGAGTTACAGGATTTGATGTTTGCCCTGCTGGGTTTTGACCTTCCATTGATCCAATCCTTTCTTGCATGCCCTTTGTTTTGCAGTGGTCATGTCAAAATTGTGCTACTATGTGTTGGAAGTAGAGAACTTGTGTTTTGATTTTACAGGGTTCACAGGTAATAAACTGTTAAGTGGCTGTGTTAAATCTCAGATGAGTCTTTGGAATTTTTAAAATTGTTAGGATTAGTAAAGTCCATGGGAACTTTTACAGTTGAAGAAAGTACGTTTTGCATCTAGAGGTGGTCATGAGTCTATGGTTGCCAGAAATGGGATGTGGTGGTTTCAATGTAAATTTCTCCTAAAGCCTCAAGTGCTTTTTTTCCCAGTTGATAGACCTTTTGGAAGGTGGATCCCTGATGGATGAGATGTGTCACTAGTGGCAGACACTGAGGTTGATTATTCTACTGTGGGTTCAGAGATAGATTGTTGAGACTTCTTTCTCTCTCTGCTGTGGAGTATCATGCCATGAGCCAGCTCCCACCACCAAGATGAATTTTCCCCTTGAAACTGTAAGTTTTTGATTAGTTCAGCTGACCATGAAGCATCAGTGATCCTCCTGTCTCTGCCATATCATCTTTGGGGTTACAGCCATGCATAGCCATACCCATTTTTACATGGGTGTAGGGATTACTTGCACAACAAATCCTCTTCCACCTGTTGAGCCATCACCTTAAGCCTTATGTTCTGTTCTTTGTATTTGTTGTTGGTTACTCATCTATTACAATTATTTATTTATATTAAGTATACATAAGACATATGAGTAAGATTAAATTTCTCTCCATATATATCTGCAAAATATTTTATATAGTATTATATATTGATACACAAATATTGTGCTATGTGTTAAAATTTGAAAGGGTTACAATTATCCGGTATAAATGCTGATATTTCTCAAAGTTTTTAAAGGTATATTGCTCAGTGGGAAGTGATGTTTCATACCTAAAACCTCAGAATTTGTGAGACTGAAGCAAGAGGATAACTGCAAATTAATGTGTTCGTTTGAATTTGTGTCCTCAATAGATTCAAATATTTATTTAAGCATACATTGGATTTCCAGCCACCTACCTGGAGAGGTGTCACTGTGGGCAGATCCTAGGGTACAGCCCTAAGGGGTTACTGGGGACAGATCTGAATTCCAGACTAAATGTATGCAAAGTGCTTGAGTTCTGGCTCAGGGTCCCAAAAGGTGCTTCCTTATGGTGCTGGTTATAGTTTTTCTCTCAGTGTGGATTTGGTAAAGGAAGCCAGCTTCTTCTGCCATTATGAAACTTCCCTTCAATCTGTGATGCCAAAATATATCCATTTTTCCCATAAACTATGCCTGGTTTGGATGGTCATGCCACCAATGTTAAACATACCATGGCACCTGCTGAGCTATCATCTTAACCCTATGTTCTGTTCTTTGTATTCTTTGTTCATTACTCACCTATAGCATTTATTAGTATATTTACATTAAATATACACAAATACATATGTGCAAGAATAAATTTCTCTCCATATATTTCTGCAAAGTAGTTTTATATAGTATAACATATTTATATAGCAATATTATGCTGTGTGTTAAAACAATTAAAAGAGCTACAATTATCCAATATAAACACTGATGTGCTCAATAGCTTTTAAAAGAGTAATGCTCAGTGGGGAGTGGTGTTACATACCTATAACCTCAGTATTTTTGAGTCTGAAGCAAGAGAAGAAGTGCTAATTCAAGACCAGTCTGGCTGATACAACAAGTTCTACACACCAAGTGGCCTGCGATACACAGCAAGACTCTGTCTCAAAATAACAAAAAAGACAGAAAGTTCCAAATGATTAGCATAAAACACTTGGTAAGTGGATAAGTAGGGGCCCAAAACTCCTTTAAATGGTTATTTTTGAAAATATGATATCTAAACATAAAAATTAAAATGATGGTTGGTATTCTCAAATATTCTTTTCCAATTCAGATTTGTATATGGAGGCCCTGTTGTGGCTTGGAAGGTACATATGGAATTAGAAAAGAATGATTTTTTTTGTTTTACTGTTTGTAGATAACATTATTTGTATTTATAAAAGCTAAAGACAGCACACAAACATACTAGAAATAATAAACTCAGTTAAGTTATAGTATATAAATTCAGCATGCCAACATTGGTAGTGTTTCTACATAACAAGAAAGAGAACTATCACATTGACAATATATTTAAACATATGTAAGATAAATCAGGTGTGGTTTCACAAAACAAATATGCAATCCCAGCACTTGAGAGGTAGAGGAAGGATGATTAGTTCAAAGCCAACCTTAGGTCTATAGTGAGTTGAGGCCAGTTTGGGTTACATGAAACTATCAACAAAAGACACACACACACACACACACACACACACACAGAGAGAGAGAGAGAGAGAGAGAGACTAAAGTTAACCAATGAGATGAAATATTTCTACCACGACTATTATTAAAATGATAACATATGTAAAAGAGAATCAAGTAAGATAGAAAGGCATGTTCATGGATTGAAAAAAAAATAGTATTGTTAAAGTGTCTATGCTATCTAAAGAAATCTACAGATTAAATGTATCCCCATGAAAAGTCCATGATTTTATACAAAACTGAAAAATTCAATGACATTTAAATAGAACTATAAACAAAATCTTAAATCTTCACAATCACTTGGAATGAAAAGAACAAATTGAAAAAGGTTACATTCATTATACCACTTGGCTTGAATATATACTACAAAGATGTACTAATCTAAACTGTAGGGGATTGACACAAATACAGACACTGAATAAGAAGATTCAGCTCTGGGTGGGTTTGCAGGGGCATTTCCATGAAGGATTGATTAAGGAGTGAAGACCTTCTCCCAGACTAGGGAGCACCTTCCAGTAGGTAATCTAGATATAATGAAGTCTGATGGCAAATTAGTGCTGCTTGAGTGCTTGTCTTCCTTTCTTACTGGTAAATGTCCCTGTCATTGCTGCTGCAGATGGTACCATCCTTCACTGATATCAGAATCTAGTTCCTTCAGCCTGCTAACATAGCCTGAAGGCAAGTGAATCTCCAGGAAACTTCCAGACCTTCAACACCACATTGAGACAGCTTACTGCACTGAACAGCTACCTGGTCCTCAGTCTGTCCAGCATGTAGATGGTCATTGTTGTAATTCCCAGTGCCTATCGGTAATATTCCATTCTAGTAAATCCCCTTTTGCAAAAATACATTCTTTTAGTTATGTTCCTCTAGAGAACAGACCAATATAACAGAATTACATGCCTTAAAGTCAACCCACACATATGCAGACTATGATTATTGACAAAGTTGCTAAGAATAGGTGATTGTGTGTTGTAAGAAATGATAGCATTGGGAAAATTGAATGTCCACATGCAGAAGAACAAATTAGAGACCCTTTCTCCCATGTTATGAATATAAACTCAAGTTGATTTATAACCTAAGTGTAAGAACTGAACCTGGAAGCTGACTTAAACACTATAGGAGAAATACCTAAGTGCATTATAATGGACAATAACTTACTGAACATGCCTTAAAAGCTTACAAAATAAAAGCAAACAACAGACAAATGGGATTATAGAAAACCAAACACTTTCTACACAGCAAAAGAAAAATAAGAGTGAAGAGACTAGATACAGTATGGAACAAAGTATTTGTAATTTCAAATTACAATTCAAAAACCAAATAGCTGAATTAAAAAAAAATGTGTAGGACTGAGAAGATGGCTCATCAGTTAAAGGTACTTACTTGCAAAGCCTGCCAGACTGGGTTTGATTTCCCAGTACCCACCTAAAGCCAGGTGCACAAAGTGACACATGCCTCTGGAGTTTGCAGAAGCAAGAGGCCCTGGCTTTTCTCTTTCTCTATCATTTTCTCCCTCCCTCTCTCCTTAAAAATAAATGAATACTTTTTTAACTATATATAATAACTAGACTTTTCACTAAAGATGCCATAAAAATATCAAAAAGGTATGTGATAAAATGCACAAAATTGATAACTATAAAGAAAAGGCAGTGAAATACCAAAATGGATTAGAAATTTATTCCAATAAAAATACCTATCATCCAAAAGACTAAATATAACTCATGCTGGATAGAATTCAGGGAAGAAGAAAACCCTTGACACTGTTGTTGGGAATGGAAAATAATAAGCCAAAATGGAAAACAATCCAGAAATTCTCCAAAAATTAAAAATAAACACAAGTGCCACATATCTTATCAATCCAATGGTTGGGAATGTGCACAAAGGATATGAAATTGGTATTCCAGAGAAACATCTGTACCCAATTTTAATTGTACCACATACCACGTTATCCAAAGAATGGGAACAACTTTTGAATGGATAAAGAAAATGTGAACAATAAAGAACACACCCCTTGTGAGAGGTAATCTGGATTTCCCGAAATACAAAACATAATATTACTAAATAATACAGCAAGTCTGCTACTATGAAAATACCTGGAATAGTAGATATGGTAGCAGAGTAATAGTTATAAATACCAGAGAAGGCCATGTGGCCATTTAGAGAAACAATAATTGTAACTGTCAGAATATATTCTTTCTACCTTAAAAATACTCTGTGTGTGTGTGTGTACAGTTACAAGTTACGCAAATATACTTTTTATTATTTCTTTATCATAATCACATAACACATGTTGATAGTATGTCTGTATTTTGAGGTTGTCAATTTTACAATGTCTCTCTATCATGAAATATCAGTTGAGTCTTAACCATCACTAAAGCATTTATCTTACATCTCTAAGTTTTTTTTCTTTCTTTTTTTTATTAACAGGATGGTTTCATTGTGCTGAGTATACCATAGTGGAACTGTCATCTTGTTATTTCCTTTATTTGGAGGATAAATGTGATATAAGAAAAAAATGTGGAATATATGTACAACTATAATGTTAGTGAGCTATAAAAATAGAAACCTGTTACTTATGGAATCATCTATGGAATTATAGTTAATTATGTTAGTAAAATAAGACATATACAGAAAAACAAGCACTCATCTCCCCCTCTTCTATTCTCCCACTCCCACTACACTCCCCTCTACTCTCCTCTCTCTCCCTCCCTCCTCCTCTCCTATCCCCTCCCCTCTCCTCCTCTCCTCTCCCTCTCCCTCAACTTTTCCTATAATCTCTATCTCTCCTCCATCTTCCTCTCCTCTCCTCTTATCCTCTCCTTTTACTCTCCTCTCCTCTCCTGTCCTGGCCCTCATCTCTCCCTCTACTTCTCCCTCTACTCTACCACCTCTCTCCTCTCTTTCTCCTTTCCTCTGCTCTATTTCTATCCCATTCCCCTGTCCCTCATTCTCTCCTCTCCTATCCTTTCCCTCTCCTTCTCCATCTCCTCTTCATCTTTTCCTTTCAATCTGCCTATCCCTCTACCCATCCCTGTTCCTCTCCTTTCCTTCTCATCTTTGTCTTTACCTCCCCCTCTCCCTTTCCCTCTATTCTCCCACTCCTCTCCTTTCCCTCTGATTTTCTCTCCTTCTCCCTCTCCTGTCCAGCTCCTCTTCCTCTAGCTCCACTGTCACTCCTCTCCCTGTTCCAAACCTCTCCCTCTCTTCTCCCACTTCCTCTGCCTTATCTATCCTCCTCTTCCTCTCCTCTCCTCTCCCTATCCTCTCCTCTTCTATAATTCCTTCTCCTCTCTTTTCCCTCTCTTTTCCCTTTCTCTCTGCCTTTCCTCTGCTCTCTTCTACTTCTCCTCCAGTCTCCTCTCCACTCCTAACCTCTCCATTCCTCTAATATTTCCTGTCCCCTCCCTCTCCCTCTCCCACTCTTCAACCCATCCCACTACTTTCCCTCTCTTCTCTTTTCATCACCATCCCTTCTCTCTCTCTGCTCTCAGTCTCTCCCTCACCTCTCTCTATCGCTCTCCCATTCCTATGCCTACACTGTACTTCTCCCCTACCATTTCTCTCTCCTCTCCCTCTCCTCTCCCTCTCTTCTCCACCTAACTTTTCTCTAATTCTCCCTCCCTTCTCCATCTCCTCTTCATATGCTCTCCCTAACCCTCCCCTCTTCCTCTGCACCAACTCTTCCTTTCCTTTCCTCTCCTTTCCTCTCCTCTCTATTCCTGTCCCTCTCCCTCTTGTCTCCCTATACCTCCCCCTTTCCTTCTCCTCTCTAACTTCCTGCCCCCTCTTCAATCTCTCCTCTCTACTCTACCTTTCCTCCTTGTCTCCTCTCCTATTTGTCTCTTCTACCTTCCCACCCCCTCTAATTCTCCTCTCCATTCCCCCAGGCACTCCTGCTCTCCTCCTCTGCCTATCCTTCTCTCCTTCCTTCTCTGCTTTCTCTCTCTTCAATCTCCCCTCTGCTCTCTTTTCTCTTCCCTCTAGCTCTCCTCTTCCTCTCCTCTTATTTATTTTGTCTCCCTCTTCCTATCTTTTACATGTCTTCTGCAATCATTCTCTTCTCTCTCCCTTTCTTACCCCCAGTTCCCTTCCCTTTTTCTTCTTCCTCGTTTCCACTCTCCCACACCCTCTCCTCTCTTCTCCTCTCATCCCCTCTCCTCTCCGTCTTCCACTCCTCTTCGAATACCTCTTTTCTCCATCACTTCTCTTTGCCCAATCCATCCCCTCTCCCTCTCCTCTGCCTCAGTATGTCCTCTCCTCTCTCCCTGTGTTCTCCTCTCCTTTCTGTCTCTCCTCTGCTCTACTCTCAACTCCATCTCCTATGTTTCCCTCTCCTCTCTTCCCACTCCTCTACTTATCCTGTGCTTCTTCCTCTTCTTTCCTTCACATTTTCCTCCCCCTGTACCTTACCGGTACTCTTCTTTTCTCCACCTACTTCTCCATATCCTTTTTCTGTTTCCCCCACCTCTCCTCTCCTCTCTTTTCCTCTCCTCTCCCTCTTGCCCTCCTCTCCCAGTTCCTCTCCATTCCCTCTCCTTCTCACCTCCTTCAACATCTCCTCTACTATTCTATCTTCTCCCTCTAGCTCCCTCCCCTACTGATCTTCTTCTTTTCCTGTCCTCTCTTACTTTTCCCTGTTGCTCTTACTATCCTTTCCTCTCCTCTTCCCCTTCCTTTCCAATATCTCTCCCTCCTTTCGAGGTCCTCTCTCTCTCACGCCCCCTCCTCTTAATTTCTGTCTTTTCTCCTTTCCTCTCCCTCTCCATCCCTTCTCAGTCTGCTATACCTCTTCATCTCCTTTACTCTCCTTTCTCTCTCTGCTCACTTGTCCTTCTATAATCTCTCCTCTTAGCTCCAACCTCTCTTCTAATCTCTTTTCCTCTCCCTGTCCTCTCCTCTCTCTCCTCTTGTCTCCTCTCCTCTCATCTCCCTCTCTCACTCCTCTCCCATTCCCTCTATTCTTTCCTCTCCTCTCCTCTCCTCTACTCTCCTCTCCACTCCTCTCTTCTCACTCTCCCTGTCCCACACCACTTTCTCTCCCTCTTTTAAATTTTCCTCTCCACTACTTTCCTCTCCTCAATTCTTCTCTCCTCTCTCTGCTATATTCTCCCTCTCTTCAAATGCCCCTTCTGTGCTCCAACTTCTCCTCTACTCTACTCTCCTTTCCTTTCCCTCTCCTCTCCCTCTACCTCTCCTCTGTATCTCCTCTTCTCTGCCTCTCCTTTCCCTATCCCCCCTCCTCTATCACTCCCTCCTTTCTATTTTCTCTCCCTCCCTCCCTCTTACTCTTTATCTCTTCTCCCTCTCCTCTCCTTTGCCATATCCCCTCCATCAATCCCTGCTGTACTTGTCCCTCTCCTCTCCTCTCATCTCATCTCTCCTCCTATTTATCCCTTCTCTTTTCCCCATCTCTCTCTCTCTCCCTTTCCTATCCTTCAGCTCTCTTGTCCCTTTGCTCTCATCTCCTCTTCAGTCTTCTGCATCTACTCTCCCTCTTCCTGTCTTCTCTTTCCTCTACCATGCCTCTCCCAATCCCTCTACACTCTCTCCTCTTCTCTACTTTCCTTTCCTCCCCTCTCCAAATCCTCTTCCTCTCTGCTCCCTCTCTTTGCCTCTCCCCTCCTCTCTTACTCCTCTTCCTCTCCATTCTTCTCCACTTCCCTTATCCACTCTGTTTCCATTTCCTCCTACCCTCTCCCTTTCCCAGTCCTCTCCAGCTTCCTCTTGTCTTGCTCTCTTCTCCTCTCCTTCACCCCTTTCTCTCCCTTCCCTCTCTCTCTGTGCTTTCCTATCCATCTCCTCTTCTTTTATCCCTCTCCTTTCCCCTATTTTTTCATTATCCTCTTATGCAGTTTCTCTCCCTCTCTGCTCCCTGTTCTCTCCACTCCTCTCCCTCTACCCTGTATTCTACTCTTCTCTTAATCTCCTCTCCTATTTCTCTCCTCACCTTCTGCTATGCCTCTCCTTTCCCTCTCCACTCCTTTGCTCATCCACTCCCTCTCTTCTCTTTTCCTCTTCTTCTCCCTCTAGGCTCCCTTCAATCCCCACTCCTCTTCTCTCCTCTTTATCTTTTCTTCCCTCTTCTTTTCCCCCCACTCTCCTTTTTCCTTTCATCCCCTCTCCTCTCCACTTCTCTTCCCCCTCCTCTAACTGGCCCTCCCTTTCTCCCTCCACTAATATCCTCTCTCTGCTCTGCCTCTCCTCATCTCTCCTCTCCTTTTCTTCCTCACCCTTCCTCTCCTTTTCTTTCTCTCTCCTCCTCACCTGCCCTTTCCTCTCCCACTACTCTCCAGTGCTTTCCTCCTGCAGTACCTCTTCTGCCTCCTCATTCTTACATCCCCCACTCCCCCCCTTCTTGCTTCCTCTCAAGCTTCTTCTCTTCTTCTCTCCCTGTCCTATTGTCCCTCTCTTCTCCACCTCCTCTTCCTATCCTATTCCTTTCCTTTCCGTCTACACTCTCTGTACTCTCCTCACCCTGTCGTCTCCCTCTTCTTTCCCTCTCCCTGTACCCTCTTCCCCCATCTGCTCCTTCTCTTCCCTTCCCTTCCCTTCCCTTTTCCTTCCCTCTTCTCCCTCTCTTCCTTCTCTTTCTCTCTTCTCTCTTCCTTTTCTCTTCTCTTCTTCTCTTCTCTCTCTTCTCTTTTCCTCTGTGTCATATCCTGCTCTCCCTGCCATTTCCCTCACTGTCCTCTCTTTTCTTCCTACCCCGCTTCCTCTTCTCTAACTCTCCCTTACCTCTTGTCTCCTATCCTCTGCATATCTTATCTGTCCATCACCTCTCCTTTCCTTCCCCTCTCACTCTGCTCTCTTCCTCCTCTGCTCTAATCTCCTCTCCTCTACCTCTCCCCTACAGCTCCTGTTCCTGTCCTCTCCCTCTCCTCTTACACTCCCTGCACCTCTCCTCTTCCTCTTTTCCTCTCCTTCCTCCTATCCCTATCCTGCACCTCTCCCTCTCTTCTCTACCCCTCTGCTCTTCTTCTTCTCTCCTTTCCTCTCCTCTCCTTCTCCCACTCCTCTCATCGTGATTACCTCCCCTTTTCTCTCCTCCTTGTCCCACTCCTTTTTCTTTCCCTCTACTCTTCCTCTGTTCTCTCTTCCTGTTCCCTCCCAATCTTGTCTACTCTCACTATCCTTATTCTCTTCCTCTTTTCTGCTTCTCCTCTTCATCTGCCCTCCATCTCATTTTCTCCATCTCCCTCTGCTCTTCTTCTTTTCTTCTCCCTGTCCTCTCCCCATCTCTCTTAATTTCCCTTTGTCTTCTCCCTTTCTGTGTCCTCTCATTCTACTTGTCCTCTCCTCTCCTTTCCCACTTCCTTTTCTCTTTGCTCCCTGTCCTCTCCCTTTCCTTTCCATCTTTGTCCCCCTTTCCCTCTCTTCTACCTCCATCTCCCTTAGTCTCTCATCGCCCTTTTTCTCCTGTCCTCTCTTCTCCCCTTCTCTGTCTCTCCCTCTTCTCTTCTGTTTCTCTTCTTTCCATCCTTCCCCATTCCTCTAACTATCCATCTCCTAGCTCTGAGTCTCTCCTCCTTACTCTCTTTTCCCTGTCCTCTTCCCTCCTCTCTTTTCTTGTCCCTCTCCTCTTATTTCCACGCCTCCTCCCCCTCTTTCATTCTCTATCCCTCTCCTCTATCTATCCCCTCCTATCCTCCTCTCTTCTCCTTGTTCCTTATTCCTCAGCTCTCCTCTCCTCTCCTTCTCCTCTCTTCTCTTCATCTCTCCTCACTTCTCCTTTCAGCTTCTCTCACTAACCCCTCTCCTCTCCAATCCTCTCCTTTCTCTTCCACCTCCCCTCTTCCTCTTCCCTCCTTCTGTCTCTTCTCCTCTTCCTTCTTCTCCCCTCTCACTCTACTCCCACTCCACTTTTCTCTCCTCTCCTTCTCCATTCCCTCTCTCCCTTCACTATTACCTCTGTCTCCCGCTTGCTCTCCTTCTCTTCTGTCTACCACTTCCCTTCCTCTACCTCTCCTCTTTTTCCTCTCCTCTTGATCTCCACTCTTTTTGCTATCCTCTCCCTCTGCTCTTCCTCTCCCTTTAAATCCCTTCTCCCTATCGCCCCTAACTTCCTCTTCTCTAACCTTCCCTTTTATTATGTCTTCTTCCTCTCAGTCTCCTCTCCTTCATCCTCCCACTCCCTCTTATACTCTTCCTCTTTTCCTCTCCCTCTTCCAGTCCTCTCCTCTCACTTTCCTTTCTGTTCCCTCTCCCCATTTCTCTCCTGCTTCTTCATCTTTCTTAGTCATTCTCCTGTCCCTCAATGTCTCCTCTACTTTCCTTTCTTCTTACTCTGTTTCACTATTTCATCTTCTTTTCCTTTCCTTCTCTGCTCCTGTTTGCTCTCCTCTTACACTCCTTTTATGTTTTTTCCTCTTCTTCTCTCCCTCCCCCTTCATCTACACTCTATAGACTTCTCCTCTTATCTCTTCTCCTCTTTGTCTCCTCACCCTCTTCTAACCCTCTCCCTTCCTTGTCCTTCTCCCTCTCCTCTCCCTTCCACTCCCTTTCCTCTCTTCTTTTCTACCTCTCCTTTCCCTTCTCACTTCCATTACCTTCCTCTTTTCCCTCTCATCTTCTGCTTTTCCTACCTCTGCTTTTCTTTCTACTCTCCCTTTCCTCTCCTCTCCTGTCCTCTGTCTCTCCTTTCATCTTCCTAGTCCTCTCCTCTCCTTTTCCTATACCTTAGCTGTCCTTGTTCTCTCCTCTTTTCTCCCCTGTCTCCTCTCATTCACCTCTCCTCTTTCCCTATCATTTCCTCTTCCTCTCCTTCTCCTCCTCTCCCTCTTTCTCTTTTTCTCTCCCTAGCCCTCCCCTCTCTTTCTCCTCTCATTTTCTCTCTTCCTCTCCTTATCCTTTTCAACTATTCTAACCTCGTCCTCTCCTGTCCTCTTCTCTCCTATTGCCTCCTTTTCTATTTCTCTCCCTCTCCTCTCCTTCTCCTCTTTTTCTTTTCTCTGGTCCCACTCTTATTTTCCCTCTCCTTTCTTCTCCGTTTTTTTCTTCCTCTTCTTTCTTCTCCTCTAATCTCCTCTCCTTCTCACTCTTCCTCTTCTCTTCTCTCCCCTCCCTCTGATCTCCTCTCCCCTACTCATCACTTCTGTCCTCTATTCTTCTTCTCCCAACCCATTCCTCTCCTCTTGCTTCCTTGTCTGTTCTCCCTATCCCTCTTATCTCCCTCTTCCCTCCTAGTACCCCTCCTTTCCTTCTCCCCTCCTTTCCTCTTTTCTCCTCTCCTCTCCCTCTTCTCTTCATCTCCATATCCTCTCTGTCTCATCTCTCTCTCCTTTCCTCTCCTATTTACTATTTATATATTCTTCTCCTTTCCATTCCCTCTCCCACTCCTCCCCATCTACTCCTCCTCTCCCTCTCCCCTACTCTACTTCTCCTTTCTCTCTTTCCTTCTCTCTTCTCTTCTACCTCTCCTTTCTTCTCTCTATAATCTCCTACATTCTTTGTCTCCAATCCTCAATCTCTTGTTGCTCTCTCTTGTCCACTTCCTCTCCACTCCTCTCCTCGCCTATCCTCTCATCTACATCTCCTCTTCCTCTCCTCCTTCTATCCTCCCCCTCCCTCTACTCTTCTCCTCCTTTCCTCTACTCTTCTTTTCCCTCTAACCTATCTCACCCTTTCCTTTTGTCTGACTTTCCTCTCCCTCTTCCCTCCTCTCCTACTTACCTACTCTGCTCCCTCTGCTCTCCACTCCCTCTCCTTTCTTCTACATATCTTCTCTCTCTTCTTCTTCTCCTCAACCCTCCCACTCCTCTCCTCTCCCTCTCTCCTGCTATTAATTTCCTCTATTTTCCCTCTCCACGTCCCCTCTTCTCTCTCCTCTCTCACCTCTTCTCTTCTTCTTTCTCTCTCATTTCCTCCTCTCTTTCTCTATACTCCCCTACATCTCATTCACCTGCTCCTCTCCTCTCCTTTTCCTCTCATATCACATCTTTGTGTCTTCCTCTTCTCTACTTCTTCTCTCCTCTTTATCACTTTTCCTCTCTTCAGTTCCTCTCTTCTTTCTTCTTTCTCTCTTCTCCCTCTCCCCTCCTTTCCTTTTTCTCTCAATTTCTCTGCATCTCCTTTCCCATTCCTACCTTTTTCTCTTCTCATATCCCTCTTACTTCTTCTTCCATCCTCTCCCTCTCCTCTCTTCTTCATTTCCTCTACTCTTCCTCATATTCTCTCCCTCCTATCTCTCTCCTCTCATACCTTCTCTTTCTCTCCTCTCCTCTACTTCTCCACTCCTCTCTCTCCTCTCCTTTTCTTCTCTTCTCTTATCCTTCTCTTAACATTTTCTTCTCCTCTACCTCTCTCTGTCTTCCACTCCCTAGCCCTCTCCTCTTCCCTCTGTTCCATCTACTCTCCTTTCTATAACTTCCTCTTCCTATTTTCTCCCTGTAATCTTCTCTTCCTCTCTTGTCCTTTCCTCTTCTCTTCTTTCCATCTCCCTATTCTTCTTCTCTTCTCTACCTCACCTCTCTTCTTTCTCTGGCTTTTTTTCCACTGCCATCATCTATCCTCTCCTTTCTTTTCTCTCTCCTTCTTCCTCCTGTCCTCTCCCTCTAAACTCCTTTCATTTCCCTATCATTCTTTCCTCTTCTCCAATCTTTCCTCCATTCTCCTGTCCTCTCTTCTGCAGCTCTCCCCTCTTCTCTCCCTCACCTCCTTTCTTCTTCCTCTATCCCTCTCCTCTCCCTGTCCTACTCCCTCTTCTCTCCTAGACCTTCTCCTTACCTACTACCCTCCTCTTCTCCTCTCCTCTCCCTCTCCACTTTTCTCTTCTTCTCTCATCTCTTCTTTCTCACCCTCTGCTCTCATTCACCTCCCACTCTTCACTCCCTATTCCTCTCCTTTGCTCTCCTCTTCCTTTTCTTTCCTTTTCCTCTCCCTCTTCTCTCCTATCCTCTTCTCTCCTCTCTTTTCCTTCCCACTCTTCCTCTCCCCTCTCTACCTCTCTTCTCCTCTTTCTCTCCCTCTCCATCTCCTTTCCTCTCCAGTTCCATCTACTCTCCTCTCTCTTTCATCTCCTCTCTTCTCCTGTGTTCTCTACTCATTCTCATTCTCATGCCTACTCTCCTTTCCTCTCTCTTGTCTCTCCTATTCTGTAAGTCTTCTCTCTCTCTCTTTAGCACCTCTCCTTCCTCTTTCATTCTCTTCTCTCTCTACTCCCTCTCCTCTCCTCTTCCTCTAATCTCCCTTCACCTTCCTCTCCCTTTCCTCTTTATCATCTCCTCTCTTCTCCCTCTTCCTCCCCTATTGCACTCACCTCCTCTTTTCTCCTCTTATCCTGATCCTATATCTCATACACTTTCTCTCCCTCTCTTATCCCTCTCCTGTCCTCTTGCTATCCTCTCCCTCTTTTTATCTATCCCTATTCTCCTCCTTTCCCCTCCCACTCATCCTTTTCTACTCTACCTTTCTCTCTACTCCCTCCTATACCTCTCCTTTCCCTCTTCATCCCCTATCCCTATCCTTTTTCATCCCTCCCATCCCTCTCCTCTCTCTCCTCTGCCTTTTCTTTCCCACTCTTTTCCTACTCTCCCTCTCTTCTTCTTCCTCTCCCCATCTCTCTTCTCTCTCTCCTGTCTTCTCCTTTTCTCTCCCTCTTCCTCTCCTGTCTCAATTCTGTTCCTCTCCTTCTCTCCCTCTTCTTTCCATCTCTTCATCTCCTTGTCCTCTCTTCCATCTTTTATTTTTTTCTCTTGTCCAGTTCTATATACTCTCCTGTCCCTCTCATCTCCTCATGTCCCTCTCTTCTTCTTCTCTCCCTTTCTGTCACTTTTCTCACTCCTTCATTCTCTCTTCTTCCTCTTCCTCTCCTCCTTCCCCTGGCATTCCCTATTCCTCTCCCCCTTCTCTCCTACTTCCTCTCCTCTGCCTCACTTTACCATCTTCACTCCCTCTTCTCTTCTTCTCTCCACTTCCTTTCCTCTTCTTCTCCTCTATGTCCCTGTCCCTCTCCTGTCCCTGTTCATCTCCTGTCACTCTCTTCTCTTTCCTCTTCCATTCCTCTCCAAATATTATCCTCTCCTGTTACTCTCCTGTCTTCTCCTCTCTTCTCTCTCATCTTTGCTGCCTCTCCTCTCCCACTCCTTCTCTTCTTCCTCTCATTCTTCCTCTCCCTATCCCTGTCCTCTAATTATCCTCTCTTTGTACTTTCATGTCCTCTCTTCTCCTCCTCCTCTCTCTCCTCTTCCTTCATTCTTAAGCTTGACTTTTCTCCCCTTCCTCTTCTGCTCTCTCCAGTTACTCTTCTTTCTTCTCATCTTCCTTTCCTCTCCTCCTCTCATCTTTCTTTCCTCTCCTCTGTTCTTCTTCCTCTCATCTACTCTGTTCCCCCTCTCCTTTCTCTCTCATCTCTTCTATTCTCCCTCTCTTCTTCTCCTCCCCTTTTCCTCTCCTCTAGTCTTCATCACCTCTCTCTCTTTTCCAGTCATCTTCTTTTCCTCTCCTCTCCTCTCCACTTCCTCTCTTCTCTTCTCTTCTCCTCTTCTCTCCTCTCTACTTCCACTCCCCTCCTTAGCCTCTCTCAATCCCTCTCCTGTGCCTCTCCTCTTCAACTCCTTTCATCCTACTTTCCTTCTCCTTCTGCTCTCCCTCTCATCTCCTCTGACTTTCCTCTCCTACTCCTTTCCTTCTATTCTTCCTCTCTTCTCCCTCTCCTTTCCCTCTCCAGCTTCTCTCCTTCTCTTCTCCCTGTTGTTTCTTTGCCTCTCCTCTCCTATCCCTCCCCTCTCTCTATCCCTATTCTCTCCTCTTCCTCCCCCTCTCCTCTTCTCAATCTTATTCCTCTTCTATGCTCCCCTTCTCCTCTCCCTCTCTTCTTCTTCTCTCACTTTCTCTCCCTTCTCCTGCTCCCCTTTTTATTTTTGTATCCTTCTTCTCCCTTTCCTTCTCCTTCTCCCTTTCCTCTCTGTTTCTGTTCCCTCTCCTCCTCTTCTTGTTTCTCTCCTCTTCCTCTCCTCTCTGTTTCCTCTCTTCTCCACTCCCTTTTCTCACTTCTTCTTTTCATTCTCATTTTATTCGCTGCCCCTCCCCTCCCCTTCCCTCCTCTTCCATCTCCTCTCCTCTATTGCTTTCCTCTCCCTTTCTGTCACTTCTTCCTCTCCTTCCTTTTCTCTTCTTCCTCTTTTCCTCTTCTTCTTCATTTTCCTTTCCCTCCTCCCCTCCTCTCCCCCTTCCTCTCCCTTCCATCTCCTCTCCTCTTCTTATTCCTTTCATCTCCTCTCTCCCTCCTCTCCTTTCACTCCTCCCTCTCTTCTCACTCTATGCTCCACTATCTCTCTCTTTTCCTCTCCCCCTCCTCTCCTTTCTGTGTGAGAGTAGCATTTCTGTCAAAGAATTGGAGGTCAACCTTTCAGAGCTAGTTTAAAAAAAAATTTCTAAGGCAAAAACCAATGTACATAATTAAGAAACACTCATTATGTTGTACTTTTTTTCTTTATAACATTCAACTTACCCTTTATTTCCATTATTAGTTCAAGATTCTTCTAAATGATGTGCTTCACGATGTTCATTCTGCTCTGGTGTTCATCTGCCTCCTACTTCTCCAGTTGTACCTGCTAAGCATGATTTTTTGACTGCATCACAATGGTGACTTAAGGTAGCAACCTAGCAACAAAACAGAACCCTGTACAGTGTGGGAGTCAGTCATAATTAAAATGGCCAACCTGAAATTTTGTTCAGATTGAGAACCATATAGGCATGTAAATCTCATGAATTCTTAGCTATTTTTATCCAAGATGGGAAAACTTTGAAGAAAGTAACTATATAAAATTTAAAACATCTAGTAAAATCTGAATTCCTAATAAGTAAGAATTTAGATACATACTGCATTAGTTACCTTCTCATTGCTGGAAGGAAATACTAGACAAAAATCAGCTTAAGGGGGAAAGGGTTTATTTCAGCTTAAAAATCCATATTACAGAACATCATGGCAGGGGAGGCATGGTGGCACGAACTTGAGGTAGCTGGTCACATTCAGTCCACAGTGAAGAAACAGAAAGTGATGAGTGCTGCTGTTCTGCCAGCTTCTCCTTTCTATGCAGTCTAGGATTCCTTCCCATGGGATTTTGCAACCCTCGGGAAAGGGGGGGGGTGGTCTTCCAACCTCAATTAACCTAGTCAGGGTAATTTTTCACAAGCATGCCTAGAGACTAATAAATTTAGATAATCCCTCATTGGCATGAAAAAGAAGCACCATTATAAGTGATCCTATATCATGTTAGGTTGACAACAAATATAAGTTATCACATGTACCAAATATTATATTTTGAATATAATTACACAAAATATCATTTATATAAAAATTAAATTTAATTGAGCAAACAATTTTTAAAAATTTAATAATTATAGAAGCCCTACATGAAGCTAAAACATAGCTATTTTATTTTATTAACTTGATTTACAAATTTTTGTCATTACATTTACTTGGCTTTCATTTGTTAATGTAGACATAAATACTTATTTCCTTATAGTTTTTCAGTTTTCTATAAACAAAAAAAAAGAGAGCTATATATTCTTTGATTACTTTGTTTGCTCCTTATCAGAATACTTTTAGTTTGAATTTTGTCCTCAGAATCCTTTGGATCTTCAGTTATTTTCAGGAATGGTGAGCATTTTCTAACACATGTTATTAATAGAATCATAGAAAGTAATGTCTACATTCATAAAAATATGATGAAGAAATTCTTTTGAAATATTTTTCATTAAATTCTGAAAGGAAAAAAAAACTTTATGAAAAATAGTTGACCTACTTTTTTGAATAATGGCACATCCAGAAGCTATAGATTGTTACTAGAAAATTTTCAGTGCTTGGGAAGGGATACCATCCAGTGAGTTGTTGGCCAGGGAGGTCCATGTAGCCTCCAAAACATTAAAGGCTATTGCCAAGGTCCTTGGTTTCCCTTGAGAAACAGATCGTAAGACCATATTGCTGAAGACCTCACTTGCCTGAGTGGCAAGGTCACTGAAAAAGCAAGCTGGTGCTGAGCATTAAACCTACTCCCTGTAGACTATCCAACTGAAAGCTGGAAAAAGCTGTACTGCATGCAGCCATATGGGAGACAGGAATCATCAGCAGTGAAAACAGTGGACAATGGAAAACTCAAGTTTGGCCAGACAGGACCAAAGACCGAATGGGTGCAATAGTGGCATGTCTGCTCTAAGGGAAACCAGCTGCTCCCTAATTGGACTGAAGTCCCACTCTATGGAAGGGAATACATACATGCCTGGTACTGAAAAACCTAATCAAAAGGCTATGGCAGGGGAGGTCATAAGCCTTAGGGGTATAAAGCCTGCTCTTCACTGGCTAAATGTATATATTATTCCCACCAAACTTCCCTGAAAGTACTACACTTCATGTTCATATTCACATATTAATGCTACTCTCACTTCTGGTTAGAGAGGCTTCTCTTTTCTTCTGATGGTGATGACCACTGGGATGACCCCAAAGGCAACATACTGCTGAGAAGAAGGGACAGAGGAGTGTCCAGCACTGAAACATCTCTATCACACCCTCCAAGGCTCAGGGTCAATTGCAGAAGAGGGGGCAGAAAGAATTTAAGAGCCAAAGGAAGGATACAACTGTCCAGACAGAAGTTGGCCCCTATATCCATAACCTCACAGTGACCTTCACAAGATCCTCATAATAGGAGAAAAAGATGATGACATCAAATTAAAAGAGAGACTAATGGAGAGAGGGAGGGTATGTGATGGAGAGTGGAGTTCTTAAGGGTGATGGGAGGAAAATATCATGGTTTATTGTCTGTAAGTATAGAAGTTGTCAATAAAAAGTTTAAAAAAAACAAATAAATGAAAATTGAATTCCCCAAATGTACTTGGGAATAAAAAAGAAAAAGAAAAATAGTTAACCTCAAAGACAGAATCATACCACTTGAGTTTAAAGTGAAACCATTCAATAATGATTTTCAGTATAAAACACAGAATGTGAATCTATCTGTATTTTTCTCTATTTATGTAGCTCTCTGTTGATTAATCAATTAATATATCATCATTGTTTTAGTATTTTTTCTAGGGTTATAAATTGCAATTTTAAGAAACAAAGCATGAGGCATGTGTTATATGTTTGGTTTAAGAAGGGAACTTTCTCCATATCACTGTGATGACTATCAAAATAAACAATAGTTTATTGTGAGAAGTCATTATCCAAGAGGTCAATGATATCTTAAGGCAGTAGCCATGCAACTCGAAATAGATCTAACCATATGTAAGATAGACTTAAATTAAATATGAAAACCCATCTGCTATATAATAAATGTATCTATCTATCTATCTATCTATCTATCATCTATCTGTCTATCCATCCCTACCAACCTTAATTTTGGGGCAACAGGTAAAGTATTAGAATTATGCTGTTACAGTAAAACTTAGCATTTCACAAAATCAAGGACTAGAGAAAAATCAAAATATTGAATATTGTACCTAAAAGGCTCAGAAGTTAAAAGATGGCACCACCACATGGAATATCCATCAAAATGTGTTCTTAATTAAAAAAGAAGAAAGAGGAGGAGAAGAAGACATACAGAAGAAACAAAGCATGATACATAAATCAGAATTAAAATTGAAGATGACTTTAGAGCCTAGGCAGTAATCTTGAAAAGTAACAATAGACAACCATTGAACTTCTCTAAGTATCTTTCATGTATCACCATATTTATCCTCTTAAGTCAGTCCAGAACACTGTTGTGGTTTGAATGTGAAGTGTCCCCCACAAAATTATGTCTTTAAAGACTTGGTTCCTGGCTGATAGAGATGTTTCAGAAATTTGTGGAGACTTTGGGAGAAGGAATCTTTTTACAGAACATGGGCACTAGGTGTGGGCATTGAAGTTTTATAGCCATCCCCACTTCCTGTTTACTCTTTCTCCTTTTCCATACTGTGGATGCATTGTGACCAGCCAGCTTCCTGCTCCTGCTTCCATGCCTTAGCCACTATGATGGAAATTATTGCCTGGAATCTTCACTGAAAAAAATTCTTCTTTCCTTAAAAAAAACTAAAATAAATGAAACAGCACTGTGAGGTCCTCTGGCAGGTAGGGCTGAAGAAGGAGCCGGTCAAGCCAGTCCCTTCTTGGGGCTAAGTGGGATGGTGAGTGTTGACAACCCAGATCCCCCCCCTCCAAGGCACTGGAGAGAAAAACACACTGGGTCAGGAGTCTTGTCGAAGGAGGATCTCGTTTTATTGTAGTAGGAAGGTGTTTATATAGCATTGAAAAAGAGGGTGGGGTCTCAGGATGGGAAAAAGTGTATAGGGGCCAATAGTATTTCACCACGTTAGCAGTAGCTGGGCTGAGGCAGTTTTGGCTTAGTTCTTGCTGGGTCACTCCTAAGTGGGAGTAATAGGCCAAAGACAGGTTGCAATACTCTGTCCAGGCTAAGGAAGTTCCACTGGGCCTCGTGCCTGGGCCTTTTAGGGCCCAACATCTCCCCCTTTTGTTTTTGTAAGAATGGCGGAAATCATGGCCCCTGTCTTAGGTTGTCCCCCTCTGGGGATCTTACAAGTCACTGGGTACCATGCCTCCAGCCCGTCAAAAGTCCACTCCATGACCTGTCTTAGGTTGTCTCAGCCTGTCTGAGATCTTACCCATCATTGGTTCGATGGAGGGCGGGGGCGGGACGCTAAGAGGACAGCCAGTCAGAGGAAGAGCCCGGCTCCTGAGTTGCGAGCCTGTGCTAATGTATTTCGACCTGATGAAGTTTAATTGCCTCTAGGCATTGGTGGATGAATTGTGTAATCTTATTAATTACACAGGGCCCGACAGTGAGGATAAGAAGAAGGAGAAGGAGGGGTCCGAGGAGAGGGAGAAGGAAGGGTAAGAAGCCATGTAAGCCCGTCCACAGTGGGTTGTCTTGGAAGTCCCATCTCCTCCTCTCCAAATCTTCCTGGAGCTTTTTGATTTTGTCCTAAACAATTCCCAATAAGGCTTTCCCATCTGTTTGGCCAATATTTTTCTGGCATCATTTGGGTCTTCAAACCCTCTGCTACTGGGCGAAATGAGCGTCATTAGCACCAGGAATAGTAGCAGCATCCACATCTCCAATCGTTCCTGGGGAAGAAACAGAGGCACAGTTCTCAGGGGTGGAACACTCCCTGGAGAGGTGATTGTTATTGTCCCCTTGTTGGGGTAAATATTTTAGGTCTCTTGCTGGTACCCAAATGGGTCGTTTTTCCTCTTGAGGGAAGACACATCTAAACCCTCTCCCTGCTGTGAGGAGGGGGTCTGGTCCTCTCCAGGCCCCAGTCAATTGGTCCCTCCATTTGACCCAGATGGAGCTGTAAGTAACGGCTGAGGTCCAATGTTTTTGAAAAGGGGACAAGTGTCTATCTTCTTTAGAAAAATTTAAAATATTTAGGGTTAATAATGCCTTTTTTAGTTGGTCATGTGGGGGTAAGGATTCCCCCTTTTGTTTTTGTAATTGAGACTTGAGAGTTTGATTATATCTTTCCACGATGGCCTGGCCCCGTGGGTTATATGGGATGCCTGTGGAATGTGAGATTTTCCAGGTTTGGAGCAAATCTATAAAGGCCCTGCTTATGAAGCAGGGGCCATTATCAGTTTTGACTTGATCTGGCAATCCAAGGGTGGCAAAGCATTGAAGCATATGGCTAATAGCATGTTTAGTCTTTTTCCTGGCATGTGCTGATGCCCAGCAAGCATGGGAGAAAGTATCAACTGAGAGAAAAATATATTTAAGTTTTCCAAATGGAGAATAGTGTGTAACGTCAATCTGCCAAAGGTGATTAGGGCGTAGTCCTCGAGGATTGGCTCCTGTAGTTTGAAGAGGAGGTACCTGGAGGAAAGGCTGACAGGATTTGTAAGTTCGGACAAATTTTTAAGGTCCTTGACTGGCACGTGGGGATATTTATGTTTAAGGCCCCTCCAATTTATGTGGGTTAATAAGTGGAATCATGTAGGTTCTGAGACTGTATTACATTGAGGAAGAGAAGCCAGTTTGTCGGCCAAATTGTTTCCTTTAGAGTGAAATCCTCATAAATTTTGATGGCCTCTGAGATGTTGAAGAAAAATGGGGTTAATCCTTTGTTTAAGTAGGAAGTGGGCTTGAATCATCAAGGGGGTGATAGGGTTGGGAGTCCAACCTAATATGGGCCTCAACTAGGTTGGGTAACAGGTTAACAACATAAAGGCTGTCAGAAAATAAGTTAAATGGCTCCTGAATAGTGTCCAAAGCCAAAACGACAGCAAATAGTTCTTTGAATTGTGTTGACCCCTTGACCTCATGGGAGATTGACTTTATAGGCATAGGATCTTTTTTTCTGTTTTGAGGGAGAATAAACAACTAGGGAAGCTTTTAAGAGCCCCCCATTGGTGAACACGGTAAGAAAGTTAGGGTTGGGTTTAGATTGAAAAAGCCTGGGGGTTCTCCACTCCAACCTAGGGAAGGAGCTCATCCATTTATGAGGACCATAGTGACAATCAACTATAACCAGAAACCCCTCAAGGGCCATAGCAACCCTGTTGTTATTTCTCTGAAGCCAAGTGAAGTCTATTACCTTAAAGGGGGTGACAATAAAATAAGGCTCTTTGTCAAACAATCAGACAGAGTTGTCCCTGTCCTTGATAATGCAGTCTGCAATCTGGTTAGTTCTCTCCATGATGGCTTGTCATTGTGGGTTGTAGGGGATCCCAAGGGAATATTTTATTCTCCAAGATTCCATGAAGGATGTGAATTGGGCAGATGTGTATGCAGGGCCATCATTAGTTTTAAATGACCAAGGCAGGCCCATGACCAACATAGCGTTTTTTTTCACCTTAATGGCATGGGATGCCTTATCCCCTGAGGGAACAATAGCAAAAGTAAGCTTAGAGTAAGTGTCCCCAATGACATGGACATATTTGAGGTTACCAAAGGAAGGTATGTGGGTAACATCCATCTGCCAGATATAATTTGTGGTAAAGCCTCTAGGATTGATTGACTCCTTGAGGCTGTAGGGGGCCTAAGGGGGATGGGGGGGCACATGCCTTACAGGTACAGGGTAAATGCTTGCATTGGTCAAGTGAGACCTCAGGATGTATGGTTCTTAGGTTAGTGGGGGTTAGATGGAACCTTTGGTGTAACTGTCTAGCTTGTTCTGAGGGTGGCAAGGAGGAGCAAGGAGGAGACAGCAATAAATTTGTCTACCTGCGAATTCCCATTAGCAATAAAGTCAGGCAGACCAGTGTGTGAGCGAATGTGCTCAGTAAGTCTGGAGGTGGATGGCCCATTGTATGTAAAAGGACCTGTTCAAAGTAAGAGTCAATGCCAGATTCATGGGCTGCCTTACGGATAAGAGCCAGATGGGGGGGTACTAGGGCCTGGATGTTGCCTCCAGCCCTATGTTAATGGGAAGGCGGTGAAGGGTGGGGCAATGGTGTGTGTTAGTGAACTGGCAGCTGCCTGGGTGTGTCCAGCATGGATCAGGCCGAGGTCCTTCCAAGGGTAAAGAGGAGGAGGGGTGGTTGTGAGCGCGATTGCCACAGGCGGCGGTTACAGGCTGAAAAGACAGCAGGCCTGTGGCAGTTTGGGTGGCGGCCTTGAGAGGGACGAGATTTTAAGAGCCAGTTTCAGTTTTTCCTTACAGCTTTTGTTATGAGCAGAAATGACTTCCTCCACGAAGGAGCCTTTAAGGCTGGCAATTATGGCAAGGAGGATTGAGCTATCCCACGGGGCTAAAACAAAAGTTTCATCCCAAAAGCCATGGAGGTCCTTTTGTTTTACCTTTAAGCCACATTGCAGGAGGAGGACCTTAAGAGCCTGCAATTGCGGTGTCCTCTGGTAGGGAGGGAGGTTGCCCTTTGTGGCTTGGTGATGTTTGAGGGGCAGGCTAGGCTGGGACACTCTTGAATCAAGGAGAATGAGAAAATAATAACCCAGATCAAAAATGATAGCCCAAAGGATGATCATGCAAACTACAACTCCTAATGCCAGGGCCAGCTGAGACAAACGGATAGAATGTTTGGGACCCACATATCTTGTGCTTAGTGGGGGACTTCCGTGGGTCATTACTCCACGGCCGTATGCCCACACGGTGTGTCCACCAGGGATGTATGGCCCGTTCAGAAATACAGGTGCTGCAGATGCGGCTTGCTGGCAACCCGAAAGTGAAAGGAAAGAGAAAGGGAACAAAAAGATGTTGATAAGCAAGCACAGGTTACAGAAGCAAAGGTCAGAACATTAGATATGAAGACTGCCTCATAACTTATGATGGTACACTCACCCGCAGACCTATTGGCCCGTCAGCATTCTTCCGTAGGCAGGAAAGAGAGGTCCTCACATGGGGCACCAGTCTGCCGGGTCCTCCGGCATGTAGGGCTGAAGAAGGAGCTGGTCCAACCGGTCCCTTCTTGGGGCTGAGCGGGATGGTGAGTGTCTATGACCTAGATCCCCCCCCGCCCGCCAAGGCACCGGAGAGAAAAACACACTGTGTCGGGAGTCTTGTCGAAGCAGGATCTCGATTTATTGTAGTAGGAAGGTGTCTATATAGCTTTGAGAAAGAGGGTGGGTTCTCAGGATGGGATAAAGGTGTAGGGGCCAATAGTATTTCACCACGTTAGCATTAGCTGGGCCGAGGCAGTTTTGGCTTAGGTCTTGCTGAGTCACTCCTAAGCGGAGTAATAGGCCAAAGACAGGTCGCCAAACTCTAGCCAGGCTCAGGAAGTTCCACTGGGCCTCGCGCCCAGGCCTGTTAGGGCCCAATACAGCACCAATAAGAATAAAACCCTAAAAGCTCCCAAGTTAGTAAAAGGGGGTTCAGAAACAAAAGATATCAACAAAATATAAAATATTTATGGGAAATGGTTAAGATTGTTTGTTGTGGGCCGATAAATATTTCCCTTTCTTTATATTGATGAACTTGATTGTTTTCTTTAATGTTGCAATACTCCCACACTGTTCTCACTATTCTGAATACAGTGATGATTGGCATATAATAGCCCTCAGATCAAACTAATCATACCTTAATTGTGTTTCTCTTTTTATTTCTTTAAATATTTCATGTTGCACATAAAGATTTATAGTAATTTTTATGGTTATATTACTTTAGTTACAAGCCCCAATATTGAGAAGATTATAATGATCATTAGAGTGTAACTTCATTGAATTTTAAATGAATATTGTATACATAATAAACTCAATCAAACTTTATGGAATAGATAAAAAGGGCAATTGGATACTTTTAGAATAAAAACTTACAGTGTGCTCAGTGATCTACAAAATATTCATATTTAAAAACTAATATATAATTCCAGAAGCCATATATTTTGGCTTCCATGCAAAGAAAATTAATGACAGGAGGGGAAGATTACAATATTATGGGAAGGGTTTGATGGCCAATTATAGTCAGAAAAATATAATGACTTTTAATTTCCACAGAAGCTTGAAAAACATGGAGAGAATTTTTTACAGTTTTGGATTAAATCATTTAAAACTAAACACCAATTTTTTTTCACTACAAGTTTGTAGACTACAAGAAGGTTAAGAATATGCTTGTCATTGGAAATATTTGCTTTTGTTATGTTGTGATGTTGTGCTGGCACATAAGCAACAAAACCAGAAAATAAGGAGGTGATACTAGATCTGCAGTGTGGAGAAAATTGCAACTGAGGTTAGAGGTTGTGCTAAAGCTGTTAGCCCTCCTTTGGAAAGCATCAATAATCTTGTTTCAGTTTTTTCTATCTTCTAAATAATAGCTCAAGTCAAATGACATGTTCCACCCTCCTTTCTAGTTCCAGCATACACTTTGTAATCCTTTCTTATCTCAATGTTGGATTATCAAGTTTCCCCCTGATTTATATAACCATGGCTAGTATTTTCCCTGGGGAACTGGAGTAACAACATGGCAAATGACACTATGCAATGTAAATATAATATGTTTATACTTACAGCAAAAAAAAAGTTTCTCTGAATTGTATGATCTTTTTTAAATTCATGAATCCTCTAAATCTTAAATGAGCCAGACATAGACTTCTTTGTTGGCTAAAGTACAAGAGAATCTATGAGCATACATATGATACACATTATATGTATATAGGTATGTTATTCATCCAGTAACAAATTTGATGTGATTTCTAGTGAAATATATAATGAATTTAAATCTTAGCATTACTACTACTTTACCAGGAAAATTTTCCTCACTGTGATTATTGCAGATTTAGACTTTTTTTTCTAAAAATCCAGATAAAAACTATACCAATAACTAAGGAATAATGTGTGCTTATGTGACAAATAGTAAGTAAAAGAAAAAAATGTGTTTCAAACTGTGTTAAGATTTCCATTGCCCATGTACTTAGGACTATGGTGAGTCAGGAGTTTATGGAATTTTTTCTATTCTTTTGAATAAGTAAAATAGCTCTTCATTACATGAGAAGTTGATGTATATTTAAAGGCATATTATTAAAAGCCATCTTCAGTACTTTTTCAACCATTTACAAATTGACCCATCAAGAGAATTAGTCTATTATTATTTGCAAAATTTTTAATATTTAAAATTGTAATAAACTACAAAGTGTGGTGGTTTGAGTATAAAATACCCCCAAAGCCTCATGTGTTTGTGATTAGGCCTCCTGATTAATACTCAACTGTGGGAGCCTTTCGGGTGGACATGTGTCACTGAAGGTGATCTTTGAGGTTTATTAGTCCAGATGTTCGAGGTGTTCATAGCTATCTCATTTTCTCTACTCCCTTCTTATTGCTGTGGAGATAACACCTAGCTATCTCTGCTTGCAATGTTTTCCCTGCATGATGATATGTCCCCCTTGAAACTATAAGTTGAAATTAACCCTTCCCTTCAATAAGCTGCTTCTGATTGGATATTTTGCCCTAGCAATGAGAAGGTAATTGCTATACAAAACTGCCAAATTACTATTTTTTTTTACAATTGTACTGAGATTCATTTTGTTTGTTTGTTTTGTTTTTTTCATTTTTCAGTTTTTTCAAGGTAGGGTCTCACTCTAGCCCAGGCTGACCTGAAATTCACTATGTAATCTCAGGGTGGCCTCAAACTCATGGCGATCCTCCTACCTTTGCCTCCGAATGCTAGGATTAAAGGCGTGTGCCACCACGCCCAGCTTGTACTGAGATTCTTAAAGATATATGTCATTATATAATTCTATCAAATTCACTACTATGCACTATATTTTTCTAACTTTTGTTACTGATGGCTAGCAAGGATATAAAATAATATGCACTCTGAAGTCATTAGATAATTAAGAAGACACATTGTAACAGATACATAAAGACATTGCAGTTATACATTTTAATATGACAGGCAAGTGAGGTTAAAATGCCTTAAACATTTCAGTATTTTATTGATGATGAAAACATTTAAATACTTTTTCCAGATCTTTGAAATGTACAATGCCTTATTGTTATTTTAATTTACCATACTGTGGAATTATGCCACAGAACCTCTTTCTTTCTAACTGTAAGTTATTAGTTGATCAAACTTTCCTTAATCATTTTCATATCCTTTAATCTCTAGACATTGTCAACCATAGTTCTACTTTCAACTTCTTTGAGAACAACTTTGTTGATTGCCTTGTTGTATTTTTATTAAATTTAATACACTGATTTCTAGGTCCATCCTTGTAGCTCTAATGACAGGATTCTGTGTATTATAAATATCACTCCTTCCATTGTATATTAACCATATTTTATTTATTATCAATTCATGACTATGTAGGTTGTTTTCATATATTGGCTAATGTAAAGTCAGATTCAATGAACATAAGTGTAGATATTTCTTCCACATATTGACGTAATTTTATTTGTATATGTATGTAGTAACATATTGCTTGGTAACATGGTAGTGCATTTTTTCCATTTTTGAGGAAGTTCATAGTAGTTGCTATAATGAGTCAACTAACTGACATTCCTATGAACTTTGTGCAATAATTTGCTTTCTCTACATTCTTACCAGCACTCATTATTTTTAGTGGTTTTTGTTCAACCATTCTAACTGGAGGAAAGTGATAACCCATTGTGTGTTTGCATGTGTTTCTATGATGATTAGCAATGTTAAGACTTTTTATATGATTGATACTTTTGTATGTCTCCTTTGAATATTGATTGTTTAAATCTAGTGCAAATTTTATACAATTCTTTTGACTAGAGAGTTTCTGGGATTCATTATATATTCTTGTGGTTGTTTAGGTATTAAACATCTCCCACAGGCTAAAATGTTTGACCACTTGGTCCTAAGCTGTTTGGGAAGGTTGTAAAGCCTTTAGTAGGTAGAGCCTTCCAGGAGGAAGTATCACTAAAAGTGAGCCTTTTGGTCTTATAGGCTGGCTTTAATTGCTGTTTTCACTTTCTCTCTCCTTCCTCCCTGCAAATGGACCATGTGACATAAGTTGCTTGCACCTGCCTTGCTTTTCCCAAAATGATGGTACCTACCTATGGAACTGTAAGCCAAAACAAACTCTTTCCTTCCCAATTCTGTTTCTGGTCATCTGTTTTGTCGCAACAATGAGAAAGTAAATGACACAATTCTGATATCAATTTGTTCAATTTGTTGTCGGTTGCATACATTGCAAATATTTTATCTCATTGAATAGATTTCTTTCTTGCATTGTGTTGAACAAAGCTTAAAATTTATATAATCTCATTTAGCTTTTTCTGCTTTTGGAGTCATGTACAAAAATAATACTTTCCCACTTGTAATGGTTAATCTTGTCAACTTGATAAAATCTCCATGGAAACAAAAGGCTGTACATGCCTATGTCTAGATTAGGTTAATTGAAAAGGAAAGACACACCCTAATTGTGGGCAGTTCCATTCCCTGAGATAAATATAAAGGAGAAATCAAGTTAAACACCAGCACCTAGCACTCCCTGCTTCTTGATTGCCTATAAAAGATGACTACCTCTGTCTCATGCTCCTAACACCATGACTTTACTGTTAAGATTGACTGTAATCTCAAACTGTAAGCAGCAACAAACCCTTCCTCCTTTAACTTGCTTTATGTCAGACATTTGTCACACCATTGATAAAATTAGCTCATATAGAAAACTACCAAAAGTAGCATCATTGCTGTGGTATACCTCATCATGTGGTCCCTAGGCCTTTGGAGATGGTTTGCTGGAGATTTGTGGAAGGTTTTCTTTTGGATGTAAATCCCTTGAATGCTGTTAGCAGAGTGTAATGGGCCATTCTTGAGGAAGGTTGGAAGATAAGAATGCCAAGAGAAACTCAAGTAGTGAAGGCCTAGCTCATGAGGTTTCAAAGGGGGGGAAGGACTTTATTGAGAACTAGGCTAGAAGCCATTTTGATTATGTTGTAGTCAGCCTCACAATGCTGGCATGCAAATCTAAACCAGGCAGAGTTTAGAAGAGGACTTATTTCAGGCTTAGAGATGCAGGAGAAGTTCCATTAAATAACAAAAGAAGGTGGCTCCAACTCGCCAATCTAAGCAGAGAAACACCACCAAACAGTCAGTACCACAAGCACAAAGGGACAGAAAACAGCAGGGACCCAGTAAGAGCTCAAATCAGTATGTGTAACTTTAGGCTGGAAATCAGATCCTCCCCTAGACACACTAAGGGTTGGACCCCAGGATCCAACTACAGTGACACCTCTTCCTACCAGGTAGCTAAAAAGCCAAGTTAAAAACTTGAATAAAGCACCAGAGTCAATTAGAGATATACATTCAAACTACCACAGATTATATTCTGTCAAAAAATATGGCAGGATTTTACTTGTGTCCTGGGAATAGCAGTGGGGCTGTATTCAAACGTACTGGGACAAATTTGTTTGGTGGAAGAAATCTCAACACAGGAAATAATTCATCTTGTATCATTATTACTATTGCTCAGTGCTCTGATCTAAACCTATAATAAGAGAAGTAAAAATAAGCAAAAAAGATATGAAGATTGTATCCTTTGATGGGCAAAGGAGAAAGTTCAATGATGAAGACAAGGTGGCCAAGAAAGCAGACATAATTTTTAGAGATTGGTATCATAAAAGAAAACCCTCTACTCCGCACTGGGACAAAAGGAAAGGTACCCTCAGTGTAAAATCCCACTCACAAAAGTATCCAGCTCATAACATTCCAAATTCATTTGAAAGGAGAGAGCCTAAACTGAGAATGTCACTGAAGGTGTTCTCTGCTCATTAACAACAGTCTAGAGAAGTGTTTTCCCAGGGTTAACACACAGAGACCAATACAACTGTTTTGCTGGTTTTAAAAGGCCTGAAAGATTCAAGATCAAAGGGGTACTAGAGACTTGTTCCATAGTTTCAGAGGAAGGATGCTGAGGCTAAGTAGTGTGAGGTAGAGGAAGAGTTCCTACATAGAGGAATCCTGAAGTTGTAAAAGGAAAGTCTGTGTTGTACTGAATACCCCAGGATATATGAAGTTACAGGACTATGGCTGAGGAAAGTTGTATGTATAAGAAACAGGCTAGGTGTGTTACAGGGAGCAGAGCTGCAAGTGTTGGGATATTTAAGCACATTAGAGCGCAGATGATTCTGCAATTAGTTACAGATACTGGATATTGAGATACAGTCCCAGCACTGTTGAAAAAAAAAAAGTACATAACCTCTTCTGAGACACATAATCTCTTAACTGTGAGCCCTTATAATATCACAACATGATACATATTTCCAAATCACACTGCCACAGCATGTTTGTATTTGAAAAGGAAGAATCGTAAATATTTTCTCTGTTGGGGTTAAGTCTTGCTTTGGTCTTATCTTTGTTTGCAATGCACACATATGTGTCTCAGAAGAGACTGCACTGTTTTGAATAGCATTGTGACTATTAAAGAATGGTGAATTTTGAGGTTTTATAATGAAGTTGCATTATGAGATCCGCCATGAGCCTACATAGAAAAGAAGTGTTGAGTTGGCTAGGGGAGGGGTACTGATAATTAATTTTGTCAACTTGATGGTGTTTAGAATCACAATGGAAACAAACCTCTGGGCTGTTGTATCAGTTATGCTGTCATTGTTGTGACCAAATACTCAAACAAAAGCAGATTATAGAAGAAAAAGTGTTTAATTTGCTTACAGTTTCAAGGGGAAGTTTCATTATGGTGAGAAAGGCATGGCAAGATCAGGCAGAAAGCCTATGTTATATTTCACCACAGTCAGAAAGCACAGCGAAAAGAAAAGAATATGGATCCAGGTCTGCCCCATTGACACACTTCTTCCAGCAAGGCTTCATTCCCAAAAGTTTCACAACCTTTTTGCATAGCACCACTTGACTGGTCATGAAGTGTTTGATCACATGATCCTATGGAGCATATTTTTTATTCAAACAATCACAGAGGATGTGATATGAGGGAGTTTTGAGTTTAGGCAAATTGAGGAGGAAAGACTACCCTAACTGTGGGTACCACCATCACATGTACAGGCCCCTCACTGAGTAAAATGGAGGAAGCAAGTAGCATTTATCTCTCTGTTCTTCTTGATTGTGATCTCAGTGTGAACAGCTCTGATTAGTAATCCTATCACCATGCCTTTCCTACCATGATGTGTTGGGCCCTAAGAGGCCTGGGCTCAAGGCCCAGTGGAACTTCCTGAGCCTGGCTAGAATTTGGCGAACTGTCTTTGGCCTATTACTCCCACTTAAGAGTGACTCAGCAAGGCCTAAGCCAAAACTGCCTTAGCCCAGCTACTGCTAACATGGTGAAATACTATTGGCCCCTACACCTTTATCCCATCCTGAGACCCCACCCTCTTTCTCAATGCTATATAAACACCTTCCTACTAAAATAAAACGAGATCCTGCTTCAACAAGACTCCCGACCCAGTGTGTTTTTCTCTCTGGTGCCTTGGAGGGGTGATCTGTGTCGTCGACACTCACCATCCCGCTCAGCCCCAAGAAGGGACTGGCTTGACCGGCTCCTTCTTCAGCCCTACCTGCCAGGGGACCCGGCAATGATATACTGTACTATCAAATTGTTAGCTGAAATAAACCTTTCCTTCCATAAGTTTTTCTTGTCAGGCATTTTGTCATTGCAATGAGAAAAGTAAATAATACATGAGTTTAATGTACTAGAGTATTTCCCTTACATTTTCTTCTAGTAGTTTGTTAATTTTTAGGTATTTTGCATTGAACTTTTTAGGCCATTGTAAGTAAATCTTTATGACTGATGAGATAGTCTCCAATTGGATATTCAATTTTCTAGGACAGGTCCTTTCCCCAGTGAGGATTCTCAAAGATGGTTGAAATTCATTTCAATGGATGAACATATATTTATATGTTTTCTATTCTGTTGCATTGATCTACCTATTTTGATAACAGCAGACTAATGTTTTGAAATCAAATACTTCAATACTTCCAGATTTACCATTTTTATAAAAATGACTATTGGGGCTGAAGAGATGGCTTAGCAGTTAAAGCACTTGCCTGAGAAGGCTAAGGACCCAGCTTTGATTCTCTAGTACCCATGTAAGCCAGATGCACAAGATGGCTCATGTATCTGTAGTTTGTTTGTAGTGGCAGGAGGCCCTGGAATGCCCATTCTCTCATTATCTCTCTGCCTAATAAGTAAATAAATAGACAAAAATGACTATTACTATTCATATCATTTATTTATATGTTTTGGTGTCTTTACATATAAATTCTATTTATTTATATATTTGTTTATGTATTTATTTAGAGAAACAGTCTTATAATAATGTATCTGAGGTTGCTGTTGACCACAATCTGTATTCCAAGCTGGCATTGAACTCAAAATCCTCTTCAGCCCCAATGTTGGGATTGCAGATGTTGGTCAACTATATCTAGTAGCATATATTTTATTGAATTAGTTTTACCAGTTCTACTATATGTCTAATGTTCATATTTTCATAGGGCTTGCTTTGAGTCTAAATCTCATTTAGTAGTATGAACATGTAAATAGTATAACCCATGAGTACAAATCATAACCATTTTGTGAGCTCTCCCATTACTTTCACCAATGATTTACAATTTTCATTTTAGAGATCATTCATATCTATAGTTAGACTTATGCCTAGAGATTTTGTATCTCACTTAGATATAATTTATGTATAAATATCTATTTTAGATTATTCATTTTTAGAATATAATAATAATGAACCGATATTTTATGTACATTTAATATGTTACAACTTTACTGATATCATTTAACAGGTCTGAAGATGTTTTTGTGACATTTGGAAGTATTTTCAATTCATATAATCAGAGAAAACATGACGATTTGACTTCATTTTGGTAATTTGGAGACACATATAGAATCAAGTAAGAGGCCAGATCTGTGAAAACATTGCCAGGAAGGACTGATGGAGGTAAAAAGACCTTTCCCCAGAGCGGGCAGCCCTTCTGGCAGTGGACCATATTTAAAAAAAAAATCTTCAGGAAAACACAGCCTTTTTGTCTGGCTGCCCTTGTTACTTGCTGGTGTGTGCATCTATCTTGTTGCTATTATGTTTTGTGAACATCAGAACCCAGTTTCATCAGCCCACTAAAATGGACTGAAAACCAGCATCTCCCTAGGAATACTCCAAGACTTCTGTGCCAGACTGAGACTGCTGAGGCATCCAGCCTCATGGACTGAGCATCTACAGGGTTCTCTGACACTTATGCCTACACCCAGCCTCATGGACTGAACAGGAACGGAACTCTTCACATGCAGACTGTTATTGTTGGATTACCCAACCTCTATTGTGTAAGCTAATCTAATAAATTCCCTAAATAATATACATTTATTCTATCAGTTCTGGTCCTCTAAGGGACCCCAACTAATTCAGTGCATGATATAGACTGTAACAGACAGGTAAAATGTTCCAGTAGACATTAAGAATAAATGTTCTCCCCCCCCCCATCAAAATTCTCTCGACTCACTTGATAAGTACAGACAGCATGCTATTCTCAGAAACAGGTTAACAGTGGGTTTTATAAACACCATGTTTCCATGTTTTTAAAGATATTGAAAGTCCCTAGTGCGTCCACACAGTTTTCTGTTACCCAACATTTCTTTCACTAGTGCACTCAACTCTAGGCCTAGAAGGATTGGACGGGAAGACAGGAGACTGGACTCTGCGAGGCTGTTGTTGCCATCAAGTTGTGGCCATGGGATGAGGAGAGGCTCTCTGCTGCTTTAAGGCTTGGGAGAGGCCACTGGCCAACCACAAAAAGAGTAGTAGGAATCTCACTCAATCTGTCCTTGGTCCCTCAATATACTCACTGACCTGGTGACAGAGGACAACTAGAGCCACAGGAGAGCAGGCCATGCTGTCTCTTGCAGTGCTCTGTCAGAAAATCTGTGGCACCTACAAGTCTGCTGGAAGTCTCCTGATGAAAGCAAAACATGTCTAAGCAACCCATAAGGCTCTTACAAAAGCCCTCCTATTTGGACCAGATGGTGAGTTTGAAGTCAGCCTGGGCTACGTGATACACTGTCGGGAAATAAAGAAAGTTCTCAGATCAAAAGCAGAAGAATCTATGAGAAAATGATCTGGGCTACTTTTAGGAATGTGGATTGTTATCTTTAAGAACTGAGACTGAGGATTAAGGCAAACATACATAAAATTTCCACAAACAGCTATGCATTGTGGAGCACACCTTTAATCCCAGGACTCAGGAGGCCAAGGTAGGAGGACAGCTGAGTTCCAGGCCACCCTGAGACTACAGAGTGAATTCCAAGTCAGCCTGGACTACAGTGAGACGTCTACCTTGAACCTTAAAAAACCAAAAAAAAAAAATCCACAAACATTTTTGATGATTTTATATTTCTGTCTTCATTCATCATTAACTAATTTTCTAAAACATGGATATTTCTATGAATTCCAATAATATGAATTCTGACATATTCTTTCTTAATTTTTAAAATTTCCTGAGTTTAGTTAGGGTCTTCTGAATCCTTTGACTAAGTCTCAATTTTAACTTTCATCTTTGCTGAGACTGCATGTAACAATGAACTACTAAATCCTCCTAAGATATGTAAGAGATAATTCTCCCCTCCCAATATCTAATTAAATTTCTTATTTATTTATTTATTTTTGGTTTTTCGAGGTAGGGTCTCACTCTGGTCCAGGCTAACCTGGAATTAACTGTGTAGTCTCAGGGTGGCCTTGAACTCATGGGCAATCCTCCTACCTCAGCCACCCTAGTGCTGGGATTAAAGGCGTATGCCACCACTCCCGGCTCTAATTAAATTTCTATTGCCCACCTTTCATATGCAACTCACATTGACTTTAGTTAGTCAATTTACCAGGAAACCATCTATTCCTGATATTTTCTCTTATTAACTTACATCTACCAGCTCACCAAACTGGACCATAGAATAAAACTCCCTTTTCTATTCAGAGCTCAGATGAATCACTATACTATTATTATAGTTATGACACCTGTTATAATTGTCCTAAGCTATTTTTGTCATTTTATTAAGTGTCCAAATAGTGCTGCCTACTACACAACTTTTTTGATTTTCATTCAACAATACATAACACACATGATTTTTCTAAACTCACTTAATTTAGAAAACAACACTTATAGATGATTAAGAAAATAGTTGGCAATATTTTATTAATAACATGAAATTTTATAATTGATTAATTCTACATAGCCTGCTACTATGAAGATCTCATATCTCTGTCTTTATTCTTCATTTCTTTAACTATATATTTTTCTGTCTATATTGCATAATGGAACATTAAGTGGGTGTCAAATGCTATAGGCTACACATGAAATATAGCTGAGATTTGAGATAAAAATTTAAATGTGACCTTGATTTATCAAATAAATCATATTGCTCTTGAGCATATTAATAGATCTGGTGCTGACATTGTCCTAAAGAATTTATGAAGGAGAAATAGGAAGTCAGTTCTTTGGATTCATATAAAAAAGTTTACCTGAATCTTTAATACAATTGTGCATTCTTTTAGATTTTCCATGTAATTACATATAATAAAAACAATCTCTCATTTTATGTCACATTTGTTTACTGTTCTACCACCTAATTAATTGTATAAAAGAAAACATTTTATAAATTTTTTCATATAAAATTTCTAAAATATTATAAATTAGATCCATCTAGCTCCAATAATATATTGTGTAGTCCTAAATATTTTATATTGTTACAATATTGTTAAATAACTGGGAATAAATTTCTGCAAACAATGTATAGGTTGGTGTCAAATTTTAAAATCATAGCACTTGTTAGTTTCTAGTGACACTATTAAAGTTTCCTGACAGCAGCTTGCCAGAATGTTGTTAATCTCGATCTCTGCAAATTTCTTAGTTCATACAGAGTTCTGGTATTTGATGACAGCATTACTAACAATGCCTTTCAAGAATTTGAGCACACAGTTGATTAATTTTATGTAATATTTACAAAACTACACAAGAATATTGTATTGTAGGAAAAATGAAAACAGTGATTTCTTAAACTGAGGCCTTTCATTCAATATTGAGGTTACCATGAATGAGAATTGCTTTTATTTCTTTACTTTTCCAGTAAGTTCATTTCTGTCTAAGAAAGCTGATGTTTGTTTATGTTGATTATTTTTATCCTGCTATTGTGTAAAAATTGCTTATCAAAACAGAGCATATTCTGGAGATGTCTTTCAGTATTTCTTTTCAAGTAAAGGATTATATAATCTGTATATAAGAAAAAAATGACTTTTCAAGTAGTATATTCAATTAGATTTATGAGATTCTTGATTTTAAAGGAAATACTTTCAATTTTTCCAGATTTAGTGTAATTTTGTCTTTGGGTTTCTAATTTTTGGTATAATCATAAGGAGCATGTTATTGAGTTTTGCAATTTTTTTATGACATATTGGGATGATTATGTTATTTTTAAAGAAACTTCATTTTTCTTTATTTGTATACTGAAAAGAGAAATGCACAATTAAAAGCAATTAAAAATTAAACCAAACTCAAATCTCAATATGGTGACAGATTGCCAGCCTGTTCCTTTCTATGGTTTTTTAAAATTTATTTTTATTACATATACACATATTTAGTATGTAAACAACACATGTTGGTACCATCCTTTCCCTCCTTCCTGTCCCTTTTATGCAGAGGATTTCCTTGTTGGGGGATGCAGATCAACCCCATGGGAATTGTGGGTCATTAATTATGGGGGGCAGTAGTCAGTTATGGGGGACAGGGAATGTCTCTGTGCAAAAAGTCCCAACTTGCGACTCTAACAATCTTTCCACCCCCTCTTCCGCAAATTTCTTTGAGTCATGTTGGGAGCATTTTAAGTCTACTTCATTGATGGGCACTTAGGAGCTTCTGGTTCTCTGGTTTGGTAGGTGTTGAATATCCTCAGTGTCTTTCTCCTTCACTCTTGTGCTGATATTAGAATCACTAAGAAAGCAGCACTCTTGCTCATTTCCCAATTCCTCTGTGGTTTTAGCTAGGGTTGGGGTGGAGGACACTAGGTCATTTATCTCCTCAGGTCCAGCTCCCATCTGAAAGAGGAGCAGATTCTCCAACAGAGAGTGAAGTCAGCACCAGTTAAATAGGATAACCATTATTAATTTAGAGAAAATTTAAAGGGTGTAGAGTCTCTAAGGTTAGTGGGAGCTTGACAATGGAAATCAAAATCATTATCTGGATATGATTCTGACATGTTTCCCAATTCCAGATATATGGTTTACTTTCCACTGTGTGGATCTGTTAGTCAATCCAAGAGCAGTTGGTTACCCATCATGGCTGTATGCCACTACTTCATTTGTGTGAGCATCACATCAGGTTGTTTGCTTCTGAGTTGTTTAGACTTTGAGTTGCTTAGACAGATATTGGCCACTTTTCCCTGGTAGCTTATGTAGTGCCTTCTAGCACTCGATGGGCTAATTGTCTGAGAGCTGGCTCTCTTCTGGATTCCACCCTCTCCATGGTCTGTGATGACAGTGTATGGTGTCTTCAGTAGTAGGGCCTTACCATAAACCTCTGGTGGGTAATCAAGTGCTCTGACAGAAGTCAGAAGTTTGTTTTGGGAGATCTAGTAGTTCTCTCTGATCAACAGGACATTGTGGATGTAAACCACACCCTGGTACAGGGAGTTACAGGCCAGCACCAAAGGAAAAGAAAAAAGAAAAAGACAATGAAGAAAGATAAATAGGACAAATTTAAGGTTAGGCTTCATCTCACCCTCTCCAAGGCCCTTTGATTCACGTGCTCCCCCTGAGTTCATAGTGAGGGTTTCAATTTTTAGTCTAACTTCTAGGATATAAGACACTATGCTACCAGTTCAATTTGGGTATGTATTGTTTCCTCATCCCTATCCTTCCCTTTCCTCCAAGCCCTACCGTCCCTATTGTCCAAGCCTCAAGATACCATTCAGATATGTCAACAACTCAGACTGATCCAGGTTAGGAACCAGAGATGAGTGAGATCATGCAATGATTGTCTTTCTGTGATTGTGTGAGTTTGCTTAGAATGATCTGTTCCATGTTCGATCATTGCTCTACAAATTTCATTTTGTCGTTTTTTCTTGCTGCTGAGTAGAATTCCATTGTGTAGATATACCATATCTTGGTTATGCATTCGTCCAATGATGGGTACCTGGTTTGATTCCAGTTTTTAGTTATTATGAATTGAGCAACTATGAACATGTTTGAGGAAATATCTCTGAACTGAGATGTGGAGCTTTTAGGGTAAATGCCCAGTAAGGAAATAAAAGTGTTTGTTGGTATCTCCATATTCATCCTCTTCAGGAGCCTCCATTTAGATTTCCATAATGATGGTGTTATTTTTTTAACCTTGATTTTATTTATGTGCTGTCTAACATTTATTGATTTCTATGTGCTAAGACATTCTTGCATTCTTGGTATGAAACCAACTTGATCATGGCATATGATCTTTTCAATATGCTGTTGCACTCAGTTTTTAAGTATTTTGTGGTCAGGTTTGTGCTTATATTTATTAATGACTCTGGCCTATGGTTTTATTTTTTTCATATACCTATATCTAGCTTTCTTGTTAGCATAATACTGTCTTCATAGAATAAATTTTAAAATTCCCCTGCCTTTTTCATTTTATGGAATTATTTGTGGAGGCCTGGTTTTAATCCTTCTTTAAAGGTGTGACAGAAGTCATTATTGACACCATTCAGGCTTCTCCTTATATTTTGTGGGTGATTCTTTAAATATTTATTTATTTATTTTCAAGGAGGCAGGGAAAAATGAACGAGAATGGCCGTGCAGGGCCTAGTGCCATTGTGAATGAACTGCAGACACATGAACTACTTTGTACATCAAAAGTAGGCCATTGGACTTTGAAAAAAAAGTGCCTTTGACTGCTGAGACATCTCTCTAGCCAACTGGTGATTAATAGTTTGTGATGGTTTATATTGATTGTCAAATTAACAGGGTCAAGAATGACTTGGGATGGATTACTTAGATTTGGTTAGCCTCCAGGCCTGTGAAGGATTATTTTAATTTGGTTAATTGAAGCAAGAAGACCCATCTTAACTGTGCAAAGTACCAATCTATGGACCAGGGTCCTGGACTGTAGATTGTGGCAGTGTTAAACCTGACCATGTGATTTGTAAGCCTTTGGAACTGTTTTTTTTTTTTGTTTGTTTATTTGTTTGTTTGCTTGTTTTTCAAGCTACGATCTCACTGGAATTCACTATGTAGTTATAAGGGTGGTCTCAAACTCATGGTGATCCTCCTACCTCTGCCTGCCGAATGCTGGGATTAAAGGCATGTGCCACCACACCCAGCTGGAGCCAGTTTTTAGGAGGAAAGTGCAAGAGTTTGGAACTTTGGCCTTGAAATGAATTTGAATATTGTAATATGATCTTCATGGGCCATTATGGTGGGAGTTTGAAATGCAAACATGCTGAAAGTAAAAGAGACAGCGGAAGTTCAGCTCATCAGGTTTCAGAAAGAAATAAATGACTTTTGTTAGGAACTGGGCTTGAGATAATTCATGTTGTATAATGTCAAAGAAACTTGCCATATTATCTCCATAGTCTGATTGTCTAAAACATGCTGAACTTAAACCTAAGGTAATAATTTTTTTTTTGGTTAAGGAAATCTCAAGACAGAATATTCAGTTTGGTACTGAGAAAGCAGATATAACGGTTAAAGGGATCAATGCTATTGAAGAGAAATCTCCTGTGCTTTACTGGAACAATAAGAAAGACGTCTTGAAGGCAAACTCCCATCCATCACATCCATCATAGACTTCATCTTGTAAAAATACAAATACATTTGAAGGCTTTCTAACCTAACATTGGGGGAATTTCCTGTTTAGACACAACTGCCTATAGAAATGTTTTACCAAAGTCAGATGGGAAGGCATACAGAGATATCTTAAGCTATGTTCCAAGGGAGCCAGGCTTCATACCAGGCTGGCAGCAGAACTTTCCAGTATTGACCATGTTTTAATGGTAATGAATAAATGTATGCCTGTAGTTGTCATGGAGTAAGGAATAATGGTTCCAGAGAGATACCGAGACCAGGCCATGTGTGCAGGTCAGACATCCTACAAGGAGGCTATAAGACACCACTGCATGAAGTTATGATTGTGAACTCTAAGTTGCAATGGAGACCACAGAATATTGAAGATTCCAGAATTATAGGATGTCCACCAAGGAAAGCTGCAGATTTGGAGTGGCATTGCACCAAAAGAGGCAAATCTGAATGGGGGGAATGCAATTAGACATTTATGTACATAAAAAACAATAAAAATATATCCTTATATTTATTTTTGTTGCTCTTGAGAGGTAGGCCCTCATTCTAGGCAGGCTTGATCTGTAACTCACTCTGTAGCTCAGGTTGCTCAAACTTCCTACTTCTACCTCTCAATTGCTGGGATATGAGGAACCATGACAGTTTATAGCTTACTTTTTGCCTTATATTATCTAAAAGAAAAACTTTTCAGTAAATTGAAATTCAAAAGTTGAACAAATACATTTAAAATATTTTTACTTGAGGATAACAGATGTGTGCATGTACATATACTCTCACACATATACACACATATACATGTGGCTAGATAATCTAGATAAGATACTAATAAGTTTTTAATACTTAGTTTTCAAAAAAGTACAAGTTAGATATATTTAACATTATTTTTCCCTTTTCATAAAAATTTCAGATAGACCTCTAACTTCTTGTGTGAAAACTAAGACCTGGAATCCTGAGAATTTGAATCACTAATAGATATATTCATTTTCCTAGGAAAACTATAGGGATTGACAAAGATATGATGGCAAGCTTACAAAGAGGAGTATAGAATTTTGTAAGGAGACAGATATATAGATATGTCCAATATTTTCACTTTATTTATAATTTCAAAAATGTGGACTATGGGACTTCCATTCAAGATGGCCTGTGCCTAACCACTCTTCACCTTGTGGGGAAGGAAAGGCAAGATCTTTGTGGTTCTTAGGAGTTGTAGTTCCTACTATACCTCCAGTGGGAGGGCACGGAGGAGAAAAGTAGAGAATGTATGGCTTCCAACCCAAACTATTCCATCCAGCAAAATTATCCCTCATAACGGATGGCGAAAGAAAAACTTTCCATGAAAAAATCAGTTTTACAAATATATTAACACAAAGCCAAACCTACAGAGAGTACTTCAGGGAATTCTCCTCACAGAGGAGTCAGAAAACCAACTTCAAGTGCCTACAAGAAGCAGATCACAATGAATAAACTCAGAGAAGGCTCAAAAATAAATTAAAAAAACCCTGCAAAGTCTAAGAAAACCACATAAAGGACTACAGTATAGCAGGGATTAAACAAACCTCACAGTTATTACCCAAAACATTAATGGCCTTAATCCACCCATCAAGAGATATAAGATAACAGGGTAGATTGGAAAATTAGACCCCTCAATCCATTGTCTTCAAGAAACCCACTTCACCACTAAAGACAGACACCTCCTCATGGTGAAAGAGTGGGAAATGATATTCCAAGCAAATGGAAATAAGAAACAAGCAGGGTTTGCTATACTGATATTGGATAAAATAGACTTCAAACCAAAAGTAATCAAAAAAGACAAAGAAGGACACTTCTTACTTATCAAGGGAATCATCCAACAAGAGGATATCACCAATCTTTATGCACCAAACACAGATGCACCACAATTCATAAAACAAAACCTTCTTGACAACAAAACATAAATAACCACCAACACCATCATAGTTGGGGACTTCAATACTCCACTATCAGAAACAGATAGATCATCCAAACAGAAAATTAGCAGAGAAATAGAGAGCTCAACAACACCATAGGTCAATTAGACCTAACAGACATCCACAAAATGATCTACCCCAAATCCACAGAGTACACATTCTTCTAAGCAACCCATGTAATCTTCTCTAAAATACATCATATACAGGGCCATAAAGCCTGCCTCCATATTTTTATGGAAAATTGACATAATTTCCTGCATGATATCAGATCACAATGCTGTAATGCTAGAAATTAACAACAAAATATGTACTGGGAAATGCACCAGCTCCTGGAAACTGAAGAATACACTTTTAAACAATAAATGGGTAGTGAACAAAATGAAAAATGAAATTGAAAAATTTCTTGAATTGAATGACAATGAGCACACATCATACCAAAACTTATGGGACACAGTGAAGGCAGTCCTTAAGAGAAAATTCATGGTACTAAATGCCTTCATAACAAAGACAGAAATATCTCAAATCAATAACCTAACCATCCACCTAAAGGCATTGGAAAAACAAGAAGAAACCAACCCAAAAGGCTCCAGATGAAAAGAAATAATTAAGATCAATGCAGAAATTAATGAATTGGAAACTAAAACAAAAAAAAAAAACAATTAAGAAAATTGACGACAAACAAAGAGCTAGTTTTTTGAAAAAATAAACAAGATTGATAAACCCTTGGCCAAATTGATCAAGCAAAAAAAAAAAAAAGAGAGATGTTTCAAATTAACAAAATTAGAAATGAAAAAGGAGAAATCACAAAAGACATAAGTAAAATTAGGAGAATCATCAGGACTTATTTCAAAAACCTCTACTCCACAAAATTGGATAATATGGAGAAAATGGATGAATTCCTGGACACATATTACCTACCAAAGCTAAACTCCAAGCAGATGAATCTCCTAAACAAACCTATTACACCCATTGAAATTGAAAAGGTAATCAAAAACTTCCCCCAAAATAAGAGTCCACTATCAGATGGCTTCTTCACTGAATTCTATCAAACCTTCATGGAAGAACTTAAACCAATTTTTCTTAATCTGTGCCACACAATCGGATAACATGGAAAGCTCCCCAACTCCTTTTGTGAACCTAGTATCACCCTAATACCAAAACCAGAGATGCCACAGAAAAGAAAACTATAGGCCGATTTCGTTGATGAACTTAGAAGCAATGATTCTGAAAAAAATCCTCATGAACTGAATTCAACAATACATCAAAAGCATTATACACTTTGATCAAGTAGGCTTTATCACAGGAACACAGGGTTGGTACAACATCCAGAAATCTGTCAATGTAATACACCACATAAAAAAGCTTAAACACAAAACCCACATGATCATTTAAATAGATGCAGAAAAGGCCTTTGACAAAGTACAACATCACTTCATGATCAAAACATTGGGGAGAATTGGCATGGATGGCCCATATCTCAACATAATAAAGGCTATATATAAAGCTCCTAGAGACCACATAATACTTAACAAGGACAGACTGAAGGAATTCCCATTGAGATCAGGAACAAGACAGAAGGCGCTACACGAGCTACTGGGGGAAAACGGCCAACATCTGTCCAAGAAACTCATGACATAAGCTACTCAGCAGAAACAACATGACTTGATGCTCACCCAAGTGCAATAGTGGCACACAGCCACGGTGGGTAACCAACTGATCTGCGATTGTGCAATGGATCCACTCAGTAGAATGGAACTCATAGCTGGAACTTGTAAACAAGTCAGAATTATATCCAGATAATGAGTTTGTTCGCCAATGTCAAGCTCCCACCAATCTTGGCCTACAGGAGGTCCTATACCTATTAAATTATCTTTAAACTAATAATGGTTATCCCACTTATCTGGAGCTGAGTTTGCTCTCCATTGGAAAATTTGCTTCTCTTTCAGATGGACTCAGAACCTGAGGAGAGAATAAGCCCACTGCACCTCACCAGGGCCCCAGCTGAAACCATAGATTAATTGGGGAAGTGAACAAGAGTGCTGCTTTCATGATGAACCTGGTATCAGCACAAGGGTGAAGGAAATAGACACAAAGAACACTCAACTCCTACAAAACCAGAGATCCAGAGACACAGAGGGTCCCAAGACCTCATCACTGCAGTAGACCTAAAACAAACCCAACATAGCTCAGGGTATTTTTTGGAAGATGGGGTGGAAAGAGTGTTAGAGCCACAAGTTGGGACATTGTGCACAGAGTCATTGCCTCTTTCCCATAAGTGATTGCTACCCTCACAATGTGCATCCCCAATGAGGAGGGTCCCTTTGGAGGGGAAAAGACAGGGAGGAGGCTAAGGGTGGCATCAACATATGCTATTTACACACTGAGTATATACATAACTATTAAAGAAAAAATTAACAAAAAGAAAATTCAGGCTTTTATAATTTCTGAGTTAATGCCTATTTAAAAGTATATTCCCAAGCTGGACATGTTGGCTCACACCTATAATCCCAGCATTCAAGAGGCTGAGGTAGGAGGGTCACTGTTCATTTGAGGTCAGTCTGGGCTACAAAGTGAGTTCAAGATCAGCTTAGGAGAGCATAAAATCCTGCCTCAAAATGAAAGTATATTCTCTGTTGCCTTACAGTAAAATAAAAATTATTGATTGGGCAAAGTATTTGTGGGGTTATTTAGGGTTTCTTCAATTTTTTGCCCATTTCTTTACCTTCTCCAGCCACTTAATATTTCATAGAGAAAACTTCAAATGTTTGAATATTTGACAAGTATTTTTGTCTTTTCTTTTGATAATTACTAACTTTTCCAAGAGACAAATAATTCTCTATTGTTACTTGCTGTTAAATCATGCAGTGACATTTTCTATTGCACTATATTTAAACCTGGGTAGACAAATGTTCACTCCGCATGAAATAAATCATTGCAATTTATACCAAATATCTAAAATGCAAGATTGGGAAAAAAATGCATAGAAATGGGTAAGGGCAAAACCCCTGGCCTGCAGCTAAGTAGTGAGCTGTTTGAATTTGATTTGTTTTCATCTGGCTGGTCAAATGACCTATTAAGAATATTCCATAGAGAATGCCCCTGTGCTCTAATCTCTCTAGACAAGGATCATATTTGTATGTATTACTTATTCTGTCTTTGTTGACTAAGTCAATAATCAGAATCAGCAGGTTTAGAGTCAGATTGGCAGGGATCAGCAGCCTGGCTTGTGAGAAGGGGGTATAAAATCCCCCAGCCTGGGATCACCCATCTCAGAGGTCCACCAGATCCTAAATGGATGTCTTCCCATCATTTACTTTTCCTTTGACTCACTGGACTGGTACTTGTGTCTGAGGCTGGCCCTGTGGGCACTGGAGAATCCAGGTGTCCTCTGATGGTCAAAGTCCTTGATACTGTCCGAGGCAGTCTTGTTGATGTAGCCAGGCAAGTATTCCAAAAGGCTGCTGATGGGATGTGGGAACCATTTACCCCTGGAAAAGCTGTTGAAACTGGAGAGCTGCATGGGCTCACAACAGATGAGCAGTTTGTAGAAGGGGTGTACAAAGTGTAATTAGATACCAAATCCTACTGGAAGGTCCTTGGTATTTCCCTATTCCACAAATATGCAGAGGTTGTTTTCACAGCCAGTGACTCTGGCCACCAGCATTACGTCATTGTGGTTCTGCTCAGCCCCTACTCTTACTCCACCACCACCATGGTAAGCAACCCCCATGAGTGAGGGACCAAATAGAGGAAGGACAAAATCTAGTCTACAATTAAGGAAGTTGTCAATAAAAAAATTAAAAAATAGCCATCTAGCTGTTACCTGTTTGTATTCTATTAGAAAAGCATAATAGTAATAATAATATAAGTTTAAAATTAAAGACTATAGAATAATCAAGGATATAACTTCATTACTTTATAGGCAATTAATCATTTTGCTTATTTAAATGTAGTTTCATAAAACCATATGATTTTCTAGTTCTGTTAATATAATAAAACCGTTGATATTTTATACCAAATTTTTGTTTCAGTATAGTCTGAGAAAATTGATCTTTAATTTTAGGAATAAGAGTGAAAGCTATTACTTTCATAATATATTTTACCTTATTTGGCATATTAGTGAAATTCTAGCATTATTTGCATATTTTAATGCTAGATACCAAAACATGACATATTTGTGTCTATGTTTAAGCATGTGATGTTGGAAGGCAGAAATGTTGAGAAGGTAAGATTATTCTGATATTTTGGTTCCTGATCTTGAGGACATTTTAATACAAGATAATCTATACCATACTTAGGAACTGTGTTTATGTACCAAAAATCCTACGAAAAAGCTCACATATTCAAGAGCAGTGTATGTGAGGTAAACTTAGCATCTTTCCCATTTTTTCATTAAGAAAAAACATCTGATAATCCCCAAACTTTCTTTCTGCATTAATACATATGATCTTGATTATTGATAATTTGCGTGAAAGAATATGTGATAGGTTTAAACAAAAGTTAGCCAGTAATTCTCCACTTCTCATCTCTTATAGAACTCTTTTAATGTCTCTGACCATTCAATTTCTGTATGTACACATAGTGATTTCTAGAATATACAGCTTGGTTGAATTAGTACTCATGTTTCTTAGTGTGGTAGTTTGAATATGAAAGTGTAAAAGTATGGCTCCATAGATTCAGATATTTTATGAAAATTAAGATTTTGACTTGAATCTCTAGCCTCCTGGTTGGAGAAGGTGTCACTGGGGGCAGGCAGATATTAGAGTCCATCTCTGAGGTATGTTTGGGGGCAGGTCTTAATTTTAGCCCAAAGGTGTGACTGAAGCAGTCTGAGCTCTGGAGGTTGATGTGTGCTTGTGGTGTTAGCTGCTGCTGATGTCTTTGTGCTTGGTTCTATGAATGGGATCCATCTTCTTCCACCATTACTGGTGTTCCCCTTGAGTATGTAAGCCTGAAATAAATCCCTTCCATCATAAACTGTGTCTGGTTGGATTGTCATCCCAGCAATGTAGATTAGATTACAACAGTTTTTGGTAGCAGAGAAGTGGGGTTGTGGTTGCATGTTGAATCTGACCATAAGTATTTTGGTCTTTTAGAACATATGTGCTAGAGGAATTTGGAAGTGCCGGTTCCTTTTCCTGGGCAGGTAGAGCAGAAGAGAGAGAGCCGGGCCAGCCGCTTCTCTCGAGGCGGATGTCGGCGGCTCAAACCTTTCCCCAAAACACCGGAGAGAAAAAACACACTGAGCCGAGAGCCGTGTCGAAGCAGGGACTTGACTTTTATTGTAATGAGAGGGTATATATATTTTGAGAAAGAGGGTGGGAAAAAGGATGAGAGAAAGGTGTAAGGGCCAATATTATTTCACCATGTCAGCAATAGCTGGGCAGAGACAGTTTCGGCTTAGGCCTTGCTGAGTCACTCTTAAGCTGAAGTAGGCCAAGAACAGGTCGTTAAACTCTAGTCAGGCTCAGAAGCGGAAGTAGGCCAACGACAGGTCGCTAAACTCTAGTTAGGCTCAGAAATTTCCACTAGGCCTCACACCGGGGCCTCTTAGGGCCCAACATGGAAGGACTTGGTACTCTGTACTGAAGAAACCTCACGGTGCAGGAGGTCAAGTTTTATGGGCTAATCTTATCAGAGTTTGAAAATGCACAATGCATAGAGAATTATAGACTGTCAAGGCTTTACTTAAGAACTTTAAATGGGAAAGGAGAGAGAGCAGAGGGACTTTGTTGGGACCGAACATCTGGCATAAGGGCTGACTTCTGTTCAAGCCCTAAATGTCTGAGCAAGGCTGAATTTTAAAGTAATGGTCTGGTGTGCTTAGTGGCAGGTGTAAAACTAAAAGATGGATGGTTTATTACAGGAAAAAAAATGAAACAACTTTAAAGTACACAGACATGGGTTTTAGGTTACTAAATGTGTGATTGTTAAACAGATAACCATCATTAAGGGTGAGCTAACTGATTTAAATTGAAACAATGGGACACATGCCTGAGGGTGAAGTTAACCCAGGACAGGTTCAATAGTAATGCAATTTATTTGAAAGGAGATGACTTGAACGAAGATAACTGATCTTCAAGCCATGATTTATCTCCTCCCTGGATTAACAAATTGGCTTTGCCACTGTACTACTGGTATTGATTTTAGAAGCATGAAAACTGCATGGAAGTGGGTCACAAAGTATACATGGTTCCAAGAGCCACTGCTAGGATGCAGCATTGTGAAATGCTGTGAGGTCCCTTTATGGAAAACCAAAAAGACCATTGTATGGAACAGAAAATGGACCATAATTTGCTTTGGAGAACTGCTTATGTTTTGTATGTACCAAGACTGTGCAGTGACTACCAGAGGTAGTGGCTTGGGATATAAGTTTTTCCAGGTCTATTCAGCCCAGCTAGAGGGACAGAATTGAAAATCTAGAGACTGTCATCACTGATTATGGATGTTTGACTTGAACTGCAGATGTTTGAAGTTTACCTGATGGTTATTGATTTTTCATTGGTCCAGTTTCTCCTTGTTTTGCCTTTTTGCAATGGAAATGTTTAATGTGTGCCACTATGTGTTGAAAATATATAACTTGTTTTGATTTTACAAGACTCACAGTTAAAAGACTGTCTTAAGTCTCAGAAGAGATTTTGGATTTGGAAATGTTAAAACTAGTAAAGACTCTGGAAACTTTTTGAAGTTGGACTGAATATAATTTGCATTATACTTCTTTTTAAAATATTTTATTCATTTATTTTCAAGGAGATAAAGAGAAAGAGAGAGAGAGAGAACCATTGCAAATGAACTCCAGATGCATGTGCCACTTTGTGCATCTGGCTTTATGTGGGTATGGCCTTCTGAATTTGCACGCAAGCATCTTCACCACTGAGCCATCTAGCCATCCCTAATTCAAAATACTTCACACTACACCTGGTGACTTCCCAGATAAAATAGCAAGTCATGTGGTTAGGAATGACATGTGAAAGTAATTTTTTATGTTTAGGACTATATCCTAATTTCCTCCATTCATATAGATAATACTAAATCCCCTAGTCTTAGAACTGGGTTAAAATTATTTCAGTCACTAGGTTTCAAAATGTCTACAAAAATATAAATGAAAATATAGATAAACTATACTATGCTTTATAAATCAAAAAGTTACCAATAAATAAAATAGCATTTTATAAGACCATAAAAGGAGGAAATATAAATTGAACAAAAACAGAATTATTATATTTCTAGCTATTGACACTATCTGACAAAGGTTTAACATCACAATTTTAAAATATATTAAGAGATAAGACATAACACAGAATCTCAATTCAGAACTCATGATTATAATATATGTCTGAGAAGATTTTATATATATATATATATATATATATATATATATATATATATATTCTATATATGATATTAAGAAATCAATAAAGAAAATCATTTTAAGATACACAGAAACACATTTGTCAAAACTTAAATTTCAAATTAGTGTACTAGATGATAAATGGTAAGAAAAATATAAATGCACAAAATAAATACAAAACAGAAAAAAGTAATAGAAGAAAGAGAATAAAATGACATAGTAAGAAAATGTGAAATGTTTGAGTTCTACAATTAGCAGAGGAAGGAAGATCAAGAGAAAACATTCAAAGACACAGTGTCTGAAAATCTTTGTAAATTAATGAAAATATGTGTTCATAAATGTAAGAGGCCTAGAAGACACTAAGTATGTATAAAATCAAACATTATCTTGTTATATTATAGTGACATTAATTTGAACCAAATAGAGAAAGCAACTAGAAAAAATAAGTGATAAACATGGAAGAATCAAACCAGATGAATGTGGCTTCTCAATTTAGTATGTAAGCATGTCTTTTCATTGCATGTGCTTTAGCAGCCCTCTTGTCCTCTAGCCAGTGCATACAAGTAGCAATTCATCCTCTATCTGTGACAGCAAAATACATTTTTTAAACCTGCCAAATGTGTAGTAAGGGCTATAATCCCAACCCTATACTACTGAATTAGATGAAATGTTGACATTTAATAGTATCCAGAACACCACAAGACATGCTCTAGGGCATAATAAACCTTCACCACTACTACTGTATTAGATTAAAAGTTGACCTTTAAATGAATGCAGAAAATATTGAAATATGTAATGCTAATGGAAAAAAATAACTCCTAAGCCAGAGCTCAGTATTTAATGAAAATACTTTTTAAAAATATGAGTAACAATAAAGAAAGCTTCAGGGCAATATATACTCATTCTTTAAGCTCTAGGAACTATACTAGCATGGGGAGGCAAAAATTTAAAAAAAGGGAAAAAAAGGCATGGTTAATTAAGTGAGGTATCTCTTTGTGGTTTTGATTTCCATTTCCCTGATGATTAAAGATTTTCAGGCATTTGCCATGGTCCTGTTTGAAGCTTGTGTGACTTGTTAGGAGAAATGTACATTTCAATCTATTGTCCTCTGTTTTTGGAGGTGATTTATGCTTAAGCAGTGTTTTCTTAATATATTTTTATTATTTATGTATATAGTATATATGCACCCATGATGGTACCATCATTAGCCTTCTCACTTTCCTCCCCCTATGGGTAATATGGGTCTTGCCTTATGTGAGTAGCCATTAGTTATATGGGAGAGGCAATGACTCTGTGCATAATGACCCAACTCATGGCTCTAACAATCTTTCTGCCCCCAATTCCAGGAATTTCCCTGAACCATGTTGGGTTCATTTTAGGTTTATTTCAGTGATGAGATTTTGTGAGTCTCTGTGTCTCTGGATATCTGATTTGGTAGGGGTTAAGTGTTCCTTGTGTCTATCTCCTTTGCCCTTGAGGCTTCACCATGCATGATCTTAAGCTATACTACAAAGCCATAGTAATAAAAACAACATGGTACTGGCATAAAAAAAAAAAAAAACAGGATGATAGAACAATGGAACAGAATCGAGGATCTATATTTGGCTATTACATTTTTTCTGCCACCTCTTCCACAATGGCCTCTGAGACTTGGAGGGTGTGATAGAGATGTTCCTATGATGTTCACTCCTCTGTCATTTCTTATCAGCACTATGGTGACTTTTGAGAAGTGAGAGTAGTATTAATATGTGGGTATGAATATTAAGAAAAGTGCTTACAAGGCAGTTTGTTGAGCATAATTTATGCATATAACCAGACAACAGTTGGCATTACACCACTAGGGCTCATCACCTCCCCTGACATAGGCTTTTGACTAAGTTTTCAGTACCAGAAATGTATTCCCTCCCATGGAGCAGGCCTCCAGTCCATTTAGAGAGTGGTTGGGATCCTCCATAACAGACATGCCACTATTTCACCAGTTGGCACATTTGGCCTGGCTGGCCAAGCTTAAGACTTTCATTGTCCACTGTTGTTTATCATAGCTGAGGACTTCTCTTTCTCATAGGGCTGCATGTAGCATAGCTTTTTCAACTTTCTGTCAGTTAGTCTAGAGGGATGTCTTCAGCTCAGCTCCAGCTTGACTTCTTGACTTCATGTGGAGTATTCAGCAATAGGATATTACCATCTATTTCTGGTAGAAAACCAAGAGTCATGGCAATGGCCCTATAACGTTTTGGAGGCATCAGGGACATCCATGGACAACAATTTACTGGAAAGTATCCCTTCCTGGGCATTGAAATTTTTCTAGTAATGATCTATGGCTTCTGGGCGCACCATTATCCAAAACAATAGGTTTCCATATGGTTTATTCATAATATGTTAAATTTTTATTAACCCTCCCCCATACTTCTCTTACTCAATCTCTACCACTGACTTCACTTACTCTATTCCACCCCCAGTAATCCGTTCATCTACTTACATATATACAATACCACCTCCTTAATTCCTCCCCTCTCCTCCCTCCCATATAGCCCCTTTCTAGCATACTGGTTTCTGCTACCACTTTTTACTCCAACTCACATATAAGTCTAAACATTTGAAGCTACGATCCACATATGAGAGAGAACATGCAGCATTTAGCCTTGGTTACTACACTTAGTATAATACTTTCCAGATCCATCCATTTCCCTATAAGTTTCATAATGTCATTTTTCATTACTGCTGAATAGAACTCCATTGTATAAATGTACCACATCTTAATTATCCATCCATTTGTTGAGGGACAGCTAGGCTAGTTCCATTTACTAGCTATTATGGATAGAGCAGCAATAAACATGGCTGAGCATGTATCACTAAGGTACTGAGAAGAGTCCTTAGGATATATGCCTAGGAGTGTTATAGCTGGGTCATATGGTAAATCTATTTTTAGGGGTCTCGGGAACCTCCACACTAATTTCCACAATGGCTGTACCAGTTTACATTCCCACCAATAGTGTAGAAGCATTCCTCTTTTTTCCCATATTCACCAACATTTATTGTCATTTGTTTTCTTGATGATAACCATTCTCACAGGACACATTCAGAATCTCAAAGTAGATTTAATTTGCATTTCTCTGATGGCTAAGGATGTAGAACATTTTTTAGATGTTTATATACTACCTGTATGTCTTCTTTTGAGAACTCTCCATTTAGTTACATAGGCCATTTTTTAACTGGGCTGTTTGATTTCTTATTTTTTAGTTTGAGTTCTTTGTACATCCTGGATATTAATCCTCTGTCAGATGTATAGCTGGTAATTTTTTTCTCCCATTCTGTAGTTTGCATCTTTGCTGTATTCAGTATCCTTTGCTGTACAAAAGTTTTTTTTTTTTTTTTTTTTTTTTTTTTTTTCGAGGTAGGGTCTCACTCTAGCTCAGGCTGACCTGGAATTCACTATGTAGACTCAGGGTGGCCTTGAACTCATGGAGATCCTCCTACCTCTGCCTCCCAAGTGCTGGGATTAAAGGCGTGTGCCACCACGCCCGGCTTTGTACAAAAGTTTTTAATTTCATGAGGTCCCACTGGTTGATTATTTCCTGGGCAACTGGGTTTATATTCCAAAAGTCATTGCCTATGCCAATATTTTGAAGAGTTTCCCCTACTTTTTCCTCTGGGAGTTTTTGAGTTTCAGGTCTGATATTAAGGTCTTTGATCCATTTGGACTTGACTCTTGTGCATGGAGAGACATGAGGATCTATTTACATCGTTCTATATATAGATATCCAGTTATCTAAGCATCATTTATTAAAGAGGCTATCTTTTCTCCATTTTTTGGGTATTTTTTTCAAAAAATCATATGGATATAGCTGCCTGGATTTACATATGGGTCCTCTATTCTATTCCATTGATCTACATATCTGTTTTGTGCCAGGACCATGCTGACTTTGTTACTATGGCTCTCTTATTTTTGTTACTCATTTTTTTTGACTATTCGAGGTTTTTTTTGTGCTTAAGAATAAATTTTAGGATTTTTTTCTATTTCCATGAACAGCCTTGGAGTGATTTTACTGAAGTCATTTAGGGAGAAAATCCATGAACTTGCATTATATAACTTTAGATTTTCTAATATAATATCCTCATGATCTTATGGAAAGCCATAAAATAGAGGAATGTTGCTAAATAATGTAATGTTTATTAACCTCTAATAATTCAGCATGGAGTTCATGAACAAAGCTGACAACCAAGGCAGTTAACTTGTGCACATAAACATCTAGACCTGAATGAACATTCTAGATATTTTCTAGGTGTCTTCAGTAATGAATTTCCTTATCTTTTTGCTTTGTACCCTCTAATTTTTTTTTTCAAGGTAGGCTCTCACTATAGCCAGGCTGACCTGGAACTCACCATGTAGACTTAGGGTGGCCTTGAACTCAAGGCAATCCTCCTACCTCTGTCCCCTGAGTGCTGGGATTAAAGGCATGTGCCGCCTGACTAATAAATTCATATGAGCAGGCCATAGAAATGAAATAAAAGAGCTTTTCTCTCATGCTGTGTTCTCTGTTCTATGTATCTCTACAGAACTTGGGGTAATTTGTTTTATTTGGAAGTCTTAGTTTACTCTGACAATTTTAATTTCTCAAAATCACTAGAATATATTTTAGAGACATAAAAAAGGATTGTAACAATTAGTAGAGGTCTAGTAGTTTTAGAAAATTTGTCCCTCAGACTAACCTAATTTGTATAGATATTGTTTCATTATTTTGGACCAGGTAAACTTTGAATTATATGGTACAAGTAAAATTCCCCAAATTAAAAAAAATAGACTGTTGGGGGAGGACATGTTGTAATCCTATAGACTTTATCCTCAGAGTCTTAACCACAGACAGGGATCAGTAAGATCATAAGTCATCATAAAAAATTAAGAAGCAAGAGAGTTCTTGTGGGGATATGGAAAAAAAAAAAAAACCTCAAGGTAAGTCATATCAAAGTAAGAAAGTTAAGGATATATGTTGAGGTGGGAAAATGTTGAAACAATGATATCTAAATTTAAGGGGGCACTTAAGCAAGGAGAATTGTAGGAAGAGAGTATTTAAGACACCAATTTGCTTCAGAAATGGTACCTTGAGGTTTATGAAGATTGGTATTGAGGTTTGAAGACAAGAAAGTACTTTTGCTAAAAGGGGATCATGAAACCTCAGCATTCAAGAATTCTTGAGGTTATATCAAATTATGGAGAATGCAAGAGCCCCAAAGTGGCCTTGGCAATTCCAAATTCTCCTTAATATGATTCTGTTACTTTTGGAGGTATGAGGATTAAGTTGATGTCATGCAGGTAAAGCACATTATTAACTGGTTTTGATGTAAAGCTCCCAGTACACTGAAAGTTAGTATGGGGAAAAAAGAATCAAGTAGAGAGAAAAATCATTTCTTCTACAGTCCCCACCTGGGAGCCATGTGAATCATTCACATAACCCTTGGCGAGGAGCAGAAGATTAGCCACATGCAATCAGTCAATGAAGAAGGAAAACAAATGAGTTGCTATGAAGAATCCCTGCCTGATATCTTGGGAGCTTAGCTCTGACAGTTCCTCCTTAAAGAAACAAAGGAACAGTTATAATTCTTTGCCAACGTTTACAGAGAAACAGAGACAATAAAAAGACCTAAAAATTTCCTCAGTGACATACAAGGAGAAAGTAGCTATTGAGTGACTTCAATCCAGGAAGGTACTGCTTGAACAGAAAAGGGGCAAACAAACATTTCATTGAAACAGAAACAGAAAAAGTCCCTCTTAGCAAAAAAGAAACTGCAGAGCCTCATTTAGTAGAACCAATGCAATTCCCTCTCAAACATTTAGCCACTGGTTTAGGATTGGTGGAACACAACTGTGTACCTCTATTTCCCAATTGAGGAAGGTCACAAAGAGATTGTTCAGTTGAGATGAAGACAACAGGATCGAATGAGTACTCAGCAATACATTCAAATCCTGATGTTACTTACTGCCAAATAAAATTAAATACAGACAGACAGACAGAGAGAGAGAAAGAGTAAGAGTAAGAGAGAGAGAGATTAGGAACACAATTTAAATAGGTGGAGTGCTTCACTCTTAAAAGCGGGCAAGTAGATGCACAAGGTCACAATGTGGGACATACATCTGGAATTCATTTGCATTGGCTAGAGGCTTGGCATAACCATTCTCTATGTGCTTCTCTCTCTCTCTCTCTCTCTCTCTCTCTCTCTCTCTCTCTCTCTCTCTAAAGAGGTAAATTAATAAAATGTTTCAAAAATCTGGCAAATGTCAAAAAATCAAACAAAAGAAAATTTATATGTGTGTGTGTGTGTGTGTGTGTGTGTGGGTATACATATATGTTATGGCAGTTTGAATGTTAAGCACCCCCGTAGCCTTATGTGTTTGTGATTAAGCCTCAGACATAATCCTCGGCTCTTGCCACTTTTGGAGGTAGGGCCTTGTTGGAAGAGGTGTGTCACTTGGGGTGGGTCATAGGGCATTAAACCCCAAGTCCCCCTTTTCAGTGCTAGCTTGCAGTCATACTGCTCCCTGCTAGCTTCTATATCAAGATATGATGTCCAACCTCTGCTTTACCATACTTTTCTCTGCCATGATGATCGCCCCCTGAAACTGTAAGCTAAAGTAAATATTTTCTCCCACGAGCTGCTTTTTCTTTTTTCTTTTTCATTTTCTTTCTTTCTTTCTTTCTTTTTTTTTTTTTTGGCTTTTTGAGGTAGGGTCTCACTCTAGCCCAGGCTGACCTGGAATTCATTATGTAGTCTCAGGGTGGCCTCGAACTCACAGTGATGTGATCCTCTTTCTTACCTCTGCCACCCAAGTGCTTGGATTAAAGGCGTGGGCCACCATGACTGGCTGCTTTTTTTTTTAATGAACTACGTTTGATCATGTGTTTTGACTGACTCAGCAACAAGAAGATAACTGCAAAACATATAAAGTATTTCTATCAATATTTCTATGTATGTATTTTCTATGCATATACACACACACACACACACACACACACACATATATATATATATATATATATATATATATATATACATACATACATACATATATATTTCTGTGTATGTATGTGGATTATGTCCTCAGCCTGTAGGTTCTAGTAATATTTATAGTTAGATATTTTGATAAATGAATTGAATTACAGATATATGGTGGTATTTTTGCATTGATCACTTGCTTGGTATGTAAAACACATTTTAACACCACAAAATTCTTCCATGTTTATTAAAAGGAAATAAAGAATACTACCTATCAAAAATACATTGAATTTAAAGACATTAAATTTCAAACCAAATTATATGCAATGACTAAACTGATATTTTTTATAAGATTTTCCTATACACTGACTACAATGTACTTAACTTTTAAGGACAAAGGGCATTTGAAATTGAAAGTATTAACAACATATTCATTATAAATGGTAAGTAAAAGAAACAGAGTAACTATACATAAGTAAGAAAGAATAGGCCTTTCACCAAAATCTGTTAAAAGTGAGGAAAATATTTTATGGTTATAAGAGATAACTAAGCAAGAGAATATAATAATTTCAAATGTATGTATATGATAAGCATTGTAGAATCTGAATATAAAGGAGACACAGATAGCTTTGAAAAGATATAAATTATAATACAATCTCACACCACTTGAATATAAAATCAAAAATGGACTGATAATTAAGAATAAATCAATAAATAAATAAATATTGGATGTACACTTTCCTTCAAAGTCCTAAATATACAACATACTCTGGTGGTTTGATTCAGGTGTCCTCCCTAAACTTAGGTTTTCTGAATGCTAGGTTGCCAGCTGATGGAGATTTGGGAATTAATGCTTCCTGGAGGCAGTGTATTTTGGCGGGGGGGGGGGGCTACTGGTATTATAGCCAGTTCCCCCTGGCCAGTGTTTGGCACACTCTCCTGTTGCTGTTGTCCACCTGACGTTGGTGAAGAGGTGATGTCCACCCTCTACTCATGCCATCATTTCCCCCTGCCATCATAGAGCTTCCCTGTGAGTCTGTATGCCAAAATAAAACTTTTTTTTCCCACAATCTGATCTTGGTCAGGTGATTTCTGCCAGCAATATGAATCTGACTGCAATAGTAAAGTTGATACCAGGAGTGGTGTTGCTGCTAGACACTTGACTGTGTGGCTTTGGCTTTTTGGAGCTGATTTCAAGAGAAATGTGGAAGGATTTAAAAATTTGTCCTAAGAGATGCCTTTCAATTCTGTATGTACAGGTAGATGGACTATTCTGCCCAGAGTTGAGGATAAGAATGCAATAAGAACTGTGGACTGTGAGGTTTGGCTTAGAAAGTGCTTTGCCTGAACTGGGCTAGAAACAGTTTGTGTGAGGCCTACTGTTATGCCCATGTCCTGAGAACATGTGCAGGGTTGCTTTGCATAGAAATGGACTGGTGTGAGCAGAGGGATATGGCACAGAAATGAAATCTTTGGGCTGAAACTCCTGCCCATTCACCTGCAATTGTATGAGAGATTACAACCATTGAGATTGGGCCAACTGACCTACATTGGGAGAACAGAAAGAATGCAGTCTTTTGAAGGGGCCTGAATGCTGGAGTGTCCTATTCTTCAAAGTCTGCTTTATCCCCCCCTGGATTAACAAATTGTACCCCACCTGGTTTTATAGAGTATAGTAAATGCAGGAACGAGCATGTCATTGAATTTGCAACATGGTCTTGTGCTTTATAAATGGCCATGGGCAGTGTGAAGCAGGATTGTTGGTTGGATGCATGGAGACCATATAGAGCCATAAGGATGGACCGTGGGTTGCAGTGGAGACCCTGTGGAGATGCTGGTACCACAACATGATTGCTATGGAGAGCTACTGGTCCGGGATGAAGTTTTCCAGGATTGTGAGTAGACTCGCTGGAGGGATGTAAATAGAACTCCAGAGACTTGTTGCTGGTTAGAATTATCAGACTTGGAGATTTGTCACTGACTAGAGTTGTTGGACTTGGAGCTACAGAATTTGATGTTTGCCCTGTTTAAATCATGTATTGATTGAATATTTCTTTACTATGCACAATCCCATCTTTTGCAGTATGAGTACTTATTTCATCTCTGGGTGTGGCTATGAGGATATTTCAGGAAGAGAGTATTAGAATTTAAATAATTAAACAGAAGAAAAAGTCACTTTTACATGCAATACACTGGGGGATTGACTGAAGAATGTGGTCATTTGAATGAATCCTAAATGTGTTTTGAGTACTTACTTCCCAGCTGTTGGCAACTGGGGAAAGTTGTGGGGCATTGGGGGAGGGGGGTGGAACATTTGGGAAGAGAAGCCTTGTGTGGTAGTTTGAATATATGTCCCCCAATATATTCAGTGTTTTTTTTTTTTTTTTAGTTATAGTTTGCATCTGCAATCACCTTGCTAGAGGCAAGGTCACTGGGGGGCCCGGTCTTAAGGTGTGGTGATGGTTTGAGATTCCATTGTAAAGATATGCAAATGTGCCTAGCAGGAGTTCCTGAAGTGTGCTGTGTGGCCTTTTGGTGGTAGTTTTGCTCTGTGTGCTGTGGTGGCTGGTTGGCTTTTTCTCTCTCTGCTTGGCCCTGTGGAGAGCAGGTCGCTTCTTCTGCCATTATGGAACTTCCCCTGGATCTGTAAGCTTCAATAAATAATATCCCTTCCTCCATAACTGTGCCTGGTCTGGAAGTTCATCTCAGCGAACCTGAAACTGTCTGCTACAGTAAAGTGGTACCGAGGAGTGTGGGGTGAGATGAACCTGACCGTGTGGATATTCGTCTTTTGGAACCTTTGTTTTGGAAGAATGGGCATGGACTTGGTGCTTGCAACTGAAGATGCCTTCTGGAGTGGTAAGCCAAGTTTTATGGACTATTCTGATGAGAGTTTGAGAATGCTAAGTGCAGACTGTACTGAACTTCGAGGCTTGGCTTATGAGCTTTCTAAGGGGAAGGAAAGACTGCAGAGGACTTTGTTGGAACTGGGCTACTGGCATAAGGGATGGCTACGTTCCGCTATCCAGGCCCAGAAAGTTTGATCAAACTTAAATTTGTAATGGACTGATGTGCTTGGCTAAAGGTATTGGACTGAGATTTTAAGATTTTCAGCTGGAAAACCTGAAGCAAGTTAAAAGTAGAGGCACTGAGACTGGTTTTAGGTTAGTGGAGCTGCTATTGTCAAAACATTAGCAATCGTAAGGAAGGTGGAAGGAAGGTGGCCTGATTTGATTTACATTAAAACAATGGAGAGGATGCCTGAGTAAAGACTGTTAAAAATGCAAATTCTTGGAAAGAGCTGACTGGAGAAGGAACCTGCTTTTCAAGGCTATGGTTTATTTTGTCCCTGGATTAAGAATATGGCTGTGTCCTGCACACCTGGTATTAGTTTTGGAAGCATGAAAAATGCATGGAATGGTCACGAATTGCACATGGTTCCAGGAGCCGCTGCTGAGATGCAGCATGAGGCAGGGCATGAAGACCCTCAGGAATAGGCTAGAAGAGCCTTTTGGAAGATGGACCATGGTTTGCATGGAGACCTGAAGATGTTTTGGATATACCAGGACTGTGCAAAAGGGCTACCATGGAGTGCAGTGTTGGCATGGGATGAAAGTTTTCCTGGCGACTCTGCCCAGCTGGAGGGAAGGAATTGGAAAACCTGGAGACTGTCAGTCTCTGGTTATATTGAACTTGAACTGCAGAAGTTTGATGACTGTTCATGGTGGTTGAGTTTGCATTATTCTAGTCTCTCCTTGCTATGCCTTATACAGTTAAAAATGTTTACTCTGTGCCTTGACATGTTGAAAGTATTTAACTTGTTTGATTTTACAGGACTCACTATCTTAAGATGATCAAGATTGTGAGAACCTTTGAAATTGGACTGAGTACAATTTACAATGTGTGATAGTTATAAATCTATTGGGGGGCCAGGAGCTAAAAATATTGGGGGCCAGGGGCGGAACGTGGTAGTTTGAATATATGTCCCCAAAAATATTCAGTGTTTTTTTTTTTTTTTTTTTAGTTATAGTTTGCATCTGCAATCACCTTGCTAGAGGCAAGGTCACTGGGGGCCCGGTCTTAAGGTGTGGTGATGGTTTGAGATTCCATTGTAAAGATATGCAAATGTGCCTAGCAGGAGTTCCTGAAGTGTGCTGTGTGACCTTTTGGCTGTAGTTTTGCTCTGTGTGCTGTGGTGGCTGGTTGGTTTTTTCTCTCTGCTTGGCCCTGTGGAGAGCAGGTCGCTTTTTTTGCCATTATGGAACTTCCCCTGGATCTGTAAGCTTCAATAAATAATATCCCTTCCTCCATAACTGTGCCTGGTCTGGAAGTTCATCTCAGCGAACCTGAAACTGTCTGCTACAGTAAAGTGGTACCGAGGAGTGTGGGGTGAGATGAACCTGACCGTGTGGATATTCGTCTTTTGGAACCTTTGTTTTGGAAGAATGGGCATGGACTTGGTGCTTGCAACTGAAGATGCCTTCTGGAGTGGTAAGCCAAGTTTTATGGACTATTCTGATGAGAGTTTGAGAATGCTAAGTGCAGACTGTACTGAACTTCGAGGCTTGGCTTATGAGCTTTCTAAGGGGAAGGAAAGACTGCAGAGGACTTTGTTGGAACTGGGCTACTGGCATAAGGGATGGCTACGTTCCGCTATCCAGGCCCAGAAAGTTTGATCAAACTTAAATTTGTAATGGACTGATGTGCTTGGCTAAAGGTATTGGACTGAGATTTTAAGATTTTCAGCTGGAAAACCTGAAGCAAGTTAAAAGTAGAGGCACTGAGACTGGTTTTAGGTTAGTGGAGCTGCTATTGTCAAAACATTAGCAATCGTAAGGAAGGTGGAAGGAAGGTGGCCTGATTTGATTTACATTAAAACAATGGAGAGGATGCCTGAGTAAAGACTGTTAAAAATGCAAATTCTTGGAAAGAGCTGACTGGAGAAGGAACCTGCTTTTCAAGGCTATGGTTTATTTTGTCCCTGGATTAAGAATATGGCTGTGTCCTGCACACCTGGTATTAGTTTTGGAAGCATGAAAAATGCATGGAATGGTCACGAATTGCACATGGTTCCAGGAGCCGCTGCTGAGATGCAGCATGAGGCAGGGCATGAAGACCCTCAGGAATAGGCTAGAAGAGCCTTTTGGAAGATGGACCATGGTTTGCATGGAGACCTGAAGATGTTTTGGATATACCAGGACTGTGCAAAAGGGCTACCATGGAGTGCAGTGTTGGCATGGGATGAAAGTTTTCCCTGGCGACTCTGCCCAGCTGGAGGGAAGGAATTGGAAAACCTGGAGACTGTCAGTCTCTGGTTATATTGAACTTGAACTGCAGAAGTTTGATGACTGTTCATGGTGGTTGAGTTTGCATTATTCTAGTCTCTCCTTGCTATGCCTTATACAGTTAAAAATGTTTACTCTGTGCCTTGACATGTTGAAAGTATTTAACTTGTTTGATTTTACAGGACTCACTATCTTAAGATGATCAAGATTGTGAGAACCTTTGAAATTGGACTGAGTACAATTTACAATGTGTGATAGTTATAAATCTATTGGGGGCCAGGAGCTAAAAATATTGGGGGCCAGGGGCGGAACGTGGTAGTTTGAATATATGTCCCCCAAAATATTCAGTGTTTTTTTTTTAGTTATAGTTTGCATCTGCAATCACCTTGCTAGAGGCAAGGTCACTGGGGGGCCCGGTCTTAAGGTGTGGTGATGGTTTGAGATTCCATTGTAAAGATATGCAAATGTGCCTAGCAGGAGTTCCTGAAGTGTGCTGTGTGACCTTTTGGCTGTAGTTTTGCTCTGTGTGCTGTGGTGGCTGGTTGGTTTCTCTCTCTCTGCTTGGCCCTGTGGAGAGCAGGTCGCTTCTTCTGCCATTATGGAACTTCCCCTGGATCTGTAAGCTTCAATAAATAATATCCCTTCCTCCATAACTGTGCCTGGTCTGGAAGTTCATCTCAGCGAACCTGAAACTGTCTGGTACACCTTGTTAGAGGAGGTATGTCATTAGGGTAGTATATCCCAGCTCCAAACTTTGTAGATAGACTACTTTCTATCTGCTGATGTAGAGATGTGACCTAGGCTTCTTGCTCAGGTCTGTCATGCTTCCCCTGCCAGGATAAAAATTCCTGCACTGTAAGCTGAAATAAACCCTTTTCTCCCATAAGCTGCTTCTGGTTGAGTGTTTTGTCATAGAATTGATAGGGAAATACTACAAATAAAAATGTGATGGGCCTCTCATTTCCTGCTAATTCATCTTGATCTAGAACATAGGTTATAGCCTCACTCAGGTGTTTCTCAGGTGTTCATACTATTTCTCAGGTATTTATCTTCTGAGACCTACAAGAGTTCCCACTATCTCACTTACTCAAGCCTTTGATCTTGAACTAAGAGTTGCATCAATGGCTTTCATGGTTGTCAGGCTTTAAAATATATTGGATTACACATATTGTGGAATATCTTCACAATTACATGAGTCAAATCCCATCTAATTTTATACACATATACATATAAACACAGATCTATATATATTTTTCTACTAGTTTTCTTTGTATGGATGAGCCTGACTAATATATACTTATTTATCATATATACTTTGTAATGATTTACATTGATTATCAATCAGAGAGGACCTGAAATCATCTAGGAAGTAAGCCTCTTGGCATGCTTCTGAGGGATTATCTAGATTAGGTTAGCCTCTTAGGATAATTGAGATGGGAAGACCCACTTTAACCCACTATAAACCACCTCTCATCTATGGGAGGCACCATTCCAAGGGCAGGGGTTCAAGACTGAATTAAAGGAGAAAGTGAACTGAACATGAGTGTTTGCCACTCTGCTTCTTGACTATGAGATGTGAAAAGTGCTTCACAGTCCATAGCTTCCAGGCTGCCTTGATGGGCTTTAAACTCAAATTGTAAGCCAAAATCAATCAAAAAACAAAAAAAACAACCAAAAATCTTTCTTCTTTACATTGATATTTTTAAAAAAATATTTATTTGTTTATTTATTTATTTATTTATTTATTTATTTATTTATTTATTTGTGACATACAGAAAGAGGCAGAGAGAAAGAGAGAGAGAGAGAAGAGAAAGAGCAAGAGAGAGAATGAATGCACCAGGGCCTCTAGCCACTGCAGATGAACTCCAGATTAATGTGCCACTTTGTGCATCTGGCTTTATGTGGGTACTAAGGACCTGGGTCCTTAGGCTTTGCATGCAAACACCTTAACCTCAGAGCCATCACTCCAGCCCAACATTGATATTTTTTGTCAGGTATTTTGTTCCAGCAATGAGAAAATAACTAATACATGCTTCTCCAAATGTTATCTACCAATCTATTCATTTGAATTTCATCTGTTCTCCATTGATTACAAAATATCAAATGATTTTTTTTTAAATTTTGAAGTAGTTTATCATTTTTATCACATCTAAATACCCTTATCAAAAATACCAAATATTTTCTTATATTTCCAATTTAGAGTGAATTCTAGGATCCATCTTGAATTATATTTTGAAACAACAGATAAATTTATAAAGTCAAAATCCTTAAGGGTGTGTGTTGCTCTACACCCTTAATCCTGTCAGCTGTGAGGTTGAGATTTCTGTTTTGAAATGGGTTCCCGGTCCGCCTGGCTCTGAATCAGACCCTGTCCCCCCCAATAATGACAGAAGAAAAAGACAAAGGCCCTATGAATCTAAAAGCATCAAAGGCAACAACAGTCAACCCTCAAATACAGCCTAATTGAGAATGGTAAAGCCAAACAAGAATATATAAACCATAACCTGCCCTGACATGGAAAGAGAAATTATCACTTCCAGTACAGGCCTATGTACCTGCTTTTTTGTCAGTCAGCCTTGTTACATTTTGGGGTAGCTTCAAATCTCACCAATGCTGAGTGCCCACCTTGATGCCACTGTGTTGTGCTGTAAATCTGTTGTTCTGATCAACTGTGTTGAATTATATTTTGAATAAGGCATAGAATCCAGGCTCCTTTCTTTGCCTTTGGATGTTGTCTACTTGTACTAGCTTGGATGTGCAATGTCCTGCAACGGTTGGCCTGTGTGAAGGTTTGGTTTCTATTGTAGCACTGTTGAGACATAAAGTCTTCAAGAAGGTCATTCAAAGCTGGGCATGGTGGCCCACTCCTGTAATCCCAGTACTCAGGAAGCTGTGGTAGGAGGATCTCTGTGAGTTCAATTCCAGCCTGGGTCTACAGAACAAGTTCTAGATCAACCTGGGCTAGAGTGAAACCCTACCTTGAAAATAAACCAACAAATAAGAATTTAGTTGAGAGAGAAAGGGCACACTAGGGCCTCTAGCACTGCAAACAAACTCCAGACACATGCACTACTTTGTGCATCTGGCTTTAAGTAGATACTGGGCAATCAAATCTGGGTCCTTTTCCTTTGTAGGCAAATGTCTTAACTGCTAAGCCATATCTCCAGCCCTTAAATTTCTTCTATGACATTTGGAGTAAAGTTGAATGGTGTTTTATTTTTATTGTATTTCCATGTGTTTATTATTAGTATTTGGAGGTGCAATTGTATTTTTGGATGATTTTGTATCCTGTGACCTTAATCAGCTCACTTACTCTGGCAATTGAGATGTTTTTGCATTGTTGCCCTTTTAAAAATATAATTTCACAAATATAGATACATTTATTTATTCCTTTTCAAAACACATTCATTTCATTTTACTTATGTATTTGTTTATTTTTGCCTAATTGAAGTACTAAAACTTTCAGGGTTATGTTTAAAAGAGTGAAGACAGTAAACATTCTTGTCCTCTTCCTTAATTGAAACTCTTCAGTCTTTCACAGTTAAATGTGTTGTTAGCTGCAGTATATTTTTAAAGATGCCCTTTGTCAAATTGCAATAGTTCCACTCTGTTTCTAAAATTCTGAATATTTTTGTGGGTATGCTGAGAATTTTGTTTCATTTTATTTACTTATTTGGTGGGAAGTAAGTGTTTTTGCTTCGGGCAGATGTTTGTATCCCAAACTTTTCAATAGCAAAACTGTAGAATAAGCATACAATAATTGGTAGAAAACAAGTTTAGGACTTGCTAGGTAGAAGGAAAGAATATTTTACATGCCAAATAATATTACTGAAGGCCTGAGGCTACTTTGTAAAACCTATTTGCAACTATGCGTAGGACTCTTTTAAAAGGTGAAAACAGCCCTTATAATTCTACAGAATAAATATGCTAAATTTCTTTTTAACTTACATTTTGAAGTTTCTCCTTTATGTTAGTATATTTCACAATCACAGATTTTTTCCTAATGGTTGCCCACTTATTTCTGAATTTTCTATTAGGAGGCAAGTGTTCTCAAAATATTCTACCAACCCAACCTTGTCTTCCTCAAATATTTATTTTTCCTTTAAACATTACATGTTGCTAGGCTACACAGAATAGATTTAGATGTATGCTTTAGACAACATTTTCCCTTGCAACTCTAAATTGGTCTACTCAGAAAAGAAGTCAAGATGAAAGACTAAATTTGTCAGCTTTAATAAGTCCAGACTATTTGTCATTATTTTTGCCATTTGTTCTGTTTTCCTAGAACAATTTCTATGTTCTCAAATATATAAATACACCTATTATAGCATTCTCTTACTTTCTTAAAGGATCTGCAGGCTACAGGATCCATACATCTGTACCCCTTCTTACATACTGTTTATATTTTTCATTTTAAAGTTTTTAGTGAATATTTAGTGGATATTGATGTCCTTGAAGTTCCAATTTTTTTTTCTTTCTTCTCTGTTGTATTCTCATTTGAAATTTCCATTACTAGTTTATTATTCTATGACTGTACTTTTTAAAAAAATGGCATTTTTTTCTTCATTTGCTAGGTTGATTCTTTGTCAGGTTACTGAAGTATGAACATAGATTATTTATTTCAAACCTTTGTTATTTTCCTAGCTAAGCATTCTGTGATATGAATTACTTCTCAGTGATGCTTTCACTATAGTTTTAATATATTTCTTAACTTTTTAAAACTCATTTCAATTTACATGTACACATGCATACATATTTTATATTTTTTGGTTTTCTGAGTATTTGATATTGTTGTTTGATTAATGAATAATTATTTTATTTTCTTCTATATATTATTTTATTCTATTATGTTGAGATTAAATATGCAAAATGAGTTCCTATACTTAAATTCATTGATGTTAATTTTAGCAATATAGTCATGTTTTATCTTGGTGGCTGTCCCATAGGTACTGTAAATATGAGTAGCCTATGGCTGGTAAATGAAATGTTCTATATATGTCAAGTCAAATTGGCTGATTGGGTTGATATATCTGTGTCCTTATTGCTTTTTCATATTGTTATTTCAAGATTTCTTATTCTGAAATTATATAAATATTAATATTTGTTTTTAGCTCAAAGTCACTATCAACAATGGTTCTTCAGTCTTGTGAACACAAGTCAAGATAGCACAAGCTACTGAATTGCCCAGTGCACTTGGTTTCAGCTGAAAAACATATGGTAATGCTTGCTTTCTTGTTTCAGATCAAAAACTGTAAACATAGAGTTTTGTAATACTTTACTCAATGTCACATTCATTTTTCTTTTTGTTCATATTGGGTGATTTGTTGTATAATTAGTCCAAAGTAAAACTTGAAAAGATTAGTGTTTCCAAGTGCAATAAGGTTATGATATGCCTTATTAGCGAAAGTCCTTAGCCAGGCCTACTGGTATAGGCATGCAATCCCAGCTACTTGGTAGGTTAAGTCAGGAATATGACAAGTTCAAGGACAGCCTGGGCAACAGAATAAGTTCTAGGTAAGTGTATTAGGCAGAGTTTTCTGGAGGAACAGAACTGATAATATGAATTTATATTATAATGGTAATTTATGGGATTAGTGTACATGATAAGATATGGGCAGTCCAGTAATAGCTATCTGTAGGTTTGTGTAACATGGTCCCTGCTCAGTCCACAATGTGGACTGCCCCAGCAGTCCCAACGTGACACTGAAGGCCTGGAGGATTCCTACATGGTTGCTGGTCATGAGGCCATGTTGGAAAGGCTGATGAAACTTGTTCCCAGTGTCCCTGAAGGATAATAGAAACAGGGTAGATGCACAAATGAAATAGAAAGAGCAATCAGGTAAAAAGAACTCACCAGTAAGAAGCATAGGTCATGCTGACCAAGTGGATATCCCTCTTTTGGGAAGCCTGGAGGACTGATTTTCCTCTGATGTGACTCTCTGGTTGCAGATATGATGATTTTGAGTCCCTCTCAGGGTCTCTGTGTCTTCCCTGATCAAGAAGACAGGCAACTTCCCAGAGGCTAGAAGTAAGCAAGCGTCCCATCATCTCCTGTGGCCTTCTTACCTGGGAGCAAAAACCAAAATATTGGTTATCCTTTTAAGTCTAATGTTTCCAATTGACCTTTGCATCTACATATGGTTATTATTCACTCAGAGAGACTGTACATATCTGATTAGCAAAACAGATTTTGTTAAAAAGGTGCAGAATATATCTGGTTAGCAAAGCAGATCTGGTCAGAGAATAACACAATAGTTTAAAATCATTCTGGTTAGCATTATGTTTAGTTGTCAGGTGAGAGTATGAGCCATATGTGGAATATAGAAAATATCTGTTTTATCTTTTAAGTATCTGCCAGTTATAAGTATAGGCAGAACATGTTAACAGTCTGGGAAAGAATATCTTTTCTACAACTTTAAGTAAATTGATTTGATCTAGAAATTGTATGCCAGGAAAAGACAAGACAGTAAAAAAATCCGTGTTTTAAAGCAAATTTGGCTAGTCTGTATACCTATGTAGGTACCAATTACCCCACAAACTGCAAGCAGAATAGCAGCATTTAAGATCATTTTTTCTAGAGCAGGGAACATGTCTTAAGTATCTATCTATCTATATCTATACCCATGTCTATATATATGCAATGAACTTAAGATACAAGTAATGAAACAATTAAGTAAAACTGTGTCTGACACTGATTACAAATTGCTTAAGAATAAAGCCAAACCTAGTCATTGTTGAGCTAAATTAGTCTGACTTTAAAATAGATTACAGACATTATGATAGACATAAAGTGATTTCTTCATCAACTACCTTTAATCATTGAATCATTTTTAAGATTATCATAAGGTGATATTTATGACTGGTAGAGTATATGAAGACTAGACAGACTATATTATCATTGCTTGTATATTTCAGGCTTTTCTAGGACAGGAAGAGTTTGCTCAGCTTCCCTAAGAACAAAGTCACAATGAGTAAATAAGCTTTTATAAAACCTAGACAATAATCTCAGTGATAATCACCTAATAAAACAGAATGAATAAGACAGGAACTATCTTAAGGTTATCATGATTTTTTAAGATATAATAACCTTATTAAATGTTAAAAGGTTGACAAATAGAAGAACATAACAAACTTGGTTAAGAACTTTAAAGCCAGTCTTTTACAAGCTTATAACTGCTATTATGACCAGATTAATATCAGTAAGTTATAGTTTTAAATTTACAACCTAAATATCATAATATCCAGCAACCAGCTAGGGCCATCATTTGTTAGTCAGATATAAGCTCTAGGTTAATAGTCACCTTAATCTCAAGTAGTCTGTAATCTGATCAAGCACTTTAAGATTTAGTTAATAAACTTTGTCTTTAAGCCTTCTGTTTAAGTTTACTCATACCTTCACGTTAGGCCCTGTGAGGCCTAGTGGAACTTCCTGAGCCTGACTAGAGTTTGGCGACCTGTCTTTGGCCTACATCCGCTTAGGAGTGACTCAGCAAGGCCTAAGCCGAAACTGCCTCCGCCCAGCTACTGCTGACGTGGTGAAATACTATTGGCCCTTACACCTTTTTCCCATCCTGGGACCCACCCTCTTTCTCAAAGTTATATAAACACCTTCCCATTACAATAAACCGAGTTCCTGCCTCGACAGACTCCCGGCTCAGTGTGTTTTTTTTCTCCCTGGTGTTTTAGGGGGCGGGGGGTCTGAGCCGCCGACACCCGTCATCCCGCTCAGCCTCAAGAAAAGCCACTGGATCGGCTCTCTCTTTTCCGCTCTACCTGCCAGGGTAAGAGGAACCGGCACCTTCATCTAGATACTTTTACCTTACAATCTGTGTTATCATTCTGCAACAATCTTCTTTATCAAACATTAATATTCAACATGTAAAGTTTTTTCTTCAGTTTATCTTTTTTCTAGTTTGTCTAATTATAATCATCAGCAAAACTTTTATTGTCCTTATCATAAGAGATTTTAATATGACCATTTAAGTGCTTTTTTCTTTCACACTCAAAAGGTTCTTCAAAATAATCTTTTATAAAAAAGTAGACCAATTTGAAAAAAAATGGTCAAACATGGAACAGATCATCCTCAGTGAGCTCACCCAAGCACAAAAAGATAAGCGTCGCATGGTCTCGTTTATCTGTCACTCCTAACCTGAAACCATGTGGCAGGTGGCCAAACCAAATAAACACTCTGAAGCCCAGACAAAAGGGAGGGTGGGAGGGAGGGAGGGTAAGGGTGGGAGGGAACGAGAGGGTGGGAGGGAGAACAAGGGGGATACAAATTGGGACCCAAAAGGAAAAGACACTATAAAACCCTTTATTCTGAACAACAGGTTAAAACATTGATCCTTCAACAGACCCGCAGAGGGAACACCCGAACCACAGGAACCTGGAGAGAGCATCATGAAGGCCAACCTTAATCTTGTCCTGCTTCTCTCTCTCTTCTCTCTCTCTCTCTCTCTCTCTCTCTCGTTCTCTCTCCCTCCCCTCTCTATACTCACTTTCTCCTCTATATTATCTTTTTCTTCCCTCATCTTCCTAGGTGCAGACTTATAACTCCCAGTGCCAGCATGGGGTGAACTTCCACAATGAGCTGTTGATCTGAAACACCTACAAGGTTTCCCAAAATAGACAGATTTCTGTCAGAGTTCTTGGTGACCCACCAAAGGTTAATGGCAAGACCCTACTGTTGAAGACAGCTTACGTGTGCGAGACCAAACACGAAGAGATATGTTCAGAATCTGGAAGAGGGTCAGTCCCCAGACAGTTAGCTAGTCTAGTACCAGAGGGCGCTATACAAGCAACTGGGGGAAAATGACCGACATCTGTCCAAACAACTGGCAGTCTAAGATACCCAGCTGGAAACAACTTGACGTAATGCTCATACAAGTGCAGTAGTGGCAATCAGCCATGGTGGGTAACCAACTGCTCTTGATTTGGCTAATAGATCCACTCAGTGGTATGGAACTCATTGCTGGAACTGGGAAATAAGTCAAAACCAGGTACAAAAATGAGCTCAGTCTCCAAGATCAAGATACCACCAAATGTGGGCTAGAAGAGAGCCAACGATATAAATTTCCTCCAAAAACATAGATGGTCATCCCTTCTACCTAGTACTAACTTTTCTCTCCGATGGAGAATTTGCTTATCTTTTTCAGGTGGACATCGAACCTGAAGGGAGGATCAGCTAACCACACCTCACCAGGGCCCCAGCTGAAACCACAGAACAACACAGGGGAAGGGCAAGAGTTCAGTATTCATGGCGATCATGACACCAGCAAAAGGCCGAAGGAGATAAACACAGAGAACATCCACCTCCAACTAAGCCAGAGATCCAGAGACACAGAGGCTCCCGAAACCGCATCACTGAAGCAGAACTAAAATGACCCCAATGTGGCTCAGGGAAACTTGCGGAAGAGGGGGCGGAAAGATTGTTAGAGCCATAGTTGGGGCATTATGCACAGAGACTGGGGCCAACCCCCCAGAACTCTTAACCAACCTCACAATGCTTGACCCACATTCCCCATTGACAAGGGTCCCTTTGAAAGAGGGAGGACAGGGAGGAGGACAATGGATCCTTTACTATGAATGTAAAATCAAAATAATATAAATAAAATATATATATATATATTAAAAAAAAAAAAAAAAAGTAGACCAGACTTGACTTACATTGCTTACTCAGAATATACATACAGATTTTATTGTTTGTTGATTATGGGAACCTCTTTTTATCAGTGTTCTGGAACACATATTTTAAAAATATGGAAGCAGAGGAGAACATTATTAGAAGTTTTAGAAATTTTCTGACAAACTCAGTATTTAGTACTTCTCAGTCTAAACACAAATCTTGGGGCTGTTGTCTGTTAGCAGATCCATAGAAGCATAGAGAGATAAAATAAACTTTAAAAAGTTACACATGTCTTATAAGAAGTCCCCATCTTCTGCAGCAATTTGGGACTCACCCATCATCATGTCAGGACTAGGACCCTGAGATTCCCTGTGCCTGTACAACCCCCTGGCCAAGAAAGCTGAAACAGAAAGGATTTCCTGGAGTTGCATAAGCCCAAAGAGTCTTGTCCCTTGTCTCCTTGTCCAATAAGACTTGTATTTCAGGTTCCCCGTCTTATTCCAGGGCCATCTGACCATCATTTAGATCAAGCCTTGCATGGGGAAGCACTAAGTGACACATTTCAATTGCAGGTGCTTGTTCATGTGTAATTCCTGTTTTGCCCTTGCTTTGGAGAGCTGCCTTCGCTGCAGCATTTGAGAAAAAGACAGATGAGTTTCCCTAGGTTTCTAGCACTTGCCTGGGACAGGCCTCAATATTTAGCTATTCTTGATTGGCCTTTTGCCCTGGGGTATAAAGCAGGACAGCATAACCCTTCTCTGCAAGTGGGGAGGGGCTTTCCCTCCTCTTCTGGCAGGTATGTGGTTGGGTTTAGGGCCTGAGTGATTTTCATCACATTTGTTTAACTCAGAAGCATATGTAAAACCTTGCAATGAGACTTCTATCGTGGTTTGTCTTTTCCATTATTTAATTTCTTCCTCAGGGTCAGGCCCTGGAGTGGTGGACTTTCCCAGTAACCCAGACAACATTATCTCCCTTTACTCCCTCCCCCCTTTCTGTGGCTTTGAGTTTTGCCAATTTTGTTTTTTTTTTGAGTTTTGCCAATTTTAACTTCTGTTGGCCTGTACCTCATGACTGGAGAGTATGTTAGGAGGCAGCTTGAAGCTTCTGTTCTGACTCTAGTTGGGCATTTTTCCCCCAGGGAGAGTTTTTTAATTTCTCTCTGGGCTACAGGGAAACTCCCTGATCTTGCCATTTTATAACTTTTAAGAGTAGGAGAATCTTGTATTTTTCCTTGTCTACAATCTTAGTTATTTTAGTGTTTCCTCTGGAGGCGGCTATTCAACATTAAAAGCGGGACTTTCTAATTTACAGAGGCCTTTAATTTTCCTGGTGTTGTCTTAGTATTATAGTCTCCTGGATATTCCTGTCTGAAGTTTGGTTTGTTTTTGACCATGTAGTCTAGGAAAGTGGGCTTGGTGGAAGACTTCCCCCACAATGAATTTCCCACTGTGTTAGTGCTGCAGAACAGACACAAAGATAAAGCCTTCCTGAGCATGCACTGCTCAGGACAGAATTCATACTGCACCCTTGAGGCTGTGATCCACATGCATACTCGTACACACATTCATATCAAGTGCACTTTTCTTACAGACTCCAGGTGTCCATCTCCCCTCACACATTCATTCATTCAGAGTATAAGCAACTTTTCTTATCTAATCCCATTTATAACCCTGATCAAGCTAGTTACAGAAACTGGAGCAACATTGGTCCTTATCTAGCTACTAGTTACTGAGACTGAATACCATCAGTCAACCTGACACCTGATGTAAAGATAGCTATCACCTTGCAGCAGTATCTAGGCTCAAAGATGCCTCCTCTTGAGGGGATCATTCTGCTCTGGCTCCCCCAGACTTGACTAGTCACAATCCCAATTTCCAATTTCCACAAGGAATTCTTACCTGGTGTGGACATCTAACATAGCCTGATCTCCTTCCACTGAGGAACTCTAGTCAGGGGTTCACAGTCTCCTTGGGCCACCGGTAAGAGGACCTGCTGTCATGTCAGGGGTGGGTGCTTCCCAGTTCCAGGGATGTATGGCAGGCTGGGAGGCCCAGGAACAGCAGTCCTTCCTGTCCAACTGAGGTTGTGGAGTAGGAAAATCTCACTGGGGACCCCAGAGATGTAGAAATTCTCTGGAAAAATCAATCCAATACCAGTATGAGTGAAAGTAGAGGAGTTTGTTGCCTGGGGGCCAAGGATCTTGAGGTAGCACTAGAAAGAAGCTTTGGCCGTGAGCTGAGATTTTATTTCCATTTTATAGTTTTCATATCCAAGGGGAGGGGTAAGTGTACAAACAAGATGTGGCAATTTGCATATCAATCATTTCTGTAGTCAGGCCACCCTAACAATGAACTCCATTTTACTTTGCATTAGCCTAAACTATCTTTCCTTCTTATCATCCTTTTGGTCCCTTTCTGGACAGTTCCTTCTTTAGGATTTTTCCATCTGCTGACAAAGATAAGTTTTAGCTCCTCAGCAATGATCTCACACAGTAACTCAGCGAATCAGTTCAACTTTTAGCTTATTTTCTACCGCAGTCTGAGAACCTGTCCTCTCCTTGCAAAGATATGTATAACATTTTAGTGGTGGTGAACTGTCTTCCAGCTCAGGTGAACCAGAGGGAAAGCTGGTTTGTTAGGCCTAGGGGCTGTCTCAGGAAGATGTTAGCCTTGACTCCAAGTTCCAGAGGATGAACTTGACCAACCACAACATTGAAATCTTATGAAAGACCTCCCTCCCAGAAAGGGTCCTTATTGTTTCTGGAAAAACAGGTCTAGGGAACTAGGCAAGAGATAAGGAGTCAGATCATCTTTGATTTCTAGCAAGTGAAAATTCTCTTGCCCTCTATACCTTCAGGGGTCCAATCACCCTAACTGTACCCCCCTCTCACAAGGAAATTCATCACTGTAGGCCTGTTTTTACCAAAGCTGTGTATGCCATAATGACAAAAGCTACATGCTGCTGGTATAAAAACAGACAAAAGACCCATGAAGTAGAATCTATCCATAAACACATGCAGCAAAAACCTTCTGATTTTTGACAACAGTGCCAAATATATACAGCCTTTAAAACAAGTGGTGTTGGGAAAACTGGATATCCAAATGTAGAAAACTGAAATTATATCTCCATGTTTCACCATGTATAAGAATCGACTCAAAATGGATAAAAAAAAACAAATTCTAGGCCCCAAATTTTGATACTGTTAAACAAAAACACTGGGATGACCCAAAAGGCAACATAGTGCTGAGAAGAAGGGACAGAGGAGTGTCCAGTACTGAAACATCTCTATCACATCCTCCAAGGCTCAGGGTCCATTGCGGAAGAGGGGGCAGAAAGAATGTAAGAGCCAAAGGAAGGGTACGACTCCTTACAATGCAACTGTCCAGACATAAATTGGCCTCGATATCCATGACCTTGCAGTGCCTAGTAATACCTTCACATGACCCTCATAATAGGAGAAAAAGATGATGACATCAAATTAAAAGAGAGACTAATGGAGAGAGGGAGGGAATATGATGGAGAGTGGAGTTGTGAAGGGGTATGGGGGGAGGAGAAGAAAGTAGCATGGTTTATTGTCTGTAAGTATAGAAGTTGTGAATAAAATATAAAAATTAAAAAAAAATAGAAAGTGAATGTCCATATAGTTTTTCTTTGCTACATTGAGGGAATTTTGGTTGTGTGTGTGTGTGTGTGTGTTTGTGCATGTGTGTGTGTACACATGTAAAAAGAATACTTGGATTCTTGGATGTGGGCATCTTGGACAAGTAGGGAACTTATTGTTTAAAATGTTGTTCATGTTCAACTAAAGATATAACCCCAATAAAGTGGGAGGGGGACATTACAGACAGAAGGTAAAACAGGTGTAACCTGAAAATCATGGACTCTAACTGGTATATACCATTCCCGAATTGACTTGCCTCCCACAGTGAGCTATTGGCCAGGGAGATCCCAAAATAATGTAGGCTATTGCCAAAATACTTAATTGCCTTCCAGAGTTAAAAGGTAAGACCTTATCACGGAAGACACTACAAGCAGCTATCCCAGGATATCAGAGTAACATGCTGACATCAAAAGGGAAATTATATACAGCCCTTACAGTGCTGGAAAGCCCTATAGGAGCCACTGGAGGCAATGGTCACCAACAACATGAATAAGTAAGAGATCCTGCAAGCTACAAAATCAACCAGCCAGGAAAGAAATACACACTTGCCCAAAAGTAGCACATAACCTCTACAGGTAACCAACTATTCTCTTATTGGACATGAGGCCAAATCAGTGGAAGACAACTCACATCTGGTACTGGAAACCCATTCAGAATCCCCCACTGCTAAAGAAGCTCCCACTGCTAAAGACTGGGCTTGCATATCAAAATCTCTTAAATAACTTTGCATACCACTTTAACTCAAGCTGCTCTCATTCTTGGTTGGAGAATCTGCTTTATTTTTAAAAATGGCAGAAAAAACAGAGGAGAGACACGATCCATTGATAAGACAAGAAGATAGCTGACTGTCTACCATGAGACTATCCACCTCAACTACATCTGTGAGGGCCCAGGAGAAACTGCTGAGGAAGTTGTGACATGAGTACTGCTCTTACTAGTGTCCTGACAACTAGCTCTAAGGTGATGGTGAAGGACATGGTGATAAATCAAAACCTATCAAAGTAGAAATCCAGAGGCTACAAAGAACTCAACACTAAATTAAACTGCCAACAGGCCTACCATGGCTCAGGGAACATAGTGAAAGAGAGAGTGGAAAGACTGTAAGTGCCACAAAATGGGTAGGTATATTCTCATGTACAGGCCCCCTACTGTCCCATAAGGACTAATTGAGGCCTTCATGACCCCACAGTGAATATATATATAAAATAAAAAATCAAGACAAAAATGAATAAAGAGAGAATAGATATGTTGTGGTCTTCATTCTCACCACAATATCTACTTCAAGGAATTGAGGCATTCACCTTAAAGTGACTATTTTCATCCCAGTAGTGATGACATAGTTTAAGTATTAATCCCTATGCAAAGTGGTCACTTATACTGCTGTGAGTTACTCCAATTCACAATGCCATTTAATTAAATCCATTTGTTCTGATGTATTTATTTTATTTTTATTTACTTATGGGGAGAGAGAAAGAGAAAGCAAGAGGTAGATAAAGAGAGGAAATGGGCATGCCAGGGTCCCCAGCCACTGCAAATGAACTCCAGATGCATGCACCACCTTGTGCATATCAGGCTTATATGGGTCCTGGGGAAACTAACCTGTACCCTTTGGCTTTTCAGGCAAGTTCCATATCTGCTAAGCCATCTCTGCAGCCCCTGATGTATTTATTTTAGTCCAATGAATGCATTTTAAATATAGTAGAAAAAGAAACCAATATATTCCTCAATTCACATCACCTATCCCATTTTAACTGGCATTTATTAATGGTATTTCAATTTATAACTTTTCCCATAATTTGAAAAAAAAAACAGCTAAGAACTCAAAAAATATATTGGAACAGTGAGTACTTCTCAGTGGTTATGAATTTAAAATTTGATAGAGTGAGTATATTTTATTTTTCAATTTGAAGATTGGATGGGCATAATTCACTATGTATTAATTATATTTTAATCCTGATCAGTGGTCATATATAGAGAGAACAATGATTCTCATGGACGTTTGGTCATCAGTGAGATGATAAACAATTGAATGGCCACATTGTTGCACCCCAGTATTTTAATACTATTCCTAGTTTTAGGAAACACTACTCTGGAGTATTACCAGGAGACACATTTGAACAATGTCAGATATTTACTTTTTGCTGCCTTTTAATCTGTGAAATGTAATTTATAGTAGAGAGGAATAATTGCATGTTTCTAGCAATAATTTAAACTTTGAAAGAATGTAAAACAAAAATAGTTCATAATGAAGTAAAAGAGAATTTATGCTAATTATGATAGTCATTGCTCATTTTATCTCCTTGATTAATAAATTTCTTGAAGCTTTCCACCCATCCAAACATTTCTGTATACTGAATATTCTCTAAATAAATGTTTTTGTACCCTGATTTGCTGAAGTTATATTTGTTTTCTCAAAAAAACATTCTTACAGCAAAAAGGGAGGGGGAGTCATTTGACAGGTAGAGTTTAATTTAAAATTGCAAAAAAATACACTGTATGTTATTCTGAAGACTTTTTTATCTTCAATCAATCACATAAAATACACTTCTTAATTCACAGCTTGTTCTCTTATTCTTTTGGGTGATGGTGAGTTGAGGATGTTGCTCTATTTGGAACCTTGAATATGTGTGAGTTCCGCAGAGTAGACACTAGACAAGCATTATTTAATATGTCGAAACTGTGGAAGAAGATTATATATATATATATATATATATATATATGCCTTTAGTTGTATATGGCAATGAGTACATGGTAAACATGACTTTTTATTCTCATTAATGTAATAATATTAAGTAATTATATAAGCTAAGTTAATCTTCATTGAATTATATAAAATCACTTAAATATATGTTTATATAAATTATTATCTAAATATAACTACTTAACTTTTAGAAGTTGAATTTCAAGCTATATTTCCAATCTGTGTGGCATGAGTTTGAGTGCTGATTTGATAAAATATTTATGTTCACATCCAGCAACTATGAACAACTTATTTCAGTTAAATCACTTCAGAACTGGACAAAATATATTGCTCATGAAGGCTTCTATAAGTCAATAGTTTAATAAAAGCTTGTGAAATTAACTAGAGAGTGTCTGGACCATGTAGTCATAAATTCCATTTTATGAAATAATTTATTTGGTTGAAATCATCAATTTTTTTCATAACAATAATTGCTTTGCATTATATCAATTTCTTTTCTCATAACAAAAGTTGATGCCAAATACCCTTTCATAATTACAGCAGTCTATACATTCATAGTTTCTTACTTTCCTAGTAATCACTTGTAGAGTAGCTTATTACTGATACAGTATTACTGGTCTTAGTTTGTATTTTATATGGCTAACTGTTGACAGCAAAATAGGTGATAGCTGACTGAAGTTAGATACTCCAATTTAAGACTTGCTTGAATTTACATCTGTGAAATGACATCAATAATTTTCTCACATTTACCTAATCTTTCTTGATGGATTCAGGCCATGCTTTTCATTTACTACAGACGTGATAACCAAACTGTCAGCTATATTTCTGCTATTCCTTTAATCTTTCCCCAGAGGTAATAATAAAAGATTAATAATTGACAGTAGTTTCTAGGCGAAGGGTAATGCTTATTTAAAATATGGGCAGCATGCCTATATTTTTGAAAATGATAATTTTGAGTAGATGATGAAATTGGATTGCTATACCATTTTTATGAGACAAAAGTAGTCAGTGTCCTTAAAATATCCAGGCAAAATCATTTCAAAATTTTACAATTTAAAAATTACTAACAATTGTTAGTAAAGGTAAGATTACTAAGTAACCAAAACCTGATGACTTCACTCTCTGGTAGATAATTTGTTCTTCTTTTTCAGAAAGTAGCAAGACCTCTCGCACTTTAGCCAAGCCCCAGATGAATCCACAGAGGAATGGGGAGACAAGCATGAGTGCTGCTTCCATGCTGTACCTGATAATCAGTGCCAGGGTGTAGGAGACAGACCTTGAAGATACTCAACACCAACCAAAGTAGAGATGTAGATGCTCATAAGAGATCATCACTGAGGTAGATTTAAAACTCACCCATCATGGCTCAGGAAATTTTCAGGAAGGGGGGCAGAAAGATTGTAACAGCCACAGTTGAGACATCATGCCAAGAGGCATTTCCTCCTGCCCCACAAAAGAACTGATTACTGCTCCCACAATGCATAAACTAGAATTCCATGGGGAATACCTGGAACCCCAGTGGGGAGCATCCCCAACAGAATAGGAGCAGGGACAAGGGAAAGGAGGGTACTAACACATGATGTATACATATGAAACATCTTGTTAATAATAATAACTAACATTAAAAATATTTAAATTGCCTCAATACTCAATAAAAATCATAATTTTTTAAGAAAATATTTATTGATTTATTAGAGAGAAAGAGAGAGAGAGAAAGAGAGAGAGATAGAGAGCGAGCTAGAGAGATGGCTTAGCAGTTAAGGTGTTTGCCAGCAAACCCAATGGGTCTTGGTTTGATTTCCCAGGCCACATGTAATCCAGATGTACAAGGTGGCACATGTGTCTGGATTTCGTATGCAGTGGCTAGAGGCCCTGATGTGCCCATTCTCTCTCTCTCTCAAATAATTAAAAAAAGCAAAATATTAAATAAAAGAATGAGAGAGAGAGAGAGAGAAAGAAAGAAGAAGAAGGAAGGAGGAGGAGGAGGAGGAGGAGGAGGAGGAGGAGGAGGAGAATAGGCATGCCAGGGACTCTAGCAACTGCAAAGAAACTCTAGGCACATGAGCCACCACATGCATCTGGCTTATATGGGTTCCGGGGAATCAAACCTGAGTCCTTAGCTTTGCAGGCAAGTGCCTAAACTTCTAAGCCATCTCTCCAACTCCAACTCATAACATTTTAAACTATTTAAAACAATTAACATATTCATTTTTATAAAATATATGAGTTTATTATCTAATTCTTACTTCATTAAAATATATATTTGAAAAGAAAATTAGTGTGTACAAATTCAACATAGAACATTTTTCAGGTAAAAATGTTCAAGCACCTAACTGAAATGAGATAACTAAGAGCACATTTGTAAACCTTGTTTGAATGACATTTTATTTTATAATATAAAAGTTAAAACTCTCCATGATATAAGAGTGGAGAAAGACTTCCTGAACAAAACGCCAGTAGCCAAGGAAATTAAACAATCACTCAACAAATGTGATTTCATGAAACTAAACAGCTTTTGCACAAACACACCATAAGCAGAACCAATAGTTTATCCACTCAATTGAAGAAAATCTTGGCCAGCTATACCACTGACAGAAGGATAATATCTAGAATCTACAAAATACTTTAAAAAAACTAAAAAAAAAAAAAAAAATCAAACAACCCACTCCAAAAGTGGGACAGAGAACTGAATAATATGGACTTCTAAGGGAAAGAATTACAAATGGCTATCACACACTTAAGAAAATGTGCAATATTCCTAACCATTAGGGGAATGCAAATTAAAACAACCATGAGATTTCAACTTACTTCAGTAAGGATGGCAATCATTAAAAAAACATTGACAGGGCTGGAGAGATGGTTTAGGGGTTAAGGCGCCTGCCTCCTAAGCCTAAGAACACTGGTTCCGATCTCCAGCAGTTCCAATCTCCAGGTCCCATGTTTAGGCAGATGCAAAGGGACGCAAGGGCAATGCCGCACTTGGCCACAAGGGGGCGCACACATCTGTATTTCGTTCGCAGCAGCTGAGACACTGTTGGCCTGCCCATCTATGTCTTCCTCTCCCTCTGTCTCTCTCTCTGTCTCTGTGTCTCTCTCCAAAAAAAATAATAAAAAATAAAAAAGTTTAAAAAAAAACATTGACAAATGCTGGCAAGGATGTGGGCAAAGAGGAACCTTCATACACTGTTGGTGGGAATGTAAACTTGTACAACCACTATGGAAATCAATATGGAGATTCCTGAAAAGGATGAACATAGACCTACCAACAGATCCAGCTATTCCCTTACTTAAAGACTAGGAACAAATCATACTCAGTGAACTCACACAATCATAGAAATACAAATGCCACAAGGTGTCATTTATCTGCGGTTCCTAACCTGGACCTGCTTGAGTTGCTATCATACCTGATAAGCAACTCAAGGCCCAGGCAATAAGGATAAAATAGTTTGGGAGGAGGGGAGGGGAAGGGAAGGGGGACAAAACAAATACAAAATTAAATCCAAATTGAACTGATACCATAGAAACCTTTATCCATAGATTTAACCTAAAAGATATAACCCTCAAAAGGAGTAAACCTGAAAAGTAGGGCTCTGGTGAGGGTGGGAGGAAGCCTAAGCTTAAAAGAAAAAAAAAAAATCTGTCTCTGACCTGTAACTCCCAGTACCAGAGATTGGTTGCTACCCACATTGAGCTATTGATCACAGAGACCTACAAGGCCCTGAAATGAAGACAGCTTTCTGTCAAAGCACTTTATTACCTAAGACAAAAGCTAAGACCCTATTGTTGAAGACACCATATGCTGCTGACAGAGCACAGAGATACTTGGCTGGAATTCAGAAAGTCAGTCCCCAGAAAGTTAGCCTGTCTAGTGCTGGAAAGTGCTACATGAGCTACTGGGGGAAAATGGACAACAATGGTCTGAGCAACCAGAGGTCTAAGCTACTCAGAAGCAAACCCTGACACTATGTAAATGCCAGTGCAATAGTGATGCATAGCCTCAGTGGGTAACCAATAGATTTCTGATTGGCTAAGAGATCTGCTCAGTGTAAAGGAACCCATATCTGGAATTGGGAGCCAGATCAGAATCCTATGGAGATGAAGATTATGTTTCCCAGTGTCAAGTTCTCCCTAGTCTTTGGCTAAAAGAGGGATTTCATATATCAAATTCTCCCTAAATTAATAACACTTATCCCATTTAAACTATCCTGACTTCACTCTCCATTCGAGAATCTGTTCCTCTTTTTCAGAAGGTAGCAAGACTGGAGGAAATAAATTACACTCCCCGCACTTCAGCCAAGCCACAACTGAATCCACAGAGGAATGGAGAGACAAGCAAGAGTGCTGCTTCCATGCTGTCCCTGATAATCAGCACCAGGGTGTAGGAGACAGTCCCTGAGGACACTCAACACCTACCAAAGTAGAGATCCATAGGCTCCTAAGAGCTTATCACTGAAGTAGACTTAAAACTCACACATCATGGCTCAGGGAATTTTGCAGAAGAGGGAGCGGAAAGATTGTAAGAGCCACAGGTTGAGACATCATGCCCAGAGATATCCCCCCACCCAGCAAAGTAACTGACTACTGCTCCCACAAAGCATAAACTGCAACCCTATGGGGAATACCTGCAACCCCATTGGAAATTTTTTTTTTTTACTTCAAGAATTATTATAACATACAGAATGCAGTCTGACATAAATGTTTCATGTTTCAAAAGTCTTTTCTTGCTGCTGCCATTGCATTTGAGTCTACATGCTTGTTCCACACCTATGTTGCTATTGAAGACACAATAGCATATGTGTTCATATAAATATGTGTTCATATTTGTGCACAGCAAATTGCAGGTAGTGTCCTTGCTGTTTTTCAATTCTTAGTCCTGCTGTTGTTTCTAATATTGGAGATGAGATCCTGTGCATAACTTTGGGTATAGGTATAGCCTAACTTAAATTACCTCAACAACCCCATGACTAAACTCCCAGCAATACAAAATAGAGCAGACACGCACACACACAAACACACACACACACACACACACACACGAACACACACATAAACACAAATAAAAATACTAAGGACTGTTCCAAATAACCACGCAACACAGGTGTGACAGAAACACATGACAAATTCTCCATCTCCAGATCAGTACATATCAATGCAAAATGGGAAATACAATAAAATCAGTGTAATATATTTTCCACAAAATTTACCAATCCCATAGCAGAGGATGTCCATGGAAGCTACTTAGAAGAAACTCCAGACAAAGGACTTAAAATAATAATTATAAATATAAACAAAGAACTCATAGAGGACAGGGAAAAAAGCTTGAAAGAAATCCTGAGTGAATTTGAAGAGGACAAAAAGGAATGCCAAAATAAATTCCAAGAGAATACAAATGACTAAATGTAATGAAGACGTCAACAGGATATGAAAATAAATTTCTCAAAACCTAAAATTACTGAAGAAAACCCAAACCAAAATGAGGCTGGAAATTAAAAATATAACTCAAATAAAGGCTCCATGAAAAACTTAACCAATAGAATATATCAGAGGGAAGACAGAATATCAAACTTGAAGACATGGTAGAGAAATAGAGCCAATTATCACAATTAATAAGTTGAAAAACAATATGTGAATGTAACATGAGAGAAATATGGGAGACTTTTCAAAAACCAAATGTCTGAATTATGAGCATAGAATAAGGAGAACTTCAGGTCAAAGCATGGAAAATATTTTCATTAAAATTATAAAAGAAAATTTCCTGAACTTAGGAAAAGACACTTCCAGGTCCAGGTATAAAACATCAAATAGAACCCAAAAAAGAAACTCCTGGGGCTAGAGAGATGGCTCAGCAGTTCAGACGCTGGCCTACACAAAGAAACTCCTTATGTTATAGTCAAAACACTAACTACACAGACCAAATAAAAGTTACTAATAGCTGCAAAAGAGAAATATCAAGTCATATGAAGGTAGGCCCATCAGAATAATAGCCAATTTTTCAGTGGAAACTTTAAAAATCCAGAAGGGCTTTGAAGGATATATTTTAAGTATTGAAAGAACACAGCTGCCAACCCAAGCTACTATGCCTAGCAAAATTATCTCTCATAATAGAAAGAGAAATAAAAGTGTTTTATGACAAAAATAGGCTAAAGGAACCTATGGCCACTAAACTACTTCTACAAAGGATACTGAATGTAATACTAAGCACAGGTGATAGTTTATACTGTAAATTTGATAAGCTTGGGGTAGTTTGAGTCAATAAACTTATATAACACATATAGTTATGTGTTCTGAATACTAGATCCCTAGCTGGTGGCAATTTGGGAATGAGGGCCTCGTGGAGGCAATGTATTGTTGGGGGGGAATAGTCTTATGGGTGTTACAGCCAACTTCTCCTTGCCAGTGTTTGGAACACTGTCCTGCTGTTGTTGTCCACCTGATGTTGGCCAAGATGTGATGTCTACCTTATGTTTATGCAACATTTTATCCTGCCACCATGAAGCTTCCTCTTGAGTCTATAAGCCAAACATACCCTTTCCTCCACAAGCTGCTCTTGGTTGGGTATTTTCTTCCAGCAATGTGAACTGAGTGCAGTAAGTATTTAGATTCACCTGTGAAGGAGTATGTAGAATGGGTTAGCCTTTGTGTGTGTGTGTGTGCGTGCGTGTGTGCACGCAAGAAACTGTCTTGATTAGGTTGGCTAAGGTAGTTATATCCAACTTAACTGTGGGTGGCAGAATTCCTTGGACTGGGTTTGTAGACTATATCAAAAGGAGAGAGCTGGCTGAACAGCAGCATTGATCCCTTTGTTCTTCTTCACTGTGGACTAGATGCCTCATTCTCCTGCTGCCATGTCTTCCCTGGCATGAGAGATTGTAACTTGAAAATGTAAGTTGAGATAAACCTTTATTCCTATTAAACTGATATTTGTCAACTATTTTGTTCCAGCATTGAGAAGTTAAATAAAACAGAAAAATAAAATGTTACTGAGAGTGATGTTGTTGCTATGGTAAATCTGACCATATGTTCCTAGGCTTTTGGAATTGGTTTGTGGCAGGAATGTGGAAGAATTTGGAACTTTGGCCTGAAAAAGTCTTAAAATGTTATACCATTCTGGTGGGAGTTTTAAAAACCAAAAGGTCAAGAGAAATGTTTACTGTGGAGGCTGAGAAGTTTGCAGAGGAGAAATAGCACTTAGAAACTGGGCTAGAGGGATTTCATGTTATATTGTGGCAAACAACAATAACAGCAAAAACAAAAAAATTAAATACAACTGTCTGTATGTGCTTGTGTCCTGAGAACTTGATCAAAGGTAAATTTAAAATTCCCTAATATGTTTATCAGAGGAAATATCAACACAGAAGAGTACTGAGTCTGTGGCATGTTTTCTCTTTGCTGCCCTGATTGAGATATGAATGAAAGTAAGGAAAATACAGAGGAGACAAATATGAAAAAAATGTATAGTTTGACACTAAAATAAACACAAGGAAATTTAAAGTCCATGGGCCAAAATCTGTAGTTGTTTTGATCTATGCAAAAGAGAGAGAGCTGGATGATCAGCAGCATTCAACACTTTTTTCTTGCTCACTGTGAACTAAATATGACTAGCTGAATCAAGTTCTTACTACCCTTTCTTCCTACCATGATGGACTGTAACTGGGAAATGTAAGTTAAAATATACTCTTCCTCCCTAAAACTGATTTTTGTCAGGTAGTATGTTCCAGTAATGAAAGGTGCCTAATATAGTATCAGTGAGAAGAATAAACATATTCAAGAAACTATGGGGGAAATCATAATCAATTCTAAAACACATTTTATGCAAATGAAGACTACAAAACAGACAATACTATGGAATAATTAACATAATCAATATTAACTCACACTTTTCAAAAATAACTGAATATTAATGGTCACAATTTCCAAATCAAAAGATACAAACTAAAAGACAGGATATGCAAATATGATTCATCTTTTTGCTGTCTTCAAAAAGCTCCCCCCATTATCAAATACATAATCAAAGACTACTTTACTAATGTATAGGACATCTTGACAAAAAAAAAAAAAAGAGAAACATTGGATTTAATTGAAAACATAGATCAAATTGACCTAGTAGATATTTATACATTTCATCCAAACACTACAGAATACACATTCTTCTCAGCAGCCCTTGGAAATTCTCCAAAATATATCACACATTAGAACACAAAGAAAACCTCCACAAATTTAGAAAAAATGAAATAACTCCTTGTATTTTACCCAACCATAATGCAATATAGCTAGAAGTTAACAGCAAGAAACCTACAAAAACTACACAAACTCTTGGAAAAAAATTCTAAAACTGAATGAAAGTGAAAACACAATATACCAAATCCTACATAACACAATGAATGCAGTACCTAGAGGTAGTTTATAGCACTAAGTGCTTACATTACAAAAATAGAGAAATCACAAATAAAAAAGAATTCATTAATGTACCTAAAGGTCTTGGAAAAACAAGAACAAACCAATCCCCAAAGTACTAGATGAAAAGAAATAATTAAGTTCAGAACAGAAGACATTGATGTAGGAGCAAAAAATAATAAGAAGAAGAATGGGTATAACAAGTAACTTGTTTGAAAAGATAAACATGATTGACAAACCCTTTGCCAAATTAACCAAAAGAAAGAAAAGAGGCAAATCAATAAGATTAGAGGTGAAAAAGGAAATGTTATGTCAGATTTCAATGAAATCAAGAAAATCAAAAGGACATAATCCAAAAATATATTTTCAAAAGTTATAAAATTGAAAAGAAACAAATAAAGTTCTTGATGCACATAACCAAAATTTAAACCAACATGAGCTGATTTAAACAAATATATAACTGCCAATGGGATAAAAGTAGTAATAAAAAATTTTCTGGGCAAAAAATATCCAAGTCCAGACTGATTCACTTCAGAAGTCTATCAGATGTTTAAATAAGGAATAAAACCATTGCTTCTCAAATTATTCATAAAACAGATAAGGAAGAAATGCTTTCTAACTTCTTTGAAGTTAGAATATGCTAATTGCTAAACCAGATAAAGACACAGAAAACAAGAAAATTATAGGCCAATATCCCTGATGAACATGGATCCAAAAATTCTCAATGAAATGCAATACAATCTGATTTTAAGAACATATCTAAAACATCATTCAACACAATCAAGTTGGCTTTATTCTAGAAGTGTAGGTATGATTCAACAAATGAAAATCAAGAAATGTAATCTATCACATAAGTAGACTCAAGGATAGAAATCATATGATCATCCCAACATATTCATCAAGAAGGCCTCTGACAGGGCTGGAGAGATGGCTTAGCTGTTAAGGCGCCTGCCTGCTAAGCCTCAGAATGCCAGTTCCAATCTCCAGGTCCCACATTTAGCCAGATGCAAAGTGATGCAAGGGTGCAATGCCGCACTTATTCACAAGGGAAAGTATGCATCTGGAGTTTGTTCACAGCAGCTGAGAGGCTGTTGACATGTCCATTCTCTATCTGTCTTTCTCTCCCTCTCCCTCAGTCTCTCTTTGTGTCTCTCTCCAAAACAAAAAAAAAAAAAAAAAAAAAAAAAAAAAGAAAAAAAAAAAGAAAAAGAAAAAAAAAAAAAAAAAAAAAAAAGAAAGGCCTCTGACAAATTTAACATCCTTCTAAGATAAAAGCACTGGAAAGTAGGAATGAATGGAACATGTCTCAGTTTAATAAATAGTATATATAACAAACACATAGCCAACATCCTGCAAAATATACAAACACTGAAAACATTCTCACTAAGCTATGTTAAAAGTGTCTACTTTTCAACTTCTATTTAAAATAGTGGTTGAAATCCTAGAGTGATAAGACAAGAAAAAAGGTAATTCAAGGACTGGAGAGATGGCTTAGTTGTTAGGTATTCACCTACAAAGCCAAGGGACTTGGGTTTAATTCCCCGGGACCCACGTAAGCCAGGTGTACAAGGTATTGCATGTATCTGAAGTTCATTTGAAGCAGCTGGAGGCCCTGGTGTGTTATCTATCTATCTATCTATCTATCTATCTATCTATCTATCTATCAATCATCTATCCATCTATCATCTATCTAATCCTCTATCATCTATCTACATCTCTCTCAATTAAATAAATAATAATTTTTTTTTTTAAAAAAAAGTGATTCAAATTGGAAAGGAAAAAATAAAACTATCTTTATTTTAATATGATACAATTTAATACATAAGTAATCCTACAGATTCTACCAGAAAACACCTAGATCTGAAAAATGGTAGGATACAACATTAACACAGAAAAATTTAGTAGCTTTATGTACCAAAAGCAAATGTACTGAGAAAGATATCAGGAAAACAGTCAAATTGACAATACCCACAAATAAATATGTATCTCAGAATAGTCTGAACCAATAAATTGAAAGACTCTATAATGAAAAATTTAAAAAAACTGAAGTAAGAAATTGAGGATGGTATCAGAAGATAGAAAGATCTACTGTGCTCATGGGTGGGAAGAATTAACATAGTCAAAATGGCCATCCTACCAAATCAATTTATGCATTCAATGAAATACCAATAACAATTCTAGTACAAATCTTCAAAGAAATAAAAAAAAATTCTCAAAACTTATGGAAGTTGGGCTGGAGAGATGGCTTAGGGGTTAAGGTGCCTGCCTCCTAAGCCTAAGAACGCTGGTTCCAATCACCAGCAGTTCCAATGTCCAGGCCCCATGTTTAGCCAGATGCAAAATTACGCAAGGGTGCAATGCCGCACTTGACCACAAGGGGGCACACACTTCTGAATTTTGTTTGTAGCAGCTGAGAGGCTGCTGGCGTGCCCATCTCTATCTGTCTTCCTCTCCCTCTCTCTCTCACTGTCTCTCTCTGTGTCTCTCTCCAAAACAAAACAAAACAACAACAACAAAAAAAACTTATGGAAGTACAAAAGACATAGACAAAAACTATCCTCAGCAAAAGAATACTGCTGGAGACATCATCATACCTTATTTCAAGTTATTTTACAGAACCATAGTAATAAACCCAGAATGGTACTAGTACAAGAGCAGTCATGTAGATCAATGGAACTGAACAGAGCATTCAGTTCATTATCTCATGTAAGTACAGCTATCTTGTTTTTTTTTTTTTTTCATAGATGCAAAAAATGCACTTTGATGAACAGCCAACACCATCATCAAGTTATGCTCAGAAAATTGGATACTATGTCTAATAATGAAAAATGAAACTAGGCACTCATCTCTCACCTTGCATAAGAATCAACTACAGTAGTTCAAGGACCTCAACTTAAGTCTTGAAACTCTGAAATAGCTAAAGGAAAAATAGGGAAAAATGCTTCAAGATATAGTTATAGGAAAGGGCTTTCTGATTTGGCCCTGATTGTTAAGGAAATAAGGCAATCAACAAATGGGACCTCATGCAACTAAAAAGCTATTGTATAACAAAAACAATCTTGTCACTACCCTGCTGAACTACTAAAATGACTGGCAACTTGACTCATAATATAAGTCAGAAACTTTCAATGGCTACAGTCACTGAAGACAATGGCTTTGGTCTCTGGGCAAATATTGCCTCTCTGACCTTTTGTCCCACCTCATCCTTTCTCTCACTCTGGCATTGCAGGATTTTTGTTGTCCTGGATTAGGTTCAGCTCACTTGTGCCTCAGAGACTCACCTTTCCCTGTTATTTCCAACTGAAATGTTCTCCTAGATACAGCTTTACTACCTCATGTGTTTCATGTCCTTGCTTAAATTTAACAGAACACTTTTGAATATGCAACTTGTCTCATCTCCATTGTGCTCTGCTTCATCTAAAGATGTCTCATGTTCTTTCTCCATAGTGCTCACCATCTCATAAATGCATATTAGCAACTGATTCCAGATGGTCACTATTTATCATTTGTTTCTTTACCAAAATATAAACTTTTGATCTACTAAAAGTACACTAATGTGTAAAATCAATTTGTTTTTGAAATTTTCCTAGTATTTAACTCACAACAAAAGAGACAGGTTTTCATACATTTGACATTGTCCAAAGATTAAATCAACTACACTGGGAAAGTGATAATGCTGCTGATTAAGCTGTTGGAACAAAAAAATATGTAAGAATAGGGCAGTAACATTTTATAGGTAGATTCTATTAATCTTAAGGTAATTGAATGGGAATGTTTGTTAAGTGATTAAGTCTTTAAATTCAATAAATCCTTAATGCCTTTTATTCATCTGACATTTGCCAGAAGTCATGAGGATTACTCATTTAGTTCACATTACTATGACAGGTGAATTATAGGATCCTTGAGGATTATGTTTATACCATTTATGCTCCAGTGTTGTTCTCAGTACATTGAAAATGCTAAGCAAACACACTGCTAAAAATTTGTGGCACATGGAGAGGAGCTGAAAAATGAATAGCCAAAGCAATAAGGATGTGACACTTTCAACCTTTTGCTATTGATTTTAAATTTGAAGCTATCTGGGTAAACAAATATTCCAATTCAAAATAAATGACAGAAAATACTATATAAAAACCTTAGCCAGGTGTGGTGGCAAACACCATTAATCCCAGCAGTCGGGAGGCAGAGGTAGGAGGATTGCTATGAGTTCAAGGCCACCCTGAGACTACTGAGTGAATACCAGATCAGCATGGGCTAGAGTGAAACCCTGCCTCAAAAACCCAAAAACAAAAATAGAAAAATGATTTGTAAAAGAAAAAGTAAATATGTTATTCCACAAAGAGAAAAGGGAATGGTACCCAAGTAAGCTGACATCAATGCCACATGGAAGAAAGGTAAAGATGACAAAGATGAGCAAGGCCTCCTTGAAAGTTTGGAAGAAGTGTATATTTATTTTAAAATTTGTGATAGAAGCAGCATAACATTTATTCATGTCAGAGATATAATTTTTTTTAGAATAGGTAGGTGAAAATAAAATCTTGTATTTTCATGACAGCAGGTAGTTTGGAAATTATAATGTAATAATACCACTTGTACCAAAACAATTTTTATGACATATAATTTGTTGCAGTTACCATCTCATTGCTGGGACAAAGTACCCAACCAAAAGCAGCTGGTGAGAGGAAAAATTTAATTTTGACTACAGTCTCAGGGGGAAGCTTCATGATGGCAAGGGAAAGCATGGTGTGAGCAGAGGCTGGACATCACCTGTGCCACAACAGGTGAAAAACAGTAGCAAGTGAGTGTGTCAAACCCTCTCAAAGGGGGTACTGGCTGTTATACCAATAAGCTGGTCCCCAACAACATACCTATTCCTGCAAGGCTCCACCCCTCCCCTAAATTGCCACCAACTGGGGACCAAGCATTCAAGACACATGAGTTTATGGAGGATGTATGATTAAAATCACCACCTAACTCTATAACTAAAGAGTGAAATAGGGACTGGAGAGATTGCTAAGTGTTAAGGCTTTTGCCTGTGAAGCCAGGTTCATTTCCCCAGGACCCACATAAGCCAGATGCACAAAGGTGTTACATGCATCTGGAGTTTGTTTATGGTGTTTGAAGGCCCTGGTGTGCCCATTCTCTCACTCTCTCTCTCTCTCTCCCTCTCTCGCCCCCTCTTTCTATATCTCTCTCAAACATTAATAAAATAAAATTATAATTAAAAGAGAGTGAAATAGCATAGCCAAATCCATTGCTTTTGATTGTGAGAAGAAAAATAACTGATGGTCTGGATAATATACTGTTTCTACATACCTGAAATAACTAATACAAAGTCTTCCTAATTTTTAATGTCTGTAGTTATTTTCTTGCCTTGGCAGAAAATGAACATAGCAGATTTTTGGAACCTTACTCATACAGCATTGAGACATCTCTATCACACTTTCCAATAAGAAATCTCACAGAAGAAGTGGCAGAAAGAATGTAGTAGCCAAAGGACGGAGAAGAGTGCTCTGCAATACTGTCTTCCAGGCACAAATATTCTTGACCTCACAGTGGCTGATGCTACCTACACATGAACTACAAAATAGGAGGGAAAAATGATGACATCAGGATAAAAGAGAGAGTAGGTGGAAAAAAGAAAGGATTCAGTGGAGGAGAGACTTGGGAGCAGCAAAAGGGAGAATGGTAAGGGGTTTATGATCATGATATATATAGTCTATATGGATGGAGGTGTCAAAGTTAAAAAAATTAATTCTTAACATGTAGTTTCCTGACTTAACATTTGGTGGTCTTCATGTTTGCCCACTTTACCATTAATAAATCTTCAAAAGCTCCACTGTATCAGTTTTTTGACTGTTTTTGGTTACTCTGTATTTTGGTTGTGTATTTCACAAAGGGGAATACCAAAGAAACTGAGTAAGAGAGCAATTGGGACAGTCTAGACTTTCAAATGAATTAGTTGATGAGTGAGAAACACTGAGTACACTTAGGGATCATAAAATTAATATTTTATACATATGTTTGGAAACATGAAAAGAATAGAAAAAAGTAAACTAGTCATCATTACCATCATGAAATAATAAAAGAGATCCTTTATAGCATAAGAATTTAAGTAAAAACTTAAGATGAGGAAAGTTTAAGATGAGATATAACATGAAGAATTTTTAATGAAGTAATATTTTGAAAAGGAGTAGATTGCATAGTTGAATGCAGTAATATATGTTCTTTGAAAAATATTGAGAGATAAAATTTTAAATAAGGTCTCCCTAATAATTTATAATTATGTGCTGAATTTATGAGTCAAGAAATCATAATACATGGTTCAGCATTTATTTACTTCTTCTGAAACTGAGACTATAGAAAATATCAAGCATTGGAAAGATATGTTCATCTGTTTATTTTTTATGCTACTTTAGGCATTTAATTCTTTTTTCAGATTCTCAATAATTTAAGTGGGAAATAGAGAAAAATCTCAGGCACTTTTTTTGGAAATATATTCTTAGTTTTTGACCATTTTACAACAAATGATTAATTGATAATTCATATTAGCTTGTGTTATTTAACAAAAAACTAATTTTTGAAAAATTAGACTGGCAAAACATAAAATTTAGATGGACAATTAGATTGGGGAAACATAAATTTTAGATGCTTTAATATTTAGTATTTAAAACTATGTATGTGAATTTATAGTTTATTATAACATTAGGTAAGTTAGTAGGTTTCAGATTAATTTTCTAAAGAAAACTTTACAGAAAAAAATATTTTTATCCAAAATAACCTTTCTTTTCAGTAATAGTATACCAATATGACCTTAAATTATTCAAATTCTTTTGTATTTGAAAGTTTTAATCTGTCATTAATTCTCTAGGTATATGAAATTCCTCTGAACATGTTATTATTAATTTTATATCACATATAATTTTATAATGTAAGTCATTTTCCTAATTTACTTGTATACATTTTATGTCTGTGTTCTTTTTGCTTGTTTGTTGTTTTTCAAGATAGGATCTTGCTGTAGATCAGGCTGACCTGGAATTCACTATGGAGTCTCAGGGTGGCCTTGAATTCACAGCAATCCTCCTACCTCTGCCTCCTGAATGCTGGAATTAAAAGTGTGGCTCACATTTTATTTCTTTGTTCTATGCATTTATATTTCAATTTAAATTCCCTCCAATTCAGAGAAAACCAGATTATTAAAAAAAAAAAAAAACAGGAAAAAATCTACTAAAGTTAAAGCCTTTCTTTATTTGGTGCTTGATTGCACATATTTTGGCTTCAGATTTTTCTGTCTTATTGGTGCTGTTGTTACTTATGATAAAGTCAAATAAGGAAAGAAAAAATAAGAAAGAAAAATCAAAATTGTCAAACACAAAATATTAATAATTTTTGAATAATATCATATAGAATTCTTTATAATATCAGAATTCATTCCTTTACCCTACTTAAAACATGATTTCACAGAAAATACATGCAAAAGCTAGTGACTCATGAAAGATTTGTAAAATCTTCAAAAGGAACATGACAAACAAAAAAGAAATGAGATTTTTTTCCAGGTCTAAAGTCTTGAAAGGAATAATAATGCTGAAAGGAGATTTAAATTTCTTAATCTTCTGTTTCACTTTTGAGTGTAACTTTTATAGAAATAATACCTATGTAGACAATTTTTTATAAAATCAAATTCATTGATAACATATTGATATACTGTAATATCCTAACCCCCATTTAATCTATAAGAAAACCACTTTTAATAATCTTACTTCTGTGTTTCTGAAAATTTCTTTTAAATTTGTTACACCAATTTATTAATATTTTAGAAATCAATTTCAAATGTTGTAAGAAATTCATATTTAGTATTTTTATATGTGAAATAAACATATTTCATTCTCTCAAAGAAAAGGCAAATTGCTTCTTAAACAGTGATGTTAGATTAATTACAATGCTTTTCATAGTTCAATCTTAATATGACATAGCACTAGCTCATAGTTTTGGTAGAGATGTAATTTCTGCAAAAATTTTATCTTACTTTCAATGTTTATAATTTTGGTTAGGTATCCTGGAAAGTTCATCCATCGTCATTTAGTAATTTTCTTCATCTTAGTGTTGGTTATGTATGTAAAGTATATTTAATTTTTATGTAACCCTTTATTTATTTATTTGTTTATTTTTACAAAATCCATTAATGTACATTTCCAAAATAGAGTCAGTGCTCTGGTTGGGTATGAGGCTCCCTCAGTAGGAGAAAACGAATATCAGCTACTGAGATCCAAGTCAGAAATATTACTGTAGGGGAAAGTTTCCACTCTTTTTTGGCTTAAAAGGTAGTTTATGTCCATTGAAAATTCTTCTAAATACAGATGTTTATCACCTTTGATCTCATGGTGGTCTGTAGTTCATGTTCTCTCTCTTTTTTTTGTTGTTGTTATTATGTTTTGTTACTGAATAATTTCCTAGTTTTGTTAGTCTTCTACAAGAGTGTAGGATAGGTTCTTTTTTGCAAAGCCTGCAGAGCTCAGGTTCAAATACTTCACATAATAAGTGGCACAAGTGTGTGGTATTTATTTGCAACATAAAGAGGCCCTGGCTTCTACTCCTCCCACCCTACCCCCCATCCTGTTCACAAATAAAAGGTGATGCATGTCTGGAGTTCTTTTGCAGAGGCTCTAGGCCTTAGAGTGCCTATTCTCATTCTGTTTGTATATAAATAAAATTAAGAAGTAGAGGTGTGAAGATTGCTGTGAGCCAGCCTATGACCTCAAAGCAAGTTCCAAGTCAGCCTGGGCTAGAGTGAGACCCTACCTTGAAGAAAAATCAAAAAAAGTTAAGGATAACCAGGCTAAGTGGCTCATGCAAATAATCCCAGGAGGCTGAGGCAAGATGGTCATATTGTGCTGGAAACAAGTCTGAGCTACAAAGTGAGACTCTCAACCATGTACCCCAAATTGTACAAATGTAAGGTACTCACTCTGAAACTGACACTAATGATCTGTTCAAAGCCCGAGTCTCATCTTTTATTTTTTTAAATTATTTGTGTGTGTGTGTGTGTGTGTGTGTGTGTGTGTGCGCGCGTGCAAGTGCGCGTGAGAGAGAGAGAGAGAGACAGACAGAGAATGAATGGCCATTCCAGGGCCTTCAGCAACTGTGCATGAGCTCCAGATATATGCACCCTTTGTACACACGTGCAATGTTGTGTGCTTGCATCATTGTGCATCTGGCTAAGTAGGGCCTAGAGATTTGAACATGAGTTCTTAGTCTGATCAGTCAAGTGCCTTAACTGCTAAGCCATTCTCCAACCCTTTCTCTGTTTTTTTGAGGTAGGGACTCACTTTGGCCCAGGCTGACCTGTAATTTACTATGTAGTCTCAGGTTGGCCTCCAATTTACAGTGATCCTCCTACTTCTGCCTCCAGAGTGCTCAGATTAAATGCGTGCACTACCATGCCAGGCTCTTGAATCTCATTTTTAAGAACAGATATTTCCAACTCAGTGCCTGTATGTAAATTTTATTATACTTCCTCTTTGTCAATTGCCAACAAAAACTTTTTAAAAATTTTTGACTTTTTGAGGTAGAGTTGTGCTGTTGCCCAGGGTGATCTGGAATTCACTCTGTAGTTTAAGTCTGGCCTTGAATTCCTGGAAATCCTCCTACCTCTGCTGAGATTAAAGGTGTATGCCACCATGCCTGGTTAGGATTGTTTTTTTATTTATTTGTGAGAGAAGGAAAGCAGCCAGAGAATGGGAGCACCAAGGCCTCTAGACACTGCAAATTAATTCCAAATGCATGTGCTACCTTGCTCATGTGCTTTATGTATGCACTGGGGAATCAAACCCAAGTCCTTAGGCTTTGTACAGAAGCACTTTAACCACTGAGCAATCAATCTCTCCAGCCCTCACTTTCTCTTTTTTTATTCATTGTGGGACTTCATCCCATGAATTGCTCCTACCCACAGTTGAGTTCTCCCACTTTGATTAAGTCAATCTAAAAAAGCCCTCATAGACATTCCTAGAGATTTCTTTCCATGGCAATTCTAAATCCTCTCAAGTTGACAACCAGAGATTATCTATTAGAAGTATGTACTAGAAGTGGAAAATACTATAATTATCTATTTTTATTTTTGTAAAGGACTTCCATACTGTTTAGGAAATGGCTGGATTAATTTTCATCAACACCAACAATTTATAAAGGTTCCATTTCTACACTTGCTCATCAACACTTATTATCATTCATCATTTCAGTAATAACCATTCTAATAGATGGGAGGTGTCACCTTCTTCTGGTTTTATTTTGTATTTTGCTGATGATTAGAGATGTTAAACATGTTTTCACATACCTGTTGCCCATTCATATCTCTTCTTTTGAGAAATATTTGCTCCAATTCATGACTAATTTTTAATCATGTAAATTGTTTTCTTATGGTTATTTCAATTCCCTACATAATTTTTTATTAGCCCATAATATGAAGCCATTTCTCTTCCTGTTCAAGGACCTTCTCTCTTCACCCTGTTAATTATTGTTTGTTTTTAAAAAGCTTTTTAGTTTGATGTAATAGTGTTTGTATGTTTTTGTTTTTCTTTTCTTGCCTATAACTTTAGAGTTCTAACAAATTATTGCTAATGTAAAGATTATAAAGAATGCCTCCCCCCTTTTCTCCTAATGTAGTTGTAGGTACAAGATGTATATTTAAGTCTTTTACTAGTTTTGCACTTTTATTTTTTACATAGTGTGAACTAAGGGTCCTACTTCATTCTTCTGGAGGAAAATATTCACTTTTCTACCACTAGTGTTTGATAAGACTGTTCTTTCATTGGCATGCACTTTATATGACATGTAAATTATGAAATGGCCCAATTATGGTACCATTGAAAGTAAAACAATTTGGAGTAAATTTAAACAAAGAGATTTTTAAAAACTATATTAAAAATATAAGCCATTGTAGTAAACAATTGAGTAAGATATAAATAAATGAAAAGAAAGCCCAAACAGGAGGAGGAGGCAGGAGGTGTCGCTCCGGGGAACTTCTGGCTCCAGGGCTTGGCTTTCACAGGCTCCTCCTGGGAGGAAACAATGGGGTGGAGGGCACTGTGGGAGCTGCCCGCCACCTCCACCGCCGCAGCCATCCGGCCTGCCTGCCCAGGGACCGCGCGCAGCCTCCACCTATGGCACCGTCCTGAGAGGGAATGACATCTCAACAAGTACTAATTAAGAAAAACCAGCCCTGAGAATTTCTACTGGAAATTGAGCTAGGATTGTATAGTTGTGAAGAACAGGGTATGTATTCCTCTGAGAGACCCTGGGCAGTAGATTTTGGCTTAATATTGGATTGGGACAACACGCAGAGACATTTCCAGCCATGAATTCAGATCAGGATGTAGCCCTCAAACTTGCTCAGGAACGAGCTGAGATAGTTGCTAAATATGACAGAGGACGAGAAGGTGCAGAGATTGAGCCATGGGAAGATGCTGATTACCTTGTTTACAAAGTCACGGATAGATTTGGCTTTTTACATGAGGAAGAGCTTCCATATCATAATGCTGCTGTGGAATGGCAAAAGCACCTGGAAATTGAAAGAACTACCAAATGGCTGAAAATGTTGAAAGGATGGGAAAAATACAAGAACACTGAAAAGTTTCATGGACAAATTTACAAAGGAATCCCACTGCAGCTTTGAGGTGAAGTCTGGGCTCTCCTTCTTGAGATCCCCAAGATGAAAGAAGAAACCAGAGACCTTTCTAGTAAATTAAAACACAGAGCACGGGGTTGTTCACCTGATATCAGACAAATAGACCTTGATGTCAACCGCACATTTAGGGACCATATTATGTTTAGAGACAGATATGGTGTTCAGCAACAATCTTTACTCCATGTTCTTGCTGCATATTCTGTTTTTAATACAGAAGTTGGGTACTGCCAGGTGATGAATCAGATCACAGCACTACTCCTTATCTACATGAACGAGGAATACACCTTCTGGGCCCTGGTCAAACTCTTCTCAGGCCCTAAAACATGCCATGCATGGCTTTTTTGTTCAAGGTTTTCCTAAACTCTTGAGGTTTCAAGAACATCAACAAAAAATACTGAATAATTTTTTAACCAAACTTAAGTACCATTTGGATTCTCAAGAAATTTACACAAGTTTTTATACAATGAAATGTTTGTTTTTTTCAGTGTTTTCTTGAGAGGACTCCCTTTACACTGAACCTGAGTATATGGGATACCTACATCTTTGAAGGAGAGTGAGTTCTTACTGCTATGTTTTACACCATCTTGAAATTACACAAAAAACATCTAATGGGATTGTCTATGGAAGATATTGTGGAATTTCTTCAGGAGACTATAGCAAAAGATTTTTTTTTCTTTGAAGATGATTTTGTAATAGAACAACTTCAGATTTCTATGGCAGAACTAAAGCAGGCGAAATTAGATCTCCTAGAACCTGGTAAGGAAGATGAATATCCAAAGAAACCTTTGGGGCAATTTCCCCCTAAACTTCATTCTGATTGTGTTAATCACATGAGCAATGGACAAAGAAGTGTAGGCAGGCCCAGTCCTTAGAAAAGCAACAGAAGAGAACGTGGGCCACCACCTCTCAAAAAACATGAGCATTCACCCCATTGGAGCAGAATGCGTACACCAGAAAGAGTCAAGCAGCTAAGAGGGAAATCGGAGGATGAGGATAGTAAAAATCAACAAGATGAAGCAGATCTTCAGAGGAAACCTTCATCAGGTACACAGGACAATTCCAGGCACTATAACTATGCATCTGCTAACCAAAATAGCAATACAATTTCAAGCATCAGGGAGGAATTTATGCCCAAGTGGAATAAACCATCAGATACTTCAGCTACTGAAAGAACTGCCAAATATGTCATTGAAAGCAAAAGTAGATCTGTGCACCCAACTCTTTCAGTTACCACCCCAAGTTCTACTGATTCTTGAATATCGAACTCAAGGCAGCAGATGAAGGTTTTTGATGCCAGTGATGGAAAGCGGGGCTCCAGTGCATCACAGTATGGTAATGTGCCTGGCAGTGAAAATGAAAATGGATCCCTGGTGGAAGAGGCTCTAGAAAGGGCTTACTCTAAAAGTTCAAGGAACATCATTTACCCTAGCAGCCCAAGAAAGCATGCTGAGCCAAGTTCAGGTCAGTCAAAAGTACCAAACAAGTTTACCTTTAACGTTTATTCTCCTAGCTATGCAAGGTACTCATCTCAGAAGGGAAGATCATGGGGTCACATATCCACCCTCCTACAGTAACCCCCCCCCTTTTACCATGGAAGTTCTCCTAACACATCCCTCCTACCCACACCAGCTTTGTGTCTGTACAGGTCAGCCCTGGGACTCAATCCTTCTAGGAGACCTCATGGTTAGACTCTTTCAATTAATATTTCTCCAGAGAAATCTTACAGCCACCCAACTCCTATTGTTCTACCATTTAGTCATATAGAAGTCCTCCCTGTTGATATTGGTGCCAGGGGCTACGTGGACAATTCAGGGTCACCAGAAAATGGAAAATTCATCATTCCTCCAGTAGATTATTTGCCAGATAACAGAAAATGGCCAGAAGTTAGTTATACTTACAGACATGAGACACATGGACAATCAAGGACTCAAGATGCTCACAGTAGTCACTTCAGTAATTTACCAAAATATGCAACCTTTCCACATACACCCTTCCAGGACCATACCCTCCCAGCAGTTTCTATAGATAGTCCAGTGCAGTAAAAACTTCACTAGCTGTAGAAGATGCTGGTCCAGCTGGCTATCAATAAGCAAGACCTTCACAGCCAGCATATCACTACAGAAATCAAGAGGGGCTCTCTGTTCAAGAGTCAGTATTGCTGTGAGAGTTCACTCACTGAAGACAAGAGAATAGAAACCATATGAAGCTTACATTGCTATGTTTATAATTGCCAAAGCAGTATTTCATACTATTGTAAAAGCTCACACAATTCTCATGTATGTTAGTAACAAGAGGGTGTGGACATGTTTTCATTCCATGAACATGCTGTTCAAGACTAGCATTTTACATTCATCGTCCCAAACCTCTAAAGAGAACCTAAACTGGAAGCATAGCAACAGCACTTAGGGATGCATGCACACTAGTGATTCTTGGCTCACTTTCATTTAGATCTTTCTCCCCACTCTGACAGTTTTTACTCTGTTGGCCCATTCTATTTTGACTAATGTTACAAAGCACTGAAGCATTGTAGAAGAGAGATTTCTAAAGGGTACATGTAGTGTGTCTTTTAATAATGAGGATATCTGTGTACGCAAATTCAAACACAGAACTGAAAAAAGCAGTTTTTAAAACTACTTTTAATCTAGATTCATAAAATATAACATTCTTTTTTTTCTTAACTTGTCTTTTAGTTTACTTTTTACCACCTCATGTTTTTTTTTAAAACTTTTTATTTTATCTTATTTTTTGAGAGAGACACAGAGAGAGAGAGAGAGAGAGAGGGAGGGAGGGAGGGAGGGAGGAAGACAGAGATGGGCGTGCGAGCAGTGTCTCAGCTGCTGAGAACGAAATCCAGATGTGTGCGCCCCCTTGTGGCCAAGTGCAGCATTGGGCCCTTGCATCACTTTGCATCTGGCTAAACGTGGGACCTGGAGATTGGAACAGCTGGACATTGGAACCAGTGTTCTGAGGGTTAGGAGGCAGGCGCCTTAACCCCTAAGCCATCTCTCCAGCCCACCACCTCATGTTTTTAACAGAAGTCCTAAACGGAAACTAAGTTTGCCCTAAATTTTTTTAATCCAACATCTCACAGAATGTCTACTACTGACATTTTACTTCCATCTGAAAATTAAAGACATTGGAGAGGAAGGCTAGCTACATAATGGTGCTTAAAATTGGGCCAGTTACCCTAAGTTTGTGGCCAAAGGTGCAATCCTCAGTTCCTCTTCCTCCAGACCAGTCTTTACCTCCACTTGACTCTGGTCTGGCGCTCTCGCACAGCATCTGGCTGTTTCTTGCAGGGTGTATAGGACAAGGCTGCAAGAGAAATTGCAACTCATCAATCATGCACCCACTAGTCATGCAGTGCTCAGGCAGGGAAAGGAATGCCCTTTTAGGTTCATTTGAAAGCAGGGTTAAAATAAGGTTACTTCTCACTCTGCATCTCAAATTATAAAGGACTCCTGGAAGGGCCCCAGAGTTACTGCTTACATGGCCTTTTTTTTTTTTTTTTACATTTTCTCATAAGAATATAATCAATGGATATTGCTCTATTTACTGGGCCAATATATTATCCATCTTAAAATTGTGAAAAAAATATCCCATTTCTTAACAGGTATCTAGGATTTGACCTTTTTAAAGAAAAATGTAATGTTTCACGGTAAAAAATAAAATCAGTGATGTCTTAAAAAATATCCTATTACACTACAGTTACCAAAACATTGACAAAGTTTTATGGTTCTTCCTATTCCAGGTTGGGCCTTTAAGCTTCTGAGGTACAAAAATATGCTTAAAATGAAAGTAACATTTGCTTAGCTAGTGAAGATGACAATATGTTTACTATATAATGAGTCTAATGTAATTTTAATCAACATGGTAATGATGTTATTAAGCGGCAAAACAAATGCAGTGTATCAAAGCTGAACACTACACTGAAACTCACATCCCCCCCCAATTACTGAGCTCTTGATTCAGATCATGTGGAAACTGAGAAATAAATGTATATAAAATTTTAGCTGGAAACATTAATTCCAATGTTTAAAATATGATTCTGTGACTTGTAGTAAACCAGGCTGTATAATTTAGTTATGACAGCAGCACCTGTGCTGCTCCAGACATATATGTCAACAGTGGTAAATACTGTAGATTGATATATGTATATATACACACACTATATAACACACTATTTTCCTATGTCATTGTGGTAGTTTGAATATATGGCCCCCAATATATTCAGTGTTTTATTAGTTTATAGTTTCCATCTGCAGCCACCTTGCTAGAGGCAATGTGGGCAGATCTTAAGGTGTGATGGTGGGCTTGAGATTCCATTGTAAAGATATGCAAAGTGTGCCCAGTAGGAGTTCCTTAGGTATGCTGTGCTTTGGGGCTTGTGGTTCTTTTTTCTCTCTGCTTGGCCCTGTGAAGGCAGGCCAGCTTCTTCTGCCATTATGGAACTTCCCCTGGATCTGTAAGCTTCAATAAATAATATCCCTTCCTCCATAACTGTGCCTGGTTTGGAAGTTCATCTCAGTGAACCTGAAGCTGTCTGCTACAGTCATCATGACTTTTTATCTATATACTTTTTTGATGTGATTGTTTTAACATGCTAAAAAGTAATGAGTTCATTAAAAAAAGAACATTCATACAACCCAAAGCATTCTGAATGTGCAATGCAGTCACCATAAAATTTACATTGCCATTTTCATGGATATAGAAAAAAAACATCTTAAACTTTAACGGGCTCAGAAAATTTTCCAAAAAAATCAAGAAATTTGAGCAACCCTCCCAAAAACCCACAAAGGAAAAAAAAAAAAAATAAGCCAAAGAAATCTTCAAAATGCTATAGTCATCACATTACATAACTTTAAAATGTAATATGAAGTTATTGTAATAAGAAGCAAGGTACTCTAATAAAAAAGACACATTCACCAATGGAATAATAAAATGAGTCTAAACATAAAATTACATATTTATGGTTAGGATATTTTTGACAAATTCCTGTATTATCTTGTTTTCAGAATAGTGTTTCCCCTCCATTCTCCATTATATGAACTTCTTCAGAGAAAGAATGTGCAGATATAGGTGGAAAAGAGGAGAAATTTTTGTTGTTTCTTTTTTTCTACAAAAAAGGTAGTAGAAGTGGTGAACAGGGTCTATTTGGCTTGTGTGTTATGTGCATAAATTGTCAAACATAAGTCCTGCCCCATCCCCACTTTGAATTTTCATCCTCATCTTCAAAGGAATTTAGTATTTCTTAGTCTTCTTTCTTGGGAATTGTGACTTAAGAAAAAAACATGTTGTAGGTTTTCCTGGTTGAGGTTTTGCTTGTTGAGGTTTAAGTAGTTTTACTTTTCATAGTTGTGCTTTAAAACCTCAACATTTTTGATGATACCATTCATTTAGATTGTTTCTAAAATTCTTTTAAAGTGGCATGCTTTAAAATTTTTCAGTTATTCTGGACATTTCTGTGGGAACCAGGATAAAGACTTGTGTTTTGCTTACTACTTTTCTTTCTTTCTTTCTTTTTTTTTAAAGATTACTGAGGATACACACACACACACACACACACACACACACACATAACAAACTGATGAGTTTGGAGATAAATGCATTCCATGAAATCATTACCATAATCTCTGTTGCATATCCCACTTGATGCCCACAGGCTACATGCATCTGAGGATAGCTATGAATGTAACCCCTCATAAATTTGAAACTTCCCTGAAAAATTGTGAGAATTTTTCTCCATTTTTACTTCAATTATGCAGCTCTCTACTGTGAACTTTGTAGATAACAACATTGCAGCACAATGTCAAAGGATTGGACACAAGAATTATTCTTAATTTTTGAAAGATTCTTCTTGTCATCTCTGAATCTTTGCTTTATGTTTGTGTGTCTTTTGTGGGATAAGAATTTTTTAAATCTACTTCCATAGCTTTTTAAGAGTACAAAATGACAAGGGTTAGAATATAACTTCTGGTATTTACCCATATTGCATAATCCAAACATTGTTACTTTGGTCTAATATTGTGACCTGATGTTTTCAGAAAAATGTCATACCAATGTTGAGCATTCTAAAAGGCTAACTTATTGTGAGAAGTTGGAATGTTGCCGGTCCACAGACAAGTTCTCTTGGGTTATCATTTTATTATTATTTTTATTTATTTATTTATTTGCAAGCAGAGAGAGAGAGAGAGAGAGAGAGAGAGAAGAGAGACAGAGAGAATGGGCAATCCAGGGCCTCTAGCCACTGCAAACGAACTCCAGATGCATGTGTCTCTTGTGCATCTGGTTTACATGAGTCCTGGAGAATCGAACCAGGATCCTTTGGCTTCACAGGCAAACGTCTTAACCGCTAAGCCATTTCTCCAGCCCTCTTGGGTTATCTTAGCACAGTAAATAGCCATCTATTGTCCACTATTATATGTGAATTAACACTCCTATGTGACTATTTGGTAAATCCATTAAAATGTACAAAATAGATCCTTACCTTCAACAAACAAAAATGCTCAAAATTTCATCATATAGCATTTGAAATCCATAGAAGTGATTGCTCCAGTTTGACATAGTCAACCTACTTGATATTTCCACCAATGATTTAAAGTGTTTGATTTATGACTTTCTGTTATAAAAAAACTAAATAAAATTGTTATCACAATGGAACATAGAATTTTGGATAGTGTAAATCTGTATTCCTGGGCCATGGCCTAATACATGGCTCCAGAGCAAATTTCTAATTTTTTTGTTGTTGTTAGAGCTGTGCTTATTGTATTAAAAATTCCTTTCAATTTACAACTCCATAAATAGTGGACATATGAGTTTCAAATGAGTTGAAAACTTTCAAAAAACTATATAAATGTGTTTCATTTTTATTGTACATAACCAAAACTAGAAACATCCACAACAGCCTTCAAAACATAAATAAATAAAACACATATACTGCAACCATCCAACAGAATGTTAACTAAGAATTCAAAGAAATGAACACCACATACACAAACATAGGAAATTTCTCCAGTGCAATTTTAATATAGAAATTTCATAGAAATTAATATTTGCATAAAGAAAAATAAAGAATCACTAAATGTTTTAACATTTTGCCACATAGAAATGGAAAAGAAAATATTTAAACATTAGCTGATGTAAGGGAATAATAAAATCAATGATATAAAAAATCAAATACAGAACAGGAAAGCCATAGAAAGAAATAATAAAACCGAGTTGAGATTTTTAGGAGAAAGAAAGCAGCCAATTTAACTAAGAAGCAAAGACAGAAGAGGGAGGACAAGAGAAGGTTGTATTAAAAAATTAATAAAAAGGGATAATGACAAAATTATTTACATTCATTTATAAAAATTTAGACCAATCGCAACCCAAGATATTGGATAGGCTTTAGGAAATGGATAAAAGACTTTATAGAATTCATTTTTGGCTTATTAAGAAGAAACAGAAAAGCCAGACTAATAAAATGAAGGTTGATGAAGTAAAACAAAACTTCTCAACAAAGAAAAGTACATAGCTGAATTTCACCAAGCATTTAAAAAGTTAATATCAGTCTTTTTAAAGAGTTTTTAGATGTAGAAATAGAGTGAGCACTTTCATGCTCATTTAATGCGGCTTAATACCCAAGCTAGACAAATACATAAACAAGAAAGCCACAGACTTAAATCCGTAATGATTATTAGTATAACTATCCTTAATAAGCCAAGTATGGTCTTATATTCCTAGAATCCTGTAACCCTAAACCCAGTATTGGTTTCTCATTTTATTTTATTTTATTTTAAATTATTTATTTTCAAGCAGAAAGAGAGACAGAAGAGGGGCAGACAGAGAGAGAATGGGCACGCCAGGGCCTCTAGCCACTGCAAACAAACTCCAGATGCATGTGCTCTTTGTGCATCTGGCTTATGTGGGTCCTGGAGAATCGAACTGGGATCCTTTGGCTTTGCAGGCAAATACCTTAATCACTAAGCCATTTCTCCAGCCCTCCTTTCTAATTTTAATTAAAAAATGAATAAAAAAGACAGAGAAGGATAATTATTAAATTATTATATTTATTTAGGTAAGTACAAAGCCAAGGAAAGGCACCCATGTGTCTAGAGATCCCACATGGAGGGCCTAGAAAAATCATAGAAAGAAAAGAGAGAAAAGAAAGGTCAAAAAGCTTCTGCCATATGGGGAACTAGAGGGGATAAAGGACCCATGTAAAGAGTAAGGTCTAGGGGGCACTCCAGGCCTAGCCAAGGGAAAAAAAAAATCACTGACAGCTGCAAGTTCCCAAGTGGTCAGAGAACCTGCCCTACCCTTGCAAAGGTATTTATAACCTTATAATGGTGGGCTGTCTTCCAGCTCAGATGAACAGGAGGGACAGCTGGTTGTTAGGACTAGTGGCTGTCTAATGAAGAGGTTAGCCCTGACACTTAGTTCCAGGGATTGAACTTGACCAACTACAATGTTTTAATCCTCTGAAACACCTCCCTCCCAGGAGGGAGACCTTGTTGTTTGTGGAAAAATAGGTCTAGGGAAATAGGCAAGAGATAAGTCAGATCATCTTTGATTTCTAACAAGTGCAGAATTTCCTGCCTTTTCCTTACTTGCATGGGTTCAGTCACCAAAACTGTATCCCCTCTCAACCCTACCACTAAGGTGGTTGAGGTAGGAGTTTCATAAGTTTTAGCCCATACAACACATTCCAATCACCAAACCAAGTAACTTAATGAGACCCTGTCTCACAAAATCAACAACATCAACAAAATCCTCAATAATATAATAGCACACTGAATCCAAGACTATTTTAAAAAGATTGGATATTATGTGCAACTAAGTTGTATGTCATGTAAGGCTGGTTGAACACATGCAGATCAAGCAATCTGTTATATAACGTTAATATAATGAAACGCAAGATGAAAAAACAAATGAATACTACAATTGCAGCAAATGTTATCAACACTATCAAAAATTTTTTTTGTTAAAACCTCTCAACCATTTAGGTATGAAAAGGAATTTCAGTGACATAATAGTGATATAATTTCATTGACATCCTAAACTATAGCCTCCACACAAATCATTGGGAAACCACTGACATCATTTTATTAAGATCTGACACAAGGCATATTCATCATAGTACTGAAAGTACCTATAAGACCAAATAAACAAGGAATAAGAATAAAAGGAATCCAGAGCTGCAGGTTTCATGAGTGCCTCAATACTCAGCCTCTGCTCTCCACAGGGTTGGGATTCCAAGCATGCATTGCTACACACAGCTGTTTACATTGCTGCTGCAAAATCAAACTCAGTCAGTTTCAGTCCCTCTCAGGCCCTCACGCTTATGCTGCAAGCATGCTTAACCATTAAACAACCCAGACCCCACATGTTGTTAGTTTTGGGAAAATTTAAAATTTTGATTACATGTATCATCTTAATTTAGCAAAGGTGAAAACTGTAAAGCAAATATTGACAACAGAAAACATAAGATGATTTATAGAGTTAAAACTAAAATTAATTGTATGTATTTGTTAATATGTTTTAAAAGAAAATTATTGAAATAAGTTATAGATAGATCTTATTTTTGTATGAATTACAAGTTTTGCAGCTATAAATTATGATATAAATATCAATCATTTTTGACTTTCAAAAATGATTGAGATTTATAAAATAATTTTGTTTTGTGTTGTGAATATTTGCTTAAAACAAAAAACCTTGAACAATATTTTTTAAAATCCATTTAGTGTAAAGGAGCCCATATCTGGAATTGGGAACCAGATCAGAATTCTTTTTTTTTTTTTTTTAAAATTATTTTATTTATTTTTGGAGAGAGACAGACAGAAAGAGACAGACAGAGAGGGAGAAGGAGACACAGAATGGGTGCGCCAGCAGTCTCTCGGCTGCTATGAATGAAATCCAGATGCGTGCGCCCCTTCGTGGGCAAATACAGCATTGCGCCCTTGCATCACTTTGCATCTGGATAAACGTGGGACCTGGAGATTGGAACTGGGTTCTTAGGCTTAGCAGGCAGGCGCCTTAACCACTAAGCCATCTCTCCAGCCCCAGATCAGAATTCTTTGTGGACAAAGATTATGTTCTCTAGTGTCAAGCTCTCACTAGTCTTTGGCTAAAAGATGGGTTACACACATCAAATTCTCCCTAAATTAATAATGCTTATGCCATTTAAACTATGCTGACTTCACTCTCTGTTGGGAAATATGTTCTTCTTTTTCAGAAGGTAGCAAGACTAGAGGAGATAAACTAACCCTCACACTTCAGCCAAGCCACAGCTGAATCCACAGAGGAATTGGAGAGACAAACAAGAGTGCTGCTTCCATGCTGAACCTGATAATCAGTTCCAGGGTGAAGCAGACAGAGGCTGAGGATACTCAATATCTACCAAGTAGAGATCCAGAGGCTCGTAAGAGCTCATCACTAATGTAGACTTAAAACTCATCCACCAAGGCTCAGGGAATTTTGTGGAAGAGGGGCCAGAAAGATTGTAAGAGCCATAGGTTGAGACAACATTCTCAGAGGCATTCTCTCCCCGAAAAAATAACTGACTGCTGCTCCCACAACACGTAAACTACAACCCCACAGGGAATACCTACAACCCCACTTATGGGTGCCCTCAACATAATGGAGGCAGGAATGAGGAAAAAGAGTACCAACACATGATGTATCCTTATTAACTATATTGTTTAATAATAATAATAATTTAAGGAAAAAATAGAAGTAGCAAAATTTCTTTAGAAAAATTTTAAATGTTACATTAATACAGGGTTGTACCTATTAAATAGTCTTTTCAAAAGTATACTTTTTCTATTTTCCCACATAATATTTGTCTGACTTTATCTGTATTTAGATCTAGACTGCAAGAAAGAATTGCAAACTTATTGATATACATTTTCTACATCAATAGAGCAAAATCAGTGTTATTTCACAATACATTAAGGGTTGTGCTGATAGCTCAGTGGTTAAAGGTGCTTACTTGTAAAGCCTGCTAGCCTGGTTTCAGTCTTAAGCCACTCACATAAGCCAGATGCAAAAAAATGAGTGCAAGCATCTGGTGTTCAGTACAGTGGCAAGAAACTTTGATGAACTCATACACATGCAAATAAATAAATATCTAAAACATTTGTTAAAAATTCTTCTAATGTGAAAGTATATAATTAGCAATTTATACTGGTAGGCAATACCTTGCACATTATTCTATATTTCCATTTCATTGTGTTTCATAAATTCTAATAATTATCTTAGGTATAAATATCACCAAACTCTTTTTTCTAAATTTGAATTTGTCCAGTTTTTGAACTCTGTTACATTCATTGCGTTGAATAAAAATAAAACAGATTTACTTCAGGGAAGAAAAAATATAGTGTTTCATATTTTATTTATTCCAAAATAGTTGGTAAACAAAGATGTGACTATACTATATTCATCACATAAGGCAGCTCATGCAAAAAGAATGACAGAATGATATATTTCTTTCAGAAACCAATGTTATTATTGGATACATGTATAGTGGAAAAAGATTCTGAGCATTCTCATTATAGAATATTTCCAATAATTCATTAACTATCATTGAAACTAGATTCAAATATGTATTGACTTACTAGTATGTTATATCTAGGTTTTGAAAGTAATCTAATGCGTCTTTGAAATTTTGAGTAAATATTAAATCTTTATAGTTTGAGTGTTGTTTAACTAAAATGGACACATTTGTATATATTTCATAGTTCTGTTGTTTAATAAAAAGTCATTGCCACATATTCATATATTGTAATATATTCATATAATATATATTCATATATTGTTACTAGTAATAATAATATTAGGAGTAATACTTTAGGGAAGATGCCTTTACCATTTCAGATTGACATAAACATGAATACCACATATTTACTAAGATCTAGAAATACAGTTCAGTAGTAAAGCACTTGGACAACCTATGCAATACCTGGAGGCAATTTGTACCTGGTGTTTTTCAGTTGGGGGATTTTTGTTTTATTACTGCTTTTTTCTTGTTACTTGGTAGGAATCTATTTAAATTATGGATACCATTTTGGTTTAATTTTGGTAGTGCTTGTTACTCTAAAAATTCATCCCATCCACTTATTTTAGATTATACAGTTTGATGGAAGATAGATTTTTAAAGTATGCTCTTATGATTTTTTGTTGCTATTTGTTTTAATTTCACCTTTTTCATATCTAACTTTATTAATTTGGATATTCATTCTTTTTTGGTTAGTTTTACTAAGATTTTTTAATTTTATGTATTACTTTTTCAAAGAACCAACTCTTCATTTTATTCTTTTTTCTCTAGCTTTTATTTCATTCATTTATGCCCTAATGATATGATTCTGTATATATAGGACCTTCCAGATTCCAACAGAAAACTCCTATAGCAGAATAAATACTTTCAGTAAAGAGGCATAATACAAAAATCAGCTTTCTTGGGCCTGGAAAGATGTCTCATCAGATAAAGGCCTCTGCATATAGGTGCCTGATGAACTGGGTTCAATTGCCCAATACACAAGTATGCCAGATGCAAAAAGTAGCACATGCATCTGGAGATCGTTTGCAGTGGCTAGAGGCCCTAGTGTACCCATAATCTCTTACTCATTTCTCTCTTTCTCTGCTTTGAAATAAATAAATAAATAAATAAATAATAAATAAGTAAATATTTTTAAAAACTCAGCTTTCGTATATGCCAATGACAAAAATGCATACAAAGAAATCAGGGGAAAATATCCCATTCATAATAGCTTCTAAAAATAACTTAAAATTAACCTATTCAAGCAAGTGAAAAACCTATATAATTCAAACTTTAAGGAAATTTATAAAAGACACTAAAGTGGGATCAGAAGTGTGGTCAAGAACTGTGGGAATGAACTTTGCAAAAAAAAAATGTGGGAATACTTTTTTTCTCAACCTTACAAGTAATTTCTCTGAGAATATTTCTGTGAGATTCCTTTTGTGTTAAATTCCTGTTTTTTAACTAAGTTGAATTTATGTTCTATAGTACTTTTACAACCAAAATCTCTGCTAACTTAAAATAACATAATTGGGTTTCCTATTCTTTATTTTGCCTATGCCCCTGAAAAGCCCAGATGATCAATATTGACATGCAATATAAGATAAAGTGATGTGATCCTTAGCTATGCTCCTTGTTTTACCTCCCTAGTGACATGCTTTTAGGCCTGGCCCAGAACAATTTGTATATGTGGGAGATATGCTGACCACTCTACTGAAAATAGTGGACATTGCAAACAATGAATTGCCCCCAAGAATGTTGAAAGCAACAGGTGAATTTAGAATAATAACCTCTGTGAATGGTAAATGATGTGTGTGTGTGTGTGTGTGTGTGTGTGTGTTGTTCTGAGTCAACATTGCAGTTTATTGGTCCTCCCCTTAAGTCCCTTCCTTTAAACAAATACTTTTAAGGAATTTTTTTAGAGACAAATTTCCTTGTCCCTCACTCATATGCTGCTCATTTCTTGATCATATATTGTTGTTTTTGTCATGCCTTGGCAAGAGCAGCAACTAAAATAGAATACTGCTAGATGTATTATACCTGGTTTAAAGTTATACTACAGATTTGTAACATTTAAAACCAACATGGTAATGACACAAAACCAGAAATGTAATTCAATGGAATAGACAAGAAACCACAGATATTATTCCATGAAACTATATCCACCTTATATTTGATAAAGAGTTCAAAAAGACACATTGAGGATGAGACAGTATCTTCAACAAATGGTCATGGGAAAACTGGATATCCACATATAGAAGAATGAATATAGAACCTTACCTAACATTCTGGACAAAAATCAACTCCAAATGGATGTAATACCATAATGTAGGATCCAAAAGTACAAAATTGCTAAAAGTATGAAATGCATTTCAAAAAATAGGTATAAGTAAGGATTCTCTGAATAAGATTCCAATTGCTCAGGAAATAAGGTTAACAACTGAAAAATGGTCCACATGAAATAAAACAGCTTTTTGTTTCTAACACAATAAAAAATGAACTGAGTGACGTGGTAGACTACAGAATAGAAAGAAAAATCTCTGCCAGATATACCTCAGAAATAATATTAGTATCTGGAAGCCAGGAGTGGTGGTGCACACCTTTGATCCCAGCACTCAGGAAGGCAGAGGTAGGAGGATCTCTGTGAGTTCAAGGCCACCCTGAGACTACATAGTGAATTCCAGGTCAGCCTGGGCTAGAGTGAGACCCTACCTCAAAAAAACAAAAAAAAAAAATAGATCAGTATATGGAATTTACAAAGAAATATTACATAGCCAGAAAATGAAAAATCCAATCAATCAAAAAGTGGGCTACCGAACAGAACAGAGAGTTATCAGAATAATTAACACAAGTGTATACAAGTGTTCATTGTCCTTATCTATCAGAAAAATGAAAATTAAAACTACCCTGAGAGTTCATTTCATACCATGGCTATCATAAAAAAAAAGATGGGCTGTACAAATGGCTTAGTGGTTAAGACTTTCTCTAAAATAAATAAATAAAATATTTTAATAATTAAAAAAACAATTACAGATGTTGGTAAGCATGTGGGAAATGAGGAACCCTTTTTCACTGCTGATAGGAATGCAAACTGGTACAGCTTTTATGGAAATCAGTGTGAAGGCTTCTCAAAAGGCTAAAAATAGAATTACCATATGACCCAGATACTCTACTCCTGGGCATATACCCCAAGGACTCTATACTAGTTCAGACTTACTTGCTCAGCCATGTTTATTGTTGCTGGACATGCTTCAACTTATGAATGGATTATGAAGGTATGGTACATACACATAATGGAGTTCTATTCAGCTGTAAAGAAAAATGCAACTACGAAATTTACAGGAAAATAGATGAAACTGGAGAATATCAAACTGAGTGAAGTAAACCAGGCTCAAAAACACAAACACTGCTTGTTTTCAATCATTTGAGTATCCTAATTTTGAATTTCTAGATTAGTGGGAATAAGTCAGAATGAGCATCTGTAGAGGCCAGGTAGCTAGAAAGGAGGGGCTATGGGGTACTGCTGGGGGATAATCATGCACAACAGAAAATCACTATACAGATAGATTTATTATATGTTTATCAACATGTCAATCATTCTTTTCACCTGTCAATCATATTTTTGATATATTTTAGGGTAAATTGCAAACATAGGAATACTTCTCAAATGCTTCAACATACATAATTAAGTAGTGTTCAATATCATAACACACAATATTTCAACAGAGATTAAAGGCTAGCAAAACAGTAGAATCTGAGCAAGTCCAAAACAAAGGTGGGGAGAAATAGGTCAATGAAACACATGCATGAGACATGCTAAAGAACTAAAGAATAAAGCTTGCTGGGCATGGTGGCACACACCTTTATTCATAACACTCAGGAGGCAGAGGTAAGAGGATCACTGTGAGTTAGGGGCCACCCTGAGACTCCATAGTGAATTCCAGATCAGCCTAAGATAGAGTGAAATCCTACCTCGAAAAATATTTTTTTTTAAAAAAAGAATGGAGCTTAGAGCTTTCTTCTATTCAGATTCTTTATCCTTATCCTGGTGAAGTTAAGAATTCTGATACAAATTAGGTGAAGTTAAAGTAAAAGCAATTATCTTAGATCAACTGTATAATATATTGTCTCAAACTTCTACTAATACCTTGAAAGAAGAAATACTGTACCTACTCCTGAGGAAGAGTATTATTCACTTCAACCTGTAGTGGTTTTACTCATAATATCTAGGAAATAAAAGCAGCCTAGATACACTTCTTTCTTACTGTCACAATACTTTTGCCTTGTTATAAAATGTCATACTATTGGAATTATAGCATATTTAGCCTTTTCATTTACTCATATTCACTGAAAGTTTTTCCATCTCTTTTCAAGGTCACATTAATACTTTATTCTAGATATACTAGTGTTTACTAGATATACTAAGAGGGTTTTTTTCATAGCATATCTATGAATTTATAGGCATTACCAAATGAAACATAAGTAAAAAGAGGTGAAGACATGGCGTAGAATGTGGGACAATACAAATCATTGTAGTTATAAGGAAGTCATCTAGGAAAAAGTGAAACAGGGGAAGAAATATTTAAATATTTCATGAATAAAACATTTGCAAAATCAAAGAAAATAATGAATAGAACCTTGAAATTCAAAATGTTAACAAGAGTAAGTAAAGAAAGCTACATTTTCTTAAATACCCAAATTTCTAAAAACTGAAGATAAAAATAAAATCATGAAACCATTGGTTAAAGAAATGAAAATATATCACATAAGAGGAATAATGTTATAATTAATGACATATTTCTCATTAGAAACAGTTGAAGTTAAAAGAAAACAAAGCATTTTAAATTTCTCAAATCAAATATCTCTTCTAAAAATTTGACAAGAAAAAGATTATTTATTTTTCCAATAGGCCTGTGTTGGGCCCTAAGAGGCTCTGGTGTGAGGCCTAGTGGAACTTTCTGAGCCTGACTAGAGTTTAGTGACCTGTCTTTGGCCTACTTCCACTTAAGAGTGATTCAGCAAGGCCTAAGCCGAAACTGTCTCCGCCCAGCTACTGCTGACGTGGTGAAATAATATTGGCCCTTACACTTTTTCCCATCCTGAGACCCACCCTCTTTCTCAAAACTAATATATACACCTTGTCATTACAATAAACTGAGTTCCTACCTCAACATGACTCCTGGCTCAGTGTGTTTTTTCTCTCCAATGTTTTGGGGCAGGGTCTGAGCCGCCGACACCCATCTTCCCGCTCAGCCTCAAGAAAAGCCACTGAATTGGCTCTTTCTTCCACTTTACCTGCCGGGGGAGGGTAACCGGCAGGCCTGTACTGCAAGGACTGATAAATATAATCCAGTTCAAATTAAATAAAACAATATTAGACTGACATCTCTGGTTTCTGGAAGAAATTAAGAGACTCAAAAAGAGTAATTGTGCCTGTACATAGAAACACAACCATATGTATACATTTCTATATGTTTATATGTTGATTAAAATGTGTTGGTGTAATTTAGACTTATGATGAAAAGTCTTCAATGCAATTTGGAATTTTAAACATACTTAAAAGTAAATTATGTAACTTAAAAAATGAGAGAAAGAAGATAATTGTCAAAACATATTTGTAAGATCATTGCATTAATTGTGAAAGAAATTATGTTTTATAAGTGAGAAGGCAGAAGAAGGAATTATTTATTGTCAAAGTTCCATAATTGGCAGGGAGAAGCAGGGCCAAGCAGAGAGAGCAAAAGCCAACCACCACATCAGCTCATTTGCATTCTAGCAAGGTGATTGCATATAAAATAATAAAACACTGAATATTGTATATTCAAAAAGAAATTATGTTTTATAAGATAAGCTGTAAGATAAATCTACATTTTATAAATGTAGAACAATTACGTAAAAATAATATAAAAGGGCTGGAAAGATGGATCAGAGGTTAAGGTGCTTGCCTTCAAAGACAAAGCACGTGAGTTTGACTCCCATTGTCCGTGTAAAGCCAGATGCACAAGATAGCACATGCATCTCTCTCTATCTGCCTCTTCTCTCTCTCTCTCTCTCTCTCTCAAATGAAACAATAATATTTAAAAAATAAAAAAAAATCACAAAGTATATAAGTAAAATGTATGGGAAACAAATTATATAATAAAGGAAATATTCTGCATTTAAGAAATAAATGCCAAAAAGGTTCAAAAGAAATATGAATGTAAATAAGTCTTAGAGAAAATTACTGCTTAAAATTGAAAGTATCAAAAACTATATAAAATGCAAGCCGAATGAACCCAATTAAAAGTCATGATTTATCAGCATTGGATAAAATAAAAACCTAGAATAGTAATGTTGTTTATAAAAACAGCTTCTTATATAAATGAAACATTTAAAACAATAAAACAAATCAGGCTGGAGAGATGGCTCATTAAATATGCACAAACATGTGGACCTGAGTTCAGATACCCAGAACTCTTGTGAAGGCTGAACATGGTAGTGAACATCTGTAATCTCAGTACTGGTGAGGCAGAGCTAGTGTGTTCACTGCCCAGCTAATCTGAGTATATGAGTAAAGGGTTCAGTGAGAGATTGTCTCAAAGAATAAGGTGGAGAGTGATTGAGGAAGACATTGTACTTCAGCCTCCATATACCCATGCGCATATGTGTACACATACCTGCATGCCAACAAACATAATTACATGCACATACATGCATGAGCATATCACACACATAGAGACAGAAAAAATAATAAAATAGGAAACAGATTTATCACAAATACAGTAAACATAATAAATATGATATGGATATCTATATTATTATTATTAGAAAAAGAGATGAAAAGGAAAATGATCACCATAGGGATATTTTATAGACATGAATAGGATAGCACTTTGAGAAGGTAAAAAGATTTCAGGTATATTTATCCTTTCATTTAGGAGACAAATACACTCATAATAGGGAATGTTGTATAAAACCATTGTTTTAACTTTTATTTCTATACTATTTTCCATAATGGTTGTACTGAAACAGATTTGGAGCAAGTTCCATAATGGCAGAAAAAGAGAAAACCAACCACCAAAAGCCATAGCAAAAACTGGCAGCCAAACAGCAGGGAACCAAGGCAGAACTCTGACTGCTCTCTACATACCTTAGGCTGGAATCTGCTCCCAAACACACCTTAGGTTAGGCCATAGTATTCACCCACCATGATACCTCCTCCAGCCAGGCAGTTGGAAATCCAAGAAGCTTTAAAAAGCTTAATCTATTGGGGGACATCCATTCATACTACCACAGACCACCAAACAATTAGGCCCTTCTCTTACATTCCTGTTGATAAGTCTCATTCTAATTAGATACCTGATACATATAATTGGACCTGAGAGGTGTGTAAAAACCTCTGTTTTTCCCTTGATCCCCTCAGCCTCTTCTCTCCTTCCCTATGTGAGGGAAATCTTTTAGGTTACCCCTCCACAGAAGGGGGAGAATTTCTTTTGGCTTGGGCATTTTCCCACTTTGCTTTCCCTCTTAACTCTTAACTCTCCCTAAATTAATTCTCATAATTTACCATGTGAGTCTGTGTTTTCATTTCTGTGCTAAGATGAACAACACCCACAGACTTGAGAGCTGCTACCATGAGAGATGTAATTCCACAGAGCTCTCCTCTGCATCAATACCAATGTACATTTCTATCAGTAGTGCATGTTAATTTACTTTATTAAGTAATTACTTTGCTATCTATATGTACTTTATAACATAATGATGAATCTCTTAGATATACGCAATGACATTTATTAAACTATTAAAATTAATGAATTTAATACTTTTTTGAAGTCTTCCCTGGTTGTTTAAATCTTATATTGATTGAATATTTCTTTTTATTTTCTTTTTTTCTTAAAGGATTTTAAATTTATTTTTTGTTTTATTTACAATTTCTATACTTACAGACAATAAACCATAGCATTTCCCTCTGCCCCCCACTTTCAACTTCACAACTTTGCTCTCCATCATATGCCCTCTCTCTCTTTCTTAGTCTCTCTTTTATCTTGATGTCATCATATATTCCTCCTATTATGGGGGTCTTGGGATGGTATTGCTAGGCACTGTGAGGTCATGGATATTGAGGCCAATTTCTATCTGGACAGTTGCATTGTAAGGAGTGGTGCCCTTCCTTTGGCTCTTACATTCTTTCCACCTCCTCTTCCGCAATGGACCCTGAGCCTTGGAGGGTGTGACAGAGGTGTTTCAGTGCTGGACACTCCTCCATCCCTTCTTCTCAGCACTATGTTGCCTTTTGGGTCATCCCAGTGGTCATCGCCATCTGAAAAGAGAAGCTTCTCTAACCAGAAGTGAGAGTAGCATTAATGTAAGAATATAAATATTAAGTGCAGTGCTTTCAGGAAAGTTTGGTGGGAATAATATATACATGTAGCCAGACAAGAGCAGGCTTTATACCACTAAGGTGCATGACCTCCCTTGCCATAGGATTCTGATGAGGTTTTTCAGTACTAGGCATATATTCCCTCCTATAGAGTGGGCCTTCAGTTCAATTAGAGAGAAGGTGGTTTTGCCCAGAGCAAACATGCCACTATTACACTCATTTGGTCGTTTGAACTGTCTGGTCAAACTTAAGGCTTGCAGTGTCCACTATTTTCACCACTGATGACTTCTATCTCCCATAGGGCTGCATGCAGTGCAGCTTTTTTCAGCTTTCACTTGGCTGTTCAATAGGGAAAAGGATTTCCACTCAGCACCAACTTGGGTTCTCAGTGACCTTGCCACCTGATCATGTGAAGGCATCACCAGTGTGGTCTTACCATCTGTTTCTCAAGGAAAACCAAAGGCTTTGGTAATAGCCTGTAATGTTTAGGAGGCAACAGAGACCTCCCTGGCCAATAACTCACTAGAAGGTATCCAATCCCTGGCCATGAAAATTTTCTAGTAACAATCTATGGCTTCTGCATGTGCCATTATTCAAAAAAGTAGGCTTTAATATGTCTTATTCAGCATATCTTGAATTTTGATTGCCCCCCCCCACCTTCTTATACACAATCTTTTCCTTTGGCCTTGCTTAGGCCTTTCCATTCCCTGTAATCTGTTCTTCTACATATATATATATATATATATATATATATATATATATATATATATATATATATATATATTGTCTTCCCCTTAAGTCTTTTCCTCTCCTCCCTCACTTATAGCCTTTTTCTAGCTTACTGGCCTCTGCTACTGATTTATAGTTCCAGCTCACACAGAAGTCTACACATTTGTAGCTAGAATCCACATATGAGAGAAAACATGTGATGACTGGTTTCTAGGCCTGGGTTACCTCACTTAGTATAATCCTTTCCATATCCATCCATTTCCCTGCAAATTTCATAATTTCATTTTTCTTTACCACTGAATAGAACTAAATTGTGTAACTCTATCACCTCTTTATTATCTATTCATCTGTTGAGGGAAATCTAGGCTGGTTCCATTTTCTTGCTATTGCGAATAGAGCAGCAATAAATATGGTTGTTCACATATCTCTAAAGTACTGAGAAGAGTCATTAGGATATATGCCTAGGAGTGCTATACCTGGATCATATGGTAAATATATAGTTTTTTTCTGTCTCAAGAACCTCCACACTGATTTCCATAATGGCTGTATCAGAATAAAATCCTACCAAAAGTGAAGAAGGGTTCTTCTTTTTCTGCATCATCACCAACATTTATTGTCATTTGTTTTCTTAATGGTAACCATTCTGACAGGAGTGAGATGGAATCTCAAAGTAGCGTTAATTTGCATTTCCCTGATCGATAAGGATGTAGAACACCATTTTAGATGTTTATATGCCATCTGAATTTCTTCTTCTGAAAACTCTCTATTTCATTCTATAGTCCATTTTTAAATTGGGTTGATTCTTATTGTTTTGTTTTTTGAGTTCTTTGTATATTCTGGATATTAATCCACTGTCAGATGTGTACCTGACAAATATTTTCTCCCATTCCGTAGGTTGTCTCTTTGCTCTATTCACAGTGTCCTTTGCTGTACAAAAGCTTTGTAATTTCATGAGATGCCAGCGGTTGATTAGTGGTTTTATTTCCTGAGCAAGTGAGGTTATACTCAGAAAGTCATTGTCTATACCAATATGTTGAAGGGTTTCCCCTACCTTTTCCTCTAGCAATTTCAGAGTCTCAGGGCTGATATTAAGGTCCCTGATACATTTAAATTTGATTCTTGTGCATGGAGAAAGACAAGGATCTATTTTTATCATTCTGCATATAGATGTTCAGTTTTCCCAGCACCACTTATTGAAGAGGCTGTCTTTTCTTCTATGAATATTTTTGGCATTTTTGTCAAAAATCAGATGGCTGTAGCTGCCTCAATTAATATCTGGGTCCTTTATTCTTTTTTTTTAATTTTTGTTTTTATTTATTTTTATTTATTTGAGTGCAACAGAAAGAGGCAGAGAGACAGTTAGAGAGAGAGAGAGAGAGAGAGAGAGAGAGAACAGGTGCACCAGGGCCTCCAGCCACTGCAAATGAGCTCCAGATGCATGAGCCATCTTGTGCACCTGGCTTATGTGGGTACTGATAAATGGAGCCTTGAACCATGGTTCTTAGGCTTCACAGGCAAGCGCATAACCACTAAGCAATCTCTCCAGCCCCTGAGTTCTCTATTCTGTTCCGTTGATCTACATGTCTGCCTTTGTGCCAGTGCCATGTTTTTGTTACTATGACTTTTTAATATAGCTTAAAATTGGGTATGGTGATACCACCAGCCTTATTTTTGTTGCTCAAAATTATTTTGCTATTTGAGGTTTTTTGTGCTTCCAAGTGAATTTTAGTATTGTTTCTATTTATATTTATTTAGAATATAAAAATAACTATAGAAATATTCTATTTCTATTTAGTTAGCATTGTTTCTATTTCTGTGAAAAAATGTCATTGGAATTTTAGTGGGGATTGCATTAAATGTGTAGATATTTTTTGGTAAGATTGACATTTTCACAATATTGATTCTTCCAATCCAAGAACATGGGATGTCTTTCCATTTCCTAGTGTCTTCTGCAAATTTCTTGCTTGAGTGTTTGAAAGTTCATATTGTAGAGATCCTTCCCTTCCTTGGTTAAGTTTATTCCAAGGTACTTTTTTTGTGAATGGGAGAATTTCTCTGATTTTATCCTCTGCATGTTTGTTATTAGTACATAGGAAAACTACTGATTTCTGTGTGTTTACATTTTATCCTTCTACATTGCTAAAAGTGTTCATCAATTCTTAAGAGTTTGCTGGTAGAGTCTTTAGGGTCTTTTATGTATAGAATCATATCATCTGTAAATAATGATAATTTGATTTTTTCCTCTCCAATTTATATTCCTTTTATGATTGTTTCTTGCCTTATTGCTACAGCTAAGACTTCCAGTACTATATAAAATAAAAGTGGGGGCAGTGGACACCCTTGACTTGTTCCTGAATTTAGTGGAAAAGCTTCAAGTTTTTCCCCACTTAGTTTTATGTTGGCTGTAGATTTGTCATAAATAGCCTTTATTATGTTGATATATGTATTGAAGTCACCCACTACAATTGTGTTTTGTGTTCTCCATGACCTTAAGTCTAATAGTGCTTGTTTGATGAAATTGGGAGGCCCCATGTTAGGTGCATATAAGTTTAGAATTATAATGTCATCCTGTTGGAGTGTTCCTTTAATCAGTACAAAGTTACCTTCTTCATCTTTCCTCACTAATGTTGGTTTGAAGTCTATCCTGTCAAATATTAGGACAGCAAGCCCTGCTTGTTTCCTAGGCCCTTTTGCTTGAAGTACTGTTTTCCATCCTTTCACCCTAAGACAGTTTCTATCTTTATTAAGAGATGAGTTTTTCTGGAGGCAACAAATGGCAGGATACTGCCTTTTAATCCAGTCTGCAAACCTGTGCCTTTTGGTTGGGGCACTGAGGCCATTGATAGAGTATTTATTTATTCTCTCCATTCTTCTTGGTTTGTAGTGCCTCCTGTTTTCCCTTTACTCATTGTTTTGTTATTGAGTATGGTATATTTTTTCCTATTTCCTCCTATGTGTATTTTGCTTTCTCTTCAGAGTGAAGGATTCCTTCAAGTATTTTCAGTAGAGCTGGTTTAGTTGTCATAAATTCCTTTAGCCTATTTTTGTTGTGGAATGTCCTTATTTATCCTTCAATTTGGATAGATAGCTTTGCAGGATAAAGTAATCTTGATTGACAGTTGTTATTTTTCTGAACTTGAAATATAACATTCCATGCCCTTCTGGATTTTAAAGTTTGTGTTCAGTAAACTGCTGTTATTCTGATGGGCTTGCCTTTGTAGGTGACTTGCTTTTTCACCCTAACTGCTTTCAATATATTTTCTTTGGTTTGCGTGTTTAGTAGATTAATTATAACATGGCAAGGAGAGGTTCTTTCCAGGTTTTGTCTGTTTTGTGTTCTAAAACCTTTCTGTATCTGCATATCTTTCCCAGTTTGGGAAATTTTTCTTCTATGATTTTGTTGAAAATGCTTAATAAGCCTCTGGATTGAAATTCTTCTGCTTCTACTATACCCTGAATTCTTATGTTTGATCTTTTCATAGTGTCTTAGATATCTTGAAATTCCCATTCATAGCTTCCTATTAGCTTGTCTTTCTCTTGGTTGGACTGTATTAGATCTGCCTGGTCTTCTAGTTTAGATATTCTGTTCTATCCTTCATCCATTCTTCTGGTGAGACTTTCCACAGAGCTTTTATTTTGACTGACTGTGCTTTTCAGAGCTAGAATTTTGGCCTCGTTTTTCTTCAGTATTTCAATTTCCTTACTCATGTCTTATAGTGACCTCCTCATTTCATTAATGGTTTCCTGTGTTCTCTTGGAATTCCTTAAGGCATTTTTTTTTGCTTCTTTAATTCATTTGTTTTCTTCTCTGATTCCTTTGGTTTCTTCTTTGATTTCTTTGAGTATAGATAAAATCATTTTTTTGAAATCTTTGTCAGGCATTTCATCTTAAACAGTGTTATTGGCAGCCATTTATGATGGATTTATAATTATTGGTGCAATTGTATTGTCATGATTCTTTGTGTTTCTTGTACTATAAGGTTGCAATTTCTGCATCCTGAGTTGATTTGATGCTTGGGTTTTCTAATAATCTGTGGTGCTTTTGGATTTGGAAGTCTAACTTTATGTCCCTTCAGAGTAGGAGTTTAAGGTGCCAAGTGTAGCTCTTGTACTGTAATCCAGCCACGGAAGTAATCCTAGGTGTTCAGTTTACCTTCAAGTATTCTAGTGGGCTGGGTGGAGCATTTTACTGGCAAATTTAAAAATCCAACTGAGCAATATACACAATCCATAAAAACTAGCACAGGGTATGCAAGTGTGGGGATTGAAACAAACAGATAACCTTATAAAGCCATAAACCCTAAGGGTGTGTGTTTCTATATGCCCTTAATCATGTCAGCTGGGAAGTTGAGATTTCTGTTCTGTAATGAGTTCCAGTTCAGCCTGGGTCTGAATCAGACCCTGCCCTCAATAATTACAGAAGACAAAGACAAAGGCCAAAAGAGTCTGAAAGGATTAAAGGAAACAATAATCAACCCCCAAGTACAGCTTAATTGAGAATGGAAAAGCAAAACAAGAATATGTCACCCATAACCTGCCCTGACATGGAAAGAGAGATTAGCATTTCCAGTGCAGGCTTACATACTTGTTTTTTGTCTTTTGCCTCATTACCTTTTGGGGTGGCTTCCATTCTCACCAATGCTGAGTGCCCATCTTGATCCCTCAGTGTTGTGCTGTGAATATTGTGCTCTGATTAGCTGTGCTGGTTGCCCTGCTGCCATAAGCTGAATGTGTTCTCCACAGGATTGCGGTTGTCATTTTGGGGATGGGAGAGTGCAGGAAGCCTGGAGTTGTACTGGAACTGCTCAGCTCCTTGTCCCACCTGTGTCCAGCTGTATTCCCTTCAGATTTCTGGATTTTGCAAGGAGGCTGATGAGGTTGGAAATTCCCCATGTTTGGTCTTTGCTTCTGCAGCTGGGTGCTACCCAGTGGGCATGTGAATCCAAGGCTTGGGCCTGTAAGCTTCTTGGTGGGATTCTGTCCAATTTCCTCCTTTCTGATAGATCTTAGTGTCTCCTGCTTCTCTGCTGTGGCAGAAAAAATAACACACAACTTACACACCTTCACTTTTCAGGCAAAGAGTATATTTTGCTGTGGTTTTGCTCAAATCCCTCACTAGGCTGAATTAGTGTGACTCCTATGCAGCCATCTTACCCAGAAGTCTCAATTTTAATTAACTTAATTTATCTAATGTGCCCAGTAAAAATTACAAAAGAGGGAAATGCACAGAAAACTTATAGTTGGTTGTTTGAACTGCCCATTCAATAGTTAACATGAACATGAATAGATTAAAGTTGGTAATTATATTATAGATTTCATTAATGCTGCAATCATCTTGCTATGGAATTATGAAAGCATACTTAAAATAACAACACACACACACACACACACACACACACACACACACATATATATATATATACTGTTCACAAGTTCACTTTAATAATTCAGTGATGATGTATGTTAGGCACAAGTTAGCTTTTTCCTGATAGGTAGTTAGGGACTGGGTCACAGAAACATGGATGCCATCTTGTCTGCTCTGTCAGGACTAGAATTGGAGTCTGATCCAGTGTTGTCCAAGATGGCTGCAAACAACCTCCTAATCCTTTCTTAGCAAAGGCAACAGCTTCCTGTTTATTTTTCCCCCTATTTCATGAAATTAGCATCTGTGAGCCAATCCTTCCTGAACCAGTGGACACACTGGGGCCACAAACCAATCATGTTCTTTCATACACACCTGATCCTGGTGATGAGGCTCATTCTAATTTGATGCCTGATTCATATAAATGGACTGAAACACCTGTGTAAGCCACTGCTCATCTTCTATCCTTCTCCAGAGGCTTCCTCCCTGGAGACAGACTTTTCTCAATGTGAGGGAGATTCTCCTCATTTAATCACCTTCTTCCCAACTAGGGTGGGAAGGGGGAGAACTTCTTTTGGCTTAGATGCTTTCCTGCTTTGTTTTTACCCTGATCTTAACTATACCTAAAATAAATTTCATAATCTACCCTTCTCTGTATCCACATTTTCAAATCTGTGCTAACATGGACAAGAACTTGAAACTTGAAAGTTCCTGGCATGGGAGTTATAACCCCATTCAGAGCTCTCTCCAAAATCAATGAGATATAGCACATTCTGTGTCATAATATCACTGTAAACACATTTTTAAAATTATAAAGTGCAGCATCATTAATTTGGAACTTAATAGAATAGGATATCTGGGGCAGGAGGGGAGGGTAAGGGTGGAGGGTACACAAAACTGGACCCAAATGGAAGTGGTACCATAAAATCCTATATCTTGAAGACAGACTAAAAGGTTGAACCTTCATCAGGTCCTTAGAGATAACACCTGATTTAGAGGGCCCTGGAGAGGGTATGATGAAGACTAATCTTAATCTTCTCCTGCTTCTCTATCTCTACCTCTTCTTCTTTTCTCTCATTCTCTTTTATGTTACCTATCTTTTTCTTCCTTCTTTTCCCTTGGCACTGTCCTATAACTCCCAGTACCAACATGCTGTTCACATCCACAATGAGCAGTTGATCAGAGATACCTACAAGGTTTCCCAAAAGAAGACAGATTTCTGTCAGAGTACTTGATGATCCACCAAAGATTAATGGTAAGATCCTACTGCTGAAGACACATTATGCTATTGGTACGGAACACGGAGTGACCTGGCTGGAATCTGGAAGAGAGTCAGTCCTCAGACAGTTAGCTTGTCTAGTGCCAGAAGGTGCTACATGAGTGACTGCTGGAAAGTGACCAGCAACTGTCCAAGTAACGTGTGATCTAAGCTTCTCAGCAGCAAGTAACTGACATGACTCTCACACAAAAAAACACAGCCATGGTGGGTAACCAACTGCTCTTGATTTGGCTAACAGACCTACTCAGTGGAATGGATCCCATAGCTGGAAATGGGAAACAAGTCAGAACCATATCCAAAAAATGAGCCCACTCACCAAAATCAAGCTCCCACAAATACTGGTTATCCCATTCATCTGGTGCTGACTTCTCTCTCCATTGTAGAATTTGCTTTTCTTTTTTTCAGATAAATGCAGGACCTGAGGAGAGAATCAGCATATTGCACCTCACCAGGGCCCCAGCTAAAACCATAGAGTAATGCAGGAAATGAGCAAGAGTGCTGCTTTCTTGGTGAACCTGGTACCAACACAAGGGTCAAGGAGATAGACACAGAGATCATTCAACTTCTACCAAACCAGATATCTAGAGACACAGAAGCTCCCAAGACCTCATCACTGAAGTAGACTTAAAACGAACCCAACATGGCTCAGGGAAATTCTCAGAAGAGGGGCTGGAAAGATTGTTAGAGCCACAAGTTGGGACATTATGCAGAGACATCACCTTTTCACCATAAATTATGGCTATCCCCACAATGCAGTACCCACAGTCCCCAACAAGGAGCATCTTATCAGAGAGGGGAGGACAGGGAGGATGCTAACAATGGTACCAGTTTGACTGTATATACACTATCTAACTAATAAAGAAATAAAAAGAATCTTCAGATTTAGCAAAATTCTAGTTAATAATTCATGTAAATAATAAAAGGAAATTGCTTACAAAAATAGAATAAAAGGAAACCAGGCTTGATGGTACACACCTGTAATTAGAGCACTAGCGATACTGAAGTACATGAAGTTTGAGGTCTCTAGCAATCTGGGTCACATGCTGGGTCCCTATCTCAAAGAAAGAGAGAGAGAATTGGAGGAGGGTAGAAAGAAAGGACGGGAATGAGGGAGGGAGAAAAAAAGAAAAAAAAAGAAAAAAAGATTTAGAGGCCTGTTTTAAAACATAATGGAAAAAAAAAAAACTGTGCTTTCATAACTGGTGCCTTTCTGGTCCAAGAAGTACTTTCTCTGGAAATGCTGAACAATTTCTAGAAGAACTAAACAACTTATCTTAGAGCATACCTTTCCAGTGTAAAATAAGGCATTCTGAGCTCATTTACATAAGCATTTCCTCTAGGAAGCTTTCTCATTCAGGGGCAGGAACCAGATAACTTGGAATACTACCTATACTCAAATTTCACAAATTGATGAAGCTTTTCAATTTTAACATGCTGATGGTGATTTGTTTTTTGAGGAAACTAAATAATGGTTCTTGCCCTATATTTTTGTGATTCCTGTCTGAGCTGTTTTAGCTTGGTGCTTCTCTATGTTACCCCCTATTGAGAGGCTACCAACTCTGTTTGAATATGTAAAGCTAACAAACTTATCTAATTTTATTTTGTGGAGAAAGCTCTGGCCTTGTAAATGCTGAACAAGTACTCTACCACTGAGCTCCATAGCCAGCCCAAATAACTTTTATTGCCAGTCATCTCCTAATGCTAGTCTTACTAATCTCTAATATAAAAAACCTATCAAACAATTGGCACAGTGATGAAGATGACTGGGCCTTAGACTGAAAAGATATTATATATTAGCCATTAGACTCCTCTTTCCCTATTAACTAATTCCACCAAACTGTGGAAGCAAGAGCCTTTGAGGATGCCTTCATCTATGGTTGTATTCTTGGGCTGTGGCAGAAATTGCTATTGGTTGCATTTATTAGGTTTTAGCAAAGATTCCAGGCTGAAATTCAATACTTGAAAGTGTGACACTCCTATAAAAAGTTGTGCCTGTCTTGCAAGACTATGCAAATAACTGATAAGAATTTGAATGTGGAGAGACTGAAATAATTCAAGTCCAGAGTGAAATTATCTTGGGCCATCTATAGCCCATTAGCAATTTCTTGCTCTCCTCTGTGTCTGACCTGACATCTTTCTATCAGTGGATTAGGTAAAATCTTTCAGATCACCAGCTGCCACCAACTCAAAGGCTAAGAATGCTATCAAATAACATCTACAAGCTATGGCAGAAAATTTGCCCACTTTGCTGTAATCTGAACACCTGAGGTTTCCCCCACTGTATTTGAAAAGTTCCTTGGTTTATGACTTTCTTTTGTTCTCTATAAAACCTTCAGAAAATTGTTACTATATGTGAACACAAAATTTGGGGTAACCTAAATATGTATTCCTGGGCAATGGTCACTCATATTTTGCTCCAGAATAAACTCTTATTTCCTTTAAGGAGACAACTATATGATTTACTTTGCTGTGTTCTCCCAGTGTTATGCTCTGTGCTGAATTATTTATATAGGTTTTTGAGATTTTTTTCCAGAGACATAATATTTTTTAAAAAATATTTACTACATAATGTTATAAAATGTTTCTCTGAAGGTTGTGAGGTGTGACTTTCCTCAAAGCAACATGAAATTGTCTGGTAAGCCAAATGAGCAGCAGCCACCTGAGGTCAGGTAAATTGAATTATTGTTCTGGACATTTCAGGTTGCTCTGTGGAACAAAGGGAGAGTGATCTTCATAGAGGTTCATATGTTCTGACCACACCAGTATGAGTACATCCATCTTAGGAACCATTTCTTGGCATTCTGAAGAAAGGTATTTATTTTGTTCTAGACACAAACTTGGGTGTTTCTGCCTGCCTTATTACTATCACAATATAGTCATTGATCCACAAGAAGAAAAAAAGGGATCAGGGCTGGAGAGATGGCTTAGCGGTTAAGCGCTTGCCTGTGAAGCCTAAGGACCCAGGTTCAAGGCTCAATTCCCCAGGATCCATGTAAGCCAGATACACAAGTTAGCGCATGCATCTGGAATTTGTATGCAGTGGCTGGAGGCCCTGGTGTGCCCATTCTCACTCTCTCTCTCTTTCTGCCTAGAAAATAGTGTTCATGTTAATTAAAAATGAAATGGGGAGGAAGATCTTTGTATCCTGCAGAAAATGCCTGAAGTAGTGACATAACTGATTTTGGAATGCAAAATGCTAAGCTAATGTGCATGGCTATCAGTGAGCAACACTGTTTCTGAGCATAACAACTGCAAAACACTCAAAAGTCAGAACCTTAAAAATACTGATAGACCCACTGTCACTCTTTTACAATTTAGAACTTCAGTTTACAAGGTCCTCAAATACAAATGGGAATATTGTAGAGAACCAATCCCACAACTACAGGAGAAACTACTCTCTTAACCTGTATGTACTATAGTAACAAAGTCACAGAGATTAGGAAAGTGTATACATTTATACTCCACAGTCATTTAGGAAGTCTGAGATAAGGATGCAAGAATATGCTGTGTGGTAAAGTCCACCTAGCCAAATCTTTATGTCTCAGAACTGACCACCGTGTCATTACAGAGCAAAGGAACAGAAAGGCAAAGGGATAGAATGAATGTGCATAAGTCACTTTCAACAACAATGTAATAAGTGAGTATTTAACTTACAGAGTAAAATGGTTATTTTTGCATCCAGTTTTGGAGTTATCAAATTAAAGACTGGGTAAGCTCTTTGATTTTGGCCTCCGCTTATGATTGCACGTGGTAGTGGGAGCAAATGTTAGAGCTATTATGGTGGAGACATCATGAGTCAGGAAGCAAAGAAAAGAAACCAGGATCCCATGAACTCTTTTAGGAATGTGGACCAATGTCCTGAGAACTTTCTGCTAGTGCTTACCTGTTAAAAGTGGTCTTGCAAATCTCAGTAGAACTACTCAAAGCACCAAATTGTTAACATATGAGAATTAGGTGGCATTCAATAATCAAAATTGAGATCAATTAAATGGTATGAGCCTACTGTGGAAGATATTGAGATCATAATTGCTGCTCAGCATTACCTGAAGTTTACAAAGTATCCAAAGAGTTAGAACAGGAGCCACAAGAGACCAACAATATAAAAGAGGGAAAAAAACAAGAAAAATAACTCAATTTCCTCTTTTGATAGTGAGGTATTGTGAAGATCCAAATGTATCTTTGCAAGTCCAAATCCTAATACATAAGGTGTATGTTGGAAAGGCCTGGAATGAAAAGTGTTTAGATGCAGGCTAAGATGATGCCCCTTTCTTTCCACATTTCCTATAATCAACAAGAGCAAGCTCACTATGTATCAAGGTGATATTAGTTTAAAACCATAAAGTAAAAATTAAGGAAAACAAGCCTAGGTACACAAGGATAAATGGTAATAATAAATAAGTATATATTCACTTTAAAACATTAACAAATACTATGCAGCTCATATACAAAGATTTTACACAAGACAATAAAAAACATGCAATTTAAGCTAACTGAAACTTTAAAATTTATAATTAAAATGTATACATGAAAGATATATATTGCAATATATATACTAAAATCCACATTCTCTCTCTCTCTCCATATATATATATAAAATCCAACATACAAAATCATTTTATAATGAATGCCTATACTAAAATTTATATGATGACTTATAGATATGTAGTAAATATATAACAAAAATTAATTAACTTATATAACAACTTATTAAAAGACTAACATTTGACTTTTATGTTTCTACAACATATATTATCAATTAACTTTAATTTTTGCTAAAATTTATCAATTGACAAGAAATCATTACCTTAATTACACAGGGGATAAAACTAGTTATTCTTGAAGTTCCTAGTAAATATGTGCCCCTGTAATATTATGAACATAATCAAAAACAAAATAAAATAGGTAGTGTTGTCAACATGATCAACAGGTCCCTGGTTCCATAAAGGACTAGGAACATTCCACTCTACACACACAAAAATGTCTTATAAAAGTCCTGTAACCTGGGGGCTGGGGAGATAGCTGAGTTGGTAAAGTGCTTGGCATACCTGAGCCCAGATCACCAGTACCTACATAAATGTTGGGCATGGATATGATAGGGAGGCAGAGATAGAGGATCCCCAGGCTAGCTAGTATAATCACATGGGTTCAGTGAGAGAGAAACATGTCTCAAAAAATAAGATAGTGTAATTATGCAGAAACTCAGTGTTAACCTCTGGCCTCCCCCCCACACATATGCCCATACACACAGTTGCACCAATACACATGCACACATACCACATACACATGGGGAAAATCCAGAACTTATGTGTAAAGTTGAAACATCCTTGGTTCACAGATGTGAGAAAATCTATAATAGAAGGGTAAAAGGAATGGGGTTTTCTTTGATTGCATTATTCTTGTTCCATGCTGCCCATTGACCTACCTTTAGAGACTCAGAGCTTCATATGTTTACACTTCTCACAAATGGGAGGGAATTCAAAGCAGACATCCTGTTTCCTCAGCATTCTCAGGTGAGTCACAGAATATCCACTTCTGTTTAATCTCACAGGAAATACTGGTGAAATTATTTGACAGGGTTTAATCTACTTGGGATAGAAAGGGGCAAGGATCACAGAAGCGTGTATAAAGACCATAACAATGGCAATGTGGCTTTGTCAATGGAATCACCTAATAAGATTGTCTAGCTAGTGAATCCAGCAACATATCCAAGAGGGTTACACCCACTAAGCAAGGAGAATGGGCAACTATATGGCCTAACCTGGGCCTCCTGGCTGATGATCCAATTCTTTGTAACATCTACAAAACCTGGTGTATGACTCTATCATGATAGGTAATGCATACAGTAAATATAATAAATGGTATGATTCAGGCTGAAACCCCATTGGGATGCAATGCATATCCGGCAGATCATCCAACTTGCAAGCCTAGTATCAACAGTGACTAGCCATGGAGCATGGAGACACATCATACATATCTAAGTATGGCACAATCTCTGTGGCTCAAGGGAAGCTAAAGGTATAACAGAGCTTGAAGACTCAATCATGGAGTTCTACCAGAGACCCTCTCAACATGAAATCTAAGCCAATAGCCTCAGCCAACACCATGACAGGGCAGTGGCTGTGCCCCATTAGAGAACCCTATAGCAAGCTTAAGTTGCTAATAGATCTTATTGAACAACGCAAGATCTGAGGCTAGGTTGAATGAGGAAAGGTCTTTCTCTGCCAAAGTGAGTGAGCAAAATGTGCTCATTCAAAGCACAGACACCAACCAAGGATACAAGAATCTCAAAGAATTAGGAGTCCATAGTTCATCTTAAAGATATGGAGATAGATTTTCAAAAGATAAAATTGCAGAGATTTTAAAGTACCAAGAGAAAAGTGACTGTTTACAAAAAAAAAATCGCTACTCAAATGATAAGCAAATATAAGCAGAAATATTGCACATAAAGCAAAAGTGTCAACCAAGAATATTACACCAGCACAGCTGTTTTATAGAAATGAAGAAGAGGTCACAATTTTCCAAATTTTTCCAAAACAAACAAAACTGAAAGAACACAATATCACTGAACTTGTCTGACCAGAAATGCTAAATAGAATTTTTCATGTTGAAATTAAAATGTGTTAATTAAATTTTATTTGAAACCATATATATATATATATATATATATATATATATATATATGACTTATAAAATATATACATGGACAAAGAAGTTAGGATTTCCTATATGGTAACACACAAATAATCACAATTATCTCCAGTATAAAATATAAAAGACAAAGATGTGTTGGTACATGCCTATAATCTCAACACCTTTGAAGCAGAGATAGGAGAATGGCATATTTGATGCAAATCTAGGCTACATAGTAAGACCCTGTCTTATACACACACACACACACACACACACACACACACACAAATATATATTCTTTTATAAAACATCATAAGACATACAGTATAAATACATGTGATTTATAACATCAATAACCTAGAATATGAGTAGGAAGAGAATTAAAATAATGTAGTTTTTGTATATAATCCAAGATAAATTTAAATTATTTTAAAATAGTAAAAACATAAACTTGGAGGCTGGAGATATGGGTTATTATTTAATGCATTTGCCTGTGAAGCCTAAGGAGCTTCTATTCCCCAGTACCCACACAAGGCAGATGCACAAGGTAGTACATGTGTCTGGAGTTCATTTGAAGTGGCTAGAAGCCCTGGCATGTCCATTCTCTCTCTATCTGCCTCTCTCTGTCTCCAACTCAATAAATAAAATATTTTAAAATTAAAATAAAAAACCTCACATTAACCATGAGGCAAATACATACACAAAACTGTAAGAGAGATAAATAAAAGTATATCACCCCTTAATGTCATCAAATTACAAAGGATTTAACCATCTAAATAAATAAATGATATAATATAATAGTAGGGGCTTTCAATATTAATTTCTGAACACAGGGTATAACTCCCAAACAAAAACAAAACCCACAAGGAAAACAGCTTATTTAAACAATACTGTAGATAAAATAGACCTAACCAGCCTATATAGAACAATCCAGTCCACCATAGTAGGTATACATTCTTCTCCAACTATGCATGAAATATCTCCCCATAAAGATCATTGTTTAGGTAAAAAGTCTTTCTAAACAAATTTATTATTTTAATTATAATAAATATAGTTTCCTAAAATGATGGGAGGAAATCAGAAGAAAATAATAGGAAGAACATAGTAATATGGAAAATAAGTGTACACTATCTACATTTAATTTAATCTGTATTTATTTATTATTTAAGAGAGAGGGAATGAGAGAGAGAGAAAGAGGAAGATGCAGAGAGAAAATGGGTACAGCAGGGCCTCTAGCCACTGTTAATGAACTCTAGATGCATGCACCACATTGTTCGTCTGGCTTATGTGGGTACTGGGCATTCGAACCTGGGTCCTTAGGCTTCACAGGCAAGTGCCTTAACCACTAAGCCAACTCTCCAGCCCACTACCTGCTTTTAAACAACTCACAGTTCAAAGATAAAATCATGAAGCTAATTTAAAGCTATCTAAAGACTGGAAAATGGAAATATTTTATACATATTTATCAGAAGCAGAAAGGTAGATTTAAAAGTTCATAGCAAGATGGCAAGATAGCTCAGTGGTTAAAGATGTTTACTTACAAAGCCTGCTGGAGTGGGTTCAATTATCAGGACCTACGTAAAGTGAGAGATGCACAAAGTGGTAAATGCATGTAGAATTTGTTTACATAGGCAAGAAGCCTTGATGTGCCCTTCCCACTGAACTCTGCTCATAAGTCAATAAAATTAAAAAAATATATTAAAGTAATGTAAGAAAAAAATTGAACAAAAGCATCTCAAATAAACCACCAGCAACTAGAGGAAAGGATGAAGATCAAGTTAACTAAAGATAGGAGTAATAAAAAGAGAACAAACATAAATACAACAGGGGGTGAATAGAACATTAGAAAATTTCAAATGATTAAAAGCTTCATATGATTTAAAAAATATGAACATGGGCTGGAAAGATGGCTTAGCGGGTCAGGTGCTTGCCTGAAAAGCCTAAGGTCCCATGTTCAGCTCTCCAGGTCCTAAGTAAGGCAGATGCAGAAAGTGACTGAAGCGTGCAAGGTCGCACATATGCACAAGGTGGTATACACATCTGGAGTTTGATTTCAGTGGCTGAAGGCCCTGGTACACAAATTTCTCTTTTGTGCATGCACACACATAAAAAAAGGCCAGTCTGTTGAGCTTGCCTCAAAAACATGTGAATATTACCATATATTTAGATAGCCTAATCAAGACAATTAGTGATTAAAATGTAATAAAAAATAAACAGTTTAGGTAAATAGAGCTGTTGTGAACTCTCATTTCCCTGCAGATCTTTGGAGACCATTGTCAGTAGTCTGTTCTTTTCTTTGGTGGTGTCAAGTTTTCCCTAATTTCTTTATTCTTATAGTTTTGTGATGTTCTCTGTCCACTTGAAGAAGTAGTCACCTGTTCTACAATGTACAAAATAATTTTGATAAGGGAAGACCTTTACCTGCAGGAAGTTATAAGGGAAGCACCCTGGGGTATGCTGTGGCACAAGGTTTTGTAGTCTAGTGCTCTAAATACAGATAAACGTAGCTCAAAGGTATGACCTTGACACCTATTCAGTCCTTGGTAGCAAGAACTGTTGGGACTAAGAGAGAGCTCTTTATGTTCATACACTAAGTAAATGGGTGCACACTGAAGTAAGTTTTCTTTGGAGATCTCTGGTGATCTATACCAGTGCACATTGTATTGCTTCTCTTTGTCTTTGTGATGGCTTTGGAAGTGAGATGCATTGACCTTAGAGCCGAAAGAATATAAAGGGCACTGGAATTCAAACTGGACCAAAGAAACTGGGCATGAGAAGCCTCAATAGTCTCTGATTACTTGACCTAGCACTGCTAAATTATCTTACCTCCCCAGAACCACTTTTTATTTATTTTTTTATTTTGGAGAGAGACACAGAGAGAGAGAGACAGAGGGAGAGGGAGACAGATAGAATGGGTGTGGCAGCAGTGTCGCTGCTGCTGTGAACGAAATCCAGATGCGTGTGCCCCCTTGTGGTCAAGTGCGGCATTGGGCCCTTGCGTCACTTTGCATGGGGCTAAACGTGGGATGGGGTTCTTAGGCTTAGCAGGCAGGTGCCTTAACCACTAAGCCATCTCTCCAGCCCCAAAACCACTTTTATTTATAACATGTATATTAATAAAGTTGGTAAACAATGGTAACACAATGTACAATGATTTACAATCACATTATGTTGGCTGGGGAGATGGCTCAGTGAATAAAGTTCTTGATGTAATGAGGACCTTAGTTTGGCTCCTCAGCACCAACAAAGATGCTATTTGGGCATATTAGGCTTCCTGTAATTCTTGCTCTTGGGATGAAGAGACAAGGGATCTCTGGTGCAGGCTGGCTAGCAGAACTAGCCAAATTTGTGAGGTCTCAGTTTAAGTGAGAGACCCTGCTGCAGTAAAATGAGATGGAGAGAGACTGAGGGAGACACTTCATGTTTACCTTGGGCCTACACATGTATGCAGATATATGCTCAGATATGCACTCAGGTAAGCCTACGCAAATATGAAAATGTTACACACACATACACATGCCACAAAATCAAATTGGGTCTTTGGCAAACATTACTTTATATTGATGATTTCCTCAGTCAAGGAAATTTATTTTTTTATTGTGTTTATCTTTATTTATTTATTAGCGATAGAGAAAGAGGTAGAGAGAGAGAGAAAGAGAGAGAGAGAGAACGGGAACACCAGGGCCTCCAGCCACTGAAAACAAACTCTAGATGCCTGTGCCACCTTGTGCATCTGGCTTACGTGGGTACTGGGGAATTGAGCCTCGAACCAGGGTCCTTAGGCTTCAGAGGCAAGCACTTAGCCGCTAAGCCATCTCTCTAGCCTCAAGGAAATTTAATGCACATATTCGTTAATAAAATACAAACCTTACATACTCTAGTCCTGTTTGATTTTTAATGGCAATCTGTTTCACGTACCTAAATTTTATTTTATTGGTCCTTTTATTTACAATTCTCTCCACTTCCATTAGGGCCTTTTGTAATAAAAGACTAAAATTCGTCTAAATTAAAGTCAAATGATATTTTCCTCAGTATGTCATTCATATATATGAAGGATATTGATTTTTGCTTGTTGATTTTACATCTTGCTACACTAGTAAAAGAGTTTATCAGCCCTAGGAGGGTTTTGGTGCTGTCTTTGGATCTCAAGTACAGAATCATACCATCTACAAATAAGGCTAACTTGACTTCTTCCTTTGCATTTTTCATTCTGTCTTCAGATATTCCTTTACAGTAGAACCTTTGATAACTTCTTATGCTGACTGCTAGTGCCTCTGGATAGCTTTTTATAGCCACAAGTTGCACAGGTCTTTTAATATAAAAATGTTCCTTTATATTTCCATGCTATACCACTGAAACAAACATGACTGTGTACATAGTGACTGTCTAGGAAGTAAAGGTTATCACACACTCCATCCCTTGGTTCTTCATACCCAGATGTCCACTATGTTTTTGCTCAAAAACTTTCTTTCTTAAGCACAACAATTTACACAATTGTGATTTCTTAATTCAGAGTAGAGCCAAACTAGAGATGTCTGGAATATTCCCTATGCATGAGAAAATAGCTTACTCTTTTCTGTCTCTTGCTAGGTCCCATTTCCAGCTTTCCAAAAATCTCTCATCCTGTATCTCAGACTATAGACATGATAGTCACTTCCACTTATAGTTTGCATGCAAATACCAATAATCTTTACATATATTTTAGTAAATTTTTCAGTTTCAGGCTTCAACAACTTGTCAGTCTTGCTAACTTTTCTTTAAAATACACCAAATATTATTCAGTTAAACAAAAGTGTCCCTACTATTATTATTCTTCTTCTTACATGGGATTAAAAAAGAAAGTTTGTCATATATATATATATATATATATATCAGTGGTCTCTTTGCAGGAAGAGATTAGTAATTATCTAACTAGAGACATGAGAGAAATGTCTGTCATGGAAAAAATATTTTGTGCCTTGACACATGTGAGATTTTATAAGAAAATTTATTTTTGAAGAACTCTTTATACATATCAAATCCTAAAATATAAAACTTTCATAGTAAAGATCAAAATGTCTCTAAAAGAATAAAAATGTATTATATATTATATGAATATTGAAATTTAGTTGATATAAAAAGTTACTTGATAAGTATATCAAAGAAAATTTAAGAAAAAATATTCTATCATTTTTGTATTTATAAGTATACCCACCATTTAATGAATTAGAAAAATCAACTACACAGTAGCACCTCTACTTTTTTCAGATAAAATGTAAAATGAATCTTAGTTTGGAGATTTAATGGAATGTGTATTTTTTTAATTTTATTTTATTTTTTATTTTGGAGAGAGACACAGAGAGAGACAGACAAAGAGAGAGGGAGAAGGAGACAGAGAATGGGCTTGCCAGCAGTCTCTCAGCTGCTGTGAACAAAATCCAGATGTGTGTGCCCCCTTGTGGGCAAGTGCGGCATTGCTCCCTTGAGTCCCTGCATCTGGCTAAACGTGGGACCTGGAGATTGGAACCGGGTTCTTAGGCTTAGCAGGCAGGCGCCTTAACCACTAAGCCATCTCTCCATCCCGGAATGTGCATATTTTTTATATATTAATCAGCTAGAGATTAAACCCAGGATCCCACACATGCTACATAAGAGCTCTTCCATTGAGTTGAAATTTGCCCTTGAGTTACATCTCCGGCCCTAAAAGTATTATTTTATGTCTCCTATATTTTTTAATGACACTTTCATTCATGTACATAATGTATTTTGATCATATTCCTTCCCAATGGCCCTGTCTCACTGCCTTTTTCCATTAAAACCTTTTTTCTTCTGATTTAGTTCCCATCCTACTTTCATGTCTTGTTAAATTAGTTCACTTGCATTATCTTGGTTGGGAAGTTGGAAGTTATTTACTAGGAAATGAATAACCCAACAGTGGCTACACCACTGCAGGACATGACTCCCCTCTCTTAGCAATCAACAGTTGCTACTAGTGACTCTGGGAGGTGGCAGTTTTAAGGGAACCTCCTCCAATCACAATGAAATACTTACAGGCTTAGTATTGTACAGGAGAGCATAGTTGCTGTGAGTTTCTGAGTGTAATATCCATGTCATATCCAGAAGACAGTATTCTGCAGTCCCTCTTCCTCTCCTGCTCTTACATTTTTTTCTACATCCTCTTCCTTGAGCTTTGGATGGTGTGGCTTACATGTCATGTTGAGGGCTGAACACACACTTGTCACTTACTCTTAAAGGTGTTGTCAGCAATGAATCTCTGTGTTAATTTCTACCCTTTAAATAAAGAAACTTGTATGTTCAAGGCTGCAAAAAGTGTCAAACTGTCGAAACAAAGATATGTTTAGAAAGCAAGTTGACATGTTTACTCATTTAGCATGACATCAGTAATGGGTTTGCACATAGGGCCTAAGTCATTAGCCACAGGTTTTTGTCCAGATTTATAGTACCAGCTATAGTTTTTCTCCTATGGAGTGGGCCTCAAATCCAATTCAAGAGAAGTTGGTCATTCTCATACCTTTCATGCCACTTTTTCACCTGTGGACACACCTTGCCTTCCATATTGGTTGGGAAATACACAGGGTTTGCAGCTGGGTAGGATTGCTGATGATTTTTTTCTCCTCAAGCAGTTTGCATACAACCTACTGACAAGAAGAATGCTAGCAGGCACAGAGGAACCTTCCAGCCATATACCTGCTTTTTTATGCTCTATAACCAAAGTGTGCAGTGTCTTCAGAAATAGGGATTTGCCACTTAGTTTTGGTGGGCAACCAAGTACAATGACAGTAGCCAATATTGTTCCAGGCGCTTGTTTAACCCCATGAGCAAAAAGTCATGAGAAGGTATACCCTATCTCTTCTAGGAGCAGCTTTATCCACTCATGCAGGGGACCTTCAATAAAATACCTTAAAATATTTTTAAGTTGTTTTAACAAGTAGTAGGTTTCCATATGGCTTATTAATATATCTTTAGTTTTGGTTCCTCTGTGGTTCCCCAACCCTATTTTTAGATTTTTGAGAAAATGTCACACTGACTTTCATAGTGGTGTCACCAAGTTACATTCCCCCAAACCGTGTGATCCTATAACTATATATATATATAGTTATTTATTTATTTGAGAGAGAGAGATACTGGGTGCGCCAGGGCCTCCAACCACGGCAAACAAACTCTAGATGTATGCCCCCGCTTGTGCATCTTGCTTACTTGGGGCCTGGAGAATCGAACAGGGTTACTTTGGCTTTGCAGGCAAATGTCTTAACCACAAAGCCATCTCTCCAGTCCACCTAAAATTTTTTAATTCAAAAAATCCAGATAGCTTTGGTGTTGAATTGTATAAAGTATCCTTTAAAACTTTAGATAATTAGCAGATCATGGTATTATATTCCTGTACACCTCAGGAGGCCAAGGAAAAAGGGTCACTTAATTAACCTCATGAATTCAGAACCAGGCTGGACAATGGAATATGAACATATTTTTACCAAATCAAAGACAATAAACCATAACTTTTTGAAGTGAATATAAATCAACATAACTGACTGAGGAGAAATATGTGATAGTGTCAACAAATGCAGTGAAGGCATTTGAAGAAATTCAAAATGATGGTATTGCATAAATATCCACAAATATATCAGTGACAAAATAGAAAGTCTGAAAGGGGATCAACATAAAGAATCAAATATTCTTCATCAAGACAAGTTCAATACATGATGTTTTGCTCATTGAGTTTTACCAAACATGCCAAGAACAGATAATGTCAAATTTTCTTAAGTTTTTTTTTTCCAAAAAAGTAGAGGAAAGATTCCTTCTATTGCCTCAACATCAAATTCTGAAAAGGATTCAAAAACAGAAAACAAAATTACAGTCCAGTATCTTCAGTAAACACAGATACAAAATCTTCAACAAACTATGGATAAATAAAATCTAAAAAGCACATGGAAAAATATCTAACATAATTAAATGAGATTTGTGCCAGGGATACAAGCATAGCACCACATATGTGAATCAATAAATGAGATGCAACAGAAAGAAGGACAAAATAATATCATTTCAATACTTACAGAACACCACTTAATTAAACCCATTATTTTTTCCTTACAAATCAACAAATTAGTTACAGAAGAAATATAACAGCATTAAAAACATATAAAATAATCCATTAGCTAAAACTATATTGGGTGGACAAAATAAGAAAGCTTCTACCATAAGGTTTGACACAAGGAGAGGATGTTTGCTTTCACCAGGAATAACATGCTGTTGGAAGCCTTAGCCAGAGAAATCATACAAGAAAAATGAACTAAATAATCCAAATTGGAAAAGAAGTCAATTTTTCACTGTTTCAGATGATAGGATCTTTTATACACAGAAAACTTAAGACTTCATACAAAAACTGTTAGAAATAATGACCAGTAAAATTTCAAGTTACAAACTAAAGATATAAAAATCATTAGCAGTACTATACACTGGCAGTAAAGCTAAGAATCAAAGCTCAATTAAAATAGCTACAGTAAGCTGAGTATGGTGGAACTTGCCTTTATCCCCAGCACCTAGGGCAAGGCAGGAGAATCACCATGAGTTCTTGGCCAACCTGGGACTGCAGAGTGAGTTCCAGGTCAGCCTGGGGTAGAGTGAGACCCTATCTTGAAAAACCAAGCAACAAATCAATAGATACAATAAGTGAATAAAATATATAGGAATAAATTAACTCAATGAGGTGAATTATTTGTATAAACAAAGTATTGATTTAAAAATTGAAGGAGGCTCCACCTTCCTGATGGAATCACCTCTGGGTCCTCAACTCCTGGACCCCTACTCCAGAGGGTGCACACACAGAGCAAGTAGACCAGAGCACCCGGTTCTTTCCCCACTTCCCAGTTCCCTGGTCACGGTACCCCTGCTCCTATCCTGGGGTGGCCTAACCCTGCTTATGTGCTGCTGAAGCAAGCCCCTTGCTCTGCCTTCCTGATTGAATGGACCAAGGGTCCCCAACTCCCAGATCCCCTGCTTTGGGAGGTACACAAGCCTTTGAGTCTCCAAATTCCTGTTCCCATAAGCCAGAGGGTGCACGGGCCACTGTGGGAGCTGATCTGTAGACCCTGGCTCTCCAGCTTCCTGGCTCCTGGTTCCTCAATCCCTGGTTCCTCTGTGCTGGCAAGTGGAGTGAGAAGGCCTGGCTACCATTTTCCTACCTCCCAGATCCCCAGGTACTTTTGAAGTACTTCACATCTCCACAATCTGCTCATCTGCAGTTATAACCCCATCTACTCCAGTCCAATTGACATTAAAAATGGAACACTCACTGAAGATCTTAAGGGCAAATACTTGCTTCCTCCTCAATAAAATAAGACTTTTACCCCAATATAGGTAGACTGTAACACACCAAAAAGGAAATGAAAGTCAGACAACTGAGCCATCTCCATGAAGGATATGGAGAGCCACAATGGAGTCCTCCAATGAAATAACACAGAAAACAACAGAAATTGAATACTGAAATGAAAACATAACAAGCTACTCCCTGGTCAAGAGAATTGCTGAACTGGAAGCAAATAATCAAAACACCAAAAATTTCATAAATGAAATTGAGAAGAATATTCTCTTAGAGCACTCAGCTTTTGTCACTAGGCTTAACTTAATTAAACATAACCAGAAAAGTCTCAAAATGGAGATATATGAATTGAAGGTGAGCCAATGGTGTGAGCAAGCAGGGATCTAATCTACTCAGGAGCAACCAGCTTCATAAGACGTACACACAAGTGCAATGGTGGCACACAGTCTTGGTGGGTAACCAATGGCTTTCAGTTTGGCTAAAAGATATGCTTAGTGAAAAGGAACCTATATCTGGAACTGGGAACCAGGTCTAAATCCTATGGAGAAAAAGATTATGCTCTCTAATGTCAAGCTCCCAGTAGTCTTTGGTTAAAAAAAGGGCTACATTTACCAAAGTCTCCCTAAGTTAATAACACTTATCCAATTTAACCTATTCTCAGTCAAGGCCCAAGTAAAACCACAGAGGAATTGGGGAGATGAGTAAGAGTGTTGCCTCCATGGTGAGGCTGACGAGCAGAAATCCAGAGGGTCCTAAGAATTTCTCAATGAACTAGATTTAAAACACACCTACCAAGGCTCAGGGAATTTTGCCGAAGAGGGAATGGAAAGATTCTAAGAGCCACAGGTTGGCATGTTATTCCCAGAGGCATCGCCTTCCCTCAATAACTGACCGCTGCTCCCACAGCACATAACCCATACCCCCATGGGGAATACCAACCACCTCACTGAGGAGGGCCCACTGCAGAATGGGGGAACAGGTAGGAAGGAAGAGATGGTACCAACACATGTTGTTTCCTTACAAAGTATGTTCTTAATAAAAACAAAAAAGAAAGAAAAGGAACTACTACAACAGTACAAGCAGGGACAAGAGGACAGAGGAAAGGGGGAGAAGGAAGATGAACAAAGTACATATGAAAATACCATGATGAACCCTTACTTTGAGTGATATCAGGTTCACTGACAAACAGCACTCTTGCTCATGTTCCCAATTCCTCTGTGGTTTCAGCTGGGGTCCTGAAGCACAATGGGTCATTTCTCTCCTCAGGTCCCTGTTCCATCTGAAAAAGAGAAATTCTCCAACAGAGAATGAAGTCAGCACATGTTAAATGGGATAACCATTATTAGCTTAGAGATAATTTAATGAGTGTAGACCCTCTTGTAGCCTAAGATTAGTGAAAGAGGTAGATACTGAGGACACTCAACACTTACCAAACCAGAGATCCAGAGGCTCCTAAGAGCTCATAACTGAAGTAGACTTAAAACAAACCCAGCATGGTTCAGGGAATTTTGCAGAAGAGGGGGCAAAAAAATTGTTAGAGCCACAAGTTGGTACATTTTGCACAGAGACATTGCCTCTTCCCCTTAACTGATGGTGGCCCCTACAATACATGACCCACAATCCCTATGGGGATGACTGGCATCCCCAATGAGGATGATCTCTTTGGAGGGGGTGGCAGGATGAGAGAAAGGATGGTACCAATATGTGGTGTTTACATACTGAGTATATCCATAACTAACAAAAATAGCTTTAAAAACTTGAGTTATGAATATAGATCAGTGATTAAAGTACTTGCTACAAAAGCAAGTAAACCTGAGTTTGGATCCATAGAAGCCATCTAAAATGCCAGGTACAGTGGTGTTCATGTATGATCCTAGCACTGGCAAATCCCTAGTGCTTAATGGCTACCAGATAGTATAGTGAAACTGTGAGTTCTATGTTCGGTGAGATACACTGTCTCAAAGAAGTAGGTGGGGAGCTACTGAATGCCTAACATTACCTTTGGTGTCCACACACTCAAGCACACACATGTATGAGCACCTGCATACACAAATATATCCATACACATAAGACTATGCATACAAACACATACCACACATGCAAAAAATCTAAAAACTATAATTTAAAACTAATCATGACGATGAGATTTGTTTTAACCAACTGTGGCTACTATGACCATGTACTTGATAGTCTAAAAAACAAAAAAAAAATTTTCTCAAATATGCAGTGTCAATAAGTACATGGTCAAGAATTTGAATAGTTTCCAGCAAGAGCTTTCTTTTTAACTGTAAATGTAAGCAACTGCTCTATTTATATGCTCATATAACCCTTTTGTGCTTCTGGAGAGATTTTTGTCTTATTCTTTTTTTTTTAATTTTTTATTGACAACTTCTATACTTACATACCAAAAATGCATGATATTTCCCTTCTCTCCCCCATTCCACTTTAGAACTCCAATCTCCATCATATCCCCTCCCTCTCTCCATTAGTCTCTCTTTTAATTTGTTGTAATCATCTTTTTCTTTTATTTTGAGGGTCTTGCGGAGGTATTGCTAGGCACTGCAAGGTCATGGATACCGAGGCCAATTTCTGTCTGGGCAGTTGCATTGTAAGAAGTCATACCCTTCCTTTGGCTCTTCCATTCTATCCACCCCCTCTTCCGCAATGGTCCCTGAGCCTTGGAGGGTGTGACAGAGGTGTTTCAGTGCTGTGCACTCCTCCATCCCTTCTTCTCAGCACTATGTTTCCTTTTTGAGTCATCCCAGTGGTCATCACCATCTGAAAAGAGAAGCTTCTCTAACCAGAAGTGAGAGTAGTGTTAGTATGTGAATATGAACACTAAGTGTAGTGCTTTCAGGGCAGCTTGGTGGGAATAATATATACATTTAGTCAGACAAGAGCAGGCTTTATACCCCTAAGGCTCATGACCTCACCTGCCATAAACTTTTGCTTAGGTGTTTCAGTACCAGTACCAGGTATGTATTCCCTCCCACAGAGAGGGCCTTCAGTCCAATTATGGAGCAGTTGGTTACCCCAAGAGTAGACATGCCACTATTGCACCCGTTCAGTCACTGGGCCTGTATGGCCAAACTTGAATATTCAGTGTCCACTGTTTTCACTGCTGATGACTTCTGTCTCCCATACTGCTGCATGCAGTGCAGCTTTTCCCAGCTTTCAGTTGGCTGGTCTACAGGGAGAAGGTTTTCTGCTCAGCACCAGCTTGCTTTCTCAGTGACCTTGCCTCTCAGGCAAGAGATGTCATCAGCAATAATGTCTTACTATCTGTTTCTCAAGGGAAATCAAGGGCTTTGGCAAAAGCCTTTAATGTTTTACACAAATATTATTCAGTCAGGTCCTCACCTTATGATCGCATTTAAGATTAATTACCACCTTGGTACCCTTATTTTCAACTATAGTACCATTAGAAGATATGGCTCAAGATATGAATTTAGGTAAGGCACAAAAACTTTCATAGCAAGATGGAAGCTGAATCTGCATTATAAAACCCATAATCATTCAGTTTTTAAAGCCATATGAAAACATATGTTGATCCAGGAAATTATTTAAGCATCAGAGAGACTAGCATAGTATGAAAACATGAAGATGTTAAAAGCCAGAGATATAGTAGAGAAGTAGTTTTTTAAATTTTATTACTAAATTTATACTTAACCATGTGAAAATTATTATAGTCACTGTCATAAGGGCAGGTCAAACCTTTTTGTTTCATTCAATTAATGAGCATGGAGTGGATTATACAGACAAATATCTAATAGCTTTAAGAGATTTTATTAGTAATGTTAATACTAATGCTTGGAAGGAAGGTGTCTAAGATTGTTGGGAAAGAGTGGAGAGATATTTCTAGGGATGAAAAAATAATTCATGGACAATGAATTGTAGAGTATAGGCAGCAGTTGCACTATCAAGCTTTTTTTTTTTCTGTCATAATCAAGAAAATTTTTCTAAAGGATTATGGCCTATGATGGATGCAATTGTAATTTTTCTTACAACAGTGCACTTTGCTGAAGTAACTTTCTAAAATTGCAATAGAGGAGAGAGATAGGAGAAGGAAGAAAAGAAGGGGAGAGATTACTTTTTCTAAGGCTAATGATAGAAAAAAAATATAGCTAATTAATAACTAAAATATGTGAACTGCCTATATTATGCTGTGGAAAGCAGTTAATGTTACATAATTACACTTACATAATTATTTAGCCTATATCAAAAATTTCACTGTCCAGGAAATAACTCATTCAATTTCATGCAGACACAAACTCATTTGTTACTGTGATATGTTTGATATGAATGTAGATTACTGCCACTCTTATTTTACAAACTGCCAACAAAATTTATAAGTATGGAGGCTGGAATTCAAAATAGATTAAAGTTTATATTGGTTCTAATTCACCTGCTAGTTTTAATGGCTGCTGCTATATCTCCCATTTAAAATTGCTTCTGGTTAAAAATTATGCAGGCTCACACTCTTTAAAGACATAGAGCTTAAAGCCATAATGACTATTTCAAATTGGCGCTATTCATTACCAGTTCCTTATATTTACAGTAGTGAATGGTCTGACATATAACAAAGACAGCTAAGACAATCTGATTCAAACTATGAGGCAATGTAGTAGAATTCCCAAATTGAAGTTGATACGGCAATATTGATCTTTTACCCTTCACCAATCTTTAAGAATTTGTTCATGCTGAAGATCAAAGAGATATTTTTTGTGGGCTTAAAAAAAAATCACTGAACTAGAAATAGATGTTAGACCATGTGCCTCACTGATGTCAAGGTTTCTCAATTCAATATAAATTAATAGGATTGTTTCATTTAAATTATATAAGAAATAACTTTGTTAACCTAACCCAATGACATTGATCCTGAGAAAATTATTCCTAAGTTGATTTTTTGCACATCAAAGAAGCAAGAAATCTTTATCTCTTTGAACTTCAATTGTTGAAACACTCACTACAAACCATATTAGCCATTGTGTTCACAGTAAATCCTCCTTACAGTCAGGTTTTTTTTTTTTTCTTTTTTGTCTTCTTTACTTATGTTGTTGGGGTATCTGCAATAAAATTCATCATATGTACCTTTTTGAAATTCAGGCTTAACATGCTGACAGACATGTAGCATGATAACTATGAGAGAGAACTTGAACTTCTCATATTAAGAACTCATATTTGTGGTCATGGGGACAGCTGAGTAGATAAATAGCTTGCATCACAAGCATGAAGGCCTGAGTTCAATGCCAGAAACCCAGAAAAAATGTGCTGGTGTGCACTAGGAATGCCAGTGATGGGGAGAAGTGATAGGTAGGTCCCTGGACGTGTTAATTAGCCAATCTAGTCTAAACTATCAACTCTGGACCAATGAGAGACCATGTCTCAAAAAGTTACATGAAACATGGCTCAGGGAATTTTTCAGAAGAAGGGGTAGAAAGATTTAGAGCCACAAGTTGGGACATTATGCACAGAGGCATTGCCTCTTCAATAACTGACTACTGCTCCCACAATGCAAAACCCAGAATCTCCACAGGGATAACCTATGTCCCCAATAAACCTGTGCCCCTTCAGAAAAGGAGCAGAGATGAGGGAAAGGATATACCAACATATGTTGTTTCTATATTAAGTATGTCCATAACTAATAAAAATAAAATTTAAAAAATGGTGGATGATATTCCTGAGAACTGACTCCCTAGTCTCCATATATACATGCACACAGGTGAACACACACTCCCCCCACACACATTGTGCACACATATATTGAAAAAAGAACTCACATTGGATATCTAAAATGTATTATAATGACAAAGGTTTTGCTACATGCTAACATGAAAAAGATTATCTGCAGATATGTTCATATATTATTTAAATTATCTCTTGAATTTATTTATTGACAGTTTAATAAATGCACATGGAGTATAGTAAAATAATTCTATGATGCTCAAAACAAAATTATTGGATAGAAAACATCAAAATTTCTTTAATGATATTTTCAATATTTTATAATATTTTCTTTTTAACTTCATAGTATATTTATTAGAATAAGAGATTTGATAAATATCTGGATTAAAATGGTTAAAAGAATTTTCATACAATTTTGAGGCACTATTCACATTATTTACAATAACAGTGGTACTTGGACTACAGGGAAGATATAAATCTGACACATTTTAATGCCTTGATCCATTTGTAACATTCAAAATAACACCATTCTAGAAACACTAATCCAAACTTATAGAGACATACACCACTAAGTACCCCAAACAGTGTATTTAAAAATAAATATAGAAATATATCCAGAAATCTACAAATCATCATGATCGACTGGTGAAGCACCAACTATTATGACAGTGAAGGGCTCTGGATAGATTTTGATGGAAACTGCTGAATTCTACACCAAAAGCAAACAGCAAAAACAACATGATGTCCACTTTCTGCTGCCCATTCAGTAGCAGCAAAGCATGATTCACATGCACTGCCTATGGAAGGCTCTTGCAAGGTACCCTCACCTTGGGCTGGGAGGGAGGAGGGACACCAGGAAAGCATGAAGTACCACCAATGTCCAAGAATCCTGACAGTACAGGCGACCAGGCAGTCATGGAGCAGGAACAGCAGTGCAAATGTCAGTAAGAACAATGACCCACATTCACAAGTGATCACTGTGTTCGGCCTGGCATATTTTGATTGACATACATACAAGTAGCCCAAGCACAAAGCCAATCCACTTAGGGGAGTAACAATATTAATAAAGACAGGAATATTAAAAGTGACCTAAGCTCAGTTTTGGCACATGCTATGTTCTTCATCCTTTGTCATAGGTGAAATGCACATCTGAACAGAGACAAGCATGGGAGAGGCCTAAAAGCAGCATGGCCCACAGCTGGCAGAAGACCAAGGCTCAGATGCCAGCTGCATGGGTTGGTGTGCTAGGCTGGTGCAGAGCCAAGCTGCAAAATCCACCTCCTCAGTGTCAGATCTCTTGATGAAAGCATGAACCATGAGTTGCTTCAGATCTGCTTTCTCCACAGCATTCTTTAACAAACATTTATTCACAAAATCTTGAAATTCCAGACTGAATACTACACTGGGATGTTTGGAGGAGGCTCATTGACTATGTAATCCAGCAACTCAAAGATTGCCATAGGAGGTTGGCTGTCCATTCCATATGAGCTGAGGAGTCTCATTGGCCTGGGTGGGTGGCATGTCAGCCACATTTACCTCCACTTGGCTCCAGCTCTTTGGTATTGGGAGGAGGGATGGGGTACCTCCCAACCTCCATCTCTACCAGAGAAAGCCCCATGCTCCAGATGTCTGACTGCACAGAATAATGAGTCCACTGGTGTCTTTCAGTCAACAGGTAGGACCTTGTGCTGACAAAGGAGTTGGCCATGGAGTCAATGAGCTGCCTGCTGACCCCAAATTCACAGAGCTTGATTTCCCTACAGGACTTCACTAGGATATTGGATGGCTTCACATCTGTAACTTCTTTTCCCATTTAAAATTCCATCCACCAGAGTGCTGCTGCTCAATATTTTCTTAATGATCCATCAGTGATTGATGGAAACTATCTCACTATGCATGAAGGTAAGTTCACCTTTAAAACAGATATCTTAACCTTTTATGTAAAATACAACTGAAATAATGCATTGCATAGCTGATAAGAAGTTGAGCTTTTATTTGAGACAAGGTCTCATGTAGCTAAGGATGGCCTTGTACTTGTTATGTAGATGAAGATGACTTTGAACTCCTGATCCTCCTACCTATCCATTTATGTGATATTATTACAGGTGTGTCATACCAAATCTGGTTTATGTGAGATTGGGGATTGGATCCAGGGTTTCATGTGCTAGGTAATCATTCTACCACCTGATCTACAAGCCCTAGAAATACTCCTTGGCACTAAATAATAATATTGTGTATCAGTAATTGTGTTCGGATATGCATGAAATACTGATGTGATCCAGGAAGATGATAGAGTAGACAAATCTAGTACTTTCTCATATCTCCATGAGCTTAAACAAAAAAAAAAAAAGTAGCTGTAGAGAAGCAGTAAGTATCATGGAAAGTCACAGAGATAAAATGCACATAGTCATACAGCAGGTAAAACTCAGAAAAATGGATTTTCAAATTGTCATAGCAACATATAATTTTAAAATCCAGTTTGTGATAGTACCCTTTGAATAAAGGACAATCTCCTCAGTAGGCCTATAAGCAAAAAGTGAGGTCAAATATCACTGTGCTTCAAAAGTATATTTTGGAAACTTGCAAATTTATAACAGGATATCTGTGATCTGCATATTATCAGGCACTAGGAAATGGGTCTTTGGTTCTTCTTAACTTGGTCATAGGTACCATAATGAACAGCCATGTAAAGAGGAGACATGAAGTCTGTCTTTGCTTTGGGATAGGGATCAGATGCCCATAGAGTTTTATATATTCAAGACTCAAAGGATTTTCTTCACTCAGTTATCAACTCAGTATTGTCCAAGGATACTGAGACTCAGACTCAAGTTCCCAGACACAAGTGTAAATGGTAAAAAGTAAAGTGTCCATCACATAGTGAATATTAAGGTAATTCCATTTAAGAATAGTAGTACCATATCTAAAAAGACATGGTTGAATATCTGTGTATAGACTCCTGTGTAGGAGTGGGGATGTGAACCAGCATGTCCAAGACTGGGGATTAATTAGCACTTTTTGCTCATCATCAACAATAGCACAGGTTGTTTTGGTTTGCTCACTTTCTCCATACCCAAGATAAACATCTTAAATGAAGAAAGACCCCATATGGTAAGATTCTACTACCTAAGACACCATATGCTCTTGATACAGAACATGGAGAGATCTGGCAGGAATCTAAAAGAGAACCAGTCCTCAGAAAGTTCGATCATCTAGTGCCAGAAGGTTCTACTTGAGCTACATGAGGAAAATGGTCAACATCTGTCCAAGCAACTCATGGTCTGAGCTACTCAGCAGCAAACAACCTGACATGATGCTCACCCAAGTGCAACAGTGGCACACAGACATGGTGGGTAATCAAATGCTCTTGGATTGACTAAGGGATCCTCTCAGTAGAATGGAACCCATAGCTAGACCTGGGAAACAAGTCAAAATCATATTCCAAAAATGAGTTCACTCTCCAATATCAAGCTCCCAACAATCTTGGCTATCAGAGGTCCTACAAAAAGGATCCCAAGATCTCATCACTGAAGTAGACCTAAAATGAACCCAACACAGCTCAGGGAAATTCACAGAAGAGGGGGCAGAAAGATTGTTAGAGCCTCACTTTGGGACATTCCGTACAAAAACATTGCCTCTTCCCCATAGCTGATGGCTACCTGCACAATGCATGATCCACAATCCCCATGGGGATAACAGGCATCCCCTACCAGGAGGGCCCCTTCTGAGGGGAATGTGACAGGGATGAGGGGAAGGATGGTACCAACATGTGCCGTTTACACAGTGAGTATGTACATAACTAATAAAGAAAAATTATATATTTAATTTAAAAATAAATTTAAAAAGTTCCAACCTCAGTGAATTCATTTATCCAAGTTCTACCTCTAAAAGTTATCAGGACATCTCAAATTAGTGATATCAGCTCAGGATAAAATACTGAAGAAATCAGCCTGGGGGGGACTTCAAATCCAAACCTTAATATTTTGTTTTGACCTACCTCACAAAGGCTCACAGACATCTGATAACAAACACATCCATCTCCAAGAGTCCTCAAAGTAGTAGCAGTTCCAACATTTCCCCAAAGTCAAACTTCAAACTCTCCTTTGAAGCTCATAGAAACAACAGTTAAGGCTGCTCAATTCATAATAGCAAAGAGCTGGAATAAACCCAGATGGCCATCATTAGATGAATGGATAACTAAGATGTTGTATATCTACACAATGGAATTCTACACAGCAGTAAGGAAAAATAACACAAAGCAATTTTCAGGAAAATGGTCAAACTTGGAACAGACCATTCTTAGTGAACTCACCCAAACACAGAAAGATAAGCGTTGTGTGGTCTCACTCATCTGTGGCTCCTAATCTGTATTTTCCCGAGATGATGACACACCTAATAAACATCTCAAGGACTGGACAATAGGGATGGTGGAGTGGGAGGGCAGGGAAAGGGTGGTGGTGGGGACAAAAAACTGGACCCAAATTGAAATGGTACCATAAAATCCTGTATCCTGAAAGACATATTAAAAGGTGGAGGGCTGGAGAGATGGCTTAGCGGTTAAGGTGCCTGCTTGCTAAGCCTAAGAACCCGGTTCCTATCTCCAGGTCCCACGTTTAGCCAGATGCAAAGTGATGCAAGGGTGCAATGCCGCACTTGCCCACAAGGGGGGTACATGCATCTGGATTTCATTCACAGCAGCTGAGAGACTGCTGGCACACCCACTCTCTATCTGTCTCCCTCTCCCTCTGTCTGTCTCTCTCTCTGTCTCTCTCCAAAAAAATAAATAAGTAAAAGGTCAAACCTGCATCAGGTGCTTGGAGAGAACACTTGAATCACAAGGGGCCTGGAGAAGGTATGATGAAGACTAACTTCAATCTTTTCCTGTATTTCCCCCTATCACTCCTTCTTCTCTCTCTTCTCTCTCTTGTCTTTCTCTTTCATATTACCTATACTTTTTCTTCCTTCTTTTCCTTTGGCACTGACCTGTAAATTCCAATACCAGCATGTGGTTAATATCTACAATGAACTGTTGATCAGCGAGACCTACAAGGTTTCCGAACAGAAGACAGATTTCTGTCAGAGTACTTAATGACCCATCAAAGGTTATTGGTAAGACCATACTGCTGAAGACACCATATGCTGTTCAGACGGAACATGGAGAGACCTGGCTGGAATATGGAAGAGAGTCAGTCCCCAGACAGTTAGCTTGTTTTGTCATACGTTATAAGTGACTGGGAGAAAATGACCAACATCTGTCTAAGCAACTCATGGTCTAAGCTACTCAGCAGCAAACAACCTGACACGATGCTCACACAAGTGCAGTAGTGGCACACAGCCATGGTGGGTTACCAACTGCTCTAGATCTGGCTAATGGATCTGTTCATTGGAATGGAACCCATATCTGGAAACAGGAAACAAGTCAGAACCATATCCAAAATTGAGCCTGCTCTTCAATATCAAGCTCCCACCAATAGTGGGATACAAGAGGGCCTACACCTATTAAATTCTCTCTAAAATAATAATGGTTATCCATGTATCTTGCACTGACCTCACTCTCCGTTGGAGGATCTGCTTTTCTCTTTCAGATGGACCCAGAACCTGAGGGGAAAATCAGCCCATCACACCTTAACAGGGCACCAGCTGAAGCCATTGAGTTATAGGGGAAATGAGCAAGAGTGCTTCTTTATTGGTGAACCTGGTACCAGCACAAGGGTGAAGGAGATAGACACAGAGAACACTCAACCCCTACCAAAGCAGATATCCAGAGACACAGAGACTCACAAAACCTCATCACTGAAATAGACCTAAAATGAACCCAACATGGCTCAGGGAAATTTGCGTAAGAGGGGGTGGAAAGATTGTTAGAGCCATGAGTTGGGTCATTATGCACAGAGTCATTGCCTCTCCTGCATAACTGATGGCTACCCCCATAAGCCAAGACCCACATTACCCATGGGGGGAGGACAGAGAGAAGGCTAAGGATGGTACCATCATGGCTATACATACACTATATACATAACTAATAAAAATATATTTTAAAAGATAAAAATGAAGTACATACTTCAGAAACAATGACAAGAGTAAATACTTCCTTTTTAATATTTTTATTTATTTATTTGCATGCATGGGGTGTGTGTGTGTGTGTGTGTGTGTGTGTGTGTGTGTGTGTCCCTAGCTTCTCTAATTTCTTGGAGTTACCATTGAAGCCTGGGCTTCATCTACACTGATTAAAACATGACCATCTCAGAGATATCCCAGAGGGACTCCTAACATGCATTGTATTGTTTGGCCTCCTAGGCATTCCTTTGAAATCTGAATGGAAGCCTCTATAACTCCATAGCACTTGCATTTTACATGCCTATAAAACCAGCATTATGAAAGTTGCTACACCAAAGGTTTTCTGCCAGCTGGAAAAGTTAACTTTAAACTTTTTGGCCATGACTGGAGTGTTGTCTGAATGTGTGGGGGTAGCTGAACCTGGGAAAACACTTCCACAGGTGGCTTGTGCATACAGGTAACCATGGAATCCTCTTCTCAAATTAAAATGCTCAAGTGAACAACTTTAAGTCTTTGATCACGAGACAGGTAGGGTCTGATCATTCTTGAAATTCCTTTAAGGTATCATTCATATTATCCTGATTTAAAGTACTTGAATTTTTTTTACAATGCTACTAATACACTTCATAAACACACTCCACTTTTCTTGTCTAAATATTCATTCTTTCAAATCCTTTTGCTCTGCTTTTGGCCTCCAACTCTCATTGTAAATCTGGATAAAAGGATGACACCACCTGAATTCTATGCTGTATTATTATTTCCTCCACCAAATTAATTAGTGCATGAATTTTATAGCCAGCGTTACTGCCAGAATGAAATGAGAATGTTTTGTAATCAATTTCCCAGAAGCATCCTCACTTTTACATGAAATCTAAAACACAGTTTTCAATCTTCATTGCTATTAGCATGGTCTTCTGACCTTACCAATATCACAATTAAGATCTCCTTACTTTCTTTAGCATACTTCTCTGGATTGTTCTGAGTTCCAAACATACACCTGTTTGAAATGTTTTAAGAAGAAAGTACTCAGGTGTTTATTTATAGTAATGCCTAATTTCTCTTGTTTCCAGATTTATTCATTAATTACCCTTCGGGTCACTCTGACCAAACTAAATGACAGAACAACTTAAAAGTGGGAACTATAGGTGTGGAGAGATGGCTTAGTGGTTAAGCACTTGCTTGCAAGCTTGATGGCCTAGGTTTGAATCCCCAGTACACACGTAGATGTACAAGGTGGTGGAATCATCTGAATTGGCAAGAGACCCTCGTGCACCCATTCTCTCCTCCCTCTCTCTCACTCATTGTATATAATGATAAATGTTTTTAAAGTAGGAACGATTTATTTTACCCCAGATTTCAGAGGATTCAGTTCATAGTTAATTGGCTCCATGGGGGGGGGAGTCACTAAAAGACAAAATTTCATTGAAATAGGACTGTGTGACAATTATTCACCTAATAATGGACAGGAAACTAAGTAGATCTCTAACAGGTAGGAGTCAGAGCAAGAATGAGAAGTGATGAAAGTATTTTCAGAGACTAGCATTTAATGCCCTTATTTTGATAGCTTGGTGAAATCATTTACTATAGGAACTGACAAGTAGTGTAAATCAGGCCATATTTTTCCATGCAGAGAGCTGGTTTTCCATCACTTATTTTCTTACCACTTGTTTGTATGCATCTAAAATATGTACAGCAGAAATAGACACCACTGCATTAAAAATAAATAGAGCAACATATTAGGAGATCTGACTTTGCACTGTAAGTATTGATTTGAATAAATGAAAACTAAGTGAAGATATAAAATATTTCAATAACACAAGGCACTTAATCTGAGGGATAAATTTAAAATATTGTAAGAACTAATTGTAAACTACATATTTCAAACATATACTGTACAGTTATGAAAACTAAACATATATTAAAACAATTTATCAATAAATATCAAAGACTTAGTATCATATATTCCTGTATTCTCTTATCACAATGCAATTAAGTTAGAAACAAAAATCCATATATATGCAAATAAGAAATATATTTCTCAGTAGCATACTGTAGAAGAAATTATACCATAAATCATAAAATATTTATAACTGAAAGAAAATAGAAATATAACTATAAATAGGTGGGATACAATTCAAACTATCCTTAACATGACTTTAATGTTTGCATTAGGTATCAATGTTTCCAAAATGGGAAAATCATGAAAGCTATAGAGAAATAAGACATATAAAAGCAAAGATTAAATGACATAGAAAACTAATATGGAAAAGCAAAAGCAAACTCAGTATCTGAAATATCAAAGTTAAGTTGACAATTTTGTGCTGAGATGAATGTAGTATAAAAGCAAAGAACAAAGAAATATTTCTTGGAATAAGGAATAGAAACCCAAACATGCTGAAGAAATTTAAAATGAAATGCAATGAAGAAAATATAAATAAATCTGAAAGTATTGTGGGTATGTATATTGCTGTAAAATCTCTTTACAATTTGTTTTAAAATGTGTGCCAAGATTGAAGGAAAATAGCAAACACATCATATATATTTTCATGCAAAATAGTAAATAAATAACTTTCAAACAGCAATTCTAAACAATAAAGCACAAACCAATTGTCAGGGTGGGATTAAAAGCAAAAACTAGTGTATTTAAGGAGGTCAGCACATTTTTGTTATAGAAATCAAATAAAGACAGTATTAACTGCTTTTAGTATGGCAGAAATTAAACCATTTATGAAATATAGTTATGTAAAACAAAGAAGGTAGAGACATAGACCAAATAGTCCAAGACTAATAGTAACTGACCGAATGAGATACTCACAAAAACATAATCATTACTAACATGATAAAACATATTACTATGATAAAAAGCCAATTCTCTTCAACTTCTGTAAAATTTATTTCAACAATGATATGTGAAATATTGATACATCAACCTTTATTACTAAGAATTATTAATTTAGCAATGAGTAATATTAATGTCACTGCCCTGCAGCCATTATATATATATATATATATATATATATATATATAATCTTTCTGACAAATGTTCAATTCTCTCTAATCACGAGCTGTTATTAAGTGTCAAAACATCATGTGAACATTCCCCCTGCCCCCAAAATTAAATTTTAGGCTTATTTAGTTCATTGATTAAAATTTACCTACAACTTGAATACTCACATGACATGACCTATTATTAACAACTATATTTTGGCAGTTTTTGGCATGTTTCACATTCTTGCTGTATTTTAGTACTGTTAGGGTGATGCTGGCTGCTTCATGATTAACATTTTTAAGAAAAAATATACTTAGAAAAATAAATATTAGAAGATCAAATGCCATATTTCTGAAGACTCACTTCAATGTCATCATAGAGAGAGAATGGGCATGCCAGGGCCTACAGCCACTGAAAACGAACTCCAGATGCATGTGCCACCTTGTGCATCTGGCTTACGTAGGTACTGGGGAATTGAGCCTCGAACTGGGGTCCTTAGGCTTCACAGGCAAGCATTTAACTGCTAAACCATCTCTCCAGCCCCAAATTTGTCTTTAAACCTGAACATTTTAAAGATTTTTCTTGTGAATGTATCATACAATTAGACCCCTATTCCATGTTGACTACTAAGTGTGAAAGAACTCATTCAAAATATTAAGTCACAAAAGCACAGAAAGACAAATGTTGCATGTTCTCCCTCATCTGTGATTCCTTAACTGGAATAGCTTGTGTTTCAGTCATACCTGATAAGCAACTCAATTGACTGATGAAAGCTATAGAAGGGTTTGGGGAGAGAGTAATGGAAAAGTGGGGGGAGATATACACAAGACCAAATCCAGAATGATTTGGTACCATAGAAACCTTCCTCCTGGATAGCAGACTAAAATATATAACCCTCAATAGGAGCATGGAGAGGGTGGGTTGAAGCTTAACCAGAAAATCTTTGGCTTAGGCTTGTAACTCCCAGAAATTGATTACAACCCATGTTGAGCTGTTGTTCAGAGAGACCTAGGAAGTGCCCAAAACAAGACAGGAGTCTATAAAAGCACTTGATTACCCACCTGAAGTAAAAGTGAAGACCCTATTGCTGAAGACACCACATGTTTCCAATGAAGAACATTGAGAGACCTGGATGAATCTGGAAGGAAGACAGTTTCCAGATGGCTAGCCTGCAGTGCTGAAAAGTGGGAGGGAATCCATAGCTGGAAATGGGAATCATGTCAGAATCTTATGGAGATCAATATTATGGACTCCAATGATAACATCCCACTAATCTTTGGCCAAAATGAGGCTCCACCCATTATTTATCCGCTTTAATCTATATAAACTAATAAAACACTGAATATATTGGGGGCCATATATTCAAACTGCCACACTGATCTCACTATTCATTGGAGAATATGCTTTTCTTTTTCAGGAAGCAGTAAGAGCCAAAGACAACCAAAATTTTTCAACAAGACAAGAATAGCTGACTCCCTGGAAGGAGGTAATCACCTCTTTCACAGCAGCTAGGGCCCAGATGAAATCATAGAGGAACTGGTGAGATGAGCAACAGTGCTGCTTCCCTGGTGAGCCTGACAAACTGAGCCAGAGTTATGGGGCCTGAGTGATGGAGATAGACACTGAGGATACTCAAAACAGACCAAAGCAGAAATTGAGAAGCTGCTGAGAATTCAACACTAAAGTAAACTTAAAACCCACCCATCACAGCTCAGGAAATATTGAAAAAGAGGGTGTGGAAAGAATGTAAGACCACAGAGTGGGAAGGGCATATATAGTCAGTGCCCTCCCTCAATGACTGCTGCTCTCACAACTGATAACCCACAACTCCATGGTAAATACCAGCAATCCCACTAAGGAGGGTCCTCAGTTGAGTAGGGGCAGGGAGGAAGGAAATGGTGGTAGCAATAAATTATGTATCTATATAAAGTATCTACTTGATAAAAATGTATTAGATGGCTCATATCTCATACTTTTATCTAATTTCATGTTAAATACTATGTACTGTTTTTACTAATTAGGCTAAAAGTTGTCACATTTAAGGTCACTTGATTTGCTATGCAATGGTCTTCTTATAAAATATATCTTACATAGTAATACTGATATGAATTTTATAGGTCCATCATAGTAATGCTGTCCTAGCATAGTATAAGCCTGTGGTTTCTCTTTCTTAGCTATACTTCATAGGGTGAATGCAAACATACAAACCTAGGAACTTAAATCTAGTTGACACGGATAGCAGCCAGACTGTAATAATTATTTTTGTAAACATACATAAATATTTTCTAGATCTTTTATTACTCTCAATCAATTCATAGATGTTTGAAATCTCATGAAAATAATGTCCCTCGTTAATTTAACCAAGGACATAGAAATAGTCATAGAATATATCTATGAATTCTTTGATAAAATCTTCTGAATTATAGACTAATTTTTAGATTTCACACAGCCATGTCACTTGCATATAGTATTAACCCAAATTCTTTCTTTCCCCTTTCGTTTGCCAAATCTGAAGTAAATACTGATGTTAAAGACTGCTGGGCAGGTCTTACCTGTCAGATTATTGATGCTCAAAAATTATAGCAGACATCTATTATAAATTTTTATCATTCTGGGAGGAAACATTGTTAAAATATATTTTATTTCAAAAATAAAATATTGAAATAGTTACTGTTAGCAAAAAAATGAACAAGATGAGGAAAACAAAATTGATTTTCTTAGCACAATTTAAATCACACTTCAATCTCCAGCTAGGTTTAAACAACTCCCTGATGCAATTGCTATGAAACTCTTTAAGAATGTTTGAATACAAACAGCTATAGGCTGGGATAAGCACTCTCACTGTGTTCTATGGGTCAACAGAGTATTGCATGAAGAAACTATGAATACACTAGAATTTAAAAATCCATATTCCAAGCAGTCTTTCACTAATATGTTTTTCAAAAGATAAAAAATAAAATAGCTTATATTCTTTCAAGTATGTGGAACCAAGCTAAAAATCATTTAATAATTTCAAAACAAACACTGCTGTCACATTGCACTGAGTTTCTCCTTTCAAAATAAAATAACACTTTGTAGTAATTGGCATTTAGTATTTCAAAATCACACTGAAATATCCTAGTTTTATCTCAAAGCTCTTTAAATAAAAACTATTTTGAAAAAAAAAATGAATGCTATGGTAAACCACAGATATAGCTTTCAGAACACTGATTTGCATTCAGTCAAACCAATATCTAAAAATTTGCATTATATATAATAGAATATACTGTTCAATTAGTTCAATAAGTTATTATTGTTCAAACTTTCCCTCTTCCAATATATTTTATTTCCATTCAGAATAAAATATTAAGCATAAAAACAACCTCAATAACCTCAAATTGACAATAAGTAGACAAGATATAAACTATATATAAACATACTTAAGGTAATAAATTGAACTTTTCACATAAATTACATTTTGAATATTAAAATTGATAATTAATTTTAATGTTAGCTTTTTTTCTGATGTGTTGTCACTTTATTACATTTGATAATTACAATAACATAAAAATAAGGGTCCTTGTTTCTGATATTATATTCCACAAAATTTTTGCTCTTATCTCATTCCCAGTTGAACCCATACATAAATAATTCTTGTGTAATGATTATCTAAATATAATTAGAAGAACTGCAAAATAAAATAATACCATATTTTTAAATTAAATAGACTGTCCAAAATTTTTGAACTTGAATTTGTCGAACTTAAATCATTTAGGGACTAAATTTAGGAACTAAATCATTGATTACTATTTCTCTGAGCTCATAAAGAGGCGAGCCAATCAGGTCACAAACATTCATCAAAGTTCTGGAAACAAGACTATGTTCACATTAGTGGATGACCTCCTAAAGAAACATGAAAAGAGATTTTCCCCTATATCAATTTAACAATTTAAATTAAGATCCAATATGTAATCAATACAGAGTTTAGAATCTGAGATTCAATTTAAGTCTTACTCCATCCTGTGCTTGACAGGGAGGACTACTGTCAGGGAAATAATTAGAAAAAGTCTACAAATTTGCCCACAATTTCATATACTTATAAGGAAAATAAAATACCAATGCAATGAAGTGGTTGAATAAGATCCACCATTGATTGTATCTTCACAGACATACTAAGTTACACAACTGTATAGTTACTAAACTAATTCCATATGTGCTAAAGAAGTGAGGGGAAGAGGTTATATTATCTGCCTGCAGCATAATAAAAAAGAAAGATGCATTGCACAAAGTAGAAGGTAAAACATTATCTGTCATATCCTTTTCCTCAACTCCAAATATTGCAGTTAGGAAAGAGATAGTTCTCATTTGGTGAAGAGGGAGGGAATCAAGTAAATGGCTTAAACTTTAAACCCAATACAAAACTCATCACAAATTGTTTCTGGAAGAGCCCTATGACCACTGTTTCCAGGCCAATATGTCAAATATGAGCTTCTGTAATTGTTAGCAAGGTATCAAAGAGACTGCCTCTACCACAATAGAGTGGAGAGCAAGCCTCTACCTTTTGGGTACCAGAGCATAAAATCTAGCCCAGGGCATTTCCTTGGTGCTCTGATCAAATGCCTAATATTAACTATATTAGCTACCTTCTTACTGCTAAGACAAAATAGCTGACAAAAAGTCAGTTAAATTGAGGAAAGATTTATTTCAGCTTAGAGTGTGAGGCTATAATTTCCAATGGGAGAAAAGTCATGGTGGCAGGAACAAGAAACAGCTAGTCATGTTCAGTCTACAGTGAGGAAGCAGAGAGTGAATGAATGCTCATGCTTAGCCAGCTCTCTCCTTTTTACACAATCCAGGACCTTGCTTCATGAAATGGTGCAACTCACAGGAACAAATGCACATACCAACACTTATCCAACAGCATTAAATAAACTGTAATTGCATCTAAGTCAAAATGGGAGCCCAGCAGGATATCAGATGATAATCAATATGGAAGAATTTTCAGAAACATTTAAAAAGCCATTGGAGTCGGGTGCAAAGAAATGTTTCCATATCCAAGAGAGAATTTTTACAAAGAGACAGAAGCAATCAGAAAATTAAACATAAATCCTTGAACTGGATAATACACTCAGAAAAGCTAAAGCAAAGTATAAGTCACCAACAGATCAATAGGAAATAGCTTAAAAAGAAGAGAGAATCTGTGAAGTTAAAAAATGTCTGTTTGAAAGCAAATAGAGGATTAAAAACCACAACCCACAAGTCTGTAGCAGAGGCCAATAAGCTAGAAAGGGTCTATAATGGAGGGAGAATAGGGAAAGACTTAAGAGGAAGGTGTGTGTGTGTGTGTGTGTGTGTGTGTGTGTGTGTGTGTGTGTAGATGAAGAGATTACTGGGGGTGGAATGGCCTCAGTGAGGTCACGGGAAGAAATTAAGTAAGGAATGGTGGGGGGAGGGTTAATCAAAATTTAAGAGGGCATGAATAACCTGTATGGAAACCTACTTTTTTGGATAATAGCACACCCAAAAGCCATAGATCATTACTAGAAAAATTTCAGTGTGAGGGATGGTATACCTTCCACTGAGTTTTTGGCTAGGTATGTGTCCAATGCTCCCAAAACATTATAGCTCATTGCCAAGGCTCTTGGTTTCCCACAAGGAATAGATGATAAGACCCTATTATTGGAGAGTCTACATGCTTGGGCTGCAAGGTCACTGAGAAATCAAGCTGGAGATGAACTGAAAACCTTCTCCCTATAGACCAGGTAACAGAAAGCTGGAAAAGCTATAGTGCATGTAGCACTATGGGAAACAGTAGTCCTCAATGGAGATAAACAACAGTGAACATTGCATGCCTTAAGTTTGGCCAGTCAGGCCAAGCAAGCCAACGGATGCAATAAGTGTCATGTCTGTTATGGGGAACTAACCTTTCACTAATTAGACTGGAGGTCCACTCCATGGGAGGGAATGCATGTGTGGTATTGTAAACCTAGTCAAAATCCTATGAGAGGGGAGGTCATGAGCCCTAGAGATGTAATGCCTATTGCTGTCTTGTTGAATGCATATATTATGCCCACCAAACTGATTGCTAAGCACTTTTCTTACCATCCATACCCATATATTAATGCTACTCTCACTTTTCGTTAGAGAAGCTTCTCTTTTCAGATGGTGGTGACTACAGCAATGACTGAACAGGCAACAAAGTGCTGAGAAGAAGTGACAGTATTATTCAGCACTGAAACATCTCTATCATACCTTCTAAAGCTCAGATTCCATTGCAGAAGAGGTGGAGGAAAAATGTAAGAGCAAAAGAAGAGTTGGACTGCTTACAATGCAATCTTACAGCCACAAAAGGCCCTGGATGTCTAGTAGTACCTACACAAGACCCTCATAATAGGAGGAAAAGATGACGACATCAAAACAAAGACAGACTAATTGAGAGGGAAAGGGGATATGATAGAGAGTGTATTTATGAAGGGGATAGTGGGGGAGGGAATTAACATGACTATTGTTTATAATTATGGCAGTTGTCAAAAAATTAAAGAAAAAAACACAACCCAAAACCAAAAAAGCTTATTAGAATTTTCTCACAGCATTAAAACAAAATGTATTTGAATTTTTGGGGTTGGGTGGTTCAAGAGTGATATCAGAATGGCAACATGATAGAAAGTCTATTAAAAGAAATAGGCAAAACTCTGCAAACCTGGAAAAAATTTCACCATGTAGATTGAATTCAACAACATGTACCTTAAGATATCTTTTTAATGCCTATGAGAATATATTAATTGTAAAATTTTATATGTTTCACTAAGAAATTTCTATAAATGCATAAAATATACTTGGCCTAATTTATCCTCTCTATTACCCTTTTGTAATTGTTCCTCTCTTTTCTATGTCCACAATCCTAACAGAAGTCCTTTATATCTAGGTTCTAATCACTTTTTTCCTCCTACTTTCCTTTGGCACTTGCATTCTTTTTGCCACCTCTTTAGCAGTGGGCCCTGAGCCTTGGAGGGTGTGATAGAGATGTCTCACTTAGTGCTAAATACTCCACTGTCACTTCTTCTCAGCACTATTGTGAATTTTGAGCCCCCCCCCCATTGGTCACCACCATCTGAAAAGACAAACGTCTTTAACCAAAAGAAAGAGTATTATAAATATATGGACATAGGGATGGAGAGATGGTTGAGTGGTGAAAGTACTTGCCTGCAAAGTTAAATGACTCATATTTGATTCCCTATAACCCATGTAAGCTGGATGCACAAGGTGGCACATGTGTCTGGAGTTGTTTGCAGCAGCTAGAGGCCCTAGTATGCCCATTCTGTCTCTCTCTGTCTCCATCTCTCTCTCATATAAATAAAAATATACATATGGGCATAAAAATAAGGGTTTATAGGACAGTTTTGAGGGCATAATATAATCACATACCCAGACAACAGTAGTCATTACTACTCTCAGGCTTATGACTTCTCCAGCCATAGGTTTTTGACTATGTTCTTAGTATCAGACATGTATAATTTTCATCCACTTTTTATTCACTGTGACTTTAAGAAAAAACTTTTTTTCTGGATATCAATATTTTATTTTAAAAATAAGTTTGTCTAAAATAAATAATAAACATTTGTGAGGTTTAACATTCTAAATATTTAAATTCATACAATTGAGAACTTCTTGAAATATACTCAGTCATATTTAATATTATGACTTGAAGTTTTGTGTTTGAAAAGTACGGACTTACTTTCAATAATTGAGAAATAAATTGGTGGTAGAATTAAGTTCTATTTCTGACTTTCATTTTGACTTGCTATCTCATTTTTGTTAAATAAATTCATCTGTCTCCGCTGAGCTTCAATATTATCATTTGTAAAATTAGATGATTAGATAAATTAAATTATAAAACAGAATTATCTTCAAATTCTTGTGCATTTCTTGCATGTCTAACTTTGTTCTTCATTGCTATAAATTAATGATATTGAAAATCTCTTCTTGTGTAAAGGATTCCATTTGCAATTTCTTGTCTTCTATTATGCACTATTTCAACTTTGCTCTTAACCTTTCTTTACACTCCCATCTGTATTTAACTTACTGAAATAGGCCAATTGAACAAACAGCTCTCTAGGCAGATAGCGAAGTTAGTTCAGATGGTAATACTATAACAATTCTCATGAAATCTAGAAGACCATTTCTCAGAAGTGGAAGTGCAAAGGCTGACATACAATAAATTCTTTCCCAACTGTGACCCCCTCCCATGCAATTGTGTCATATCTCAACAACTATTCTAAAATGTAAGATTTTGATTGTTGCCTCCTCCTTCTTTTTTTCTTCCCTGCCAACCATGAGACTATTGTTCCAGCTTTAGGAAACATTTTAGCCACAGCTTGTTATTAAACTGGATGCTTCTTCTTGCTTTATTCCTCAATAATTTCACATTCAATTCTATGACAAATTGACTTGCACCCCCCCCTAAAAATAGAATATTTTCTGGTTCATTTTACTTAATGGTGACATAGCCATAGTTTATCATTAGACATTATCTTTACTGCAAATTTTATACTTGGAAAGTATATTATTTCTCTAGTGTTTTCTTGAAACACAGAGTCCCTTACTGCTACAGCTGCTACATTGTACCCTCCAAGTCTACAATATTTGGTGATTTCAAACTCCACATACTGTCTTCTGGTCCTACATATTTTTCTACTTAGCTCAAAATAAATGAAAAGATATGATAAAAATAAATAACTTTCAAAAGCATGTTTCAAAAGCATGAAAGTGACTGTTTAAATCAAATATAGCATATGCGTTCTATTTGTCAGTGTTTCTATATAGTGAAAAGGGTAAAAACTTATAATCATGAATAATCAAGTGTTGTAGATAGTTTCTCATTGCTGGACAAACACCTGACCAAAAGCAGTTTATGGAAGGGAAGGGTGTACTTCAGGCTTACAGGGTCCAGGGGAAATACCATTAATGAAAGAAGAAGCTGACTCACTCCAGCATGATGCATTCTGTAATTCTTCTGTCAGAGAGAGAGAGAGAGAGAGAGAGAGAGAGAGGGAGAGAGAGAGAGAGAGACCAATACTAGAAAGCACCAACAGCCAGAGTTCAAACTATTTTCCACACCCCTTAGGAATGGACTTTAGATCCACCTCCAAACATACCTTAGGGCTAGACTCCAAGGTCCACCTCCCAAGTGGCATACCTCTTTCCCAGTAGGATTCTACCCACAGGAGACTGAATATTCAAGTCTGAGTTTATGGGGCCATAAATTTAAACCACTATATCCTGCCTATGGTCCAAATAGACTCATGACTATAGTGCAATGTAAATTACATCCAGTCCAACTTCAAAGGTCCCCATCAGCATTACCAACTTTGATTGTTCCAAATTCCCAAGTCCCAACTGAGACTTAACACTGTCTCTCACCTGTGAATACAGTTAAATCACCACAAGCTGCACACTACCAACACATAATGACATAGAGTAACCAATTCCATTGTTAAAAGACATAACAAAGAGATATTGGACCAATGCAAAATTAATAATGATCAGGTAAACATCAAACATTGACAGTTCAAGTCCAACATCCATATCCAGTGATAACAGTCTCTGGATTTTCTAATTCCATCCCTCCTGATGGCTTGGTCACAGCCAGGGCAAACATCCTGCCTGGATCCACCAACACTCCATTGTAGACACTGCCAATCATGAGGCTTCTGGATCTCTGTGAACTTTATCACCTGCTTCCATACATTCCTCAGGCTTCCAAAACAATTATCAAGTGTGGAAGAATAATTTTTGTAAATCCAGGGGGAATAAATCTTGACTTTGAAGAGCAGCATACTTCCTCAGAATTATTCCTTTCTAGTCATCTCCTTTCAAAAGAATTTGCATTCCTACTCATTGAGCCTTTCCTGGATGGATTTCACCTTCAAGCATCTTTTCCATTGTCCCAATTCAAAGCAGTTGACCTACCCTTAATGGTGGTTTCCTGTTTAACAATTGGTAACTTAAATCTGGTCTCTGTATAAGTGACTTTTAACTTTCTAGATTTTATTCCGGTGATAAACCACATATCTTTTATATCTTTTATATCTTCCATATATATATATATTTGTGAACCACACCAGTTAATTACTTTTCAATTCAACCTTCATCAAACTCTCTGGGCATGGGAGAAGAATGTAGTGAGCCTGTATGCCAGTTACCCAATTTCAACAATGCTCTCTGCTCCCTCTTTAAAAGTTCATAAGCCAAGTTTTCATAATCCACAGCTCTCTCTGCATTGGCATTTTCCAACTCTTACTAGAATAGCCTATAATGCTTTACTTACTATGCTTTGAGGCTTCTTCATTCCCAAGTAAAAAGTCCTTCCACATTCCTCCAGTACACAAGTTAAAAGATCAAAATACACATTGTCAGATTCATTGCAGCAATGAGGACACTTCTCTAGTAACAATTTACTATTACAATCAGTTTCACATTGCAGGACATACACCAGACCAAAAGCAGTAAATGGAAGGGAAATATTTATTTCAGGCTTACATAGTCCAAGGTAAAATCCATCAATAGCAGAAATAGGTTCCCTCTAGCATGCATCACAGCACAGAAAGAGTGGCACCAACACCAGCAAGTACCAACAACTACAGCACAAACTTCCCTCTATCTACCTTAGGGCTGGACTCAAAGATCTATCTCCCAAGTGGCATGCATTGTCTGGAGTACGGTTCCCTCACAGGAAACTCAAGATAAGTTTTTAAACCTGAGTCTACAGGGCCATACATTTAAATCATTACAGTAGGTAATGTATACTAGAGATTTGCTTAACAACTTTTGAGTGTAATAAATGTAATATAAAATAAAATGTAAGGAAGGTAGGTATTGGTGGAAAAATAACCATTCTTCTTAGCATCTTCAGCAAGTTTTATTGTTTACCTATGGTGATTTTTTTAAGAAGTTTCACACATTGTCATTTTTTTCAGATTCTCTTAACAGATTTCTATTGTTTTGTAAAACTAGTATTCATTAGTCACATTCACTTTAGCTAGGAGGTGCATTAAATTTTCTTAACTTTCTTAAAATTCATCAGATATGAATGACATCAAGAGTGATGTCTACAAAGTGCCAATAGGCAAATCATATTGATTCCTTGTTTGGAATTGATCACCTATTCCTATAGATAATAGGGTTGCTAAAGATTAGATGATATTATACCAAGCTGCCATAAGACTACAAATAAAAGAGCTATGTTGATGTACACAGTTATAGGACACAGTACATGACATCAACAAAATATTAAATCCCTATATTCATACAAATTTTAAAAGACTTTGGCACACAGGTAGCCAAATAAATATATAGGATGAAATTGAACCATTTAAAGAAGCATAAGTCATAGTCAGTGATATCAGGGATTGTATATTCCAATAATAAGTATTCTGTAAATAATATCAGCTCCTATAGTATCTTTTTAAATCAATTTAACTTAAAGGCTGACATTAGATCAATATTCTTAAACAGATTACTATTTTTTACATCAATTATCACTGAATTAACTTACCTGTTTATATACTCAAAGCCCTCAGAACTTATATTAATCTCTATGTTTATTTAATAAATTCAAAATAGAAATAATTGTTGTGGCATTGGTATTTGCTCTTGTGCTATGTTTTACCAAGCACAGTTTCATGGATATCAGTTAAAATTAGACTATCATAGGGCTGGAGAGATGGCTTAGCGGTTAAGGCGCCTGTCTGGTAACCCTAAGAACTCTGGTTCCAATTTCCAGCGGTTCCAATCTTTAGGTCCCACGTTTAGCCAAATGCAAAGTGACGCAAGGGCGCAATGCCGCACTTGCCCACAAGGGGGTGCACACATCTGGATTTTGTTCACAGCAGCTGAGAGACTGCTGGCGCGCCCATCTCTATCTGTCTTCCTCTCCCTCTGTCTCTCTCTGTGTCTCTCTCCAAAAAAAAAAAAATTAGACTATCATAGAATAAGGTTCCCATATGTAACCCTTATGTAACCACCAACAAATATTTGTGGAATATGGACAAAAGAAATGAAAATAGAATCAGAATATATTATAGAAAATAAACTAAATTCAAATGAAGGTAGTAATAGACAAACTGGGGAAATAAATACTACATGCAATGCAGAAGGAGTTATTGGTCTAAATGAATAGCACAATGCTTGTCATATTTGCACAAGGTTTTAGGTTCAATCCCCAACACCACAAAAAAAGAAAAGCATGCATGAGACAGAATTTTTAAAAAATGAACAATGGGCTGGAGAAATGACTTAGCAGTTAAGGTGTCTGCCTGCGAAGCCAAAGGATCCTGGTTCAATTCTCCAGGACCCATGTAAGCCAGATGCACAAGGGGCACATGCATCTGGAGTTCGTTTGCAGTGGCTAGAGGCCCTGGCATGCCAATTCCTCTCTGTCTGCCTTTCTTCTATCTCTCTCTCTGCTTGAAAATAAATAAATATAAAATTTTAAAAAACGAACTAGTAGGAGCTAGGCATGGTTCATTTGATATAACACCAACTGTGGAAAAATGAGAACCTGAGTTTGGAATGCATGACCCATGTAAAGTGAGACCCAGTAGAGGATATCTGTAATCTCACCACTCATCCCACAAGGTGAGAAGCAGAGATAGGAGAATGCCTAGAAGCTCATGGGACAGCACTAGAGAACTTACCTCAAACAGGATAGAAAGAATGTGAGGACAGATACCCATGGTTGTCTTCTGACCTCCACACATGCCATGGCAAGTGTATGCTCCACTCATACGTATGAATATGCATTTATAAATGAAAATTAAAATATAAATTTTACTTAGTATTATGTAAAATGTAAATTGTTTATATTTCCCAAGAATAACACATAAATGAGAAGAATTATATATTTAATAAAATCAAACAGCATGCTATTTTATGTTACTATTTACCTATTTTAGATGTAAAAACAATAGTATTAGGTATGGTGGTTTGAATTTAAAATATCCCTTATAGGGTCATGTGTCTGAATGCTTAATCCCCAGTTGTTGGTGCTGTTCAGGAAAGTTATAAAAATTTTAGGAGGTGAGTCTTGCTGGAGGAAGTGTGACCCTGGGAGTGGGGCTTGAGGTGTTATATACCAGCTCCACTTCCTGTTCTTGTTCTCTCTGCTTCCTTTCTGTGAACCTGAAGATATAACTAGCTGTTGCCTGCTCCTACTATGCCTCTTCTGGAACTGTAATCCAAAATAAAGATATTCCTTCCCTAATTTATCTCTGGTTGGGTATTTGTTCACAGAGAAAGTAAATGTATACTACATGAAAGCATAATAATATATATTTCAGGTACATAATAAGCCAAAGAGAGGATCTGCACTTGTACAAATATCACTTGATATACTGACACAAAAGTATTAAAAGATAATAATTAGTATCACATATTTTAAAAGTGTCAATATACCAAAAAGATATAATTGTTATAGGCATAGTTGTGCCAAACACCAGAGCTCAACCTTCACACCTTCTTGTTAACTGAAATTTTCTTTTGCTTGCATGGGATCTCTTTATCTTTGTAGATATGTCTTGTATAACTGTAATGAATTCTTATCAGGTTGCTTAATTTTCTTATTATTGACTTTGTTTTCCTCTAGTTTTAGTTATCAGTTCTTTATTATGTGTGGTGTTTGGTTTAGATGTCCCTCACAAACTCATGTGTTTTGTATGCTTGGTTTTCAGATGGTAGCGTTTTCAGGGGTGGAGGCTTGCCTGAGTAGGTGTGCTGATGTGGGTGGGCTTTATGGGTGTTATAGCCAGCCTCATCTTGCCAGAATCTGGCTCACTCTGGCTGAGGTCTTTACCTGCTGTGGGAGAGGTAATACCTAGCCTCTGTTCATGATATGTTTTCCCCTGCTACCATGAATCTTCCCTGAGAGACTAAGCCAAAAACAAACACACAAAAAAACTTTCCTTACATCAGCTGCTTTAAATTGGATCTTTTGTCCTAGTAACATGAAGGCAACTACATCATGTACATGTTATCCAAATATTTTCTCACAATCTGACTCTTGAATTTTCATTCTGTTTATATTTTTTTCACAGTGCAGAGCTTTAATGAATGTCAACTTAACATTTCTCTTCTATTTTTATTTTAATGCTACCTCTTAAAAGGTTTTTATGCAATCCTAATTACCTTGATTTTATCCCTCAGTATTTTAGTCTGTATTTTAAATTTAGTTGTATAATCTTTTGAGTTTTTTGGAGGATTTTATCCTCTTTTTATCTAAAAGCTACATATAGGCTGGAAAGATGGCTCAGCAGTTAAAGGCTTGCTTTCAAAACCTGATGGCCTAGGTTTGATTTCCCAATATTCATAAAAAGCCAGATGCACAAAGTGAAATGTGCATCTGGAGTTCATTTGCAGTGCCAGGAGGCCCTGACATGCCCATCTTCTTTATCTCTCCCTCTCTCTGTCCCTCTCATAAATAAATAAACATTTTTTATAGCCTATGCATTCATAAAAACTAAAAAAAATCAATCATTGCAATATATAATAATGGTAAAAGAATAATGACAGTAGGATGTTTAAATTCTAGAATAGCACTGATTCAAGCCAACCAAAAAAAATTAATTAACATTGGTTAGCTCTGGCCATGCAGAATAAACCAACTTAAGAGTTCATGTTTAAGTTTTCCATGAGAAACTATTTTCCACATGAATTCCTGGATCAATAAGGGTAGCATGAGTAGCAAACTGAACTCTTATAGTATAAAAGTTCAACAAATATAAATATATGGAAATAAACCTTTCATGGTTTGTAAAAACAGTGTCTTTTTATAAATGAGACAATATCTGAAAATTGATTCAAATCATTATTAGAAAATTACACTAAAATGTAATAATCAGAACATTTTTGCTCTAGTTAAGGTGTAGTTCCAGTAATATTTGAAAAAGATTATTTTCACCAGTGACAGCTTTGTTCCTTTGTTGATATCAATTTCTGGGCCCACTAATTGTTGCATTGATCACATCACAGGTTTTCATGAATGCTGTACTTTCTCATTTACTGTAGCTTTATACAAATCCCAAGGTTGAATATTAGTAGCTCTCTGGAATTGATCCCTATAATGGTATTCTCTACATTGGGTCATTTGACTTTCTTTATAATCTCATGCATCAGTTTTTGATGTCAACTCATATCTTGTTGATATGTTGATAGTATGAGTGCTGCATGATGTTTTAATATAGATCATGTTGAGATGAAATGACACATTGGCAAAAGTCTATCTTTCAATAATGTGGAACAATTATATGTCCATTTTGGAGTGTATTTATAATTTATTTCTTTGCTTCTTTGTTTTGCTTTCCTCATATAAATTTTAATTTTGAATATAATTTATTAAAATTTTTCAAAAATGAGCTGGAAATATGGTTTAGCGGTTAAGGCATTTGCCTGCAAAGCCAAAGGATCCCAGTTCAATTCTCCAGGACCCACATAAGCCAGATGCACAAGGGGGCTCATGCATCTGGAGTTCGTGTGACTGGAGTGACTGGAGGCCCTGGAACACCCATTCTCTCTCTCTCTCTCTGCCTCTTTATCTCTCCCAAAGAAATAAATAAAATATAATTTTTTTCAAGAATATTTTATTTTGGTTTCAATATAAGTAGTCACAGGCTTACAATTTAAAATTCAATTTATGTAGTGCTAGCTTAAAAGAAACAAGTTTGGGGCCTGGAGAGATGGTTTAGTGGTTAAGTGCTTGCCTGTGAAGCACAAGTACCCTGGTTCGAGGCTTGATTTCCCAGGACCTATGTAAGCCAGATGCACAAGGTGGCACATGCGTCTGGAGTTCGTTTGCAATGGCTGGAGGCCCTGGTGGTGGAGGCTCTTTCTCTGCCTCTTTCTGTCTCTGTCTGTCTCTCACTCTTAAATAAATAAATACATACATAAAACAAGACCCTACCTTGAACCCCACCCCAAAAAAGAAACAAGTTTTGTTTATTATTTCAATTTAGAAGTTTGGTTTTCATGTTGATTCTCTGGGATTTACTATGAAAGGGAGCATTTCAACTGAAAATATAAGCAGTTTTATTTCTTCTTTTCTATTATGGGGAACACCAATTTCATTTTATTATCTTAATGATTTAGCTAAGAATGCCCATGTGACTTCAAATAGAAGAGAGGAGACACCCTTGACCTGTTTCTGTTGTTTGAGTTGCAACATGACATTTTGATTGTCATTTACTAAAATGAATGCTCTTTATTTGGTAGTGGTATTTTATCAAATTACCCTCTATTTCTAGCTTAACAGAAATTATCAAGGCTTCGTTGCTTTCTTTTCCAGGTGCTATTTTGCTTCTATTGATAGATTCATATTATTTTTGCTTCTTTTGCTTTTCAAAATGGAACATTATATGATTTTATTCTTGAATGCTGAAACAGTCTTATGCATTCAATATATGTCTGTCTTTGTCGTGATAATTTCTCTGGTACACTGCCATTTTTGATGGGCTAACACTTTTTTATTATTTAAAAAATTCATTTTGTAATACTTTTTACTTGGGCTATTTGGTTTATTTATATGTAATACACTTATTTCCATGACTGGGTTAACATTTACTATCTAGCAATTTTGTTTCCTTGCCCATTCCCTGTTTTTCTAAATTTTTTATTTATTTTTCCATTTTTATATTTTTTATACATGCATATAATGTATTTTGATCTTATTTCCTCTAGTTATACTCTTTCATCCATCTCTCCTCCTAATACATCTTTCTTCTTCCCCATTCATCCCCATCTTACTTCCACGAGTTTTTTAAAATTTTTTATTATTTTATTTATTTTTGGAGAGAGACACAGAGAGAGACAGACAGAGAGGGAGAGGAGACAGATAGAGATGGGTGCACCAGCAGTCTCTCAGCTGCTGTGAACGAAATCCAGATGTGTGTGCCTCCTTGTGGTCAAGTGCAGCATTGCACCCTTGAGTCACTTGGCATCTGGCTAAACGTGGGACCTGGAGATTGGAACCAGGTTCTTAGGCTTAGCAGGCAGGCACCTTAACCGCTAAGCCATCTTTCCAGCCTGAGTTTTTTTTTTTAAACCCATGAGTTAAATTTGAGTTGCTTGAATGATCATGGGTGAAAGTTTATTTATTGTGAAACAGGCTAATTACCAGGGGCTCCACTATTGATAAATTTAACTCCCCCTCTCCTAGAAACTCTTAGCCATCATTAACTACTCTGGGAGGGTAGGGTCCCTGGTGTCTTTTCCCCATCAATGGTGAAGTATTGAGAAGCTCAATCTTGTGCTGGAAACTGCAGATGCTGTGAGTTCATGAGTGTAAATGCTATGTTGTATCCAAAAGACATCATGTTACAAGACTCCTCTCCTTCTTCCTTCTCTTAGATTTCTTTTGCCCCCTTTTCTGAGAGGTTCTCTGAACCCTGCTTGTTGTGGTTTATATAACCAGTTTGAGTACACAGTAGTAATATATTCTCAGCACTTTGTCAGCTGTGTATCTTGTTTACCCACTATCATAGACTAATATTTTATTGAAGGGTTTAAGTCTACAGTCTATGCTCATGATGATACTAATCTTTAATTTTGACTTTTTTGTACTTTCCTTGTCTGATTTTTGTATTAGAGTTATTCTGGTATTGTAAATTATTGAGGAGAACTTCATCTTCATTAATTTTATGGAATATACTATAGAAATTGGTAGGATTTGCTCCTTAAATATTTCATAGAACATATCAGTTGTACCCATTTGAATTTGTTGTTTTCTAGTTTTAGGGCCATAATTTATTTCATTTATTGAATAGATGTGTCTGTTCAAATTATCTATCTCCCCTTGTGTCAGCCTTGATCATGCCTTTCAAGAAAGTTGTACATTTTATCTATTATTAATATTAATATTATTAATAATATGCATAAAGGTTCTTATAGCATTCTTTAATCATCATTTTAAATTCAATGTGATCAATACTTATATACTCTCTATTCTGTTTTATATCTTTTCTCTTTTAGTATAGTTAACTTGGCTGGCAGCTTATTAATGGTTTACTCAAGTCTTTTTGATTTACTGCTTTCAATTTCATTAATTTTTGTTCCAATTTTGTTTTCTTTTACTTATTTTCATGTTAATTTACTCTTCTTTTCCTGGAGTTGAAAGCTTTATTGATCTTGAATAATCTTTTTTAATATATGCATACAAAATTATACATTTTTATCAAAGATTACTTTTGCTGCATTTGAAAATTTTAATATGCTATATTTTTATATTTATTTCCTTCAAAATTTTTTAACTTTTCTTAGGATTCTGCTTTGGACCTTTATGTTATTTAGCTATGTGCTTTTACTCACTAATAGCTCTAGCATCATTATATCATCTTTTATGTTCATTCTATTGTGATCTGAGATAATTCTTAACAAGATTTATGTTTATATAGCTCAAGCATGCCTTATGACCCAGTCGAATGTCTACCATGGTGAATAGTCTGAGTGAGCTTGAGAAGAATGTGAATGCTATGTTATATTGCTGTCAAATGACGTCTTCTAAAAGTTTGCTTGATCCACATGAATATGCTCTTTTTAAGTATATTTTTGACAATTCACTGCTTTCTGGATTATTAAAACAGTGATATAAGACTATTAAATTTGTCCGTTGTGATGGTGAATTCATTTAATTCTTCTAGTTTTGTCCATGCAGTTGGATGCTCTGTTAAATCCAACACAATAAGAATTTTTTTTTATCTTTGGGGGAAAATTATCCCTTTTATCAACATGTAACAGGCCTCTTTCTGGTAATTGCACTTGTTCTGAAATCTGTATTGTTAGAAGTTAATGAAGCTGTATGAGTTTTGAACTGATTAGTTTCCTATGTTAGATAATTCTATATTTATTTAAAAGTGTGTTTTAAATTTCATAGCCAACATGCATTTGAATTCTCATCTATCTTTTTGTTGAACATTTTGGACATTTCAGGTTAAAGTGGTTAATAATATAATTACTACCATTTTTCTACTTTCTATCCATTGAACTATGTGTTTTTATTTTTTCATAGACAATTTTTGCTGTTTTGTCATTAGCAAATTATTTTATAGTATTTCATTTTTAACATTTCATACTGTAATATATATAGCAATATGCAAACTTTTAAAGAAGTTGTCCTATAGTTTGCAATATACACATAGAACTTACTGAATTCCACTTTTCAGAAGCACTATATCATTTTATAGGTAGTATAAACACTCTTGAGCAAAAATTTCCACTTGTTCCTCTTTCTTCACCCTATTCATATTGCTATTTTCCATATAAACTTAGGAATATTATACAAATTACAAAATATATTGCTGCAATTGTCTTGATAAGTAAAATAAAAGAAATGAAACTTTGACTATTTGTAACATATCTCATAATTTTTTTGTGGGAGATAGCCTTTATTAATTCTGATTGTTTTTTATTTGATAAAGACAGAGAGAGAGAGAGAAAGAGACAGAGAGAAAATGGGTCCACCAGGGCCTTTTCAGGCTCTATGAATGAACTCCAGCAGTGTGCGCCCCCTTGTGCACATGTACGACATTGCTCGCTTGCATCACTTTTGCCTCTGGCTAAACGTGGGACCTGGAGATTTGAACAAGCTTTCTTAGGCTTCACAGGCAGGCACCTTAACTGCTAAGCCATCTTTCCAACCCCCTAATTCTAATTAATTTTTAGTTTTTTTGAGGCAGGAGCCCAGGCTAATTTGGAACTCACTCTGTAGTCCCAGTCTAGCCTCAAACTCAAAATAATCCTCCTACCTCTGCCTCCCAAGTACTAAGAATAAAGGCATGAGCCACTACTCCTGGCTTTATTTTTCCTAAACTTTTGAAAGATAATTGTGTGGATATAAATTCTATGTCAGTGCTACTGTTCTTTTAATTTCATTTAAAAATATTTCACTTCTCTCTCTTATTGGTTAAAGCTTTTATGTGACCATAATAAATGCTTCTCATCCCTTTCCTTAACTCTAGGAGGCAAAATTAAATGTTTTCATACCCCAATATGGTAAAATACTAGTTGCTTAGGCTCCATTGAAATATTTTCTGCTTCTTAAGTCTATCTTAAGAATTTTAAAATGCTGTAAGGTTTGAAGATAAAATTGCATACAATTATTTTTCTATTTGCACCATGAAAATCTGATCTCTTTCCCTCCCCTCTCTCCCTCATGCTGGGACTTGGACCAGCCTCAAGCAAGGTGTACAAGTAAGCTACTACTGAGCTACATTCACTTCCACTTCTAAAGGCTCCTAATGCGGCTCCTCAACTATCTAACTCTCCTTTGTCTCCTTTGCCTACAGCAATTCACCTAATACACACATAAAAGATTCTTCTCCCAGTAATATACCTAAAGTCTTTCTTCTCCTGGTCTTAGTAAGATGTGATTTTCTTTATCTGTTTGCCTGAGCTAGTACTTAGGGTATCAATTTGTATCCCTAACACAGCTCTCTAATAAGAGTTATTAATTTTCAGTATGCTTAGTCATTTCCTATTATAATGAAAAGTTGATTTCAAATATCCTTGTATGCCTATAATTTTGGTATATTTCATATATAGTTGTCTACTCATCATACCTAAGAACATTTTGGGTTTAAAAATGAAGACATTAATATATAATGCACATGCTAGATGACACAGTTGTTTTCCATCCCACATAAATTTGAATAACTCTGATTAAATTTAAGTAGGAAACATGTATTTTTATGTCAGCAAATTATTTTCACATTAAAAAAATTAATTATTTACTTGCAAGGAGAGAGAGAGAAAAAAAAAAAAAGAGCAAGAGACAGAAGGAGAGAATGGGTAAGTCAGGGGGTCTAGCTGCTGCAAATGAACTCCTGATGCATGAGCCACTTTGTGCATCTAGCTTTATGTGGGTACTGGGGAAACAAACCCAAGTCCTAGGCAAATGCCTTAACAGCTGAGTAATTTCTCCAGCCCTATTTTCTGATTTTATGAATAGTATGATTAAGAATTAGCTTTTATACTTGAAGTGAAAGTGGAATAAAATTTAAAAAGATAATTTGTTTTAATTTGGGAACATGTAAATTCTAAACATTGTTAATATATTTCACAATATTCTCAAGTCGTTTTATGCTACTGTTTTGGAAAGAAGTGACAAACTATCATTTTTAACATGGGTTTATAATGCTATACTTTTAGCTAGAGATTTATGGTGTCACAGAAGATATTGATTGGTAATGTTGTCATTTTGTTTAGCCTGTCACATGTTGCTATCAATGTGTTTTACTTCAATGAAAATCAAAAGTAATTTTTATTCTTTGAAACATCACAAAAAGCATTGGTATGAATTTCTGTTCAAAGCTTTGTTAGAAATAATCTATGAAATAACATGAGAATGCTTGGTTGTTTTGTCAAGCAGGTAAATTTTTAAATTTCTCTGTTCATAGGAAATATATCTCTTTATGTGTTTTATCATTGTTTGTGGAAAGTTGGAAACAAATGTCATTTTCCTAGAAAAGTAATATAAGTAGATTATATTTGAATAGCATTTTTGATTTCTGTATTATTTTGGCTGTTCTTATCTTGTCATTTTTCTGTCTGCTGTATTTGTATTTTATCATTTAATCTGTTCTAAAATACTGGATTTTTCATAGTAATGCTTTGTACTTACTATGTGCATAAATTTCTTTCTAATACCTTGACATAATTTACATATAGTAATTTCAAGCATATTTCAGTTTAATATGTTTATATTCATTTCTATCTTATAAAATGACATTCTGTATGCTTCTAAGTTGATTTGTGAATTGATTCTACCACATAATGATAAAATTTTTCTGTGAATATTGTTTAGCTTTCTTGCACATTACCATTCTCATTATTGTTTTGTTTTATTTTTGACATGTTTCCTAGTGACAGAATTTAAAAAAAAATCTAACTTTCTGTATCCAAAATTTTCATTCATCACTGTATGTATTTTCATATAATATTTTGGAACTCTCTAAATGTATCATATATTCAAATTTTCAATTCAGAGAATGGCATTGTTTCCCTTTTTCTGGGTTGAGTTCTTTGTTTCATGATCACAAAAATAAATGATGAATTACAACAGTAGAAGTATATACAAGTAATGTTTTCTCCAAGAAAGGAAAATGAAGGAATAAAACTCACTGTGCCAACAGAGAAGGATTTCAGGGTTTACAAGACTTTCTGTCTAGGGAAACAAGTTGATCTTTAAAATGACTGCATGGCATATGGAGAAGTGTAACTCTGATCTAATCGTCACTGTCCATAAAGATCTCCATGTTTCTCCTTCTCAATCAAAAACTGGGTCCTGTTTGTCTTGTTGCAGTAACTTGGCTTGGGTGGTGGGTGTAGGAAGGAAGGGTTCAGCACATACCCACCATTTGTGCAAAGCAGAGACAGAACCAAGAATCAAGCATAAAATATCTTTCAAGGGAGGCTTTATGGTGGTCAGGTGGAGCCTGCTGTGATGGGCTTTGTTGCTTTCCAGAGAAGCCCTGTCTTTCTCTTACCTAGTCAGCATGGCTAGCTCATGCTCATCTCTCAGCTCTCCTGTTCTTTTCTCCCAGGAGTTTTGATTCACTGCTTCAAACTCAACAATCACTTTAATAACTACAGTTCCAAAGCAAGGAAAAAAGACAAAACTGCTAATTTTCAATACCTAACAATTGTCTTCCTCCTGTTCTGTGAACATATAGAAAAAATAATTAAACATCATTGTTGTAGCATAAAACATATAAGCAGGATGAAAACTCAAGTTACAATATGAAAACAAGACTCTTTCCCTTTATGAATTTCTACTATATCTTTTTCATGTCTAACTCTGTAACATTCACCTATCCAAAATACTAATTTATATGTGAGTACACAACCCAATGTTTTCTCTTTCTCAAAACATTGTAAGGTGCCTTCTGGAAAAATATCTTTCCTAAGCCAAATGTCTTGCCATACTTGAGTGTCAGTGATAAATGGCTGATCCAAGTGAGGTCAGACATTTCACATTTGCTCCACAGTGACTTTCAAATTTTGACTGACTTTAATCAAGTTTGGAACAGTTCTAAAGATATAAAAGTAAGGCTGGAGAGATGGCTTAGTGGGTAAGGCACATGCCTGTGAAACCTAAGGATCCCAGTTCGATTCTCCAAGTCCCATGTAAGCCAGATGCACATGGAAGCACATGGGTCTGGAGTTCATTTGCAGTGGCTAGAGGCCCTGGTGCACCCATTCTCACTCTTTCCCTTTCTCGGTCTCTAATAAATAAATAAATAAAAATAAAAAAAATATGTAAAAATATCCAAGTAGCACATTAGTTTTCTGTGACATTCTAAAATTAAACCTCAATTGTAGCTAACAAAGTTTTATAAGTAGTTCTACTACTTATAAAGGTAGAATTACAAAGAAATGTATTGTTTTGTAAATGAGGCTTAGGTCTCACAGATGTGTGAGTACTTTTTCCTTTATAATATTTCAGTCAATAGTGCTAAAAAGCTATTTATTGTTTTAATTAAATTGCATTTTAATTATTGGAATTATGTTGTAGCTTTGTATATTAAGTGCATAAAAAATCCTTGATTCCTCCCTCAACTACAGGCAATCTACCTTTGTATCATCTGTAACTGCTAGGATGATAATACATTTGCATAGTTGTCTGGTAAGTATACTAAATAAAATTCTTTCTAAAACTGCATAATGATTTTTTAGTTTAATTATTTTTATTCTTTTTTAAACATGTTTTACTCTGTGGTTGTTTTATTTCATAATTTACAAGCCTACAGGCTCCAGAGATACTAATAGAAGTCAACTTTTATAATAACACTTAGATGTTGACTAGTCCAAAAGACTGCTTTTGCCCTGTAGTCTCTGTAGAAGATAAATAGCAGCATCAAAGTTTTGGGCAGCATTGTAACATGGTACATTTTGTTCAAATTAATAATGTTACATGCTGCAAGTGTGTTCTTATTGCATTGAGTACCACAGGTACTAGTATACCATAAAACATACTGATAATTAATTTGGGAGACTCAGAGTCTATGAAACTGGCAATATATTCATCACAGACTGGTTTTAACATGATGCTTAAAGAAAATATTAAAACATAAATAGATACTAAAACATGAATATATACTGGTCATTGCACATCATTTTATTATACTGTAAAAGTACTATTTCTATGAAGACTCAATATGTGTATGTTTATAAGGACTCAATTTATTTAACATTTGTATTGTTATTTAGCACTTTATAAAACAAACTCAATGCAATATGAAGATTTGCTAACAGCATCCAAGTATAGTAGAAACATCAAGCTTAAATGAGATCTGGAACATAAGAAAACTTCCTGACAAATGAATGTAATAATCAAATTTGTATCTCTTTGCTTATGGCATGGATGATATTCTTTTGTTTTTTTATTTTTGTGTATTTATGCATGCACATTTTTGCTGATTTTTATCTTGGAATACTCATCTAATTATGTGAGTGGGATATTGAAGTGTCTCCCTGATATTGTTTCAGGACCTATATGACTATGTATTCTATTTTGTATTGTTTTGCAAAGTTGGGAGCTTCAATATCTGGTGCATAAATGTTTATAACTGTTCTGTCTTCTTGATGAATTGTTGCCTTTATTAAAGTGTGGTTGCACTCCTACCTCAAGAAAACAACAATATATGCTAGTGAAAATGTGGAAAAGGGGAAACCATGCTATATTATTTGTGGGAGTATCTGCTTGTGCTTCCACTATGGAAGCCAGTGTGGAAGTTTTTAAAAGTGCTAAAAATATGACCCTGCCAGATCATTCCTGGGGTAATAGCCAAAAGACTCTACATTCTATCACAGAGATATTTGTATATCCATTTTCACTACTGTTCTATTCACAATAGTTATGAAATGGCTTCAACCTAGTTGTTCATCAATGAGTGACTAGATAATGAAAATGTGGTACATATACACAATGGAATTTTATTCATCTTTAAAAAATATGAAGTCATATAATTTGCAATAAAATAGAATGTATTGGAAAAGATTATCCTATGTGTGGTAACCAAAACCTAGAAAGAAAAAAAATCATGTTCTCTCATATTAATATCTTCGTTTTAATATTTCTATGCATATACTTAAGGGATGAGAAATTTTACATAAGCTACAAAACTAGATTTATTCTCAGAAGCAGGACATATCAATAAAGGGTAAGTTGGGCAAAAGATTTATAACATGAAAACAGAAGTGAGGCTATGGTGGAGAGAGGGCATGAAGAGACTTCTGAGGTGACAGAGGTAGGAAAAAAATAATTTATTTGAAACAAAATGTAAAGAAACTTAATTCATTGTATGTGAATCAAATTTTTATATCAAAAGAAGTTTTATCCATAATGCATATGTATGTAGAGTATGTAGGGATAAATGATAGATGATAGATAAATAATATAGATAAAATATTTCCCCTTTTGAATGTGATTTTGAGATTTATGCTAGTTCAATAAAATTCTAGGCAGGAGATCAAAAATCTAATTTGGGATGCTCAACGAAGGATGATAACAAAGGAATGTGAATAAATGTCAATATGAGTGCCTATTTCACTAACTAAATAATGGAAGTATGATGAGGAACTAAGCAAACTCAATTGCTTTGAGTCAAGCTAGGAAGCTAAAACACTGTTTTTTCATCCAAGCCTTTGGTCAATTGTCACTTGAATCTGTCATGGATTTGAGTATTTTCATATTGACTTAACACCTCTGCAATTTCAGCTATAAATATGACTCTGTGTAAAGTGTCTTGCAGGGTTCATGTCATCAAGCCTTGCCTTTATGTATGTGAGGATGCATATGTATCCAAGCTGATGTATTTTCTCAATCAATAAGGATTACCTTTCATATGACAGCTTTAAGTATTTTTATTGAAGCCATGTTTAATTCAACTTTATATATCCCTAAAAAGCATACAATGAATCTGTGATCAAATCATTAAAAGTGCTGATACTATGAAAAATTGTATGTTTAATATGTTTTTAACCCTTCCTTGTTTTTTCAAAGATTTCCACAGCATAAAAATTCTAAAATTCTCAAACAGACTACCATGTACTTTGCAAGTACCTCTGGAATATAGTAGTATTATCATTTTGTATTATCAATGCAATTCTAAGAAAAATCATCATCTCCTAACATGATAAGAAGTTTTAATGCCATGGATGTATCATATTGGGAGATGTTTCTGGAATCCGTGACTTCATTGGTCAGGATTATTCTGAGGTTACAATTTCTAAAGTTGATCATGTTTGTCATACCAATTTCAGATGAGCCAGGTAGCTTACTGAAAGCAATAAGTTGAAGTGTAGGGCTGTGGTAGTTTGAATATATGTCCCCCAATATATTCAACGTTTTATTAGTTATAGTTTGCATCTGCAATCACCTTGCTAGAGGCAAGGTCACTGGGGGCCCGGTCTTAAGGTGTGGTGATGGTTTGAGATTCCATTGTAAAGATATGCAAATGTGCCTAGCAGGAGTTCCTGAAGTGTGCTGTGTGACCTTTTGGCTGTAGTGTTTTGCTCTGTGTGCTGTGGTGGCTGGTTGGCTTTTGCTCTCTCTGCTCGGCCCTGTGAAGAGCAGGCTGCTTCTCCTGCCTTTATGGAACTTCCCCTGGATCTGTAAGCTTCAATAAATAATATCCCTTCCTCCATAACTGTGCCTGGTCTGGAAGTTCATCTTAGCGAACCTGAAGCTGTCTGCTACAAGGGCATCAGGTTTAGCAGAGAGTAAAGGAAAGGACAAGCTAAGAAAGACATAATAAGACTGAAAACCAGTCTCAAATACCATCCAAAAAGAAGTTATAAAGTGCATAGAATTTAAGTGGATGGGACTATGGAAGCAATATACTCCTTTGAGAACTGTCAGAAAATGGGAATAAACTGGGTATGGTGGTACACACCTTTAATCCCAGCACTTGGGAGGCAGAGGTAGGAGGAAACTACAGAGTGAATTCCAGGTCAGCCTGGGGTAGAGTGAGATCCTATCTCGAAACCCCTCCAAAAAAAAAAAAAAAAAAGTGTCAATGAGCAATTTGTAAAACCAAAGGAGGAATAAAATAGAGAATGGAGATACAATGTGGACCCTTCTAAAACTGCCTTCCCAGGATGATTATGCAATTGCTTAAAGTGTATCACTTGGAAATAAGCATCACAAATTCACACTTAGTAAGGAGAGAATCACATTCCTGAAATGACCCAGCCAAATCAAATGATAAATAGGCATACAACAAATTCCATATATGTGGATAACTAATATTGTTACAATATAACATTTAAGTTGTCAATGTTTTAACCTATAAAACAAACTATGCAAAGAAATAAGAAATTGTCACCCATAAATGGGAAAACAAGCAACAGAAATTGACACTCTTAGATCTTCAAAATCCAGTCATTATAAATCTGTGAAAACTGCAAAAGGCATATAACATTAACTTAGGCAAGAAAAACAGTATAAATTTTTCACTCATCAAGTAAAGATTATCCACAGAGAGCCTGAGCAAATGGCTCAGTGGATGAAGGCACTTGCATAGGCATGCATGAAGACAAGTATCCAGATCCTCAGCACCCATACACAGCAGCCAATGTGTAACTTTAGGGGGGTGGAGACTGAAATCCCTAGGGCAAACTAGCTAGTGAGATGAGACAAATCAGTGAGCTCCAAGTTCAAGTAAGAAGTTCTGCCTCAGTAATCAAAGTAGAGAGTGATGGAAGAAGACACCTGACCTCAACATCTGGCATCCACATGCATGCACATATATGTGCACATGCATGTGCACATACATTCTCCTACTAGGATAGTCACACATGCAAGCATGAACTCACACCAACCACACATATGTATGGCACAATGCAGGTCTGGCCCTAGCCAGACTGCATGCTAAAAGAAACCAGGCCACACACCTCGGGTCTTCTCACAAGGATGGTGGGTAGTCAATGACGGGTAAGACCTCATGATATGGGGCAACCTAAGACAGGCACCATATCATGTGAAGAACCCTTGGGGCCTGGGGTCAACAATGGCTTGGCAAAGAACAATGCCTCCCAGGGTTGCCAATAATAAAAGCAAAAAGGAGGATATGTATGGCACAATGCAGGTTGGGCCCTAGCCAGACCACATGGTAAAAGAAACCAGGAAGTGGCTTCTGTGGACATGACATCCCGCACAGGTCTGGTATGACAACAGCTATAGTCCCATGCTCATGAGAAACCTGCCAAGAGATGACCTGTCTGGAGATCGGCTGTCATTGGTCACAAGAAGGGGACCACCCCACACAATGATTGGCCAGCCAAGCCCTTTAAACCCCCTACACTTCCTTGAATAAGTGAGTTTGCAGCAGCTCACCCTCTGCCTGCTTTCACCCAACTCCTGGTGTCCATGTTGTGACTCAGCACCTCTCACCCCCTACCCAGCAGAGACCATGCCGTCCCTCCTGGGCTGGCCCTAGGAGGGACCTCAACACACATATACATGCAAAAAGAATGTTCAGAGAGGAATAGAAATAAAGAAAAAATCATTTAAGTTCTAAATTTGATGAGAATTAATCCAAATATCTAAGAAGCTCAATGTAGGTCAAATACAAACAGAAAAAAAAAAATTGAAGACATGTCATAGTAAAAAATGTGTAGCAGAAAGAGGTAAATCAATTAAAGAACTGACTTCTCAACAAAAAGTAACCCTATTTTACTTTCTCAACTTCTTTAAAAGACAAAATTATTTGAAATGGGCTGGAGAGATGGCTTAACAATTAAGGTGTTTGCCTGCAAAGCCAAAGGACCCAGTTTGCCTCCCTAGAACATACATCAGACAGACAAAACAAGGTGAAGCATGTGCACAAGATCACACATACAAGGTGGCATACACATCTGGAATTCAATTGCATTGGTTATAGGCCATGGGGCACCAATTCTTTCTCTGTTGCTCTCTCTTTCATTAAAATTATTTGAAGTAGTAAAAATGTGAAATGTATATAATACATAAAAATTTGAAATATATAAAATAGATAAAATAATAGTAAAAATGTAAGTCTATGGAGCTATGAGTGACAACTGTCTACTTCACTGAAATCAAGTGAATCTAAGAATATGGCGGTAAGGTGACATAAGGTAAGTTTTAGAGTAACTATTGAAGAGACAAATAAAATTATAGTAAAATCAATTAAAATAAGTAAGTGGAATTAATCAAAATGCTAAAAGTTTGTTAAAAAGAAGAACTATGAAATAGCAGAAAATAAGTATAAATCAAATCTGCATATGGGACTTGAAGTCAGAATATGTACCAAACTTAGAACTTAAGAAAAAATAAACAAGTAGCCCAAAGACAAATTATGAAAGGACTTGGAACACATTTCTGCAAAGAAGAAAGTCATTAGTCAATAAACTTATCTTTTCAACATTTTACTATTCTGGAAAATGGAAATTAAAACCACAATGAGAGACTTCCAGGTAAGATGGCAGCATAGGAGCCATGCCAAACAACCCTAGAGAGGGATTTAAGCAAAACCACAGCAAAATACATTTTTATTCTGAAAAGTGAATGTGTATAGGTTCTTATTAGCCACAGTGGAGAAGCAGGAGAGACCAAAACCCACCAGAAGGAAGGAAAATGGCCAGAATCCTGCTGAGGACCGATCCACACAATCCACACAATCTGCTGACCTGCCCAGCACTGCCAATCCGGCACTGAGATGCAGGAGCAGAGACCAAACATGGGAATTTTCCAACATCATCAACTTCCTTGCAAAGTCAAGAAACCTGAAGGGGAGACAGCTAAGTAGCTGCTGAAAGAGATACAGGTGGGATCAGCTGAGAAGTAACAGTACAACTCCAGGCTTCTTACACTCTCCTATCCCCCAACAATCAGAACTGTGGACCTCTGGAGAATCCATTCAGCCCCCAGTGGCAAGGCATTCAGCACAGCTGATCAGAATACCAGCTCCAAAGCACAACATGGCGGGCACTCAGAATTGGTGAGACTGGAAGCCACCCCAAAAGGTAACAAGGTCAACTGAAAAAAAGCAGGTCCATAAACCTGTAATGGAGGTGCTAATCCCTCTTTCCATGTCAAGGAAGGTTATGGATTACATATTCTTGGTTGGTTTTATTATTCTCAAGTAAGCTGTATTTGGGGGTTGACTACTGTTGTCTTTGATGCTTTCAGATTTATAAGGCCTTTGTCTTTTGCTTCTGTCATTATTGGGGGAAGGGTCTGATTCAGGTCCAGACTGACCTGGAACCCAATTCAGAACAGAATTCTCAACTTCACAGCTGACAGGACTAAGGGTATAGAGCAACATACACCCTTAGGGATTTTGACTTTATAAGTCTATCTGTTTTAATACCCACACTTGCATATTCTGTGCTGATTTTGTTTTGAATTTGTATATTTCTCAGTTGAAGTTTAGAATTTGCAAGTGAATTGTTTTACCAAACCCACTTTATAATACTTGAATAGCAAGCAAACTCAACACCTAGGGTTACTTCTGTGGTTAGAGTACAAGAGCTACACTTGGAACCTTAAACATATATCCTGAACATATATAAAGTTGGATCTCCACATCTAAGAATGCTACAGATAAATAGAAAACCCAAGAATCAAATCAACTCAGAATGCAAAAGTTTCTAAATTACACTACAAGAAACAAAGAATCAAGACAATACAATCCTAACAAAAATTATAAATCCATCAGAAATGACCCCCCCAATGAGACTGTTTTACATGAAATACCAGAGATTTAAAAATGATTTTATCTATACTCAAAGAAATCAAAGAAGAAATCAAAGGAATCAAAGAAGAAAAAAAAGGAATTAAAGAAGAAAACAAACTCCTGAAAGAGAACACAGGAAATGAGCTTAATGAAATAAGAAGGTCATTACAAGAAATACTGAAGAAAAACCAGGCAGAAATTCTAGCACTGACAAACACAGTCAGTCAAGTAAAAAACCCTGCAGAGAGTCTCATCAGTAGAATGAAGAAGAGTACTAGAAGACCAGGTGGCAGACCTAATACAGTCCATCTGAGAGAAAGACAAGCTAATAGAAAGGAATGAATAGGAATCCCAAGATATTTGAGACACTATGAAAAGATCAAACATATAAGAATTCAAGGTATAGTAGAAGGAGAAGAATGTCACTTGAAAGTCATAGAAGACGTTTTCAACCAAATTATAGAAAAAAAAAAAATTCTCCAAATTGGGAAAGAAATTCCAATGCAGATACTGGAAACTTTTAGAACACCAAACAGTCAAAACTTGGAATGAGCCTCTCCTTGACATGTTATGATTAAGCTACTAAACAGGCAAAGCTATATATATATATATATATATAGAAAGCAGTTATAGAGAAAAAGCAAGTCACCTACAAAGGCAAGCCTATCAGAATGACAGCAGATTGTTCAACACAAACTTTAAAAGCCAGAAAGGCTTGGAATGATGTATTCCAAGTTCTGAAAGATAATAACTGTCAACCAAGATTACTTTATCCTGCAAAGCTATATATGCAAATTGATGGAGAAATAAGGGCATTCCATAACAAAAAAAGGCTGAAGGAATGTATGACAACTAAACCAGCCCTACAGAATATACTTGAAGGAATACTTCACACTGCAAAATAGCAAAACACAGACATGAGGAAATAGGGAAAAAAAACATACTCAACAGTTAAAACAAGTGTGTAAAGGCAAAATAGGAAGCACTATAAAGCAAGAAAAATGGAGAGAATAAATACATACCTTTCAGTAATAACTCTTAATATAAATAGCCTCAATGCCACAACCAAAAGACACAGGCTTTCAGACTGGATTAACAGGTAGGATCCTGCCATTTGTTGCCTCCACAATATGCATCTCTCAATGAAAGTTAGACACTGTCTTAAGTTGAAAGGATGGAAAATGGTATTTCAAGCAAACAGGCCTAGGAAACAAGCAGGGGTTACTATCCTAATATCTGACAGGATAGACTTCAAACCAACATTAGTGAGGAAAGAGAAAGAAGGTCACTTTATACTAATTAAAAGGACACTGCAACAGGAGGACATTACAATCCTACACAAATATTCACCTAACATGAGAGCTCCCAATTTCATCAAACAAACAGTATTAAATTTAAGGTCACAGAAAACACCAAATACAGTTATACTGGGTGATTTCAATACCCTACTCTCATCAATTGACAGGTCATTCCAGACAAAAATAAAAAGAGAGACATCTGGATTAAATGATGTCATGGAACAAATGGACCTAACAGATATATTCAGAACATTCCATCCAAATGCTGCAGAATATATGTTTTTCACACACCAGCACATGGAACATTCTCTAAACTAGACCATATATTAAAAGACAAAGCAAATCTTAACATATTCAGGAAAAATGAAATAATCCCTTGTTTTCTATCTGACTACAATGGGATTAACCTGAAAATTAGCAACAAGCAAAACTACAGATCATATGGAAATTCATGAAGACTAAACAGTACACTATTAAATGACGAAGGGGTAATTGAAGAATTCAAAAGGAAATCAATAAATTCATAGAATCAAATGATGATATGAATACAACATACCAAAACCTTTGGGATACAATGAAGGCAGTCCTAAGAGGGAAGTTTATAGCTCTAAGTGCCTATATTAAGAAATTAAAGAGTTCAAAATATACAATTTAATGCTTCACCTTAAGGTATTGGAAAAAGAACAAGGCAAACCAAAAATCAGTAGAGGGGAAGAAATAATAAAGATTATGGCAGATATTAATGAAATAGAACCCAAAAAATAATTGAAAGAATCAATGAAACAAAGAGCTGGCTCTTTGAGAGGATAAACAATATTGATAACCCCTTATTAATTCTGACTAGAAGAGAGAAGAGATAAAAATTAATAAAATTTGAGATCAAAAAGGCACCATTACAACAGATGCCAAAGAAATTCAGAAAATCATAAGGCCATACTTAAGAATATATATATATATATATCTCCCTCTAAGTTTTAAAATCTGAAAGAAATGGATGATTTCCTTGATTCACATGACCTACTAATTTAAACAAGATGATATACACCATTTAAATAGACCTATAATATCTATGGAGATCCAAGCAGTTATAAAATGTCTCCCAACTAAAAGATGTCACTGGTCAATTTTGCCAGACATTCATGGAAAAACTAACACCACTGTTTCTCAAACTTTTCCATAAAATAGAAAAGGAAGGGATTCTACTTACCTCCTTCTAAAAAAACCAGCATCACCCTGATACCAAAACCAGACAAAGATAAAACAAAAAAAAAAAAAAAGAAAATTAGAGACCAATATCCCTCATGAACATGGATATAAAAATTCTGAACAAAATATTGTCAAGCAGAATACAAGAATATATCAAAAAATTATTTACCCTGACCAAGAAGGCTTTACCCAGAGAGGCAGGGACTGTTCAACATATACAAATCAGTAAATGTAATACACTATATAAATGTACTGAAGGACAAAAATTACATGATCATCTCAAGAGATGCAGAAAGGGCATTTGACAAAATCCAACATCTCTTCATGGTAAGAGTCCTACAGAAACTGGGAATAGAAGCAACATATCTCAACATAATAAAAGCTATTTATGACAAACGTACAGCCAACATAATACTAAATAGGGAAAATCTTGAAGCTTTTCCACTAAATTCAGGAGCTAGACATGGTGTCCACTGTCCCCACTTTTATGTAATATAGTACTTGATGTCTTAGCTATGGCAATAAGAGAAGAGACACTCATAAAAAGGTTATAAATTGGAAAGGAAGAGATGAAATTATCATTATTTGTAGATGATATGACTTTATACATAAAAGACCCTAAAGACTCTACCAACAAACTGTTAGAGATGATACACTTTTAGCAATGTAGCAGGATACAAAATAAACACACAGAAATCAGTAACTTTCTATATACTAACAACAAACATATGGAGGAGGCAATCAGGGAATCTTTCCCATTCACATTTTTTTTTAAAAAAATTATCTTGGAATGGAAAGACATCCCATAATCTTGGACTGGGAGAATCAATACTGTGAAAATGTCAGTCTTACCAAAAGCAATCTACACATTTCATGCAATCCCCTATAAATTTCCAATGGTATTTTTCACAGAAATAGAAAAAAAGCAATTCTAAAATTCATTTGGAAGCACCAAAAAAACCTCGAATATCCAAAACAATTTTGAGCAACAAAACTAAGGCTGGTGGTATCACCATACCTGATTTTAAACTATATTACAAAGCGCTAGTAACAAAACCAGCATGGCAATGAAGACAGACATGTTGATCAAGGGAACAGAATAGAGGACCCAGATGTTAAGCCAGGCATCTACAGCCATTTGATTTTTGACAAAAATGCCAAACATATTCATTGGCAAAAAGAGAGCCTCTTCAACTAGTGGTTCTGGGAAAATTGGATAGCTATATATAAAAGGATGAAAATAGATACTTTTCTTTCTCTATGCACAAGAATAAAGTCCAAATGGATCTGGGATCTTAATATCAGCCCTGAAACTTAGAAACTGATGGAGGAAAAGGTAGGGGAAGCCCTTCAACATAATGGCATAGCTAATGACTTTTGCTCAGGAAAACCACTAATCAACCACTGGGATCTCATGAAATTACAAAGCTTTTGTACAACAAAGGAGATTGTGAATAGAGCAAAGAGACAACCATCAGAATGGGTAGAATAATTTCCAGCTATACATCTGACAGAGGATTAATATCTAGATTATTCAAAGAACTCAAAAAACAAAACAATAAAAAATCAAACAACACAATTTAAAAAATGGGCTATGGAGCTGGAGAGATGGCTTAGCGGTTAAGGCGCCTGTCTGCTAAGCCTAAGAACCTGGTTCCAATCTCCAGGTCCCACGTTTAGCCAGATGCAAAGTGATGCAAGGGCGCAATGCCACACATGACCACAAGGGGGCGCCCACATCTGAATTTCATTCACAGCAGCTGAGAGACTGCTGGCGCACCCATCTCTATCTGTCTCCTTCTCCCTCTCTGTCTGTCTCTTTCTGTGTCTCTCTCCAGAAATAAGTAAAATAATAAAAAAAATTTAAAAAATGGGCTATGGAACTAAATAGAGAGTTCTCAAAGGAAGAAATAGAGATGACATATAAACATCTAAAAAGGTGTTCTATATCCTTATCCATCAGGGAAATGCAAATTTAAACTACTTTTATTTTCCATCTCACTCCTGTTAGAATAGCTATCATCAAGAAAACAAATGACAAAATAAATGTTGGTGAGGATGAGGAAAAAGGAGAACCCTTCTAAACTGTTGGTAGCAATGCAATCTGGTACAGCCATTGTGGAAATCAGTGTGGAGGTCCTTTAGACAGCTAAAAATAAACTTACTATATCATCCAACTATAGCACTATTAGGCATATATCTTAATGACTCTTCTCAGTGCCATAGAGATATGTGCACAACCATGTTTATTGCTATTTATTGCTGCTCACAATAGGTAGGAAATACAATGAGCCTAAATGTCCCTCAAGAGATGAATGGATAATAAAGATGTGATACATTTACCAATGGAGTTCTAAGTGGAAAATAAATATGAAATTATGAAATTTTCAGGGAAATGGATAGATCTGCGAAGTATTATACTAAGTAAGGTAATGTAGTGCCAGAAAGCCAAACGTTGCATGTTCTCTCTCATATGTGAATCCCAGCTACAAATGTTTAGACTTGTGTGTGAGCTGGAACCAAAGATTGGTAGCAGAGGCCAGTAAGCTAGAAAAATGCTATAAGGGAGGGAGAGTAAAGGATTTTAGGGATTGTATTGTATATATGTAAGTAGAATAACAGATTACAGGGAGTGAAATGGCCTAAGTGAGGCCAGGGGAAGAGATTTAGTAAGAGAAGGGTAGGGGAGGGTCAATCAAAATTCAACATATTCTGAATAAGAATTATGTAAACCTACTCTTTTGAATAATAGCACATCCAGAAGCTATAGGTTGTTACTAGAAAATTTTAAGTGTCAGGGATGGGATACCTTCCAGTGAGTTGTTGGCCAGGGAGGTCCCTGTTTCCTCCAAAACATTATAGACTATTGTCAAGTCCCTTGGTTTCCCACTAGTAACAGATGGTAAGACCCAGTTGGTGAAGACTTCACATGCCTGGGTGGCAAGGTCACTGAGAAATCAAGCTGGGTATGAGCAGAAAACCTTCTCCCTGTACACCAGTCAAATGAAAGCTAAAAAAAACTGCACTGCATGCAGCCCTATGGAAGACAGAAATCATCATTAGTAAAAATAGTGGACACTGGAAGCCTCAAGTTTGTACAGACAGGCCAAATGACCAAAGTGGTGCAATAATGGCTTGTCTGCTCTGGGGTAAACCAACTGCCCTCTAATTGGACTTGAGGCCTACTGCTCCATAATTGGACTGAAGGCACACTCTATGGGAGGGAATACATGCCTGGTACTGAAAAAACTAATCAAAAGACTATGGCAGGCAAGGTCATGAGCCTTAGTGGCATAAAGCCTCCTCTTGGATGACTAAATGAATATATTATTCTCACTAAACCGCCCTGAAAGCACTACAGTTAATGTTCATATTCATATATTAATGCTACTATCACTTTTGTTTAGAGAAGCTTCTCTTTTCAGATGGTGGTGACCAGTGTGATGACTCCAAAGACTACGTAGTAGTGAGAAGAAGTGGCAGAGGAATGTCTAGCACTGAAACATCTCTATCACACCCTGCAAGGCTCAGGGTCCATTGTTGAAAGGTGATAGAAAGAATGTAAGAGCAAAGGAAGGGTACCACTCTTCAAATGCAACTGTCCAGACAGAAATTGGCCTTGATATCTATGGCATTGCAGTGCCTAGGTATACCTTCACAAGCCCCTCACAATAGGATGAAAAGATGATGACATCAAAATAAGAGAGAGACTAACTGAGAGAGGGAGGGGTTATGAAGCAGAGTTGTGAAGTGGAAAATGAGGGAAGGGAGGGAAATATAATGGTTATATTATCTGTAAGTATTTAAGATGTCAATAAAAAATTTAAAAAGAAACAACAATGACATAATACTTCACATCTGCTACTATAATAATAAGTGGACCTGTCAAAAAGTATTTCACAAATTGGAACTGTTATTCAGTACTAATAGTATTATCAAATGTTCATGTTTCCATGGGAGGAAAAAGAAAAGGCCTTTGATCAACAGGATAAACATAGCTACTAAGAAGCCTACCAATTTCACTCATGTCAGATCCAAGAGAAGTAAAAACATGTTTACACAAAATGTATGCTACTGTTTATAATATTATTCAGAGTAACCAATAATGGAAAGAAAAAAGTTGTTATTATATACATACATATGTATTTACATTGGTATATTAGTCAACTAAAAAACGGATTGAACAGATGATGCTTACTACAACATGGGATAAGCTTGACAACATATTTTCTTCAGTTAAAGAAATTAATTGAAAAGGACCATATATGGATGATTATGTTTATGTGAAATATACATAGGAAGCAAATCTTTAGGGAAAGAATTTTTATTTATGTTCTTCTAGTCTGTGTGGGTACAGATTTGTAGTAAGAAAGAAGTGTGACTAGTGTAAAGTTTTCTTTTGTGGGAAAATTTTTTCAGACATTTGTTATGGTGACATGCATAAAACTGTATGTGCTAATATTGTTGAACTCTAGATTTAAAAATAATGGAAAGTATGCCATGGAAAAACAACAAATAATCATTGTGAACAAGGAACTTTTCATTATATGCTATTTTTAAAAAGTTTAGGCATGGAGAATGTCTCAGTGGTCAAGGCACTTGCCTACAAAGGCTAAAGGTATTGCATTTATCTCAGTTCTTTTGCAGTAGATAGAGGCCCTGACATACCCATTCTCTCTCTCTCTCTCTCTCTCTAGTTCCCACTCCCTCCCTCTCTCCATATGCCTCTCTCTCTCTCAAATAATAAATAAATAAACATTAAAAATTGAAAAGTCCATGCCATTGTCAGTATCCACCCTGTCTTCCCACCTCTGAAGGGAGCCTCCTCATTGAAGAATATGGGTTGTGCATTTTGGGGGTAGCTATCAGTTATGGGGAAGAGACAATAACTCTATGCATAATGACCCAACTTGAGGCTCTAACAATCTTTATGCCCCATCTTCTGTTAATTTCCCTGAACCATGTTGGGTTTGTTTTAGGTCTACTACAGTGATGAGGTTTAGGAAGCTTCTCTGTGTCTCTGGATATCTGGTTTGGAAGGAGTTGAGTGTTCTCTGTGTCTATCTCCTTCACACTTGTATTTGTACAAGGTTCACCAAGAAAGCAGCACTCTTGCTCATTTCCCCACTCTATGGTTTCAGCTGGGGCCCTGGTGAAGCATGATAGGCTAATCCTCTCCTCAGGTTCAGCATCCATCTGTAAAAGAGAAGCAAATTCTCCAATGGAGAGTGAAGTCAGTATCAGATAAATGGGATAGCCAGTATTATTTTAGAGAGAATTTAATAGGTGTAGGCTCTTGAAGCCCTCGATTGTTGGGAGCTTGATATTGGACTCATTTTTTGGATATGGTTCTGACTTGTTTCCCAGTTCCAGCTATGAGTTCCATTCCACTGAGCAGATGTATTAGCCAAATCAAGAGCAGTTGGGTACCCACCATGGCTGTGTGCCTCTAGTGCACTTATGTCAGCATCACAGCAGGTTGTTTGCTGTTGAGTAGCTTAGACCATGAGTTGCTTGGACTTGGACAGATATTGGTCGTTTTCCCCCAGTCACTTATGTAGCGCCTTCTGGCACTAGACAAGCTGTCTGGAGACTGACTCTCTTCCAGATTCCAGCCAGGTCACTCCATGTTCTGCACCAAAAGCACATGGTGTCTTTGGCAGTAGGGTCTTACCATTAACATTTGGTAGGTCATCAAGTACTCTGACAGAAATCTGTCTTCTTTTTGGGAAACCTTGTAGGTCTCTCTGATCTACAGCTCCTTATGGATGTTAGCCACTGGTACTGGGAGTTATAGGCCAGTGCCAAGGGAAAAGAAGAAAGAAAAAGGGCTAGAGAGATGGCCTAGCAGTTAAGGCATTTGCCTGCAAAACCAAAGGATTCTGGTTCGACTCTCCAGGACACATGTAAGCCAGATGCACAAGGGGCATATGCATCTGGAGTTTGTTTTCAGTGGCTGGAGGCCCAGGAGCACCCATTCTCTCTCTCTCTCCCCCTCTCTCTCTCTTTGCATCTTTCTCTCTCTCAAATAAATAAATAAATAAATACTTTAAAAAGAAAGAAAGACAGCCAGGCATGGTGGCACACATCTTTAATCCCAGCACTCGGGAGGCAGAGGTAGGAGGATCACCATGAGTTCAATGCCACCCTGAGAATACAGAGTGAATTCCAGGTCAACCTGGGCTAAAGTGAGACCCTACCTCGAAAAAAACAAAAAAAAAAAAAAAAAGAAAGAAAGAAAAGATAGGTAATATAAAAGAGAAAGAGAGAAAAGGACAGAGAGAGAGAGAGAGAGAGAGAGAGAGAGAGAGAGAGAAAACAGGAGAAGATTAAAGTTAGTCTTCATCATACCGTCTCCAGGGCCCTGTGATTCAGGTCCTTCCTCTAAGGACCTGATGAAGGTTCTACATTTTAGTCTGGCTTTCAGGATATAGGATTTCATGGTACCATTTCCATTTTGGTCCCATTTTGTGCACCCTTATCCTCCCATCCCACCCTCCCTATTGTCCAGTCCGCAAGATGCTTATCAGGTATGTCAGCAACTCAGGCAGATTCAGGTTATTGGCCATAGATGAATGAGACCATGTGATGAATGTCTTTCTGTGATTGGGTGAGTTCGCTGAGAATGATCTGTTCCCAGTTTGACCCTTTTTCTTCAAATTTCATGGTATCATTTTTCCTTACTGCTGTGTAGAATTCCATAGTGTAAATATATCACATCTTGGTTTTCCAAGATGTCCATATGATGGACATATGGGTTGATTCCAGATCTTAGCTAAAATGAACTGAGCAGTTATAAACATGGTTGAGAAAATATCTTTGAACTGAGGCTTGGAGCTTTAAGGTATATGCCAGGTGAGAGAATCTACAAGCCACACAGCACAACACACCTCAGGAACTCCAGCTTGGCATACTTTATATATCTTTAGATTGAAATTGTATATCCACCACCACATCTTAAGATCCTCCCAGTGACACTGCCGCCAGCCAGGTGCTTCACACTACAAATTAATAAAACACTGAATATATTGTAGGCCATCTATTCAAACTACCAGAGTGATTGTACCATCTTACATTCCCACCAACAGTGAATGAGGGATTCCTATTTCTCCACAACCTTGCCAGCATTTGTTTTCATCAGATTTTTAAATGTTAGCTATCCTTATTGGGTTAAGGTGGATTCTCATAGTTATTTTAATATTCCTACATTTCCCTGATGATTAGGGATGTTGAATAATTTCAGAGTAAAATACACTTGCATTCTGCCTTAGTTACTATTCCCATTGCTGTGATTAAATACATGACAGGAAGTACCTTAAGGATGGAAGGGTTTATTTCAGTTTATATTTCATTATGGGAAGGAGCACATGATAGCAAAATCAGGAAGCTGGCTGGTCACATTGAATCCATATTGAGCCTGCTTATAAAACCTCAAAGTCTCCCACCAGTGACCCACTTCCTCCATCAAAGCTCTATCTCCTAAAGGTTCCATAACCTTTCTAAACAGCACCACCTGCTGGGAACAACTACTCAAGCCCATGAGCCATGGGGGATATTTTGCATTCAAAGCACACCACATACCTACAAGTTTTAGAGAAAACACAACATGCAGATCCTTGGATTTTTTTAATTCTACCTTCAACATCTATGACATAATAACATTCAGAAATTTTAGGTCACCCATTTTGGAATTCCTTTCTGTTGTAGCCTGGAGAAGCTAAATTGTTGTATTAATGAATTTGAAGAATTATAGAGATAGATCTTATAAATTCATGAATGTTTATGGTATATAATAATACATTTTTATTTTGAGAAGCCCACTCTTACATTTTAAACTTTTCATTCCTTAATTTCATCACTCAATTTAAAAATATCATGTTGTTTTTCAAAATATGCAGATTATCTGCTAAATGTAGTGTATCCTTTAGAGATATAAAGATATGAATAAAAGCCCTATGTTCAAAATTTAAAGCTGTAGCACACATTTAAATTAATACATTATAATATTTTAAATTTAGAAGTAAAAATACACATTCATAATACTTCTGAATAAGGAAGGCACATTAATTAAAGCATATATATATATATATATATATATATATATATATATATATATCAGAAAAAAGCAAACAAAATCAAGACAATGAGAAATATATGATTTAAAGAATAGGACTTAAAATTCAATTGTGATTGTAGAAGACAATAAAAATTATAAGGCCACTGAAATCTTGACAATTAAAATAAATCAAGATAGGCTTTCTGTTTAAGCATGCAATCATAGTACTTTAAATGATTATGAGAATTTGAGTCTCAATGATCATGCGATACTTTTGAGTAACTGCCTAATATCCACTGTTGCATAGGATGTTTAAGAAATTACAGAATCATTGCCAAGTTTAACAATTAATTGTAGGAGCTTCTTTTGATTGTAGTTATAGGAGATTATATTTTTTAGTAAGTATGCTCATAAAGAGGATGTGTTAGTGAACCACACATTGAGTTTGTAAGGATTTACCATACACAAGAATCAACAATTTGCAAATACTTAGAAGAGCAAGTCACGTTATTCTGAAACTATGCTGAAAGTAATTTAATTTTTGATGATTTGAAAGGCACTTAAATGTCTTTTAAGCCCCTAGGCTCAGAAGGTAGCTATCAGAGTTCTAAAGATATATGAATTCTCTTTCTGAGCAAAAGATTTTCAAAAAAGTTGACAGTATTTGTGTTAGTAGATGTGTATTAGTTGTATTCAATCCTTCACTAAATATGAGCTATTTTACATAAAGAGATATGAAACCAGAGAAAATGTTTGAACATATAGTCATTTCATTGAGGCTGCATTTTGACTTTGTTATGTTAGAACAAAGGCATACTTTTATCTGTGTCTCAAGTAAGAAACAGTTTTTGATTTGAGGATTCACTAAAACCTGAAGAAGCATTCATGGAAATCTTCTGATAAATGAGGGGCTAAAGGCACTTACCATGTAAGTACAATAGATTAAAAATAAATGTTTTTTTTTTTTCAGATTTCTCTGTGACATTTTTTTGTTTGTTTTTGTTTTTGTTTTTCGAGGTAGGGTCTCACTCTGGCTTAAGGCTGACCTGGAATTCACCATGTAGTCTTAGGGTGGCCTTGTACTCTTGGCGATCCTCCTACCTCTGCCTCCTGAGGGCTGGGATTAAAGGTGTGTGCACCACGCCCGGCCTCTCTGTGACACTTTTTTCGCAGCCCCACTATTTTCAGATAATAATATTGTCTGAATCAGAAGAAAAATTGTGATAGAAATTTTACAAATATATATTCTAGTCTGTGATAGTTAGCAATTGAATTGTCTTGAATTACTATTTAAATAAGTAACATTAATAATATATACATTTATACATATGAAAACTCCATAATAACTCAGCCAAAATTAGTACTTACTATAACAAGTAGGCATTAGCATTTGACTTTGGGACTATGCTAATAATCAATTTTTCTTTAATTATATACCCAGATTATATATTACCCATCTCAGAAATATATATTAATAAGTCTGTATTATGAGAAGCCATTGTCAGTATATCATAAATGCACCACAACATGCACTCTCTTGACATTATTTTCTATATGTAATTAATATATATAAATATACTCAGTTTTTTTTTTTTATGGTTTTTTCGAGGTAGGGTTTCAGTCTAGTCCAGGCTGACCTGGAATTAACTATGTAGTCTCAGGGTGGCCTCGAACTCTTGGCGATCCTCCTACCTCTGCCTCCCGAGTGCTGGGATTAAAGGCGTGTGCCACCACGCCCGGCTCAAATATACTCAGTTTTAATTCCATCTAATTTTGCTTTTTGCCAGCAAATATTTCTTAGATTTAGTTCTGCATATTTAATGTTTATTGTAATTGTAAACTTTCTTTTGCCAAATCTACATTTACAAAGAGAAGCTTCTCTGACTAATAGTGAGAGTAATCCTAATCTATGGACATAAATACAAATATTTAGAAGTCAAATTGATGAGTACAACATATCCATTTAGCCAAACAATAGTAGTAGCTCCCCATGACTTAGAGCCTTCCAAACCATTGGATTTTGGCTAGATTTTCAGTGTTAGGTACAAACTGCTGGTCTTAAATCAATCCATGTACCAGTTGTTTACCCTCATAATAGTCCATGCCACTATTGTACCATTGGGCACATCTTGCCTCGGTGGTCATTTATGTAGCACCCAGCACCCATTGCTGATGAAACTGTTGATTTTTTTATCCTCAGCAATCTGCATAGCACTTTGCAGTGATATCTTCCAGCTAGTTAGCAGAGAGAAGGCTTCCATCTCAATTTCAGCTTGATTTCTCAATGCCCTGAAATTAAACATGTGTTGTCTTCCATGTAAGGGTATTGCCATTCTCTCCTAGCACTGGGATGTGTTTATAATCATCTGTTGCTTCTGGGCATAACATTGTCTGCTTTGCAACATACTTCTGTCCAAATTCTCTCTTTGAAAAAAGTTATATATTTTCTTAAATTTTTTAGGTTTAGAGAGACTTACTGATTTTATATATTTATTTGCAAGGAGAGAGAGAGAGAGAGAGAGAGAGAGAGGAGAGCACCAGTGCCTCCAGGCTGCTGCAAACGAACTCCACAGGCATGAACACTTTGTGCATCTGGCTTTATACATGTACTGGGGAATGAAACCCTGGTTGTTAGGCTTTGCAAGTGCCTTAACCACTCAGCTATCTCTCCAGACCCAACATTATATTCTTTTTTATTGTTTTTTTTTTGTTTGTTTGTTTTGTTTTTCGAGGTAGGGTCTCACTCTAGCCCAGGCTGACCTGAAATTGACTCTATATTCTCAGGGTGGCCTCGAACTCATGGTGATCCTCCTACCTCTGCCTCCCCAGTGCTGGGATTAAAGGCGTGCACCACCATGCCCGGTTTATATTCTTAATTGGAAAACAAAGGAGTAGGTTTCTATATGGCTTATTTATATCATGTCTAGTTTTGCTTAGCTCTACCCCAACCTGTTCTCTCATCTAGATCCCTCTCCTGACTTCTGATAGATGCTTCACCCACAGTATTTTATATATATTACATATATACTGTCCATATGTGTGTGTGTGTGTGTGTGTGTGTGTGTGTGTGTGTGTGTGTATAATTTCATGGCATATTTTCCCAATAAGCAGTAAATGCTTTGTCCTATTTGTATTACAATATATAAAGAATCTGGGCTGACAAGATGGCTCAGCAGTTAAGGCACTTACCTTCAGAACCAAAGGACCTGAGTTCAATTTCCCAGTGCCCACAGAGAGCCAGATGTGTAATTGTTGCATACATCTGTATTCCGTTTGTAGTGGCTGGAGGCTCTGGTACACCCATGCTCTCCCTACCTCTCTCCCTCTTCCCCTCCTACCTCCTTGTGAATAAATAAATAAATAAATAAACAAATAAATAAATAAATAATTTTTAAACTAAAAAAATAAAACTCTCTCGTTCCTCTTCAAGGCTCCTTCCTGGCTTCCTGCCCTCTATTACTACTGTTACTAAAATTTGCATACAAATCTAAAAATACAGTGCCAGTGACCACACACAAGAGAGAAGAATATCTAAATGTTGATTACCTCTCTTAGTATAATAATTTGCGGGTTCATCTATTTTCCTGCACATTTTGTAATTTTATTTTTTAATGTTTATTATTATTAATTATTAACAACATGTTTCGTATGGATACATCATGTGTTGATACCCTCTGTTCCCTCGTCCTTGCCCCTGTTTCGTTGGGGCTGCTCCTCAGTGGGGGTGCAGGTATTCCTCATGGGGTTGTAGTTTATGTATTGTGGGAACAGTAGTCAGTTATTTTTTCAGTGAGAGAATGCCACTGGGCATGATGCCTCAACCTCTGGCTCTTAAAATCTTTCAGTCACCTCTTCCACAAAATTCCCTGAGCTGTATGGGTTAGCCATTTTTAATTCTTCCTCTGAGAACTCCCTATTCAGTTCTCTGCCCCACTTTTGGAGTGGGTTGTTTGAATATTTTATTGTTTAGTTTTTTTTGTTTGTTTGTTTTTCGAGGTAGGGTCTCACTCTGGCCCAGGCTGACCTGGAATTAACTATGTAGTCTCAGGGTGGCCTCGAACTCACAGAGATCCTCCTACCTCTGCCTCCCAAGTGCTGGGATTAAAGGCGTGCCCCACCACGCCCGGCTTATTGTTTAGTTTTTTGAGTTCTATGTAGATGCTAGATATTAGGCTTCTGTCAGTGGTTGAGTTGGCAAAAATTTTCTCCTATTCAGTGGGCAATCTATTGGCTCTGCTTATGGTGTGTTTGTCTGTGCAAAAGTATTTTTATCATCATGAGATCCCATTGGTTGAGTGACTGTTTAATTTCCTGGGCTACTGGGGCTTTGTTCAGGAAGTCTTTCCCCACTCTTATATCATGGGGAGTGCCTCCTATTTTTTTTTCCAATTGAAGAAGAGTTGTAGGTGTTTTATTGAGGTCTTTAACCCACTTGGACTTCATTTTTGTGTATGGAGAGATGAGTGGGTCTAGTTTCATTTTTCTACATATGGTCATCCAGTTTGTCCAAGAACATTTGTTGAACATGCTGTCCTTTCTCCAGTCTACATTATTGGCACTATTGTCAAAGATCAAGTAGCTGTAGTTACTTGAACGAAGATCTGAGTCTTCAATTCTGTACCTTTAGTCTATCATTCAGTTTTTATACAAGTACCATGCTGTTTTGTTACTATGGCTTTGTAATATAGCTTTATATCAGGTATAGTGATACCACTAGAGGTGTTTTATTTTCCTGAGGATATGTTTGGATATCTGAGGCCTGCTGCCATTCCATATGAATTTTGACATCACTTTTTCTACCTATGTAGAGAATGATGCTGTTATTTTTATTGTTATTGAATTAAATCTGTATATTGATTTTGGTGGATTTTCCATTTTCACAATATTAATTGCACCTATTCAGGAACATGGGAGCATGGGAGGACGTTCCATCTTTTCAATTACTCTTTGATTTATTTCTTGAGTCTTTTTATGTTTTCATTATATAGGACTTTCACATCCTTGGTTCATGTTATTCCAAGGTTTCTTTTTTATTTTTGCTCTTGAAAATAGGATAGCCAGAGGCTGGAGAAATGGCTTAGCAGTTAAGGTGCATGATTGTGAAGCCTAAGATCCCAGGTTCAATTCTTCAGGTCCCACGTAAGCCAGATACACATGGTGGCACATGGATCTGGAGTTTGTTTGCAGTGGCTAGAGGCACTGGCATGCCCTCTCTCTCTCTCTCTCTCTCTCTCTCTCTCTCTCATCTCTCCCTCTCTTTGTCTCAAATAAATAAATAAATAAATATAAAATATTTGAAAAAGAAAATGGGATAGCCTCACTGATTTCTTTCTCTATATATTTGACCTTTGCAAATAGAAAGGCTACTGATTTGTTTGCATTGATTTTGTATCGTGCCACTTTACTGAAGGAATTAACCACCTTAGAGGTTTAGAAATTGAGACTTTCAGGTCACTTATATATAGGATCATGTCATCAGCAAATAAGGCTAACTTTACTTATTCCTTTCCATTTTGAATTCCTTTTATTTTATTTCTTTCTCCTGTCTTGCTGCTTGGACTAGTACTTCTAGTACTATGTTGAAGAGCAGTGGTGAGTGTGGACACCCCTGTCTTGTTCCTAATCTCAATGGGAATTCCTTGGGTCTTTCATCATTAAGTATTATTTGGGCTTTGGGTGCTTTGTATATGGCCTTTATTATTTTGAGATATAAACCCTCCATGTCTATTCTTTACAGCATTTTGATCATGAAGTGGTATTGTATTTTGTCAAAGGCCTTCTCTGCATCAATTGAGATGATCATGTGGTTCTTATGGTTATTTATGTGGTGTACTACATAGACTGAATTCTGCATGTTGAACCATCCTGTATCCTTGGGATGAAACCTACTTGACCAATGTGGATAAGCTTTTGATGTGTTGTTGACTTTGGTTTGTGAGGATTTTGTTAAGGATATTTGCATCTAAATTCATAATAGATATAGACCTATAACTTTCTTTCCTTTTTGCATCTCTGTCTGGTATTAGGGTGATACTAGCTTCATAAAAGGAGTTAGGGAGGATTCCCTGGTTTCTGATTATGTGAAACAATTTGAGAAAAATTGGTTTCAGTTCTTCCATGAAAGTTTGCTAGAATTCAGCTGAGAAGCCATCTAGTCCTACACTTTTCTTTCTGGGGAGGTTTTTGATTACCTTTTCAATCTGCATGGATGTGATAATTTTGTTTAGGAGATTAATCTGCTCTGAGTTTAGTTTTGGTAGGTAGTATGTGTCTAGGAATTTATCCATTTCTTCCATTCCATATTATTTAATTTTTGGAGTAGAGGTTTTAGAAGTATGTCCCAATGATTCTTCCAATTTCACTGATGTCTGTTGTGACCTCTCCTTTTACACTTATGATTTTGTTAATTTAAGACTTTTTTTTTTTTTGCTTGGTCAAATTGGCCAGGGGTTTATGAATCTTGTTTATTTATTTATTTTGTTTTTGGGAGGAACAGCTCTTCATTTCATTGATTTTCTAAATTGTTTTCTTAGTTTCAAATTCATTAATTTCTCCTCTGATCTTGATTATTTCTTTCCATCTGGAGCTCTTATATTTGGACTCTTCTTGTTTTTCCAGTGCCTTTAGTTGGACAATTAGGTTACTAATTTGGGATCTCTCTGCCCTTGCTATGAAGACTTTTAAGGCTATGAATGTTCCCCTTAGGTTTTCATTGTGTCCCATAAGTTTTGATAGGTTGTGTTTTCATTATCATTCAATTCTAGAAATTTTACAATTTCTTTTTTGATTTCTTCCACAACCCACTCATTGTTTAAAAGTGTGTTAGTCTCCAGTAGCTGGTGGAGTTCTCAAGATGTCTATTGTTGTTGATTTATAGCTTTAAAGCATTGTGATCTGATGCAGGAAGTTACTTAAATTTTCCTGAACTTATTGAGGCACACTTTATGGCCTAATATATGGTATATTTTGAAGAAGGTTCCTTGGGTTGCTGAGAAGATTGTGTATTCTGGAGAGTTCAAGTGGAAAGTTCAATAGATGTCCCATAGGTCTAATTGATCTATGGTATTGTTAAGTTCTACTATTTCCCCATTGATTTTCTGCTTAGATGATCTGTCCACTGATGATAGTGTAGTATTGAAATACCCAACTATGATGGTATTGGTGTTTATTTTTGTTTTGTTTTCAAGTGGATTTTGTTTCATAAACTATGGTGCACCTGTGTTTGGTGCATATAGATTTATGATTGTGATGATCTCATGTTCAATAATTCCCTTGGTGATTAAGAAATGGCCTTCTTTGTCTTTTTTATTACTTTTTGTTTGAAGTTTATTTTATCAGATATTAATATAGCAACACCTGCTTGTCTTTTTATTTCCATTTGCTTGGAATATCATTTTCCATCCTTTTCCTTGAGGAGGTGTCTATCTTTACTGTTGAGCTGGTTTCTTGAAGACAGCAGACAGAAGGGTCCATTTTTTTATCCACCCTGATAACTTGTGTCTTTTGATGTGTGAGTTAAGACCATTAATATTTAAGGTTCACATTAGACCTTGCCATGATGAGGTGCTTTATGGGGCATAGTGCTTCCTTATGTTTTATACTTTTTTGAGTCTGGTTATTGTGATCTTCTTGTTGGCTCTTGTGATTGGTTGTTTGACTCTTCTGTGTGGAGTATTTTCTGAAGTATTCTCTGTAGGTGTCTTTTTGTGTTCATATAATCATAAAGTTGATTTTTTTTTCATGGAATGTTTTTCTTTCATCATCTCTTATGGGGGATATTTTGCTGGGTAGTATAGCTTGGGTTGGAAGCCATAGGTTTTTAGAGTTTGAAGTGATCCATTTCAGGCCCTTCAGGCTTTCAAGGTTTCCATTGATAAATCTGTGGTAATTTAATGGGATTGCTTTTTTATGTAGTGAGTTGTTTCTCTCTTGCTGCTTTAGGCACTCTCTCCTTGTTTTCATTGTTAAGAGTTTTAACTATGATGTGGCTTGGAGAGTTTCTTCTTTGGTCCTGTCTGTTTGGTGTTCTGTTGACTTCTTCTATCTGGATGGGCCTCTTTTTTGAGAGATTAAGAAAAATTTTCTTCAATACTTTTGTTGAATATGTTCTCTATGCCGCTGGCTTAGATTTCCCCTCCTTGTGTTATACCCGTGATCCATATGTTTGGTTGTTTTAGGGTATCCCACAGTTTCCTCATATTCTGTTTGCTTGATTTTTTTTTTTTTGAACTTAGCAAAGTTTTTGGCCTACCAATCAATTTCTTCTGCCTTTTCTTCCAGGTCAGGGATTTTGTCTTCTACATGAGTAACTCTGTTAGTGAGGGGTTCTAGAGAGGATTTTATAAGCTCAATTTGATTTTTGTTTTCTGTTGTATTATTTTGAATCATGTCCATCTCTTTTTTGAGGTACTATTTCAGTTAGAATTCTGATTTTGTTTATGCTTCCTGGAATTCATTCTTACATTTGATCAAGTCTTCATTATACTTAATCCATTGGTTATTGAGATCTTCCATTTCTTGAATCACCTTCAACTCATTCATATCTTTTTTGAGGACTCTAACATTTTCTTCAATCAAGTTATGGCTACTGTTAAGAGCTGAACTCTGTAAGAGACTATTCTGTTCAATTTCATTGATATAATTTTTGTTTTTTTGATGGTTTGCCTCCATTTCAGCAATTCTTTTGAACAGGGTCTCATTAGTTGTTGTATTTTCATTTTGTTAATGAATTTCTGTTGATTTCTTTATGATTTCTTTGGTGGCTTCCATTGTGGGACTAGGCATTCTTGGTGGAGATTTCTCAGTTTTCTGATTTTCATTTCATTTTTTTTTTTTTTTTTGCGTTATGGTCTACCCATCATAGGGAGACAGTTTATTCTATTGAGGATGAAGCAAGTTTTTGTTCTTGTAGGATCTTCAGAGGGTGTTCTCTTTTAAATGTGAACCAGATTGTTGTACTAGTGTATGATGTTGTTATATCCACAGATGTGCAGATTGTGGAGATTGCAGGTACATCAAAGGTACCTAGGGAACTGGGAGCTCTGCCCTACTCACTCCGCTTGTAAGTACTCTTCAGCACATGGGAATCATGTGGTGGGGAACCAGGAGCCAGGAAGCTGGAGAGCCAGAGGCAAGAGGCTTGCTCCAACAGTGGCCTGTGCCACTAGGAGGGAATAGGAATGTTGGTACCCAGCAGCTAGTCAGGATACCAAACAAAAAGGCCTGCTTCCACCACCTCCACACAGGGACCGGTCCTCCCCAAGCCATCTGCAGGGGACCTACCGGTAACAGGAATCCAGGAGGAGTCAGGGTATAGGAATCTGACCAACTCACTCCATGATTTTCTCACCCTCTTATGTGCGTGCTCTGGCACAGGGTATCTGGGAATGGGGACCTAGAGGCACTTAGATAAGGAAAGAGGGGCAGGTGGCTTCGCCTGCAACAAGCTCACAGGGTCCAAGTAGCCCCAAGAGTGCTGCAGGGGGACCTATTGGGAGGGACCAGGGAACTTGGAGAAGCTGGAGAAAAGGGATCTGGCCTACTCACTCCATACTACTCACACCCTCTGGCTCGCATCCTCAGGCACAGGGTATCTGGGAGTTAGTGTGTAATTTTATTTTTGAGCAGCTGAATAAAACTCCATTGCATATGAGTGCCACATATTTATTATCCACTCATCAGTTAATAATCATCTAGGTCCGTTCCATTCATAGCTATTGTGAATAAAGCAGTTGTAAATATGGCTGAGCAAGTATCTCTATAGTAAAGTGTTAAGTACTTGGGGTATGCCAAAGAGTGGTATAGCTGGGACATATAGAAGTTTGATTTTCAGCTTCTTGAGAAACTTCCATCCTGATTTTCATATTGTTTCTCTAAACCCTCAATGTTAATTCATGTTATTTTTAGTATCATATTGAAGGAAAACCCAAACCTTAAATTAATGAATTCAATTGAAGTTTAAGATATTTAGTTTTATTTTTTAAATGATTTGAAGATTTTTACATGAAAAAAATAGCTTGCTCAACAAAAGGGGATATTTTAATTTCATTTCATATGGTTATTGAACTGTAACTGTGACAAGTAACTAAGAAATATGTGATAAAATGAGAGGCTTATATTTGATATCACTATGATAGATGTTCAAATCCATTGCCACTTAGCCTTGTTGTTTGGGGCCTTGATTGGTACAGTGTATCATTGCAGAAATATATAGCTTAGGAGGCATTTCAATTCATGGCAGTTAAGAAAGAAAGAGAGACAGGAATGGGTTAGGGTCCCAATGTGAGGGTAGTTTAGAGGAGCATAGTCAGGTAGAGAATGGGTCTAGGGGACTGTTGACACAGGGAAACTAGGTGCAGACAGTTGAGATGCAAATAGCTTACTTATAATTGACCACCAAGACAAAGCCCTAAAAGCAAAAGTTAGGAAAGAAAGGAGAAAAAAAGTTAAAATGGCTAGCTATTTTGAAGGCTATTGCCTTATGTGTCTTGGAGTGGGGGTTAAGGTGATGAGCTAAACCCTGACCACTCATTACCATAACAGAGGGGAGGAAAGAGACCTAAACACTATAAGAGCAGTCACCAAGCCCACTCCAAGGACTCCCAGCTCTGGGTCTCTCCCTTCTCCAAGAGAGATTTTGCTTATAGCCAAAAAATAAAGTTTTTTTTTTTTTTTTTTTTAATTTCTGCTTTTCAGTCTATCTCCATTTCTGGTGCTCTCAAATCTTTGCTTCATGAAAGGACCAGTGCGACACTGACCCTCAAGGGGGAAGTAGTTTTTCCTGCAACAAATACACCCACCCATAACGCTACAGGATCATCATCAAAACTTCAACTCCATGGCTTTTTTGGTACATTTAAAATCAATAGTAGCAATAATATAATATTTTCTTAATTTTAGGAGAGGAATAGAGCTAAAATAATTAGCTAATATTTCTATAGTTTTTCTACTAGTTAAGCAGTATTTAAAATGCAAATATATACTAAACAGTATATAATAAGCTATTTGCTTAATTTCCATATTTTACATTATTAATCCTTATTTCATTTTGAAGCAAGGCCAACAGACGGCCTTTTAAATTTTTTTATTTGACACTGAAAAAGTGAGAGAGAATGAGAATTGGTGCCAGGGCCTTTAGGCACTGCAATTCAACTCCAGATGCATGCACCCCTTTGTGCTCATGTGCAATGTCTCATGTTTGTGTGACTGCATCTAGCTTACATGGGACCTGAAGAGTCAAACATGAGTCCTCATGCTTCCATATCTCCAGTCCCATTATTTGTAACTTAATTACCTTCATGAATCATATGCTTTGACAATGCCAAAAACAAATCTTAAGTTTATTTTTATTTTTTTAGGTGTGTGGAGCATAAATATTGTTAACTCATTGTGTCTCAGAACAGAAAAAATGTCTTTTTTTTGGGGGGGGGTCTAGGTAGGGTCTCACTCTATTCTAGGATGACCTGGACTTCACTATGTAGTCTCAGGGTGGCCTGGAACTCAAAACAATCCTCCTTCCTCAGCCTCCCAAGTGCTGAGATTAATGGTGTGCACCACCATGCCCGGCTTCACATCTAAAGTTTATAATGCATCAAACTTACAACAGTAGTCTTTTTTGTATTTCTTTTTTTAATTTTTATTTATTTATTTATTAGAGAGAGAGAGAGAGAGAGAGAATGGGCATGACAGGGCCTCCAGCCACTGCAAATGAACTCAAGACATATGTGCCACCTTGTGCATCTGGCTTTTGTGGGACCTGGATAATTGAGCCTGGGTCCTTAGGCTTTGCAGGCAAGTGCCATAACTATTAAGCCATCTCTCCAGCTTTTTTTTGTATTTCTTAAAAAAATTCATTGTTTATAATGATTTGTGATATTGAAACAAGATAGTATAAGTAGATGTACTTTGTTCTAAAGAAGTATTTGGACCATGTATTTCTCCTAGCTTCAGGTGACCTCCGATAACTTCCCTTGGCATATTTTACTTATAGAAACATCACTCTCAGAGCTGGGCATGGTGGTACACACCTTTAATCCCAGCACCAAAAAAAAAAAAAAAGAAACAAGAAACATCACTCTCATCAATATGTGTGACATCACATGGAGTTCATTATGTGTGTGTATCTCTGTTTTAAAATTCTTCTCTTTAGCCAGGCATGGTGGAGAAACACCTTTAATCCCAGCACTCGGAAGGCAGAGGTAGGAGGATCGCTGAGAGTTTGAGGCCACCCTGAGACTACATAGTTAATTCCAGGTCAGCCTGGAGGACCAGAGTGAGACCCTACCTCACAAAACCAAAAAAAAAAATTCTTCTCTTTAGAAAATACAGAATTTATAGGTGCTAGAACGATGGCTTAGTGGTTAAAAGTCCTTATTTGCAAAGCATGTCCAGTGCAATCCACAAGCCACATACATAAGCCATACACACAAAAAAATGGATTTTTTTCCAGCAGCAAGTGGTCATGGCATTGCTCCCCACTCCCCACACAATAAACAAACAAATAAATGAATACCATTTATAGAGATCAGATCTTTCCCCAATTTCTACAATATATTAGTAGGATCTCATCATAACTATTATAGGACTTTTATTCAGCCCACAGCAAAAGTCTCTCTGTTCTTTGCCCCAAAATATTTGAACTTCCTACATGTGAAACACAAATTACAAAAATTTCAGATATCACTACCAATCTCCTAACATTTTTTTATGAGACAGAGTTTTGTTGTGCAGCTAAGGCTGACCTGAGCATTGGATATATTTATATCACATTAGAATCTTATAGTTAAGGCTGGAACAGGTTAAGGTTTTTGGAGGTATGATCTGTGTGATGTTGAACACATTCAATCTTAGAACTCAGGAGATTGAATCAGCAGAATCACTCAGTTATGGGTAAAACTTTGACAATGATACATCCTGGGGCAAAAATACCATTCCATATTTCTAGCTTCACTGGAAATAAGTTCTCTGCCTCCAAACTGCAACAATGGGGCAGGCATAGAATGTGCATATCATTCCAAACTGAAGATAGGTGGAAAAAAAGAGGATCATAGATACCACAGAGGTTAAAATATAAGATATATGTGGCTTGATCCACATTCTGAGACCATGGAGGCTGTATCAATACCAGGTTTGGGACCTTTAGAGGATCTGTTAGCCTTAACCTCCATGTCTTCTGAGGATCTATCAACTTCATATACCCATGACTTCATTGTCTCTGTGTACTTTGGGCAACTTGTTTTCTGCTTACAGAATAGGAAAAGTATGACAGATTTCCCTCATGCCTCTATTTTTCTGTATCCTCCAGTCCAAATACTTTCTATATGTATCAATCTCTTCTTCCAGTTCACTATTAGTTATGAGGACAATATAGACTGTCTTCTCAATACTATCAAATAGTTTCATTTAAGTATTCACATTGAACACTTACAACTCCATATACCATCTAACAGTAGACTATAATTCAGTTAGTTTACAATCACTTTATAAAAGTTATTGTATCTACTTCACTCACTAAATAATCATTCTTATGTATTTCTGAGATCTTTCTAAGTTCATAGATAACAGGCTAACAACCATTGGTCCAAGATAAAGTGTTAGTTATATGACAATATAAGTTTTTTTCTGGTTTCCTATGCTCTTTCTGAACCCTTAGGAAAAGTGCCTTTAGCATCCATTTTTTTTCACAAGACTCTTCAAAATAATCTAGGTTTTCCTGTCATGCACTTCAATTTTTTTTCAGTATTTGCTTATTACCCAATTCCAAAACGACTTCACTTTAAGGTATTTGTTACAATGATGCTCCATTTTCAGGATGAAAGGCTGTATTCATTTCTAAACACTTCCATAACAAAAACTATGGACAAAAATACCAACATCATTCATTTACAGTTCTCACAGTTATTAGAATGAAATCAATGTTGTCTGGAGAACTGGTTCATTCTATTTCCAGGTAAGATCACATTCACAGATATCTTGTGTGATGATTAATCTCCATTGTAAATTGGATTGTATTTAGACTTTAGTAGGAGGTTACAAAGACAGCACTGTGCGGTTTTCTTTTCTTTCTTTCTTTCTTTTTTTCTTTTCTGTGAGAGTATTTCCAGAGAAGATTAACTGAGACTTTTTCCTGTATGTACATGAAAACACACATGTGTTGGGAGTTTGGGTGGAATAAATGGGGGGAAAGAAAAGAGCAGAAAAGAGTACTTACATTCCTTTCTTTTTTGTTTCCTGTTCCACTTGACCTGAAATGCCTTGCTCCACCATATTGTTCCTGATATAATCAACTAAACCCTGTGAAAATGTTAATGGAAATAAAACCTTATTTCTTTAAGTTATTTATGTCATGTATTGTATCACAGTATGAAAAAGTAATTGACCCATCTAAAATTATTATCTATATTCAACTTTCAAGAGGATAATATTCATCATTCAAGACTTATTAAATGAATAGTTGATGTCAAGTAACATACTTTTTCTGCAAGTTTGTCAGTAGACTCTCTCTGTCTCTACCATTTTGAAACTTTCCTGTTTAGAAGCTGTATTATTAAGATTATCATAGTTATTTTCACTCTGTCCTATGTTCTGTATGGAATGTGGACAGTCAGAACTAGATTTCACAGACTGAAAATAAAGGAAAGAGAAAATGACAAGCTATTGCTAAAGGATAGAAGTCTATAGAATGATGTTTATTTTAATACCCAGAGCACCTTAAATTTGTAATAATATAATCCCACATGGAATAGATATATCTATATAATTAACTAAATTATATTACATAGAATTTGCAGGTAAAAAGAAATATCTTGGTATTGTTCAAAATAAGGATTATTTATAACAAATTATATTTTGAAGCCTAGAAAATCTCCATGTGTTATATAATCTAGAATCAGTTTTTGACAATATTATTAAATATTGAATTCCATATGCAATGAGTTTCAAACAAAATATTTCTTTTTATAAAATACAGTGAGACAAAGATAAAGTTCTCCTTCTCACCTTCTTTATGTGTGGTCTCATCAGAATCAATAAAGCTCTTCCACTTCTTTATCAGCAAGATCAGCTATTCCTAGATGACAAACCATTTATCATTTTGCATTCAGTACAGCTAAGGCATTCAGAGTTATAAATGCATTAATTCAAAAGAAAAGTGATAATTATATGTAGATACTTTTCAAATTACTTTATAATTAAAGATAATAGAATGCTCCTACTGCTGAAACAAATAAGGAGAGTAAATATTGAGAAATAATAAGGCTTTTTCAATGTTCTGTTTTTATTAGTTATGAATATAGTATATATATAGCCATGATGGAACCATCTTTATCCTTCGCCTGTCCTCTCCCCATGGGCAATGTCGGTCTTGCCTTATGTGGGTAGCCATCACTTATGTGGTAGATGCAATGACTCTGTGCCTAATGACCCAACTCAGGGCTCTAACAATCTTTCCAGCCCCTCTTCTACGAATTTCCCTGAGCCATGTTGGGTTAATTTTAGGTCTATTTCAGTGATGTGGTTTTGTGAGTCTCTGTGTCTCTGGATATCTTATTTGGTTGGGGTTGAGAGTTCTTTTTTATTATTATTATTTTATGTATTTTTGGAGAGAGACACAGAGAGAGACAGATAGAGAGGGAGAGGGAGACAGATAGAGATGGGCCCGCCAGCAGTCTCTCAGCTGCTGTGAACGAAATCCAGATGTGTGCCCCCCTTGTGGTCAAGCGTGGCATTGAGACCTTGCTTCACTTGGCATCTGGCTAAACCTGGGATCTGGAGATTTGAACCGGGTTCTCAGGCTTAGCAGGCAGGCGCCTTAACCGCTAAGCCATCGCTCCAGCCCAGGGTTGAGAGTTCTTTGTGTCTATCTCCCTCACCCTGGTGCTGGTACCAGGGTCACCAATAAAGCAGCACTCTTGCTCATTTCCCCTATAACTCAATGGCTTCAGTTGGTGCCCTGTTGAGGTGTGATGGGATGATTCTCTCCTCAGGTTCTGTGTCCATCTGAAAGAGAGAAGCAGATTCTCCAATGGAGAATGAGGTCAGTGCAAGATATATAGCTAACTATTATTATTTTAGAGAGAATTTAATAGGTGTAGGCCCACTTGTATTCCACTACTGGTGGGAGCTTGATATTGGAGAGTGGGCTCATTTTTGGATATGGTTATGAATTTTTTCCTGTTTCCAGGTATGGGTTCCATTCCACTGAGCAAATGCATTAGCCAAATCTAGAGCAGTTGGTAACTCACCATGGCTATGTGCCACTACTACACTTGTGTGAACATCACGTCAGGTTGTTTGCTGCTGAGTAGCTTAGACCATGAGTTGCTTAGACAGATGTTGGTCATTTTCTCCCAGTCACTAATGTAGCACCTTCTGACACTAGACAAGCTAACTGTCTGGGGACTGACTCTCTTCCAGACAGGACTCTCCATGTTCTGTCTGAACAGCATATGGTGTCTTCAGCAGTAGAGTCTTACCAATAACCTTTGGTGGGTTATCAAGTACTTGACAGAAATCTGTCTTCTTTTGGGAAACCTTGTAGGTCTCACTAATCAACTGCTCATTGTGGATGTTAACCACATGCTGGTATTGGGAGTTACAGGTCAGTGCCAAGGGAAAAGAAGGAAGAAAAAGTACAGGTAAATATGAAAGAGAAAGAGAGAAGAGGGAGTGATAGAGAGATAAAACAGGAGAATATTGAAGTTAGTCATCATCATACCCTCTCCAGGCTCCTGTGATTCAGGTGTTCTCTCCAAGCACCTGATGCAGGTTTGACCTTTCAGTATGTCTTTCAGGATATAGGATTTATGGTATCATTTCCATTTGGGTCCAGTTTTTTGTCCCTGCCACCGCCCTTTCCTTGCCCTCCCACCCCATCATCCCTATTGTCCAGTCCTTGAGATGTTTATAGGTGTGTCAGCATCTTGGGAGAATACAAATTAGGAGCCACAGATGAGTGAGTCCATGCAATGCTTATCTTTCTGTGATTGGCTGAGTTTGCTAAGAATGATATGTTCCAAGTTTGTCCACTTTTCTTCAGATTGCTTTATGTCATTTTCCCTTACTGCTATGCAGGATCCCAATGTGTAGAACATTCTATATACACCAAAGCCAAAGAAATCGTCAAATGTTACAATATCTTTAGTGTCACACACAGGAAATCCCAGGAAATGAGAAATGGATATATGGTAGTTCTACTAACAATTAGGTTAAATGATGTCCTATTTTCCCCTTGAAAGTCAGGTTATAGTAAATTTTTTTTTTGGATTTTGATATAATCTTTTTTTTTTTTTTTTTTTTTTTTTTTTGAGGTAGAGTCTTGCTCTAGCCCAGACTGACCTGGAATTTGCTATGTGGTCTCAGGCTAGCCTTGAGCTCATGGTGATCCTTCTACCTCTGCCTACCAAGAGCTGAGAATAAAAGCATGCACCACCAAACCTGGCCTTGATATAAATTTTTAATGAAAGTACATTTTTGCAGGTCCATTTAAATTTTGATTCATGAATTAAATGAGAAGTTTAAAAAAAGGTACATGTGACTGTTATTGACCCACATAAAGCAAGTAACATTCCTTCAGAGGCTGCATGAGTCCAGCATGCCTAAGGCTGCTGATCTAACCTAAAGGGATAGATTGCTTTGATCAGATTGTGGATAAGTCTCCCGACTGTATTATATACTTAGCAAAAAATATTCATCAAAATGATTACTTGAACTAGTACAAAAGCTATAAAAACTGTGTTCTGATTTATAGACACATGAACCATAGAAATTGCCTGAAAAAATGTTTGGTGTATTAAATTCTATACTTAGAAAGTGTTTCAGATGTATCTTATGTAAGCTATACTTAATGTAAATATGTGCTTAAAACTTTATAGTCTGTTTTCCATACATTGTGACATGTGCTACATGTGGAATTTTGTTGAGAAATATCTAAAATGGAATACTCTGCTACCTTAAGTGTTATTACAAAGATATATATATATATATATATATATATATATATATATATATATATATATATATATATACAGCCATGATGATACATACCATCATTAGCCTTCTCCCTGTCCTCCCCCCATGGGTAATGTGGGGCTTGCCTTATGGGGGTAGCCATCAGTTATGCGTAAAAGGCAATGACTGTGTATAATGACCCAACTCATGGCTCTAACAATCTTTCTGCCCCCTCTTCCTCGAATTTCCCTGAATCATGTTAGGTTCATCTTAGGTCTATTTCAGTGTCGAGGTTTTGTGAGTCTATGTTTCTCTGGATATCTGATTTGGTAGGGGTTGAGAGTTCTTTGGGTCTATCTCCTTCACCCATGTGCTGGTACCAGGTTTACCCAAAAAGCAGCACTCTTGCTCATTTCCCCTATAACTCAATGTCTTCATCTGGTGCCCTGTTGAGGTGCGATGGGCTGATTCTGTCCTCAGGCTATGCTTCCATCTTAAAGAGAGAAGCAGATATTCCAATGGAGAGTGAGGTCAGTGCAAGATACATGGATGACCTTTATTATTTTAGAGAGAATTTAATAGGAGTAGGCCCACTTGTATCCCACTATTTGTGGGAACTTGATATTAGAGAGTGGGCTCACTTTTGGATATGGTTCTGACTTGTTTCCCATTTTCAGGTATGGATTCCATTCCACTGAGCAGATCTGTTAATCAATTTCTAGAGCAGTTGGTAACCCTCCATGGCTATGTGCCACTACTGCACTTGTGTGAGCATCACGTCATGTTGGCTGCTGCTGAGCAGATTAGATCATGAGTTGCTTAGACATATGTTGGTCATTTTCCCCCAGTCACTTATATAGCACCTTCCGACACTAGACAAGCTAACTGTCTGGGGACTGACTCTCTTCCAGATTCCAGCCAGGTATCTCCATGTTCCTTCTGAATAGCATATGGTGTCTTCAGCAGTAGGGTCTTACAAATAACCTTTGGTGAGTCTTCAAATACTCTGACATAAATCTGTCTTCTCTTGGGAAAACTTGTAGGTCTCACTGATCAACAGCTCATTGTGGATGTTAACCACATGCTGGTATTGGGAGTTACAGGTCAGTGCCAAGGGAAAAAAAGGAAGAAAATTATAGCTAATATGAAAGAGAAAGAGAGAAGAGGGAGTGATACAGAGAGAAATATAAGAAGATTGAAGTTAGTCTTCATCAAAGATAATTTCTGATCTCTTAACACAAACCATAATTGTTTCCATAGTGACCCACTCACTTCTGGTGTTGCTAGAACATGAGTTTTTCTTGATAGTATTGCTAATACCTTTTAACTGTCCATCATTAATTTATTTACTTTATGTTCTCATTTTGCATGTTCAAAGCCATAATGACTTTTATATTATTATTGGGGATAACTCAAGTTAACAAATAATTAAGAAGGGGTTAGAGAGATGGCTAAGCATTATGGCACTTGCCTACAAAGTCTAAGGACCCAGGTTAGATTCTCCAGTACACACATAAGCCAGATACACACAGTAGCTCTATGCATCTGGAATTCTTTTTCAGTGGCTAGAGGCCATGACATGCCGAATCTCTCTCTCTCTCTCTCTATCTCTATCTCTATCTCTCAAATAAATAAAAATAAAATACATTAAATAACAAAATATTTAAGAAATAAGAGCCATGCCATATAAAGTTTGATATTATATTAATCTTTCCTCTATCCTCCCACTGTGCATGTTTCCATATTGTGGCTCCTTCTGATTCTTCCAAATGACTATATGATAATATATCATTGATAGTGGCAAGATTCATACATATAAAAACATTCCTATTTTGCCTCTGATCTGCTGTCATGGTCAATCCTATATTTTACATGAATAAAATAATCACATGGACAATACACATTTAGAAGATATGACAACTTTCAGGCAATTTTGGCTTTCTTTTATTCTTTAACTTTGAAATTTTATTCTTTAAGCCATTAACTAGAAACTAACAAGAAGAATCAGTATTATTATATTGAAAAGTGTGTCATAGCGCTACTAAAGTCAGTAGATATCCATTGTGATTGGGGGAGATTAGGCATTTTCTGTATACCAAAAGTATTTTATTATGTTAATAATTTTAAATAATAGGATGGTAATGATTTCTGGTCCATAACGCCAGCAGAACCTTCACAGGAAGCAATTGTGTTACAAAAATATACAAGCTTGCCTCAAATATTTTTGTTCACTAGTCTAGTATAACCTGGAGACATCAGCTTTATATTAATAACTATTAGAAGGCAATCTAGCATTGGAGAATTGACTGAAATTTCCTTTGATCATGAAAACCTTCCCTAAGTTACTTCTGTTATTTGTCTCCAAAGAGTCCAGCCATTGGAGTTTCCATATATGCTCCCTATACCTATTGAAGTGAATCGTTTGAAGTAGAGAGAATAAGGAGATTGAATTCATGGCAGTAAAAAGAGTGACAATCCAATTCAATAGCTCAAAGGAGGCTCACATTTTATATGTGCTAAATATGCCTCACCACTCTTATCATGCCACTTCACAGCTCCTGCCACTTCACAGTTACTTTAAAGCTCTCCATGGTTATTTCGAGAGTGAAAACATTCTCCACAAACATCTCTCAGACTGCTTTGGAGCATTTATGAGGATACAGAAACTTTCATTACTACTTTTTTTTTAAAGCTTTGAAATACTCAGAGGAAGTAAACACTTTGAGCAAAGTTTGCCAGCCTGCTTTCTTACTTTTCTTTGGATGAAGAGAAAACATTGTTGTGAGACTGTTGTTTATCTATTCATTTAAATCAGATTTGTGCCACCATCTTATCAAAATAACAATGCTAGAAATGTGAGGTAATTTATGTTGGGTAAACTTGTGCTGATTCCCTGATATGCTTTTTTTTCTCAATGGACGAGTGAAGCAAACTGTTTATTATACAACATTTTTTTTTTTTTTTTTGGTTTTTCAAGGTAGGGTTTCACTCTAGCCCAGGCTGACCTGGAATTCACTATGTAGTCACAAGGTGGCCTTGAACTCACGGTGATCCTCCTACTTCTGCCTCCCGAGTGCTGGGATTAGAGGTGTGCACCACCATGTCCAGCTATACACCATTTTCTTTATCAAAGTGACCTAAAGTTACATTGTAGAGGCATTTACTGCTCAAAATGATGATCCTTAGTCAGAAGCAAATATTTATTAATGTATCATTTCCAAAAGAAATCATTCAAGGATGAGGGCAGGAGTGATAAAGAATATCAGGGTACTAATCTTAAGAAAGGCAGATATTCAGATCTGGACCTCAGAAGCAAAAAATGTCCTTCAAAGTGAGCCCAGCTTTGTGGATGCTCTTTAACTGGAGTTAAAAGGATTTGAGCATTGGGGCTGAAGAATTATGTTTGTCTGCATCAGTTACTTTCTCATTGCTGTGAACACATACTTGGTCAAAAACAACACGGGGAAGAAAAGAGCTTAATTTGGGTTCGATATCCATCATAGCACGGAAGGCATGACAGGCCTGAGCAGACATCCTGAATCACATGCTCACAGTGGCAGACAGGATGGAGAAAGGAGAGAGGAGAGGACACAGTTGTAACATCTCATGGTCTGTCAGCAATGACATATCTACTACAGCAAAGCTCCACCTCATAAATGTTTCACAACCTTCCCAAACACATTAGCTTATGGAGGACATTTTACATTGTAACCAGAACAGCATACAAGCCTCTGATTGATTTTTTTTTTTTTTTTGATATGGTTGTTTTTGGTTTTGGTTTTCCAGTTTCCAGAGAAAGAATCTGAAGTATTTGTTCTCTCACTATCATTTGTCTTTGGCAACATATAGCAGAGAAGTGAAACCTCATGTACTTCCTTCCACATAGGGTCTTAGATACTGGGACTAATAGCAAGCATTTTGCTTGCCAAAAATCTTTAGCAGCAAAGTTAATAGAAGCTGAAGGGTAGCACATAAGTCTAAGATATTGCCACAACCAAATCAGTTACAGATTGTTACCATTTTGGACTATATTGTTAAATGTTTTCTATGCTTACACAGACCTTTGTGTGTGTTAAATAATAGATTAAAAACGATAGACTGACAAAAGATTAGGATACCCCGTTATTTACTAAATGACTTATTTCACTCTATTTTCTCAAATTCATTTATTCAAGAATAATTTAGGTGGCTCAGGCACTATTCAGTTACAAGTAAGACTGAATAAGTCACATTTGTGAAATATGCATTGTGTAGTGGAAGGCTAAGAAAATACAAAGAAGAATAACTGTAAATTGAGTGAGAGAGGAAAAAAAAAGAGAGAGAGATGGGAGGGGGGATTTTGTAATTTTGTACTTTCAATATATTACCTCATTGTAGTTTTGCCTGAAATGTTACTTGCAGGACATCTAACATTGTACTTAACACTTTTATTTGGAAACTTTTAGATTGTCTTTGCCATTAGAATGTAGTGTATTATTAGTGTGGTTTTATTTATATTTGCTTTTCTTGTTGAGAACTTGGTATATGTTGCTTTATAAGTTTGTAAACTGTGGACATCTTTGATTAATTTTATTTTTATTTATTTATTTATTAATGACAGAGAGAGGGAGAGAGAGGGAGAATGGGCATGCCAGGGCCTCCAGCTACTGCAAACGAACTTCAGATGCATGCAACCCCTTGTGCATCTGACTTATGTGGGCCCTGGAGAATCGAACCAGGGTCCTTCAGCTTAGCAGGCATGTGCCTTAACCACTAAGCCACCTCTCCAGCCCAAATGTGGACATCCTTAAACAATACACACACACACACACACACACACACACACTATTCCAAAGGCCATTAAGGTTCTGTCCCTTTTCAGTCCTTTAACTCTTCACTTCATTCTTGTTTCAGTTGTGCTATTTTGAACTTCACCTTTATTTTTTCTAGTTATTTTCAACTATATCCAGTATATTTGTCAACTTTTGGGACTGGGTTTTATCTCATAGCCCTGGTAAAATGGGAAGCTGTTATATATGCCAGGCTGGCCTCAACTTCACAGAAATTATCTTGCTTCCTCCTCTAGAGTGCTGGGATTTCAGGATTGTGTAACCATACTAGGCTTCTTTTCTTGTGAGTTTTATCTGTGGAACTTTTATTTGAGTATATTTTGTATTTCCCACTTCTTTATTTTCATATTTTGTTTTATCCATGAACATATGGAACATATTTCAATTTATTCTTTTAATAATCTTTTCTGTTAATAACTGTATTTCTATGCTTACTCTATTGCTTATGTGATTTATTGATGACAATTCACATGTTCTATGTGTTTATTGAATACTAAAATATATGTTTGGGAGCCAACAATATAGATAAGTTGTTATATTTCTTGTCTAACATGAGCAAAGCCTTAGGTTAAATTTCAGCACTGCACAAACTGGGCATGATGCTGCTCACAGAACATTCTACCAGAAAAGAGATAGAAGTAGTAGAATCAGAAGTTTGTTATTCTTGGCTATACAGTAACCACACTCGAAAGAAAGAAAGAAGAAAGAAAGAAAGAAAGAAAGAAAGAAAGAAAGAAAGAAAGAAACAAATGAAGGAAGGAAGGAGGGAAGGAGGAAAGGAGGGAAGGAGGAAGGAAGAGGGAGGGAGGACAAAAGACTATTAAATGCTGCACTTTGTTGTATTTTTACTAGTCTTATTTGTTTTACAATGTTATTAAATAATTTGCAGATCCATTTGAGCCATTTGAATAAAACTATTTTTAATCTTTGCTTTGGCAGATTTCAGGAAGTCTTTTGTCCTATAATGTTACACTCACAAATAGACCATAATCCCTTTGAGAATTCTACTGAATTATACAGTAGTAAATAATCTCTACAATGTAGCTAACAGAAAATTTATGTTAACCCATATATATGTTAAATGTGGAAAAAAATAATTCCATCCGTGAACATTCTTATGTACTCTATGTTCAAATCAATAGCCAAAGACTCTATGGATGCTTCTGTGGATCTCTGGTGCCCTTTTTCTCTCTACTTCTCCACCTTATCTGATAGTCTCCAGTGTAAATTCAAAATGTATTAAGCCCTCTAAACTCTGAGGTGATTCTCCTTATTTCTAAAGGAGTTCTAGGATCTGCATTAAGTCCTACTACCTGGGATGTGACACGGAAACTTCCTCCTAGCATTAGACTACAATATTTGAATGTGAACATTCTCTTTGAGATTGCAATCAATACTTTGTTACCCAGAGCCTTAATATTATGTTTTATTATATTTGATTATCTAGTTGATTCTTATAGAAGAATAATTTCCAAAACAACTAAATCGTTAAGAGGAGAAGCAGTAATTTGTAAAAAATAAAACAATCATTTTCTGTAATTTATTTAAATAATAAAGTGAAAAAATCAAATAGCAACACTTTTCGTATTCACATAAAATTAACTCATATACTAGAAACCACTTAAAATTTATATCACAATATCATTGGTTGATAGTTTTTTTTTTTTGTTTTGTTTGTTTGGAAAGAGTCAGAGAGAGAAAGAGAATGGGCACTCCAGCAGCCTCTCAGCCTCTGTGAATGAACTCCAGATGCATGTACTCCCTTGTGGGCAAGTGAGGCATTGTGACCTTGTGTCCCTTTGTGTCTGACTAAGCATGGGACCTGGAGAATGGTACAGGTGTTCTTGGGCTTAGAGGGTAGGTGCCTTAACTGCTAAGCTATCTCTCCAGCCCAGTAGATAGCTTTAAAACATCAATTTTATTGATCAAATAAAAAGTGACATTTTTCTTACAGAATAAAGTGTACATATATTTTCTAAGTTGACTTTTTAAATTAATTTTGTTGAGCCATTAATGTCCCATTTTGATTAAATGATGACAATTATACTGATAATTAACTATTCTATTAATTTTATTAAAGCAATAATTTACCTAACATATGATAATTTAATTTTCCACAAATATGTTCACTGATTTCATATGTATAAACGAATACCTAGTTTGTATTCTATCATTTTATTACATTATACATATAAATATTTTAGGTAAGAAACAAGTACATTTATGTAGCAGTTACTTTCTCATTGCTGGACAAACATCTGACCAGAAGCAGTTTATGGGAGGAAAGTTTTCATTTCAAGCTTAGAGAATCCAGGGTAAACACCATCAATGGCTGAAGAAGCTGGCTCAGTCAGTTTCATGGATCATATCATAGACATACCATCAAACAGCCAGAAAACATGAACAGCCAGAGCTCAAACTGGCTCTTTAGACATACTACAGCTGGACTAAAAGTTCTGCCCCAAGTGACATGTCCCAAAAGCAGGGATTGGCCTGCTAAGTATTTAATTAGGAAGTTTAATCTAAATCAAAATTTTTTTATTGACAACTTCCTTAATTGTAGACAATATCCCCCCACTTCCCCTTTGAAACTCCACTCTCCATCATATTCCCTCCCCCTCTCAATCAGTCTCTCTTTTCATTTTGGTGTCATCATCTTTTCCTCCTATTATGATGGACTTGTGTAGGTAGTGTCAGGCACTGTGAGGTCATGGATATCCAGGCCATTTTGTGTCTGGAGAAGCACATTGTAAGGAGTCCACCCTTCCTTTGGCTCTTACATTCTTTCCACCACCTCTTTTGCAATGGACCCTAAGCCTTGGAAGGTGTGTTTGAGATGTTTCAGTGCTGACCTCTCCTCTGTCACTTCTTCTCAGCACCATGGTGCCTTCTGAGTCACCCCAAGGTCACCAACATGTGAAAAGAAAAGCTTCTGTAACCAAAAGTGAGAGTGGCATTAATATATGGATATAGATGTTAAGTGAAGTGCTTACTGGGCAGTTTGGTGAGCATAATAAATTCATAATATATACATTTAGCCAGAAACTAGCACATGTTACACACCTACGGCTCATGACTATCCCTGTTGTAGGTTTTCAGTATCAGGGATGTTTTCCCTCCCATGGAGTGGGACTCCAGTCCAATTAGAGAGAGGTATGTTTCCCCCATAACAGACACCCCACTATTGCACGAGTTGACTGATTTGGCTTGGCTTGCCAAATTTAAAACTTGCAGTGTTCACTGTTGATTATCTTCACTATGTTTTCTCTCTCTCCCATTAAACTGCATGCAATGTAGTTTTTCTTTTCCAGCTTTCTGTCAGTTGGTTCACATGGAGGAGGCTTTCATGCCAGCTCCAGTAGGATTTCTCAGTGACCTTGCAGTCCAAGTATGTGGAGTCTTTAGGAATAGAGTCTTACCATTTATTCCTGGTGAGAAACCAAGAGCCTTGGCAATTGCCTATAATGTTTTGGGGGTATATGTGACCTCCTGGCCAAGAACTCACTGGAAGGTATCCCATCCCTGGCACTGAAAATTTTCTAGAAACAATCTATTGCTTCTGAGTGTTCCATTGTCCATAAAAATGTAGACTTCCATATGACATATTTATATGTTCTTAGATTTTGATTAGCCCTCCCTCCACCTTTTCTTTACTCAAAGTTGCCTGAGTCTATAGGGCCATACATTCTAACCACCATAGCCTACTTTCAACGTTTTCTTTATTACTACCCCTGTTTTTTTGCACAGTATATAGTTTGGGAGTATAAGAGATGAATTGTAAGTGATAGAGGAACATATATGTGTGTGTGTGTTCTTTGTGTGTGTGTGTGTGTTTCTTTTTTGTTTTCTTTTTTTCGAGGTAGGGTCTCACTCTAGCCCAGGCTGACCTGGAATTCACTATGTAGTCTCAGGGTGGCCTCAAACGCACAGCAATCCTCCTACCTCTGCTTTCCCCAGTGCTGGCATTAAAGGCATGTGCCACCACGCCCGGCATATATATATATATATATTCTTCAAAAGTTCTTCAATCATCTAAGTCATTCACATGTGTGGAAATTTACTTTTAAGAAAATAGTAAGTGCATTTTGTATAAATATATAAAGTCTATGTAAACAATAATAAAATAAAACTTAGAGTAATATATCTTTCCAAATAGAAGAAAAACTTAATTTCTGAATTTAAAGTTTAAATGTAAAAAGATAGTTTTAATTATAACTTACTCAATTTCCTTATTATTGTGATTTGAAAAAGTGATCCTCATAGTCCCATGTGTTTGTACACTTGGCCCCCAGACATTTGCTTAGTTTTGGAAGGTTGGGAAATCTTTAGGATGTGAAGCCTTGTTGGAGAAAGTGGCTCACTGGGGGTGGGGCATGATGTATTAGAGTTGGTTTCCATTTCCTGTTCTTTCTCTGCTTATTGGCTGAAATGTTCTGAGTCTGACATGCCTTTCCTTCCCTGATGAAACTGCCCCTCAAAACAATAAGCCAAAATAAACCTTTCACTTCCTTAAGTTGGTAATGGTCAGGTTCTCAGCAAGAAGGAAGTAACTAATATACTCAGGTTTCAGGTAATTATTGATTTTCTGAAATTAAATACACTTCTAAAATAATTCAAAATATTTTCCTTAGTAATTTAATAAAAAAGGGATTGATTCTCATTTTTTTTTTTTTTTGCAAGGGTTCTTGCCCAATTGGCATACTGTCCTGGAATTATAGAATCTGACTCTTTGATTTGTTCATGTAAGAGCCAGAAAGTTACTATTTAGAGAATAGCCTAAAAGAAGAACTGTCACTTGGATTCCTTTAAACCCAGAGTAATCCTACTGTTTCTGCTGCCACCATTTCTGATGTTCCTGCATCTGCTGTTGCTGCTGATAGGCACTTAATGGTGTTTTTACTAAATGAACAGCAACAATACATGAACAATGATTCAGCTATAAGTGAGGAATTCGTATTAAGTAGGCAAAGAATAGTCCACATAAGTGAGGAATCAGCATTACATGACGATTGGGGAACCTTGATTCCAAGTAATTCTTTAAACATTTGTTAAAAGAAGGGATTTGAGGGTGTGACTGCTAGGATCTGCTGACACAAAAACACACACATACCATTCCTTAAAGCAATTGCATTAAGCCCACCTCTTGCTTTCAATATTTCTGTGAGCAATTCATTACTTTTAATGTCTATTACTTTCAATAGGATGTTCATCATATTTCAGGCACATACACATTGTTCTAGATCAGGCATTCAACCAGTTAGCATCTCTGAACATTCCCTGTCAATATTGGTCATTTGTGCTATTTGGGACAATGCTAAACTAAGGCAGAATAAAACCTGGTTATATGGCTCAAAGAAGGCTGATTACATGGTTAAAGCTTTACTTCAGGGCAAGTTACAAGATAGGAACTTAGAAGAGAAAGCATCTCACAACAATATTCTCAGAAACGTTTGTATGACTGATAAGATGTATTCCCACAGTTTTCCCCATAATTCATTATCAAATTTCATTCCAGATTTTACTCCCATAGTTCATTCACATAATTCATTCACACAGATTCTTTTATATGATGTAAGAGTATGAGTGTATTTAGTGAAATGTTTCTGTTCAGAAGATAATTCTGTTAATTTGAGTTAAATGGTTATAAAATTATGGAAAATGTGCCCTAAAATGCTATAAAATTTTAAGGTGTCTTTGGAAAAAAAATAGCTTCTATTTTAAAGGGATATTTTGGTTGCAAATATTATTATGGGCTTCTTTTTCCTTTTCTTTCCCCAACATATTTCTGTAATAGATTGTGTTTGATGAATTAGCAAATCAACATCATGAATCTATTGACCAAGGCTTTTAAGAAAACAGCAAATAAAATTGTTCACCAGCTACTATTTCTACAAGATTCTACATTTCATTTCCAGATTTAATTACACATGGTATTTTACTAAAATCTACAATTTTATGACTGACTTTTTATTTAAATAAATGAAAAATAATAATTTTCTTAACTTCCTGGCACTTATATTAAAGTACTAAATCCTATTGTATCTAGGATGTCATGCCCTGTCTTGTTTTTTTCCATACATTTCAATGAAAATCCTATGTTTCCTAGTTTTTGATTGCCTAATCCTTTCCAGTAATTCTATACTTTGTAACAACTGATAAAGTATGAAATTTTCATATAAAGAGAGAAATAACTATAGGTCTTTCATAGACAGCTTCATAATGCTGGAATGAGAATCCAACCTAAAACAGTTTGATGGGAAAAAATAATTTATTTCAAGCTTACAGATCCAGGGCAATGTCCATTAATGGCTGAAAAATCTGGCTCCCATTCATAAATCCAAGCAGAGAGAAAAATCATCAAAACAAGTATACACCAAAAAGCATCAAGCATGGACCCAGCCAGAGCTAATACCTCTCTGCATACCTTTGTGCTGGAATTCAAGTCATTCCCAGTGACATATCCCCTGTAGCAGAAACCTGCCTCCTAGGGGATGAGGTTGCAAATTCACATTAAATAAAACACCTGAGTCTATGGGGGACATAAATTCAAACTACCACACAGTCTAATCTATTTGACAGGTAACACATTCTGAAAATTTGTTGTTACTTATAATTATGGCTAGATAAAAAGCATGGTGATTATAAGTGTAAATATGCACCCATTATATTTATTAACCACATATTAATACATAAATCTAGGGAGTTAAAATGGGAATAATTTGATGGCGATGGCTTCATGAAGTTTAGCTTTTTAAATACAGAATATATATAATGATATATGTGTTCTATCATTGTTGTTTTAAAGCCTAAGTGTAATTTAATTCCACATTTTGATGAAGATTCTATGTTTATATCAAACAATTTAGATTCAGAATGTTTTGTGCCTCCTGATTTTTTCATCCTGATTTAGTTTCTGATATAAGTAAGCATATTCTGGTTCTAAGTTATGCTAATATTAATTAAAGGTCCTAATATACTTATTGTCTATGCAGATATCATTTTCTTTTGCATTTTGACTCTATTATTATTTAAATAATTTTCTTATTGTTTTGTAAACTACAGGTGGCATTCTTGTTCTTATGTTTTGTTTCCCAAAGTGATATTTCCTTGGTATGTCCAATTCATCATTAAATATTTAATATCCTTTATTTCTAAGTGGTCATAAGCTTAACAATATATAAAATGCTATAATCATTGATAATTTAATCCTATCACTTTTTTCTCCCAATTGATTTGCTGTTATATGTTTTGCTGTAATTATTCTATCATTATATAGTGGCAGCATGCCACAACTAAGATCTCTAATGAGTGGTCAAAAAAGCAGATTATATGACCTAATAAATATTGGGATGCAAAATGAAATAAGGCCTTGTAACCATTTGCTTTCTAATGACACTGTCATAACAAATAAAAATAAACACTTCCCCTGTGGATTAAAATAAATAATTTTCTTTTATTGTACTCTTTGAAGTTATAAATATTAACAAACAATAAGTATGAAGGATTTAAAAATGCTTCAAACTTTTATAATGAAATGAATTTGGCATTAAAAGACACATGTCATATATTAAAAAAGATTGAAGATTCAAAAAATATATTAATTCTTTCAACCTCTCAGGAAACATCAAACTAAACAAATTTATATGTAACATACAATCCCATACAGAGAAATTAACATTTAATAAAACACATTTAATACTATCAGAAAAATATGTTTCTTCCTTTGACCATTGCTATATTCATGACTTATTAATTATTTATTATAACCATAGTGCTACATTTAGAAAAAACATATAATTGTTTTTCAACATCTGATACTGAAATGCATATCTATTCAATCTAAAAATCGATTCCATTACAGTTTGAATTATTACATATAGTATTTTTATATTTTAAGACTTGTATAATTTTGTATAGGTAAATGCAAAATGGATATTTATTATGTTCAACCTTACATACTATTAGAGTCTCAGATCTTTCTATCCAGATCCCCACTCTCTCCTCTACTACCTCACCATGTTAACCCTGGAACTCTAGGACTCTCCCTTATTATAGTAATTGAGCATGCCATATTCCCCAAACCCCCACCTCCATACAAAGGGCAATTTTCCAAGTCCCCAAGGTGCTATAAAAGTCTCCATTGATGCCACACTTATTTTCTTTCTTGAAAAGGTGAATGTTCTATATCTCTGGCTATTCTGTGTCTCTTTATCTTTCTTTCTGTCTCTGTCTCAGACTGTGAACTCTCTCCTCCCTACATAAGCACCCCTCTGTCTCCCTTTCTCTCTATGGTTCAGAGCCCCCCTCCCATTCTGGCTAATGACATAGGCTTGGTATGATTTGCACAGCAGCTGCTGTCATTGGGTCCAGCAATCCAAAATCTGCTTCCTTTGTTAATCCCCTAAAGGTTTTGCTTATACCTGCCTGGTTGTGCCAGTGATTTGCACCAGAGCAACAGAGGTAGCAGCTGTAGTCTTTTTCCCACTCTCCCCAAATAATCTGTCTCTGTCTTTCTAAAACACCCTCTCAGAACTGCTAAAACATATAATCCAATATGCTAAAAAGTTCGTCCTCAAACCTGATTTTCAGACCCATAATGAACATCAATATCAAATTTATTTAAACAGTATTTGTTAAGTAGAATATTTATCTGTATAAAAAGTAAAACAATATCTAGAATTGTATTAAGAATCACTGATCTTTAGTCTTATTGTATAATCTGTTTTACTTAAAAATACCAACATATAGTATTATTATTGTTTAACTACGCAAAGTGGGAAATGGATTTCCAATAAATCCAGGCAGTAGTATCTAGATTATTGAATAAATTACTATTGGAGAAAAATGTTATGGTTGAATGTTATCTAATTTTATCTCTTTGTAAAAATGTTCTGAAACCTGGTAATTTACCACAATTTCCTGGAACACTTTTTCAAACAAATTGTTGGATCCCACCAGCAGATTTTCTTTGGGACTGAAGTTAATTTATAAATTTAAATACATGTAAATTAATTTTAAACACCTGCTGTCATTGTAAACACCCTTAACTATGAACACTTGATTCATTGCAAATTATTTATTTACAAATTATACTCTTATTTCCTCCCCTCTGTTCATATTTCCCTGGGGCCCTCCTCTGTGGGGTTATAGGATTTACTAGGAGGTCATGAAGGCCTCAGTCAGTCCCAATTTTATTCTACTGAAAGCAAAAAAAAAAAGTTAAAAAATAATAAAAGTATAATTTTCAAGGATGTTGTATTTTGAATGTAAAAGGTCTTCTTAGACTCATTAGGGTCTCTGCTCTAGCCCAGGCTGACCTAGAATTCAATATGTAGTCTGAGTGGCCTCAAACTCTGAGAGATCCTGCTATCTCTGCCTCCTGATTGCTGGAATTAAAGACATGCTCCACCATGCCCAGCTTTCATGTTTTTGAATACTTAATCCTCAGCTGATGTCTCTGTTCTGAATGGTTGTGGAACCTTTAGGTTGTGGAACCTTTAGGAGGTAGAGCCTTACCAGAGGAAGTATGTTACTGGGAGTAGGCCTAGAAGTGTTATATCCCAGCACTGCTTGGTGTTCTTTGTCTACTTCTCTCTGTTGATATGACAATGTGGGATGACTTTCTGATCCTTCTATGTTTTTGCTTCCATGATGGACTCTCCCCATTGGAACTGTCTCAGAAGGGAGAGTTCTTTGCTGTAATAAACCTGTCCATATAGTCTTTTACAACATGTTTCTGGTATGGATGTGGAAGGAATTGAAACTTTGGACTACAGAAACATTGCAATGATATAACCAGAGCTTAATGAGCTATTCTTGTGGGAGTTTGGATGATCAGAAGGCCAAAAGAAATGTGGACTGTGGGACTGGAGAGACGGTTTAGCAAATGAGGTGCTTGCCTGTAAATATTAAGGACCCAGGTTTGATCCCCAGTACCCATGAAAAGGCAGATGCACAAGGTGGTACATGCATCTGGAGTTCACTGGTGATTGCTAGAGGTCCTAGTGTGTCCTATTCTCTCTCTCCCCTCATCTTCTCTTTCTTTCCTTCCTTCAAACAAATGAATAAATAAAATAGAATGAAATTAAAATGAAGAAATGTGGACTGTGGATTCTTGGCTTATAAAATTTCAAAGCAGAACAAGTATTCTATCAGGAACTGGGCTAGAGGTAGTTTATGAAATATTTTGGCAAAGAAACTGGTCTACATTCTTCCTGTATCTTGTGAATTTCAGCAAAACTGAATTTAAAAGTAATGGACAAATGTGATTTGCAGAGGAATTTTGAAGGCAGAGAAACATTGAATCTATGGTATGAATTCTTTTTGCTGGCCTGCTTCAGATCTACAATGAGAGAGAAGAAAATATAGAAAATAAATGAAAAACATAAAGTTTGGAATGAAAAGAAATGTAAAAAAAAAGTGTTTCTAGCACAGAAACTTTGGCCTTTCTACATGCAGCAATTGTTACAGATTACCACCATGAAAGATAAGCCAACTACTCTGCCATGGGGCAATATAAAGGATACCATGAGGGCAAAACTAAATACATTGAAGGTTCAAGTTAGTAAGAACTCAAAATATGTTGAAAGGAAAGGCCTGAATGAAGAATACAGAAGGATGTCTCTACTCCCCAAGGACAGGATACAAATGATGCTGTAGTTGTCTTCCATAGACACCAGGTTTTATCCTTATCTGGCAGCAGAACTTGTCAGCATCACCCATGTATTGGTTTTAGATGCATCAAAAAAATGCAACATGGAAAGGGTCATGGATTGCACCATGGTACCAGACAGCTACTGAAGCTAAGTAATCATAGGCATGGCCAAAGTCCCTGCAAGGAGGCTCTGTGCGTCCTGTGTATGAAACTGTGAAGGAGAACCATCAGTTGAATTGGACATCCCAGAATGTTGGTGATGCCAAAGCCATTAAGATATCCACTCATTAAAGCTGTTGTAGCAGACAGCTTCAGGTTCGCTGAGATGAACTTCCAGACCAGGCACAGTTATGGAGGAAGGGATATTATTTATTGAAGCTTACAGATCCAGGGAAAGTTCCATAAAGGCAGGAGAAGCAGCCTGCTCTTCACAGGACCAGGCAAGAGAGCAAAAGCCAACCAGCCACCACAGCACACAGAGCAAAAACTACAGCCAAAAGGTCACACAGCACACTTCAGGAACTCCTGGTAGGCACATTTGCATATCTTTACAATGGAGTCTCAAACCCACACCTTAAGACAAGCCCCCCAGTGACATTGCCTCTAGCAAGGTGATTGCAGATGCACACTATAAAGTAATAAAACACTGAATATATTGGGGGACATATATTCAAACTACCACAGCTGTAATCTCAGAATGTTTCCAGTCCATGAAAGAGGATACAGGCAGCACAGTTGAACTGATGGACCTTTGGGGGTCCAAATGATTTTAGCATAATTGTTAGTTACTGTACACAGAGCTGAAGGACTTGTTATCTGTCCAGCCTTGTTTTGGTTTTGCTTTGGTCCAATATTTTCTTATTATGCCCAATTGCTCCCTGTTTGAATGGATATGTTTATTCTTTGTTATATGTTAGAAATATATAACTTGTGTGTTGATTTTGAAAGGGCTCAAGAGTAAAGAGACTAATTGAAACTTTGGACTTTTGAACAGTGTTTGGACTTTAAAAAATTACAGAGATTTAAAAAAAGTTGGACTGAAGACATTTTACATTATGAGATCTCTATAAGTCTATAGGGGTCAAGGGTGCAATGTGGTGGCTTGAATATAAAATATATGACTTATGTTTGAATGCTTAATCTCCATTTGGTGGTGCTGTTGGGGAAGGAAGGTTACTGAACCTTTAAAAGGTGGAGCCTTGCTCCTCTCTGGAAGAGAGACTTGAGGTTTTTGCAGTCCAGTCCCACTGATGTTTTGTATCTCTAGTTCCTCTGCAATATTTGGAAGATGTGAGCAGGTTTCCAACTCCTGCTATGCTTTCCGTGCCTCACTGTGTTTATTCTAGAGACTCAAGCTGAAAATAAACCTTTTTTTAAAATTTAAACTGCTTGCAATCAAGTATTTTGTACCAGGAAAGTGAAAGTAACTGATCCCAAAGGACATGCTTGTTATGCTGTTTATTTAAATTTTTATCTCTCATGTTAACATAACTTTGGAAATTCTTTTATTGTATAGACAAATAAAATTGATTCCTATGATAACAGAAAAAAGATATTTGTAGTAGAACAAATAAAATCAGCATTGGTCCTTTCAGAAAGTATCAATTGTTTTCTTTCTTATCATCTTTCAGTAAGAAATGGGTTATTTTGAATTACCCTTTTTGGTAGAGCTATTTTGAGTCAATTTGTTCTTTGATTTACCCAGAGAATGCATATTTTGAGTTCAATAGAGAACAGGACCACAACAAATCTAAGGACATTTAAAAGTCCCTTAGAATTTCAAATGCTTATTTACCTTATTTCAAATGAAACAAAATAAGACTTAGGTAAAGACTTTAGTTAGAAAGCCTGCTCTAGGAGTCTAAAAATCTGTGAAGTCTCAAAATCCAATAGAAAGATGTTCCTATCATAAGGTAAAGAAGAAGCAATAGAGACTAGCAGAAGTTTCAAAGATTAAGGTAGAAAAACAAGGAGACATGACTTAGTAACACAATTACACAGGAAAATCATGGAAAGGAGATACATTCCATTAATACATTGCTGTTCTGGAGATTTAACTCCAAGTTCATGTGAGAAGAACTCTTAACGCTTAGTTTATGTGCCCAGCCCCACAGTTATCTTTTTTTTTTTTTTTTTTTTTTTGTTAGTGCAGGAGAAGGACCAGATAGAATTCAGTACTCTGAAGGAAACAGAAAAACCTGACACTTTGGACTCAATAAAGCAGAGCATGTAATATAGGCTATTTTAAATACCTGGTCACTTTAAACACAATTATCAATACATTTATATTTTGCAGTCATAAATTTTGAACTACAGTCATTAATAAAAGTTCTCTTTGGCTAGTAATGGATGTGCATTTCTATAATACCAGCACACCCAGAATGGTTCCAGACCAGTCTGGGTCAGTCTGGGACAGAATTAGACCCCAACTTGAAAAAACAACAAGTAAAAGTAACAAAATAACAAAATAACAGTCAGGTTAGATTTACTGATCTAATATTGATTGACATAAATTGAAAAGGCTTGAAAAGTATTCATAAATATTTTACAGTATAATAATCATCTGTGATGTACACACAAACTCAGACACACACAGAATAATGAAATGGAAAAAAATATATATATATATATATATTATATTATATTTAACAAGGTTTTCTCTCATTAAGTTCTCCAAATATAGCTGCAGGATGTATCCAGCCAAAGACCAAGACTACTACTTGACACCTTTGACTTTAGCTTCATCATTAAAATCATTAAAATCTATTTTATATGAAGCATAAACTAAATAAAATATTAAGTTACTGCACATAATTTGAGACACATGCTTAAAAATAAATAAATATGTGTTAAATAAAGGAGTGGACATGTGCTTATAAAAAGCATACTATGAAGATGAAATTAAAATATTAGACTTCTTTAGCTTTTTGGTATTCCTAAACATATTGCATAATAAAATCATCAAAAATCTCAATATCTAAGCAAATGTATACTAGCTAAAATAATTCTTATTTTTGTCACTTATAATGATACTATGATTACTAACTAAATTAACTTTTAGTTTAGTAGTCAATAATAAAAAAAAGTCAGCCTCTAGAAATTTGTGTGTGTGTGTGTGTGTGTGTGTGTGTGTGTATTTTAATTAGGGGTTCTGAATGCTAAGTCCCCAGATGGTGGCAATTTGGGAATTGGAGCCCTTAGAGAAGGTATGTCGGTGGGTCAGGCTTATACGTTGTATATCCAGCTTCCCCTTGCCAGTGTTTGGCATACTCTCCTGCTCATATTGTCTACCTGATTTTGACCAGGAGGTGATGTTCAGCCTCTTCTCATATGCTACAGTTTCCCATGCCTTCACGGAACTTCCCCTGAAGTCTGTAAGCCAAAATAAATATCTTTCTACCCATCAGCTGTTTTTGGTTGAGTGCTTTATGCCAGTAATATGAAGCTAACTGCAACAGTAAATACAATGTGAGATAGTTATGAGTCCATGGAGGCCAGGGGCATAAGGTGGTAGTTTAAATATATGTCCCCATAGACTCAGATATTTGTTAAAATTGAGTTTGCAGCTTTAGCCCCTAGCAGGCAGACTCCTGCTACAGGGGGACTTGTCACTGGGGGAGGATCTGAATTCCATCTCAAGGGTATGCTGAGAGGTTTGAGCTCTTGGGGAGGTGTGCTTGGGGCTCTTTGGTGTTTGCTGACTTGTAATGGTTTCTCTTTCTGCTTTGATTTAAAAGTGGGACCCATTTCTTCTGCCATTGATGGAACTTCCCCTGAATCTGTAAGCTTGAAACAAATTCCTTCCTCCTATAAGCTTTCTTTTTGGAAGTCCATTCCAGCAACATGGAGTTAACTACAACAATACATACATTGGGTATTGTATGAATGATCTACCTTGCACAATAACTAGTTATGAATTTTCATACTTGCTATTCACTTTACTTGCTAAAGAAATAGTATATTACCTGGGAATGTATGTCTTACAAGCATTCATTCTTAATTTATTAATATATTTAGCTGAGAAAATAATTACTTGAAATGATATTTTGGCACTAGCAAACTATTTATGGCTTTCTTTTCTTGTTTTCCTTTGTATTAGTTATAATATACTTCTTCAATAAGATAATATTTGTGCCATAAAATTATTGATATTTTGAAAATAATATTGGTTATAAAATAAGTTACCTAATACTATAATATGATATAATGTGGTAGGGTTAATAGTGAAACATAAAATTTATTCCTATGATTTTTTATTAGCATTATGAAAGCAATGGTGCTGTAATAATAAAATAAAATTTTAATATAAATATTTATTAGAGTATATTCATTATACATACTTAGAGTTTCATTAAAAATTCATATAAGTATAACATGCACATACATCCCCATTCCCTCCTACTCCCTGCCCTCCACCATTTCTTCACCCACTACTCTCCTCTTCCTTCAGACATCCTCCTGATTTCATGTCAGGAGCACACACACACACACACACACACACACACACACACACACAAATGGCTTTATGAATCTATGTGCAGTATATTATCCACAAATAAGAGAAAATATGGTATGTACTTACCAGAGCCTGTCTTATTTTGCTTAATATGATGATATTCTATTACATCTTCATCATTGGCTAAAGTTGTTTATCATACTACCTCAAATACCACAGTTATAAAAGTGGGTAGAGATCATAATCAGCCATACTTATTAATATATATTGATAAATTTAAATTTTCAGCTATTTCTTCATTAGAATAATTCATTTGTTTATAACTGTTTCACTCTTCTGACTACCATTAGTATAACTGTGTGCTTAGTCTGGAAAACCAATGTTTTTATTCTTTATTAACAACATAAGTGAGTCTGAAATATTTTTTCTCTTAAGATTAAATATACATATACATATATATATATATATATATATATATATATATCAATTTTTATCTTTTAAAAATTTTATTTGGAAGTACTGATTTTTTTGAGCTTTTAGTCTGTAGAGATCTTTTTATTTAATTTAACATTAGATTTATGATTTTTAATGAAATTTTAAAATTAGATTTATGAAATTTAAGATTGAGTATTTGGGATCATAGCTCCAAACCATCAAATAGAAACAACTAAAATCTATATAAAGTGGTCTATTCAAAAATATAGGTTATTAATTATAATAGGAAAATTAAAAAGTACCTCATTAATTCCAAAGAGTGCAAGAAAGAGATACAAGAAATAAAAATAACAAACAAAAAGTAAACAAAATGATAGAATTCAATAATTAAAGTTAGTGATTAAATACATGAATTAAATTTAGAGGTTGTCAGAATAGATATTTAGTGTCCATAATGCCAATATCCAAAGGTACTAGCTTTTAATTCCTAACTGTAAATGCTACTTTTTAATGACCTGGAACCTGCTGTGATTATTCAAGTTTACCTGTTGAGCCTTTGATTTTTTTTTTTTATATAAGAGAGAGGTAGATAAACATGCCACTATTCCCATGGTGGAAGCAAACAATGAACTTAGTATTGCAACAAGTAGTAAATACAAGAAGCATACTTCTTCTGAGACTCGGGGAGTAAGACCTTTAATACACATCCAGTGCTGCTGACAGTAAACTTAACGCCACCAAAGGGCTGAGAGAATTATTTCTGTCAGTTTAAGCTGTGACTTTGTGGCACTTTCTTTGGATATTCTAAATTGTCAAGTTTAAAATGTCAAATTCTGCATTAACTTCTTCAAATTTCACAGGGTACAAAAGGCTAGCCCATGAATCATCCCACTTCTTCCCAACTGATACAATATATCAATTTGAAGAGGAAAAGTTTCCCACTATGCTAATTCACCCAATATTCAAATCAGTTGTCCCATACCCAGTTCCTGCACTAATGGATTCTACTTCTCTTCTACCTGCAAAATTATTGAAGTCAGCCAATCCCATCACTCCACTGTACTAAGGAACACTCTGCCCATGTTGCTACAGCATGTGTTTTCTGAAAACCCTTCTGTGTCAGTTCATTTCCCAATGGACCATTACATGTGACTTTAGTTTTTTACATTTTCCTTAGACTGTACATAGATGTATCCACTAAACTAATGAAGATCTCATTTGTTCAGTCTCAGGAGTCTGTGTTCAACAGTCTTGTACATAGGGAGAAAGATGCTCCTTTTTTCCAATGGCATAAATATCAATTGATCAGTTGGTGCCATAAATAGAGTGACTAAATTAATATCAAGACCATGAGGACAACTTTAATTCACTTTTCCTTTACAATCGAATGGATTTTTAATAATGGAAAGTATTTCTAGGCTGGAATTACCAATTAATTGCACTAGCTAGCTTGAAGTTGAAGTTGAATTGTGCTCAGTTGTTTCTTTTGTGCACTGCCACATCCTCCAATCCTAAATTGCCCTTCTAATCCCCTAGGAGGAAACTATTCTTAATGAACAATATGCTGTCATGAGATTCCAACTAGTGGGTCCTGTTTTCATCAGATACTCTCTGTGATGCTTACTATTCCATCTAAGCAGGGACCCACATATAGCATACACTGATGATTGAAATGACAATACTAGAAGGGTCCTAAGAACACAATGCCTGTTTTAAGGTATTTGTGCCTCTTGTAAGGGAGACCTACCTGGATGATAAAGATTCCATTGTACTATATGTAACCTGTGGACTACAGATTGATAATTTAGGATGATAATCTGGCCAATCATTATTAGGGAAAGTTCCTCCTTCTCCCAACCCAGATAAAGCCTGCTCTTAATTTACTAAGGCTAGAGCAAAGCAGAATTCCAGGCTATAGTAAGGATATAAATGAGAAAATAAAAGGATATTTCCAACTTCCGTAAGATTGGAAAAGGTTGCAGAAACATTCTAGGATCAACCGAGTAGGAAGGAGTATCTAGAGGCATTGTTGTCCCCCTTTCCCCCACCCATGGACTGACTGATATAACCACAGGGTGAATACCAATAACCCCACTGAGGAGGCTCCACAGTGCAATGGGGGCAAAGGAGAGAGGATATAAGAAGATAACTATAGGGGAATGTGACCAGCACAAGTTTTTTTTTTTTTTTTTTTTTTTACACAGTAGAGTTCATAATTAATAAAACAATTTTAAAAAGGGGTGCTTGTTAAAAGAGTGGTAACATTCTGATCTCTCTCTTTGTTGTTAGTTGCCTTAGTAATCATTAATTCCAAAGGGCATAAAAGTCCATTCATAGCCTTTTATAGCCAAGCACTGATGAGTAAAAGAGTGAAGATATGTTTATTACTAATATGCATTTTTCAATGCATAATGTAATATCTAGCCCATGAACTTAGACAAAAACTTTGCAAGAAATACAAAAGGTAGAAGAATGTGCAGCAGCAAAGACTAGAGACTAGATCCCAGGATGATTTCAATCTGCTAGCCTTTGGATTATGGGATCAAAGACCTTCTACTGGGTGATTATGTTATTTATGACTCTATTAGAATTAAAAGCCTATTATTCCAAATTATAGTGGACAACACCTGTGGTGTCCCTGTGGCACAGTGAAGAGGTGCATTAAAAACTGGCTTAAGATGGAGTGATTTTATTTCTTTCTTTCTTTTCTTTTTCTTTTTTTTCTTTTTTTTTTTTTTTTTTTTCTTTTTCTTTTTCTTTTCTTTTTTTTTTTTTTTTTTTTTTTTTGCTGCTTTTGAGGCAAGGTCTCCCTCTAGCTCAGACTGACCTGGAACTCACTTTATAACCCCAGGCTCGTCTTGAACTCAATGCATTTCTCCTACCTCAGCCTCTCGAGTAATGGTACTAAAGGCATGCACCACCATGCCTGGCTTAAGCTAGTGTTCTTCAAACATAAAACCATTGCTACTGGGCAGGACCCCTAGCACTACTACTGCTGATTTCATGCTATCTAGAGAAAGAAACTTATGAACAGAGAGAAATTAGAGGCATTTTGACTCTTCAAGTATACCCAATGACAAAACTAAAGAAGGAAGGAGAGAGGGAGGGATAAGATACCCGTCAAACTACAGCAAAAGGAAAGAATAGTGAAAGGAAAGTCTACAGTTTGCCCTAACAGAATGTCTAAGAACTGCTAAAATAATATATACAGCAAAAAAAAAAAAAAAAAAAAAAAAAAAAAAAAAAAAAAAGAAAAAAAAAAAAGCATTGACTGGCTCTTGTGCCTGAATTAACTTTAACATTTGCTGAAATGTACCAATTGGTAAAACTTCATAGGCTTACTCAATGTTCAGAATCTTACTGTATTTAAACACAATATTCCCTATAATCTTAGTCAAGTAACTAAATATAAAATGATGGACAAATAGTTATTTTAACTATTGCCTTGCCTAATTTTCCCAGTCATACCATCCATAACTAACAGTGGTAATTAATATTCTCATATAATAATTAATAAATTAAATTTAATTCTATGGTACTTATATGTTTGCTTGATGAAATGGGACTCTATGGACCTAACATGCCAAATAAGTAATATGGACCAAGGACAGTTTAAACTGTGCCTTCAAATATTGGATCTTATTATATAAAATTTATTGCTTTCTACATTTGGGAGGGTGTTTTACCTGTTATTAAACCTAGAAAGGATAAGTGATGCCTCATAGTGGATTACTTCAAAGTTGTTGCTATGGTCCTATCCAATAGTGCTACATAGTGAATATCCAATATTAGTGACAACATTACATCCACCCAGTCAGCAACTAACACACATTTTGAAATTATAAACTTGGATAATATGTTCCACTAAATGCCTATTTAAACAGCCTCCTTTTTGCTGATTGCCATCCCCTCAGAAAGTACAAAAATACTAGCTTCATCAAATTATCTATATGGGTACCTCAATAGACCTATCACTGAACACAATTTTTCCAGAAAGATCTTTATTGCATCTACCTTTTTTTTTTTTTCCAGGAACACGGTATCACATTAAATAAGCACTCTCAGAAACAATACATTTGACCCACTAATTAAGGGCATGCAGGTCCAACATCTTTAGTCATTTGGGAGTTCTAGAGGCAATTTTCTTCCCTTAAAATTTCTTATCCTCTCGTGTACATCATTACCTACATATATGTCCATTTTGAATATGATTCATTTCAAAAAAAGTGGATCTTCATTCAGTTCATATTTCAGTTCATATTTCAGGCATGTCATTATTTCTCTCAGAAAGTTTCAGTGTAGAAATTTGAAATAAGCCTTCTCTCATGTCTCCTAGAGTTTCTGAACAATATATATGATGGCCATAAATTGCTCATGACCTTCCAAAGTGAGAACCTGGCCTTGTCATCACTACTGTATTAACCATGAAAGTGCCAATTGCTGGTTACATACTCACATGAAAACAGACCTGTGCAGGATTTGAATCTATTTATTTAGCTACCACTTACATCTTAACATCACAAGGATGATATGACTACTAAGGCTGTTTGTTTAAACACTGGGCACAAATATGGGGCTTTTGACATAGTCTAAATGCAGCAGAGGTTAGCTTAGCCTGTACAAAGTTTCTCACCATATGTCATAGCATTGTAAAACTTAACTTCTCTTCTACATTCCCTGGGTGCTGGGAGCCCCATTGTATTAGCTGATTGAATAGCAATGAAGGTTAGTAGGTTCTGTGGATGCCATGGACTGTACAAATGTTCCCATGATATAATTTTCTCAAAGGGATGTTTTCACATTCCATTTCCTTAACCAGGATATTTCTAATAAAGACAAAATCGAAGAGTCAACATCATTGTTTAAACTTAAGGCAGCTATCATAACCTTGGATACCCAACCAATGCCACTACCTGAATGTGGGTCTTGTGCTGTGGATCTCATTCCATTCCCATTCCCTGGGGTCGTTGGCCACCGATTTCCTGGGCGAGGGAGAGACAAGTTAGAAGGGTCTTTCTGGCTGGGCGGGTGAGTGCGACGCGAACATACAAACACATGACGGGTCAATAAGAGCCCGGGAGACCGTCTGATGGACAGTATTCATTTATTCAAAGGGGGATGTGGGTTTATAAACACTTGCGGAAGGTTGAGATGGCACGTACAGACTATATGGCAATGGGATGCATAGTTTATGGGCTGTTATCTAGATAGAGGAAGGACTAGTAAGGATAAGGGAAGGTGGGGGAAGGGTGGAAGAAGAGATTAACAGGAGGCTGTGACTTCAAAACTGTGGGGGGTGGGAAGACTACGTGACTTTAGGCACATGAGGGTCTCTTGGGCAGCTAGCCACAGGTCAGGAACTGTGGGGGGCAAAGTCTGACTTATGGAATGATCAGAGCCTTTTGAGGTCTGCGGGGAGCGCGCCTCGCCAGTTCTGCCCACTCTGGGCAATGACAGCTCACTACACCCTACAACATAGGGAAGGCAATTCACTGTCTCCAGGGACTCCTGACAGAGGGCCAGCTGCGACCCCACAGCCCAGGGTCCCTGGCCATGTCCAATAGTTCAGGCCAGCCTCTTCACAGGTCCAGCCTGTTACTAGCAAGGCCCAACACATGAATATTTTTATAAACTCTGTGGTGGCTATTTCCTTAAAAATTCACCTGTAAAGTCAATAATTTGTTATGACACTTGATGCATGGATTCTCAAAATGTCAGCGAGTATAATAAAATTTGTCTACATATCTTAATGCCATAAGGACAGTTCTTATCAAGTCTTTCCTTACCTCCTTTGAGGCTGCTGATTATTAATAGTGACCAAGAGACATGTTGCACTTCTAAAAACACCTAATGCTTGGATTTTGTAAAAGGAATTCAGTAAAACTTTCATTTCCTTGATAGGTCCCAGAAAGCCAATTAAATTAAGGGGCATAATGAGTCTATAAACTAGTTATTTTTTAAGTTATAAAGTGACAACTAGGCCACTGTTTGGATTCACTCCTTCCACAGTTACTGATTAATTTAAATTCCAGCCCCTTTAGGATACATACTCCCTATATCAACTCTACACAGATTCTTTTATTGCCTTTAATGGCTATAAGTAAATCCTTTAAAGATCAAATTTTGTTGACTACCTAATTGCAAAGTACTCTCCCTTCTGGTAAAATGTCATTTTACTTACTAGTGAGGTACTTGTCGTCTCTAAAGTCTTAGTAATTGTAAAGGTCTAAATTGATGTTTATCTATCAAGTCCATTGTATTGTCTGATAGAAAATGTCAAGTACTGCCTTGACATTTTTTGAGCTTCACAAGACTCACAGGGTCTAGCTGTCGGTCACTCTGCTCTTGCCAAATGTACCTCACCACACAAGAAATTCACATGGACCTGTATCTAAGCTGTCTTATATTCCAGCTAGCACATGCAAAATTGTTCAAGCCAGTCAATCATATGAGTGTTTTCACATTTGAAAATTTGGAATTCATATATTTTTCTCTTTGGGTACTACAGCACAATAAAACCTTTAGGAAACAAGTTTTAAGAAAATCTTCAACAACTTTAACAGTTTAGAGGCTAGAAAGTCTATGGATGAGTCTTCATATTCTAATTCAAGTTACAGGTATAAGCTTTTATATTTACATTTCAAAGTATGTAGTTTGCATACGAACATAGCAATAAATGGGAAAGTAGAGAGCTGGCTACTTTAATACATGCTAGAGGTAAGAGGTCTAGCTGCAATTACTCCTCATCTTCCTGCCAATAACAACCAGGTTTACTAGGATATTGTATCTACTAGTATTTGAATACGCCAGTGCCATTCTAGAATATAAAATTTAAGTTAAATACAGAAAAATTCTTATAAATATCTCTCTTTTGCTCTCTCATACTATCTCTCTCTCTCTCTCTCTCTCTCTCTCTCTCTCTCTCACTCTCTCACACACACACACACACACACACACACACACACACAATAATATAGGTCTAAAACATACTGTGAGTCAGTCATTCTCATACTTTTTTGGTGAATTGCTCTAATTTAGTGTTGGTTAAATCTAGATGTTCTGGTCCAACAATCAAAATTGTTGATTCAGCAAGCCTGAGTTAGAGCTCCAGAATTTTTAACTTTCCTTTTTTTGCTGCTATTGCTCATTTGAAGACCCCATTTGGAGAACCACTAAAATTATGTTAGGTAAGTCATGAAAACAAGAGAAGAGGGCGGTTAAGGTGCTGGCTTGCCAAACCTAAGAACACTGGTTGTAATCTCCAGGTCCCACGTTTAGCCTGACACATAAAGTGATGCAAGGGTGCAATGCTGCACTTGCCCACAAGGAGGCACACACATCTGGAGTTCATTCACAGCTGCTGAGAGGACACTGCGCACCCATTCTCTCTCTCTCTCTCTCTCTCTCTCTCTCTCTCAAATTAAAAAGAAAGTTATAAAAAAAGGAAGAGAAGAAATGATTTTCTTAATCTCAAAGTTTTTGATGAGTTTTAATTATGTGTCTTATTTCTTTCTAGGAATGGAATCTCAAGGAGAGATGACAGAACAAAAACTATACAAGTATTTAATAATTAATACTAATAATTATTATATCTATTTAACATAATCATGAAAATACATCTTTCAGAGTTAAGATTTTGATGATGGCATTCTTGTTTTTTTTTTTTTTTTTATCTACTTGAAAAAAAGAGAGAGAGAGGAAGAATGGCATGCCAGGGCCATTCACCAGTGCAAACAAACTCCACATGCATGTGAAAACTTGTGTATCTGGCTACATGGGTCTGGAGGAATCCAATCTAGGTTCTTTGGCTTTGCAGATGGGCACCTTAATTGCTCCAGCCCAATGATAGAATGAGTTTTACATGTATTCTCAATTCATTTGTCCACAGCACTTTTGAACTAAGAAACTATTTACTCTGTTTTGCTTGTTGATTGTATTTCTTTTGCTTGCTTTTCAGTTAAGTCAGTGAGAGTTTAAATAATTAATTCAATGTGACAAAGCAAAGATTTTAGTTTAGGTTCTATAGTGCTAAATTATTGACTTTTCCACTTCTCCTAGTCTCTTTCTAGGCAGAAGTAATGAATTGTGGACATGTGAATTACAGCACAGTGCTTGGGAGTTGAGGGGATAGAGAGGAAACAAAAAAAAATGTTATTTATTGATGAATACCTCTGTGCCCTCATTAAGGATTTAAAATTGAATAAGACCCATTAACCATTACAATATATCACCTTTTTTCCAAACTGGTACTAAGAAGTGGAGACATTGTTGTAGAAAACCTGACCATGTGGCTCATAATCTTTTGGGAGGGGTTTGTGTGAACAATGTGGGAGGATTTGGAATTTTGACAAGAAAAGTCTTATCATGTTGTAACCAAAGCTTAATGGTCCATTATTGTGGGAGTTAGAAAATGAGAATGTCAAAAATATATGTGAAGTGCTGAGGCTTGGCTCATAGGTTTAAGAGAGGAATAAGGAGTCTGTTGTGAACTGGGCTAGAGGTAATTTATATGATATCCTGGCAAAGAATTGGGCTACATTTTTCCCATGTTCTAAGAACTTCAGTTGAATTTAAAAGGAATAAACTAATGTATTTGGCAGAGGAAATTTTAAGGCATAATAATACTGAACTTGTGGTGTGGCTTCCTCTAGCAGCCTGTATTCAAATCTACTGTGAAAGAGACCAAAATGCAGTGATGAAAACTATAAACAATGTGAAGTCTGCCAGAGAAAGGAACGTAAACAAACCTAAAACCCCATGTCCAATGACTGCAACTTCTTGAGCTGTAATTGCTAAAAATATTATAACCATTAAACATATGCCAACTGCTTGGCACTGGGACAACAGGGATTATACTGTGAGGTCAAGGCCCTACCCACTGAAGGCTCAAGATAGGAAAATGTGAATTCTTTTGAAAGGAAAAAGTCTTAGAGGAAGAATACTGAAAGAGGTCTCTGTTCACCAATGATATCATACAGAGCCTGCCCTTGCTGTGTTTCAGAGGTGCAAGGCTTCACTTTGATATTGCCCATATGGTACTGGTTTTAGAAAAATGATGCAAAATATAAAGGGTCATGTATTATTGCATTACAGTTCCAACGTAACTGAGACTAGTAAATATGAGACAGGACAGCATCCCTGAAAAGATATCCCATGAGGCTACTGCATGAATCTGTAAACATTGCAATGAAGAAATGGAGAACCAGGATTTTGGAGATGATAAAACCATGATATGGATGTAACTTGGTATGGGTTCTGCCCAGGTAGCATAGCTGCAGGGGCATAGCTGCCCAAGCTTTTGAAGCCCAGAGATTTAATCCCAAGTACGAGAAACTATACGTGAAGAGCCAGAATTTGGAGTTTACCCTGGGGGATTTCAATTTACTTTGGTAATTTTTTTTCTTGCTGTCCTCATTCTTACCTTTTGGAATGAAAATACTCTTTTTCATTCTATGTTACAAGTATGTATCTTGTTTTTTTTTTTTTTGGTATTATAGGAGATCAAATTTAAGAGATCAAGTCTCAGAAAAGACTTTTAACTTACATTTTTTTTTGAATAGTGGTGGGGCTGTCAGAGACCATGGAGACTTTGGAAGTTGAAGGGAGCACATTTTGTATCGTAAAGTTGTCTATGGAAGACAACAGGTGCAAGATTATGGCTTAAAATAATATGTTAAAGTATGAAGTTGAAAAGGGTTGGACTTGTGGTTGTTAATCTCCATTTTTTTAACTTGACAAGATTTACAATCACTATAGAAATAAATCTCTGGGAAGGTTTATGAGGGAATTTCTAGATTGGATTAATTGAGATGGGACAAACTACCCTCATATTGTAGGTAACATTTTATAGCCTGGAGAGCCCAGACAGAATAAAAAGGTGAAACTGAGGTGATCACTATTTATAACTTTCTCTATTTCTCCCTGCTGATGTGATACTGTGATGCCATTTTCCTCATCCTTCCATGATTTTTCCCACCATGATGGACTTACACTGGGAACTGTAAGCCAAAAATGAACCCTTTCTTTACTGCTTCTGGTCAGGTATTTTGTTCTAGCAATAAAAAAAAGTAACTGATACAGTGTTAGTAATCAAGAAGGAATTTCTTTCTTTAGTATCTTAAAGGTACATAAGATATATCATTATTAAGTTTTGAAAATAATTTGCACATGCATTTACATCTTTTTCTTTAACATTATATTTCAGGGTTTAATCCATGGTTTTGTATATAGTTGCAATTCATTCACTTGCAATACTATGGAATATTTCATTGTGAAAACTACTAAATTTAACATAGAGCTTTCAGATACTAGATCTTTGTATTTTTAATCATGTCTATTGTCTAAGTCCTTTTGGGATTCTATAACAGAATACTATATGTTGACTGGATTATACAAAACATAAATTTAGTTCCCTAAGCTCTGAAGGCTGGAAGTATCAAAATAAAGACACTAGTAGATCTGGTGTCCAGCAAGAGCTCATTGTCTGTTTTTTAAACCTTTATTTTTCATTCTCCTCAAGTAGAAAAAGGGGTAAAGGAGTTCTCTGGATCATTAATAAGAGTAGTAATCTTATTCATTATGGCAAATAATTTTCTCCCCACATCATGTTTATCTAGCAAGATATTTTTACCTAGTATACATACAAATACACAAAATGGAATAATCCTTAGCTTAAAAAATATTTTTTCTTATACAGAAAAAAATTAAATATTTTATTATTTATTTATTTGAGAGAGAGATATAGAAATAGGCAGGTAGAGAGAGAGAGAGAGAGAGAGAGAGTGAAAGAGAATGGGCACACCAGGGCCACTGCAAATGAACTCTAGATGCATGCACCCCCATGTGCATCTGGCTTACGTGGGTCCTGGAGAATCAAGCCTCAAACCAGGGTCCTGATGCTTCACAGGCAAGTGCTTAACTGCTAAGCCATCTCTCCAGCCCAGAAAATATTTTACAAATGTATTTATTGTTTTATTTGTTCATGTGATAAAATATTTTCTTTGTCTCATTTTACAAAATAGATTTATTTATGTTTAAATATTGCTTTCTAGATTTGAAGGATAAAGGATAAATATTGAGTCTTATATGTATACTTTCTAAATGCCTGCTGAAGTTCAAAAGAAGAAATTTATGAATCAAAAATGCTTTCTCTCTCAGCAAAAGTGCAAAGTTGCTACTTAGGTTGGATAAGTTAATGAATTATAGGAAAGTACTCAAATACTTATCAAGTAATTATCCATATAATTCATTAAATGCTTTCAGCTATGAATTTAGAAAATTTAGCTAAACAATAAAAAAAGAAAACGGTGAGCTGGTGAGATGGCTCAGTAGCTAAAACTGCTTGTTTGTAAAGGCAGTTGTCCCAGGTTCAATTCTGCAATTTCTACATTAAGCCAGATGCACAAAGTGACACCTGCACGTGAAGTTCATTTAGAGTGGAAAGAGTCCCTGGAATGCCAATTAGCTTTCTCTTTGTCTCTGTCTCTTGCCCAAATAAATAAATAATTTAAAAACTGGCATGAAAGGTATATTTCACCTATAGTGGCTCATATTTAAGGAACTAAGTACGAGCTTCACTAAGACCAGTTTACAGCAGAAATTATATATTGTGCAGTATGATCAAAACATATGCAAGAGTTAAAGAGAATGTCTTTTTCCTGATAAGGAGAATGGACATATATTTTTGACACCTTGGACTTTAATAAATATAGATATGAACTAATAAATATAACCATAAGAATTCCTAATTTCTATTATGACTTAATTTCTCATTACTACATATAAGAACACTTGTTCATTTGAAAATGGAATACTTTGATGAAGGCACACCCCTTAACCACTTTTGCTTCTTTCACCCACAGTTATGACCCAGAGATCAAGATCAAATGATTGTTATTTACTTTATTTTATTAATTCAGAACTTTATGACCATATTTTATCTTCATCATATTCCCAAAGTGAAATCACATAAGTGCTGAGGCAGAACACTTTAGCTTCATGAATATTTTTTGTGCTATTTAATGAATTTATACCTTAGATTTAACCTATATTATAACTAAAAATACCTAAGATCTTTGGAAGAAAATATATCTAATTGTGATAGAGAATAAGAAAGGAAATAAAGTTTTTCCAGGAAAATATTTAGACAGTGTAGTTGAGAGGAAAAGTTAAAAGTTGGAATAAGAAAATAAGTAAACCCATGAAGTATGTTATGAGAAAGTTCCAAAAATAAACTTTTGTGATTTGTTTTGATTTTGTGTTTTAAGGACAGAGGTTTGTTATGTGATTCATCTGTTTGCATACCCCTGTCAATCTTCCTGCCTCAGCCTCCGGGGTGCTGGGATTTCTAGCAGTCATTACTTCTTTAGCCACACCTATAGCATAGCTTTGAAAGCCTGACTTTGGAAGAAAAAAAGTCTTTAACATTGGCTAGCCTAGGAAGAAAAGACTTGAACAAGAATAGGATGAAACAAACAGAAACATGTTATTAAATGTAAGAACCAGCATTTATGATGTTTTTGGTTTCAAAAAACAGTGAGTGTACCATAACCAAAAAACAAACAAACAAACAACAAAAAAAAAACACAGAATTTGCTGGTCAAGATGGTGTCTGTTTAAACACGCCTCACCTGGTGCAGAAGGAGAGGCAAGACCTCTTGGGTTCATTAGGATTCGGTGGGAGGGCACGGAGGACCAAACCTTGGAATCCTCAGATTCCCATGCTCTCAGAGGGCCCACCAGTACCCCAGTTCCCTCAAACAGCCGCCCTAGATGTGGTCCCAGCTGCAGGTTCCTGCAGCACTAGCTAAGCGGACCCAAGCAGGATAGTGTTCCCTTGCCCTAGGTTCCCTTTGGAGCTCCACAAGCAAGCTCCATTAGCCACGCTGCCCCACCCCCACCCTCACCCTCCTTGCCTATGGGACCCCCCACTCACTCTCACTGGGTCCTCCACGCTGCCCCGCCCCCACCCCCAGTGCCTGTGGGAACTTCACTCTCTTGTTCCCGTGCAACCCCACCCCCACCTTCTGTGCCTGCAGGAAATCCACTCACTCTAGCCTGGTTGCCTGTACCACCACAACCCCACCCTCTGCCTGTGGGAAATCCACTCCCTCAGTCCCTTGTAGCCCCACCCCCACCCTCTGGTCCTGCTTGCTCCACCCCTACCTTCCATGCTTGTGGGATCTACACTCTCTAGGTCCTCATGCCCTCCCAGTCCCCACACCCTCTGTACCTGCAAGAACTCCACTCACTGGCACCATCAAGCACCACCCCAGGTGTGGGAACTCCACTTGTGAACTCACTAACAACCCGCTCCCCGGGTACAGGATCCCCACACGCCAGTTCCATCCTCATTGCTATTGCTAGCCCCCTCCCACAGGTGCAGGAAACCCACCAACCAGCTCCCTCCCCATCGCCACCAACAGCCCCCATTATGAGACCTATGAGGCACGGAACCCCATCCCAGGGCATGGGAACTACCAATGCAAATGCCAAATGCCATCTCCACTGCTGCCACAACTTCCCTCCCCCCTTCCATGACCTGGACCCAGGCCAAAAAGTTATTCATAGCCACTCCCTCCCCTTTCCTGCAACCCCACCTGAACTACCACAAATTCTCCTCAGGTACTTCTCCTGAACGGTAGCAATCCTATATCCCTGTGTGCCTTGTCACAGAACCCTGCAATCCCAGCCATTCCCTGCAACATAGCCCAAAAGTACCAGCTGTCCCATCCCCTCAACCCTCAGCATCCTGGAACTACCATGCATTCCCCCCATACTCCCCCCTCCCCCCCCACAGCCCATATGCAACACCAGTCTGCTTTGACCCATTGCCCCCCATGCCTTGCCCCTCAGGCCACCTGAACACATACTCCAATACCCTGAACCACCAAAGAACAAGCCCCTTCATCAGACCTTCAGACACTCACCAGACCCTCATGGGCTCCCATTCTCTGAGCAAGCAGGCACCACTGCCATCATAAGCCTAATTGAAACAAACATAAAAGGAAATAATCACTGAAGACACTTCAAGGTAAACTACAGCTTCCTGCTAAATTTAACAAGATTCCTTCACTGTGATGGGCAGACCACAGTGCAAAAAGAATAATATGAAAAATCAAATGCAAGTAAATCTAACAAGGTTGCTGAGTCCCACAGTGGATGTCTCTAACCAAAACATAGAAGAGATAATAGGATCAGAACACCAAAATGAAGGCACAAGAAATGCAACCCTGGCCAAGAAAATAGCAAAACTTGCAGAAAATCAATGAAGGGCCAATAATTATATGAATGCTGTTCTCATGAGATTAAACCTAATAGAAAAGAACCAGGAAGGACTCCAAACACAGTTGAAGGAGGTGAAGGAAAGCAAAAAAAGAGAGGACCTCAATAACTAGCTGACTAAGCTCATTAAAGACATAAATAAATGCAAGGATGGATTCTAAGAATTACAAAAATAAATTAGAAAATGATGTAAAAAGGGAACTTGACAGAGGGTTGGAAACTACACATAAAAAAGCATAAAAAATACAAACCAAACTGAAGAAGCCCAAAACTCTATAGAAGCTCTCAAGAATAGAGTCAGCCATGTGGAGGATAGAAACTCAGAACTGGAAGACAAAACAGAAGAAACAGCTCATGAATCCAAAAGTTTCAATAAGCTCAAACAATTTTTGTGAACAGAACATGTGGGAAAGGTGGCATACTGTTAAATGTCCTGACATTAGGATCATGGGAATACCAGAAGGGGAAGAAATTCAGACCAAAGGAATAGAGAACTTATTCAATAAAATTATTGAAGAAAACTTTCACACTCTCTCAAAAGAAAGTCCCAGCAAATTATAAGAAGCTAACAGAACTCCAATAAGACTGGACCAAAGGATAAATTCTCCAAGACATATTATTATTAAAACTCTAAATATTGATAACAAGAAGAAAGTCCTAAAAGCAGCTAGGGAGAAATAACACATTACATGTAAAGGTAACCCCATCAGAATTATTTCAGGCTTCTCAAAGGAAACAGTCAAAGCCAGAAGGGTCTGGAATGGAACACTGCAAAGTCTAAGAACTTAGGTCTTCCAACCCAAACTACTCTACCCAGTAAAAAATATCCCTCATAATAGATGGTGAAAGAAAAACTTTCCATGATAAAACCCAGCTGTACAATTATAAGAACACAAAGACAAATCTACAGAGAGTACCTTAGGGAATTCTCCACACAGAAGAATCAAATAATCAACATCAAGAGCCTACAAAAAGCAGATCACAATACCCAAACTCAGAGAAGGCACTAAAAAAAAAAAAAAAAAAAATCCTTCAAAGTCCAAAAAAACACCAAACCACCACAACATGGTAGGGATTACAACAAACCTCACAGTTATTACCCTTAATGTTAATGGCCTTAATTCACCCATCAAGAGACAAAAGCTGACAGGATGGATCAGAAAATCAGACCCCTCAATCTGCTCTCTTCAAGAAACCCACCTCACCACTAAAGACAGACACCTTCTCAAGATGAACGTGTGGAAAATGATATTCCAAGCAGACAGAAATAATAAACAAGCAGACGTTGCTATACTAATATCTGATAAAATAGGCTCCAAACCAAAAGTAATCAAAAAAGACAAAGAAGTCCACTTCTTACTTGTCAAGGGAACAATCCAGCAAGAGGATATCACAATCATCAATCTGTATACACCAAACATATGTATGTGCACCACAATTCATAAAACAAAACCTGCTTGACAACAGACAGAAATTACAACCAACACCATCATAGTTGGGGACTTCAATACTACACTATCAGAATATATAGAGCATCCAAACAGAAAATTATTAGGGAAGTATGAGAGCTCAACATCACAATAGAGCAATTAGACCTAACAGACATCTACAGAACATTATACCTCAAATCTACAGATTCATCTCACCATCCCATGGAACCTTCTCTAAAATAGATCATATACTGGGTCATAAAGCCTGCCTCCATGTCTTTAAGAAAATTGACATAATTTCCTGCATGATATCAGACCACAATGCTATAATACCAGAAATTAACAACAAAAAGTACACCAGGAATCCCTCCAGCTCCTGGAAATTGAACAATAAATGTGCTGCGGATGAAATAAAAAATGAAATTGCAAAATTTCTAGAATTGAACGACAATGAGATCACATCATCCCAAAACTTATGGGACACAACGAAGGCAGTCCTTAGGAGAAAACACATAGCACTAAATATCTTCATAACAAAGACAGAGAGATCCCAAATCAATAACCTAACCATCCACTTAAAGGCATTGGAAAAACAAGAAGAAGCCAACTCAAAAAGCTTCAGACAGAAAGAAATAATTAAGATCAGAGCAGAAATTAATGAATTGGAAACTAAGAATACAATTAAGAAAATTGATGAAACAAAGACCTGATTCTTTGAAAAAATAAACAAGATTGATAAACTTCTACCCAATTTGATCAAGCAAAAAAAAGACACTTCAAATTAACAAAATTAGAAATGAATAAGGAGAGATCACATCAGATATATGTAAAGTTGGGATAATCATCAGGACTTATACAAGAACTTTTCTATTCCACAAAACAGGAAAATATGGAGGAAATGGATGAATTCCTGGACACATACCACCTACCAAAGCTAAACCCAGAGCAGACTAATCTCCTAAACAAACCCATCAAGGTTGAAAAGGTAATCAAACACCTCCCCGAACAGAAGAGTCCAGGACCATATATCCAGAGACATAGAAGCTCCAAAGACCTCATTACTGAATTAGAATTAAAATGAACACAACACGGCTCAGGAAGTTCATGAAAGAGGGGGGCGGAAAGATTATTAGGCACAGAGACATTGCCTCTTCCCCATAACTGTTGGCTACCCCCACAATGCATAAGCCATATTCCCCTATGAGGAAGGTCCCTTTGGAGGAGGTTAGGACAGGAAGGAAGCTATTAAAGGCACCAACATGAATGTAAAATTAAAATAAATTTTTAAAAAATGAAAAAAAAAACACTCTGCCTTCCTGGTTTAAGTGCCCCTGGGTTCCCAATTCCCAGATCCCCTGTGTTTTAGGGTACACATGGGCAGGGTGAATAGGCAATATCCCTGTTCCCTTTGTCTCAGCACCCTGTTCTCCCACAGGACATACTGTGGCTGGCTTGGGGTTGCTTGGACCCTTCATTCTTGCCATGGAAGTCAGCCACTTGCTCTTCCTTCATGATTGAAGTGCCCCTGGGTGCCCAATTCCCAGATACTCTTCCCAGGAGGGTGCATGTGGCCTGAGTAAGTAGGCCACATCTCTGTTCCTTGGATCCTCCCAGTTCACTGGTCATGGTGTGTCCCCCTGCTCCTGGCCTGGGGAATCCAGGTCCCTGTCTGGAGGCTTTTGAAGTGGCCTTTTGCTCTGGTATCCTGACTGGCCACTGGGTACTCATATCCTTATTTCCCTGAGTCAGATGGTGCACTGGCCAATGTAGGAGATGGCCTCTTGCCTCTGGCTCTCCAGTTTCCTGGCTCTTGGTTCCCCAACCCATGATTGCTGTGTGCCAAAGAGAAGGTGCAAGTGGAGTGAGTACACAAGAGCTCACAGTTCTCCAGGTACTTTGATATACCTGCAATCTTCAAAATCCACACATCTGTGATTATAACCCTATTGCACACCAGTATACCAATACAGTTCACATTTTAAACAGAACATTCTCTGAAGATCCTACAAGAACAAAAACTTGATTCCTCCTCAGTGGAATAAAGTGTCTCCCCAAGATGGGTAGACTGCAACTAAAAAAAATTCAGAAAACTAAGAGATCTCCACCATGGATCCCTAGTCCCACAATGGAAACCCCCGGCAAAATCAACAGAAATTCAATCTCAAAATGAAAACACAACAACCAATTAGACCCTGATCAAAAGAATTGCTGAACTAGAAGCAAACCAATCAAAAATCCAAGCAATCATATTAATGAAATTGAACAGAATCATCTCTTAGAGCATTAGCTTTTGACAGTAGCCTTAGCTTGATTGAAGAAAATGTTAGAACCATACAAAGAGATATGAATGAATTGAACATGTGTCAAGAAATGGAAGATCTATGACCCCAATGTGGCTCAGGGAAACTCACGGAAGAGGGGGCGGAAAGATTGTTAGAGTCACAAGTTGGGGCTTTATGCACAGAACTGGGGCATACCCCCCAGAAGTCTTGACTAACCTCACAATGCATGACCCACATTCCCCATTGATGAGGGTCCCTTTGAAAGTGGGAGGACAGGGAGGAGGACAATGGGACCAATACTATGAATGTAAAATCAGAATAATATAAATAAAAAATATATATTAAAAAATAAAAGAAATGGAAGATCTCAATAACCAATTGATTAATCTCAATGAAGATTGATCAGAATTACCGAGATTTCTCATTGGAAATGCTGAAAGCCACAAGGGCCTGTAATGGAACACTTCAAAATCTAAAAACCTATGGCTTCCAACCCAAGTTACAGTACCTGGCCAAAGTATCCCTCATAATAGATGCTGAAAGGAAATTTTTTGAACACAAAGCCCAACATACAGAGAATACTTCAGGGAATACTCCACATAGAAGAGTCAAACAACCAACCACAAGAGCCAAAATGAAGAAGAAGATCACAATAACCAAAAATAGACCAGGTTCAGTAAAGTATAAGACACAATAAAGCACCAAACCCCATAAAACACCTCATCATGGCAGGGGTTAACTCAAACCTTAGACTAATAAATTTAAATATTAATAGGCTTAAGTCACCCATAAAAAGAGACAAGTTATCAGGGTGGATAAAAAATGGACCCTTTTATCTGATGTGCCTTTGACAAAACACAATACCACTTCATGATCCAAATGCTGGAAATAATAGGCATAGAGGGTTTATATATCAACACAATAATGGTGATATTAAAAGCACCCAAAGCCCAAATAATATTTAATGGGGAAGATTCAAGGAGTTCCCTTTAAGATAGATGATAAGACAGGACGGCCCACTCTCACCACTGTTCTTCAACGTATTACTAGAAATGCTAGTCCAAGCAATAAGACATGAGAAAGAAATAAAAGGGATTCAAATTGGAAAGGAAGAAGTCAAGTTAGAATTATGTGCATATGACATGATCCTATACATAAGTTACCCAAAAGTCTCCATCTCAAAACTTTTAGAGGTGACTAATTACTTTAATAAAGTGGCAGGTACAAAAATCAATGCACAAAAATCAGTAGCTTTTCTATATGCAAAGGACAAATATACAGAGAAAGAAGTCTGTGAAGCTGTCACATTTTCAATAAAAACAAAGAATTAAATACCTTGGAATAACACTACCCAAGGATGTGAAAGACCTATATAATCAAAACATAAAAAAAAAAAAACTCAAGGAAAAATCAAGGAAGACATAAAAAGATGGAAAGACCTCCCATGCTCCTGGATAGGTAGAATTAATATTGTGAAAATGGCAATTCTACTCAAAGCAATATACAGGCTTAATGCATTGCTAATAAAATATCAGTGTTTTTCTTCACAGAGATCTAAAAATGGACTCAAAATTCATAAGGAATGGCAGAGTTTAGGTATCCAACCATAAGCAGAGCCAGTAGATTACCTACTGAATGGGAGAAAATCTTTGCCACTTATACCATTGACAGAAGGCTAATATCTAGAATCTACAAAGAACTAAAAAAACTAAACAATAAAAAAATCAAACAACCCACTCCAGAAGTGGGGCAAAGAACTGAATAGGGAGTATTCAGAGGAAGAATTACAAATGGCTAACACACACTTAAGAAAATGTTCAACATCCCTAACCACTAGGGAATTGCAAATTAAAACAACCATGAGATTCCATTTTGCTCTATTAAGGATGTAGATCATTAAAAAATCTAACAATGACAATTGTTGGCAAAATGTGGATAATGAGAAACCCTTATCCACTGATGGTGGGAATGTAAACTTTTATAACCAGTATGGAACTTAATTTAGTGATTCCTGGGAAGGGTGAACATAGAGCTACCAAAAGACCCAGTTGTTCCCTTACTGGGCATTTATCTTAAATACAGAGATATTTCCTCAACCAAGTTTATATCTACTTGATTCATTATAGCTAAGAACTGGAATCAAACCAGATGCCCATCATCGGATGAATGGATTACAAAATTGTGGTACATTTACACAATGGAATTCTACTCAGCATAAGAAAAAATGATACAATGAAATTTGTAGAAAAATGGACAGACTTGGAACAGATCATACTCAGTAAACTCACACAAACAGAGACAAATGTCACATGGTGTCACTTATCTGTGGTCCCTAACCTGGTCCTGTTTGAGTTGTTGTCATACCCAATAGGCAACTCAAGGCCCAGACAATAGTGATGGAAGGCTTTGGAAGGGAAAGGAGAAGGGGAGATGGGAAAACAAGCACAAAATTAATTCCAAAATAAGCTGATATACCATAGAACCTTTATTCATAGAGATAGCCTAAAAGATATGAGCCTCAATAGGAGTAAGAGGGGAGCACCTAAAAAGTAGGGTTCTGCCAAAGGAAAAGTAGGACTCCTTACAACGTGCTCCTCCAGACACAAAATGACCTGGATATCCATGACTTCACTGTGCCTGACACTACCTACATAAGACCATCATAATAGGAGGAAAAGATCATGACATCAAACTGAAAAGAGAGACTTATTGAGAGGGGGAGGGGATATGATGGAGAGGGAAGCTTCAAAGGGGAAAGTGGGGGAGGGAGGGAAATAACATAGGATATTGTCTACAATTTAAAAAAATAATAAAAAAGTAGGACTCTGGTGAGAGTGGGATGAAGCCTAAGTTTAAAAGAATTTTTTCCTGTCTCTGACCTGACTGTAACTCCCAGTACCAGAGACTGGTTCCTACCCACACTGAGCTATGGCTCATAGAGACCTATGAGGCCCCCAAATCAAGACAGGTGTCTGTAAAAGCACTTGATTATCTGCCTAAGGCAAAAGCTAAGACACTATTGCTGAAGACACCGTATGCTACTGACACAGAGCATGGAGAGACCTGACTGGAATTCAGAAGAAAGCCAGTCCCCAGACAGTTAGCATGTCTAGTGCTGGAAAGTGCTACATGAGCTACTGGGGGAATATGGCCAACCATAGTCAGAGCAACCAGAGGTCTTAGCTACCCAGAAGCAAACACCCTGACATGATATACATGCCAGTGCCATAGTGACACACAGCCTCAGTGAGTAACCAATAGCTTTGTGATTGGTTAAGAAATCTGCTTAGTGTAAAGGAACCTGTATATGGAATTGGGAACCAGATAAGAACCCTATGAAGACAAAGATTATGTTCTCCATTGTCAAGCTCTTACTAATCTTTGGCTAAAATAGGGGTTACCTACATCAAATTCTCCCTAAATTAACAATGCTTATCCCACTTAAACTATGCTGACTTCACTCTCCATTACAGAATTCCTCTTTTTCAGAAGGTAACAAGACCAGAAGAGATCAACTACCCCTCACACATCAGCCAAGCCACAGCTTAATTCACTGAGGAACTGGGGAGATAAGCAAGAGTGCTGATTTTATACTGTTCCTGATAACCAGCACTAGGGCATAGGAGACAGAACCTGAGGATACTCAACACCTACCAAAGCAGAGACCCATAGGCTCCTAAGTGCTCATTACTTTGGTAGACTTAAAACTCACCCCCACAATTCAGGGAATTTTGAAGAAAATGGTGCAGAAATATTTTAAGAGCCACAGATTGAGACATCATTCCCAGAACCATTTCTCCCTCCCCCAAATAACTGACTACTGCTCCCACAATGCATAAACCACAACCCCTTGGGGAATACCTGCAACCCCACTGAGGAGCATCTCCAATGGAATGGTGGTAGGTGTGAGGGAGAAGAGGGTACCAACACATAATGTATCCATGGGAAACATCTTGTTAATGATGATAATAATAATAATAAGCATAAAAGAAAACAAAACTAATAACAACATTTGAGATTACTAGAAGCCCATATAAATATTTATTTTTCTTTGTAACCATTGGTAAAAGTCAGTACCTTAAGAACTTAAAATATTTGTGGATGCTAGTATAAATTAATTCGAATGCTTTAGGCAAAATTACAGATGAAAGGTGTTGCAGACAGCTTCAGGTTCGCTGAGATGAACTTCCAGACCAGGCACAGTTATGGAGGAAGGGATATTATTTATTGAAGCTTACAGATCCAGGGGAAGTTCCATAAAGGCAGGGCCAAACAGAGAGAGCCAAGCCAGCCAGCCACCACAGCACACAGAGCAAAACTACAGCCAAAAGGTCACACAGCACACTTCAGGAACTCCTGCTAGGCACATTTGCATATCTTTACAATGGAATCTCAAACCATCACCACACCTTAAGACCGGGGCCCCCAGTGACCTTGCCTCTAGCAAGGTGATTGCAGATGCAAACTATAACTAAAAAACACTGAATATATTGGGGGACATATATTCAAACTACCACAAAAGGTAATGAAATAACCCTATGATTATCAACCATGTCATGAAAGGATGATGCTTTCTAGTGACTAAATGCCATGCTTCATAAGATACTTAATAATTCTGGTGACTTTGTTAAAAGTAATAATAATAATAATACAGTTAGGTTATGAGAACTAAGTTTTCTTGTTGTTATACTTTTTCACAGAAACAAAAGATTGGATAGACATATTTAAAGATGAGCTGAGTATATTTATGTTGAAAAGTGTAAAGTAAGCATAAGATACATGATAATATCATGAAGATCTGAAATCATTAAAATGTGTACGTCCTTTTATTAACTCCAGTATAAATACAATGACAAAATGTAATAATACACAGGAAAGACAAGTTATCTCATATCTCAACTCATTAGCACTTAATGAAGCAGAGTATAACAGGATATATTGAATCATATCAGTATAAAAGACCAGGAAATGAAGACAGATAATCAGCACAGTAAGCAAGTACAGGTATTCAACATTGGATTACTAGATAATACCAGATGTCTTCTCCGTTCTTCTTTAAATAAAGTCCAGGGAGGAAATAATTTCCAATTGTTATTATATTAAATAAACTTTTCTTTCATGAAAAAGGCATGAACCTTGGCAGTGTTTTGGGGGTGATAATGATTATTTAGTACAGAGTTAAATAAATAATGTTCAATAGTCAAAGAAAATTTTGGACTACACCTTTTTCTATCTCTGCTGATCCCTAACCAGTTTGTCTTGCCTTGCCTTATCCTAAAGGTCAAACCTAAATGATGTACAGAATTTGAAGCTGGTTCATATTAAATAAGGGTTACTGAGGTCACTGAGAGATTAGTTTGATTCTGGATACAGTTCACTTTTCTAATAAAGATTTTCAAAAAGTATTATTACTGAAGGACCTCCACATTGATTGCATGTTTTAAGAAGTTTTTTTTTTTAATCTAAGTAAATGAGTATTCAAAGAATAAACTTGTTTATATAGGTCTTTACAAAAGAAATAAAGAACAAATGTTTACAATAATTTTGGTAATTTTTATCAAGTGGAAGTATGAAACACTGATATAAAAATATATCATTTAACTTAGTTCTTCATGAAAAGTTTTCAGTGATCTTTAGTAAAGTACAAACTACCTTGTCATTACATTTTGGTTCTTTGATCATATTTTACTTCAGATATCCAGAGATACAGAGACTCACAAAACCTCATCACTGAAATAGACCTAAAATGAACCCAACATGGCTCAGGGAAACTTGCCAAAGAGGGGGCGGAAACATTGTTAGAGCCATGAGTTGGGTCACTATATACAGTCATTGCCTCTCCCATATAACTGATGGCTACTCACATAAGGCAAGACCCACATTACCCATGGGGGGAGGGCAGGGAGAAGGCTAATGATGGTACCATCATGGATGTATATATACTATATACATAACTAATAATATATATTAAAAAAGAAAAAATGAAATAGATATTTTATTACATTTTAATAATAGATACATAAAATAAGTGCTTCCTCATCCCTCTTTCAATTTTGCCTCATAGTAGACATAACCATGGTCACTCAAGTATGCATAGCATAATCCAAAGGACCTGTGAGTGAAACAACCCAATTATTTAATGGGCCAATAACGTGAGCAAATCATACTCAAAAGATGAATTTACAATGTCCAATAAATGTACACAAATGTTTGTTCAACCTCACTGGCCATCAGGGACAAAACAAGTAAAGTTGCACTTAGATTTCATCTTATTCCAATCAGAGCTGCAGTCATTAGCAAGTCAAAATATGAGAGATATTTTCCCATCAATGTTTATTGCAGCACTATCCATAATACCTGAGTTATGAAATCAGCTTAGGTGTTCAAGTACAGAGGAATTGGTAAAGAAAATGTGGTATATACACAACAGAATTTTTTTTCAGTCACAAAGAAGGGCTATCATGTGCAGGAAAATAGATTCAAGTGTAAATAAACAGATTAAGTGAATTAAGTCAATTGCAGAAAGACAAATATATATTGTCTCTCACTTGTGATTATTAGTTTTTATATAGATATATAAAGCCATATATATGACATATACATATATATCATATATATTTTATATATGCATTAAATATGTATGATATGCATACATGTATAATATATGAATATGATATATATACACACATGTATAGATATATATACACACATATGCTTACATACATACATACATATATACATACCCTGAAACTAGAAGTGAAACATTATAGAGTGTCAACGTAGACTTACAAAAAGGTAAAGGGAGTAAGGAGGCATTAGCAGATTATCAGGTAGTATTTTGAAAGTATATTATACACTTGTATGAAAAGATATTGATATAAATGAATACCAAGTGCAATGAAAAAGTAAAGCAGAAAAATTTAAAAATATGAAACTATTTTCAAAAATAAATTGCTTCCAAAACAATTATTATAAAAATGCATAAATACTGCTGTGAAAAATTAGTAAATATTTTAAAGAACAAAACATAAAAATGGCATCTCTAGTACAAAAGTTTAATGATGCATAACAAATTATTTGCTACTATCTAACACATAAATATTAAGATAGTTATATATTATCAAAATTCACATGTGGACAGTGTCCTGAAGATTTTTTTCTCAAGGTAAAATTGAGCTTCAATGGTTAAAATATGTTGAAGATCATACATACTCAACTAAATATTATGGGTAAATACTTACTGGGTATGTTCCTCTTACCAAATTGATAGCAGTATTAACTTCCATAAGTCATAGGGATATCATGCAGGGACTTTCTTTAATCTCTAAGGATTTTTTAAGTTGCTATTGAAATAAACATTGTTCATAGAATAGGAGTGAAAGGAGAAGAAACACCATAAAGCCACTGAAAATAAAGGTAGAGATGGAAACATTTTGAAATATTAGTCACTATCATCTATATATTCATTAGAAGTAATCCCAATATTTAGTTATAAAGCTTCTTAGAAAAAGTGTGCAATAGATAATCTTTTAATTTATAACTGGGATAAACTAAATTAACATAAGTCATTGCTTACGAAATGCAAAACCAAACTTTATACAATATAACTAAATAAAGAAGACAGTAAACAAAAGTAAAAAAATAATAAATAGTTATATAGTGCTGACCAACTTCCACATTCATTTTACCTATCTTAGGCATATTTAAATTAACCTTCTGAAGAACTCTATGAGGCAGCTACTATTGCTACTCCTGTATGTGGTTGAGGTGAGTGAGGCAAAATAGGTTAAGAAACTCATAAAGTTATACATAATTTTAAAGGAAGCATCAATGTTTTATTCCATTCAGACTGACTCCTCAATCTAGAACTCGTAAAAAAAAAAAAAAAAAGTCTAGTTTCTCTCTTTATTCTGTTATAGCATCTATTAGTTGCTAAGTGGTTATTATACACAAGGTTCTGCTTCATTATGATATTGTAAGTGCAGAATGATGCTCCAATTCATATAGGTGAGGAACCTGAGCCTACGCTGCAGAGAAGTTCCTTTGCCAAGGTCATAAAGCAAGAAAATAGCTAAACCAAGATTCAAAAATGTTCATGCATACAGAGTGAATTCCAGGTCAGCCTGAGCTGGAGTGAGACCCTACCTCAAAAAAAAAAAAAAAAAAAAAAACCCAATAAAATAAAATAAATAAAATAAAATGTCCATGCTGTTAGGTTCAACACAATATGTTTTCCTATGTTAGGCTTTTTTTTTTTTTAATAGGAAAGGTTATTTTAAACCAGAATTGTTTCAACTATCTCTGCATTGTAAAGAAAATGCTGGGCTGGAGAAATGGCTTAGTGGTTAAGGTGTTTGCCTGTGAAGCCAAAGTATCCCAGTTCAATTCTCCAGGACCTATGTAAGCCAGATGCATGAGGGGCACATGCATCTGGAGTTCGTCTGCAGTGGCTAGAGGCCCTGGCGTGCCCATTATCTCTCTGTCTGCCTCTCTTCTATCTCTCTCTCTGCAAATAAATAAATAAAAATTTTAAAAAAGTTTTTTAAAAAAGAAAATGCTATGTCTTACTCCACATTGGTAATGGAATGAATTTCTTCAATTCTTCCTTTCAGTGGTTGAAGAGCAAAAATTGAGTTTTATAGCTTCCTGTCACTGGTTATTCAAGTGCATTAGTACTTATTTGCATATATAAAAGATGATCCCAGAACCAAAAAAGGTGCAGGATTCAATTGCTCTGTTTAATAAAAATGAAGAGTGAGTTTCTCAGTGACAGAAAGAGTAGGCAACACTGGAAACAGGAGACTGTAATGGAGTTACCTGAGCACCCTTCAAATAATTTAAATATTCTCTCAGGCTTCATTCTACTGAAATTGTGTGATAATGAAATTCTCAGAGGCTATGTTTGAAGGCTAGACTGATTCTGAGCAGAATAAATCCAGGATAGACAGCCTGTTGAGATGAAAATGTATTAGAGATCTTTAAATGCATACACAATTCTTAACTCATGTACAGTAGAGTTTTAGCCAGTTGTGTGCATACTCATATTTGCAATTACAGCATTTATCTGTAACCATACTTCTTATATAACTATACACAAGCATCTATATATAACTTCCATGCAGAAATTGGTTTTTTAAAAAGGCAACTGTATAAACCATAGTTTGCTGGAATTAAAAGGAAAGCACTCAGGAAAAGAGATACAATATAATTTTTGCCTTCTACAGACAGAATTTATTTTGAAATAGTTAACCTGATTTTCTAAGAACTATATGCTACTTGTTTTGAGTGTCCTTCCCAATTGTATTTAAATCAAGTTCAATTTAAATATCTCTTGTTACAGAATCAGTGCATGAACATAGCCTTAGCAAGTTTCTTTCCCCTTCTACTTAGTTTGCTACAAAAAGAGAATTAGCTTTGTTCTTTAAGGCTGATTGGAATTTTATCACATGAATTGATCAGGATATGGAGAAGTGGAGAGAAAGACTATTCTATCTCTGAAAATTGGTAACTGAAAAGTACTCAAAATTGTGCTTTTAAAAAATATGTTTATGTGATTTTCTTTTACTATCATGCTCCTCCTTCCTACTGCACACAGTTAGATAATGCATCTGGTCTACAAATATAAAATTGCCACAATCAATTTCCCATATGTTATTGGTAACATTTTCTAACCATATTAAAAAACAGAGGCTACAGAGGATACAACAGCTCTCATAGTGCCTTTAGTTAACAAACTACCTGCTACTACATTAGCAGACACGGGACTGATTTGTTTTGTGGGCCTGGCTCCTCTGGTGTCTGCCTCTAGATATCTGTCAGTTCATTATCTTCACTCCGCCTTATCTGTAGCCAACTTTCTCAAGCTCATTTGTTCATACACAAAATAGGAAAGCCACTTCTAGAAATATCTAGAGGTAACAACTTTTTAACTGCTTTAAAAAACATTGTTCTCCCCTTTGTTGTTATTTTTAATACATTTTATTTTGTAGATATTATAACTGTTTAGACTCTTTTATCCCCTCACTCCTGCTCCTGTTTTCCTGGGGCCTAACTTGGTGGGATTATGGTATTCATGGTTGGGTCATGAAGGTCTCAGTCAGTCTGTCTGTGGTGGAGGAGGATGAAAAATGCCTCAGGATACTCGTAGCCACTCTGTGGCTCTTACATTCTTTCCATCCTAAGCTAAGGCAGTCCCGTTGGTACTCTAAGTGTTGAGCTCTCTGTAGCCTCTGGATTTCTTCTTTGATAGATTTTGATTGATCACTGTGTCTGTCACCATTGCCCTGAAACTGGTTGTCAGGCTACCTGTAAAAGCAGTATTCATGACGTTGATTCTTCTGCAATTTCTCCTGGGCCCTGGCAGATGTGGTAGATGTAGAATGTCTCATGGTGGGCAGTCAGCTATCTTTTACTCTTATCAGTGGATGTTGGTTCTCTGTTTTCTCTGCCATCTGTAAACTAAAACAGACTTTCCAAACAAAAATGACATCAGCTTGGGTTAAATGGGATATGCAAAGATATTTGAGAGAGTTTTTGGTGTGCAAGCCCACTTTTCTACACCAAAGAGGAGCAGGTCCTTCTCTCTGAAGTCTATGAGCTTCCTGACCATGGGATTCTATCTTGGTTTCCAGTACCAGATATGACTTCTCTCCCACTGAGCATTCCTCTTGTCCAGAGAACAGTTGGCTACCTGCAGAGGCTGTGTATCACTATTGCACAAGTATATACTTCTTGTCTGGTTAGTTGATTTTGTAGTCTTTAGGGTTCACTGCTTATTCATGCTGTTGATGGCTGTTTCCTTCCAGCTGCTCCTGTAGTGCTTTGCAGAACTATAAGGACCAGCCAGGAGGGAGATAGCTTCGCTTTTGGTTCCAGCATAGTTTTCCAATGTCCTGTGTCCACAACAGGTGGAGTCTTCAGCAACAGCATCTTACCTTTTAGCTCTGCCAGGTGATCAAGTGTTTTGGCAATGGCCTACAAATGTTTTGGGGACCTCATGGGTCTCTCTAGTAAACATATGCTCCCTTTTAGAACAGTGATATTGCTCCTTACCATGTAACTCTTTTACCAAGTTAACAGGTTATTTATATGTATAATATTGATCATTATCCTCATTTGTCCCCTCTCCTTGCCCCTATCATCGGAGGACCCCTATCTTTCAAAGTATGCCTTTCTCTGTTTTGTTGTCTCATTCCTACTGTCCTATTTTGTCCTTCATGACATTTTTTTAATTTTAATTTTTTATGTATATTATTCTAGTTTTACATTCATAATGGTGACTCCATTATCCTCCTCCCTGTCCTCCCTCTTCCATAGGGACCCTCATCAATGGGGAATGTGGTTCACGCATTGTGGGGGTAGTCGAGAGCTATGGGGGATAGGCCAAGTCTCTGTGCATAATGCCCCAACTTGTGGCTCTAACATTCTTTCCACCCCCTCAGTAATAAGGTTTTGGGAGCCTCTGTGTCTTTGGATATCTGGCTTAGCGGGAGTTAGATGTTCTCTGTGTTTATCTCCCTCAACCTTTTTCTGGTGCCATGATCCCCAAGAGCACTGAACTCTTACCCTTCCTCCACATTACTCTGTGGTTTCAGCTGGAGCCCTGGTGAGGTGTGATTGGCTGATTCTCCCTTCAGGTTCATTGTCCATCTGGAAAAAAATAAGCAAATTCTCCAAGGGAGAGAGAAGTTAGTACTAGATATATGGGATGGCCATAGATATCTTGGGAGGAATTTTATATGGGTAGGTCCTCTTCTTGCCCACATGTGATGGTATCTTGATTGGAGACTGTGCTCATTTTTTGGTACATGGTTTTGACTTATTTCCCAGTTCCAGCAATGAGTTCCATTCCACTGATTGGATCAATTAGCCAAATCAAGAGCCATTGGTTGCCCACCATGGCTGTGTGCCACTACTGCACTTGTTTGAGCATTACGTCAGGTTGTTTCTTGCTGGGTAGCTTAGACTGCTAGTTGTTTGGACAGATGTCAGCCATTTTCCCCCAGTTGCTCGTGTAGCACCCTCTGGCACTAGACTAGCTAACTGTCCGGGGACTCACCCTCTTCCAGATTCCAACCAGGTCACTCCATGTTTCATCCCAGCAGCATATGGTGTCATGACAAAATTTTGATGGACTCAGAACCATACTGGTTTTGTTGAGCTGTAGATAACCACTGAGGAGTCATGAATGCACCAGTAGGCTCTTGTCAGAAGGATGGAGCTCAAAGACTGTCTTTGTCTCTTACATTCTTTCTGGCTCCTCTTCTCTGTTCTGCACTGTTCCTTAAATGTTGGAATGCATGATAGAAATATCTTTTAGTGTTGAAGTCTTGGAAGCCTTTTGCTTTGATGAATTTATAGTCTCTCACTAAATGCCAACATTTCCATAGAGAAAGATTTCTGGCTAGCAGTAAGCATAGTGTTCATATTCATTCTGCCATTTCCTGCGTAATGTTCCCTGAACCCTGGTGAGTGTGATAGAGATGACTTCCCCACTGCAGATCCTGAGCTTTCTTTCTTATTCTTGTCATTTTGTTGAGTCCTGGGTCTACTCAGTATATACCTGCATCTATAAAAAGATTTTAACCACAAGGCAGATCAGAATTAATCACAGGAAAACACACACACACACACACACACACACACACACACACACACACACACATATATATATATATATATATATATATATATATATATATATATATATGATATTTTTGATGAGTATAATGTCTCAGTTTAGTGAAAGGACAGTAGAAGCTTTTCCTTTGGGGTCTATGATTTTCCAAGCCATAGGATTTTAAATAGGGTCTCAGCATTAGGTGTGAATTCCCTCCCAATATGTAGGGCATCATCCAATCACAGGGCTCCAATCACAGGGCACTCTGATTATTACCACCATAACGTATGTGCCACTATTGCACTTTTGGGTTGCCTTGGCTTGTTGAATCTGTAGCTTGCAGGATCTACTCCTTGTTTAGACTGTAAGTAAAATTTCTCCTCCAGCAGCTCCCATTGCTCCTTCCAGCACTATGGCAGCCATACATCAGGGAGACGACTTCTATATCAGTTCTGTCTTTATTTCTCAGTGTCTTACTCCTAAAGCCTCTGGCATCTTTAGCAATAGGGTCTTACCTTCTCATTGTGGTGAATAATGAAGCACTTTTGTAAAGACTTGCATTGTTTTGGGGACCTCAAGTGCCTCCTTATCCAACTGCTCACTGTGTGCAGAAGTGACCCATCTCTGGCACTGTACACTAAATTTTTTGAGGATATTTGATGTACATAGGCCAGTGTTTGTGGGCCTTATAAATAAATTCTCTGCTCTGAGTTGTACTGCAGAGGGTAAACTTTTTATATGGTAAGCAGTCTTTAACCAGAGTAAGGATATTCTGTTTAGGCAAAACTTCATGCCTATCTCATGATTATGTAAGAATGCTACAGAAAAATAATGAGACATATCATATATATATATATATATATATATATATATATATATATATATCACTATTGCTTGCAAATATGCAAATGACATGAATATTAGTAACATACTATGGTCAGTTTTTAAACATTACCATTTACAATGGTTTGACCTATAACTCATATCAGAGAAGATGGTTGGATAAAATAAATTTGTGCTTTATTCATTTGGTTCAGTTATGCCTTGCTATACTTTCTTTCCTTAGTGATAGATATAATTCATGACCTCACATTGATTACTGAGTCCATCACTGAAGTGGGCCCACAATGTTATGGGACCAGAGGAGAGGGACAGAAGAAGATAACCCAATGGGAATATGAATACTTTGCAATATCTTCATCTGTTAAAGCTCCCTATAACTTTATTTATAAACCCGAAAAGAAGCAAACACATGTAACACATGAATTTATGTAATCATTACACCCAGAGCTAAAAAAAAAAAAAAACATTTGACTTCAATTCACTTCTTTCTCTTTTTATGTTACTTCTCTCTACAAATGTTTTCATGTCTCCTACTTGTTCCCTGCTCTCCAAGACCCATCTTCTTATTTTCATATTCATTATCACAGACATGAAAATGAGCATAAAATGTACTCTGTATTTTTATAGTTTTAATGAATATTATATGAAACAAAAATTAGAAAACCCTTAAAAATGTTGTCAATATTTTAAAAATGATGATTCTTACCCACTTTTCTCCCTAACATATGTGAATATCAAATTTGTGAACATTAACTAAAGAGTTCTGTATTTTGAATGATTTGTCTTCTAATCATTATTTCCTATGTCATTTAGTCAATGAGAGAGTAGATGCACAAAGATAAATGAAGGCTGCTGCTGCTGGCATAGAGCCAGCCCTCAGATATTCAGGTAAAATTATCTTTCCTCATTCCAGAACAAATATAACAGGGAAATCTGGTTATAAAAGTAACTGTAATAAACATACATATGTGTGTGCATGTATTTATGTTAGCTAGCTAGTCTGATATTAGTGATATTGGGAGAAATAAACCTTTCCTTTAACAAAAACTTAAAACCCAGAGCTAGAATTGAAGGACTCTAATTACTGTTCAGAGAATATGACCTAAGTCATGTCTTTGGCCCCGGGAAGAGGCATGACATCCTGAACTTTCTGCAAGGTCATTAATTGATAACTATCTAAACATGGTCCCAGGAGCTCAACACCTTATATGATTACTATCTCTCAAGAGGATTTCTTACAAAGAATAAGGATATACTATTGCTCCCTCCTGTAAGACTCGGAACATGGTCCTGTCAATCATCTGGACAAGAAAATGCACTTTGAGAAAGCTATCTATTTCAAAGACTTTAGAAATAATATGACGGAAACCTAAAAACTGAAATGGCCCAATGGTCTCCCTGGCCATTAACTATACTCACTTCCATGCAAGTATTTTGATATGCATTGGATCCTTTGAGCATTATCCATTCTCATCCCTTGAGGGTATGCTATTGCCTACTGTAATAAAGTCTGCCTGTTTTCTAAAATGCACTCTTTGTGTCATCTGAATTCTTTTGAAAGAGATCACAAGGAGACAAGAAGTCAGAGTGAAGTCTCTCTCTCTCACACACACACACACTTTTACCTAACATGTATTATCATTGCTGCACCATATCGTTTTTATTTAGTCTCATTCATAATGCCCCAACTTTAGCTCCTAACATTCTTTTTTTAGCTCATTCAGTGATGAGGTTTGGGGAGCCCTGTGTCTCTGGATATCTGGCTTAGTGGGGTTAGATGTTCTCTGTGTTTATCTTTTTCTGCCCTTTTCTGGGATATCTGGATTTAACAAAGAGTGTTGTTCTCTGTGTTTCACCCCACATTACTCTGTGGTTTCAGCTGGAGCCCTGGTGAGGTGTGATTGGCTGATCCTCCCTTCAGGTTCATTGTCCATCTGGAAAAATAAGCAAATTCTCCAATGGAGAGAGAAGTTAGTACTAGATATATGGGATGGCCATAGATAGCTTGAGAATTTTGTATGGGTAGGTCCTCTTCTTGCCCACATTTGATGGTATCTTGATTGGAGACTGTGCTCATTTTTTACATGGTTTTGACTTATTTCCCAGTTCCAGCAATGAGTTCCATTCCACTGAGTGGATCAATTAGCCAAATCAAGAGCCATTGGTTGCCCACCATGGCTGTGTGTTGATAGATTTTGATTGATCACTGTGTCTGTCACCATTGCCCTGAAACTGGTTGTCAGGCTACCTGTAAAAGCAGTATTCATGACGTTGATTCTTCTGCAATTTCTCCTGGGCCCTGGCAGATGTGGTAGATGTGGAATGTCTCATGGTGGGCAGTCAGCTATCTTTTACTCTTATCAATGGATGTTGGTTCTCTGTTTTCTCTGCCATCTGTAAAATAAAACAGACTTTCCAAACAAAAATGACATCAGTTTGGGTTAAATGGAATATGCAAAGATATTTGAGAGACTTTTTGGTGTGCAAGCCCACTTTTCTACACCAAAGAGGAGCAGGTCCTTCTCTCTGAAGTCTATAAGCTTCCTGACCATGGGATTCTATCTTGGTTTCCAGTACCAGATATGACTTCTCTCCCACTGAGCATTCCTCTTGTCCAGAGAACAGTTGGCTACCTGCAGAGGCTGTGTATCACTATTGTACAAGTATATACTTCTTGTCTGGTTGGTTGATTTTGTAGTCTTTAGGGTTCACTGCTTATTCATGCTGTTGATGGCTGTTTCCTTCCAGCTGCTCCTGTAGTGCTTTGCAGAACTATAAGGACCAGCCAGGAGGGAGATAGCTTCGCTTTTGGTTCCAGCATAGTTTTCCAATGTCCTGTGTCCACAACAGGTGGAGTCTTCAGCAACAGCATCTTACCTTTTAGCTCTGCCAGGTGATCAAGTGTTTTGGCAATGGCCTACAAATGTTTTGGGGACCTCATGGGTCTCTCTAGTAAACATATGCTCCCTTTAGAACAGTGATATTGCTCCTTACCATGTAACTCTTTTACCAAGTTAACAGGTTATTTATATGTATAATATTGATCATTATCCTCATTTGTCCCCTCTCCTTGCCCCTATCATCGGAGGACCCCTATCTTTCAAAGTATGCCTTTCTCTGTTTTGTTGTCTCATTCCTACTGTCCTATTTTGTCCTTCATGACATTTTTTTAATTTTAATTTTTTATGTATATTATTCTAGTTTTACATTCATAATGGTGACTCCATTATCCTCCTCCCTGTCCTCCCTCTTCCATAGGGACCCTCATCAATGGGGAATGTGGTTCACGCATTGTGGGGGTAGTTGAGAAATGGGGATAGGCCAAGTCTCTGTGCATAATGTCCCAACTTGTGGCTCTAACATTCTTTCCACCCCCCTGAGCCACATTCAGTAATAAGGTTTTGGGAGCCTCTGTGTCTTTGGATATCTGGCTTAGCGGGAGTTAGATGTTCTCTGTGTTTATCTCCCTCAACCTTTTTCTGGTGCCATGATTCCCAAGAGCACTGAACTCTTACCCTTCCTCCACATTACTCTGTGGTTTTAGCTGGAGCCCTGGTGAGGTGTGATTGGCTGATTCTCCCTTCAGGTTCATTGTCCATCTGGAAAAAAATAAGCAAATTCTCCAAGGGAGAGAGAAGTTAGTACTAGATATATGGGATGGCCATAGATATCTTGGGAGGAATTTTATATGGGTAGGTCCTCTTCTTGCCCACATGTGATGGTATCTTGATTGGAGACTGTGCTCATTTTTTGGTACATGGTTTTGACTTATTTCCCAGTTCCAGCAATGAGTTCCATTCCACTGATTGGATCAATTAGCCAAATCAAGAGCCATTGGTTGCCCACCATGGCTGTGTGCCACTACTGCACTTGTTTGAGCATTACGTCAAGTTGTTTCTTGCTGGGTAGCTTAGACTGCATGTTGTTTGGACAGATGTTGGCCATTTTCCCCCAGTTGCTCGTGTAGCACCCTCTGGCACTAGACTAGCTAACTGTCCGGGGACTCACCCTCTTCCAGATTCCAACCAGGTCACTCCATGTTTCATCCCAGCAGCATATGGTGTCATGACAAAATTTTGATGGACTCAGAACCATACTGGTTTTGTTGAGCTGTAGATAACCACTGAGGAGTCATGAATGCACCAGTAGGCTCTTGTCAGAAGGATGGAGCTCAAAGACTGCCTACACAATCTTTGTCTCTTACATTCTTTCTGGCTCCTCTTCTCTGTTCTGCACTGTTCCTTAAATGTTGGAATGCATGATAGAAATATCTTTTAGTGTTGAAGTCTTGGAAGCCTTTTGCTTTGATGAATTTATAGTCTCCTCACTAAATGCCAACATTTCCATAGAGAAAGATTTCTGGCTAGCAGTAAGCATAGTGTTCATATTCATTCTGCCATTTCCTGCGTAATGTTCCCTGAACCCTGGTGAGTGTGATAGAGATGACTTCCCCACTGCAGATCCTTGAGCTTTCTCTTCTTATTCTTGTCATTTTGTTGAGTCCTGGGTCTACTCAGTATATACCTGCATCTATAAAAAGATTTTAACCACAAGGCAGATCAGAATTAATCACAGGAAAACACACACACACACACACACACACACACACACACACACACACACACATATATATATATATATATATATATATATATATATATATATATATATGATATTTTTGATGAGTATAATGTCTCAGTTTAGTGAAAGGACAGTAGAAGCTTTTCCTTTGGGGTCTATGATTTTCCAAGCCATAGGATTTTAAATAGGGTCTCAGCATTAGGTGTGAATTCCCTCCCAATATGTAGGGCATCATATCCAATCACAGGGCTCTTGATTACCACCATAACGTATGTGCCACTATTGCACTTTTGGGTTGCCTTGGCTTGTTGAATCTGTAGCTTGCAGGATCTACTCCTTGTTTAGACTGTAAGTAAAATTTCTCCTCCAGCAGCTCCCATTGGTTTTCTTTTCCACTGATTTGGGGAGGTTTGATCAGGGAGACTCCTGTCTTCTCAGTTCTGCCTTTAGAGAGAAACGTGTCTTACTCTCTAAAGCCTCTGCTCTACCTTTGAGGGAAAAAGGGTCTTACCTTCTCATTGTGGTGAATAATGAAGCACTTTTGTAAAGACTTGCATTGTTTTGGGGACCTCAAGTGCCTCCTTATCCAACTGCTCACTGTGTGCAGAAGTGACCCATCTCTGGCACTGTACACTAAATTTTTTGAGGATATTTGATGTACATAGGCCAGTGTTTGTGGGCCTTATAAATAAATTCTCTGCTCTGAGTTGTACTGCAGAGGGTAAACTTTTTATATGGTAAGCAGTCTTTAACCAGAGTAAGGATATTCTGTTTAGGCAAAACTTCATGCCTATCTCATGATTATGTAAGAATGCTACAGAAAAATAATGAGACATATATATATATATATATATATATATATATATATATATATATATCACTATTGCTTGCAAATATGCCAATGACATGAATATTAGTAACATACTATGGTCAGTTTTTAAACATTACCATTTACAATGGTTTGACCTATAACTCATATCAGAGAAGATGGTTGGATAAAATAAATTTGTGCTTTATTCATTTGGTTCAGTTATGCCTTGCTATACTTTCTTTCCTTAGTGTAGATATAATTCATGACCTCACATTGATTACTGAGTCCATCACTGAAGTGGGCCCACAATGTTATGGGACCAGAGGAGAGGGGACAGAAGAAGATAACCCAATGGGAATATGAATACTTTGCAATATCTTCATCTGTTAAAGCTCCCTATAACTTTATTTATAAACCCGAAAGAAGCAAACACATGTAACACATGAATTTATGTAATCATTACACCCAGAGCTAAAAAAAAAAAAAAGAACATTTGACTTCAATTCACTTCTTTCTCTTTTATGTTACTTCTCTACAAATGTTTTCATGTCTCCTACTTGTTCCCTGCTCTCCAAGACCCATCTTCTTATTTTCATATTCATTATCACAGACATGAAAATGAGCATAAAATGTACTCTGGATTTTTATAGTTTTAATGAATATTATATGAAACAAAAATTAGAAAACCCTTAAAAATGTTGTCAATATTTTAAAAATGATGATTCTTACCCACTTTTCTCCCTAACATATGTGAATATCAAATTTGTGAACATTAACTAAAGAGTTCTGTATTTTGAATGATTTGTCTTCTAATCATTATTTCCTATGTCATTTAGTAAATGAGAGAGTAGATGCACAAAGATAAATGAAGGCTGCTGCTGCTGGCATAGAGCCAGCCCTCAGATATTCAGGTAAAATTATCTTTTCCTCATTCCAGAACAAATATAACAGGGAAATCTGGTTATAAAAGTAACTGTAATAAACATACATATGTGTGTGCATGTATTTATGTTAGCTAGCTAGTCTGATATTAGTGATATTGGGAGAAATAAACCTTTCCCTTTAACAAAAACTTAAAACCCAGAGCTAGAATTGAAGGACTCTAATTACTGTTCAGAGAATATGACCTAAGTCATGTCTTTGGCCCCGGGAAGAGGCATGACATCCTGAACTTTCTGCAAGGTCATTAATTGATAACTATCTAAACATGGTCCCAGGAGCTCAACACCTTATATGATTACTATCTCTCAAGAGGATTTCTTACAAAGAATAAGGATATACTATTGCCCCCTCCTGTAAGACTCGGAACATGGTCCTGTCAATCATCTGGACAAGAAAATGCACTTTGAGAAAGCTATCTATTTCAAAGACTTTAGAAATAATATGACGGAAACCTAAAAACTGAAATGGCCCAATGGTCTCCCTGGCCATTAACTATACTCACTTCCATGCAAGTATTTTGATATGCATTGGATCCTTTGAGCATTATCCATTCTCATCCCTTGAGGGTATGCTATTGCCTACTTGTAATAAAGTCTGCCTGTTTTCTAAAATGCACTCTTTGTGTCATCTGAATTCTTTTGAAAGAGATCACAAGGAGACAAGAAGTCAGAGTGAAGTCTCTCTCTCTCTCTCACACACACACTTTTACCTAACATGTATTATCATTGCTGCATCATATCATTTTTATTTATTTTTTGGTTTTCCAAGGTAGGGTCTCACACTAGTCCAGACTGATCTGGAATTCACGTTGTATTCTCAGGGTGGCCTTGAACTCAGGGCAATCCTCCCCGGTGCTGGGATGAAAGGTGTGTGCACCACACCCAGCTCCATCTATTTTTAGTGTATAATATTACATTTTTCGGTGTGCACAGTAAGCATTGTGAAATGAGAGCTTGAACAACCTGAAACCCATTCCAGATGTACAGATAAACAATGCTGAAAAAACAGGCACACAAATATTAATTTCTTCCATAGGACATAGGAGATTATTTTCCGGCACAAAATATCTATATTTTTACTTCAACTCTCTGCTTTTTGTTTTGGCATGAGAAGAAATAACCCTAAGTATTTTGTACCAAATCATATCTATGGTTTTTAAAGACTCACTGTCAGGTTTAATATGTTTAGTTTACTATGCTTGAATTGTGCAAGTTTTATTTGGCATAAATAGAAGCTTTTCCATCCTTTACATCCTCCTATATCAGCCATGCGTCAGGATAAACTACATGGCATAAAAGAGCAGAAGGCACAGTTAAGACAGAATCATTATGCAAATAGGTTATGGCATGCTTTATATGAAAACAGCTTCCCTAAAGAGACCTAATGGGATGACTGACCTATAAAGCATTTAATTTGTTGTTAGCATTTCATTTAATTGTCTTTCAGTTCCTCCAGGAAAAAAACTTTTAATTGTAAAAACTTCTAAATGACACAATGGTTAATTCCTTTTCCTGTAACTAACAGGTTCTATCACTGTAGAATGTAAAATTGCATACTATCATTTCATAGATGCTTCTGTGATATGGTTTTTAAGCTCTGAGATAATGGAAAGAGCTAGAGTAGTTATATCAGATCACTTCTTAACTTCTAAGAGTTTGTTTTAGGAAATGATTGCCTGACTGATACGCATACAACCCCTCTATGATCTCAAAAGAGACAAAAATAAGACTGTAGACAGGATATGAGTCCTTACATAAAATTATAGTGAATATTTCACTTTATTATGGAAAGTATTTTGCAGTTCAGAATATATTTCCTATTATTTCATGATAAATATGATGATAAATATGTCAGAAGCTAATATTAAGGCTTTTGATTGTTAATGAAATTTCTTTTAAGGATGTTAAAATTATTGTTATTAACACTTTAGCTACATATACTTAGAACAATTTAAATGGTTCTAAAATGATTCTTGCATGTAACCAGCCCCTTTCAATCTTACTTGCACAATATGGTCATGTGGATAAACTTAAAAAGTGTTAAAATCTGTGTCCTATCATAACAGACTAAAATTAAAAATATTACATGGATGTTTTAAAATATGCCTTGGTGATCTTAATTTGCTAAAGAGATTGAAAACATAAGCTGTAAAACAGAAACAATTACCTAAACCCAGGCACACTGTTACCAGCTCAAAGTTCTATAACTAAGCAGTGTATAAATACTTGCTATATTGATTAAGATCACTAGCAGGAAGACTAGTTTCAGATGCTAATGAAAAAATATATATACATTCATATGTACAACTTCTAAAAATTATTTTTATAGATAAATTGCACCTTTAATTGGCTTTACCACATGAATTTAGTAAACTTGTTACTTCTGCAATGAAAGGAAATGCCTCAACAAAAGAGCTTGGGCTTTGCTTGTTTGCTTTGCTATTAGTGAGCACAGGTATGACAGATGCTAGTTTCTGTGTCTTTGTTGGTTCTTAAAACCACCCAACCCTGGACACATTTCAAAGAAAGTCATTTCATATGATAATTGTTCTGCACTACTAAGTTCCTTCTCTGCAAGGTCATCTAAGCATTAAATGTCACAGGTTTGGTGGAAGAGTTGTTCTAAATGACTGGAATAATTATATAATACATTTTAGAATGGGAAAAAGACTAGAAAGCAACCATGTGTCAAGATACAAAAGGGCTAAAATAACATATGTGAAGATTGCCAATTACTTCAGGTTGAGGAAGCCAAACTTTTTGTGTACATGTGTACTTTTATGTAGTACATTATCGGCAAAAGACCAGATAGTCAACCTAAATCACTTAATCTAAAACCTTCTTTGCTCTTTCAAGTTACACAGTCTTATGTATATGGGAATGGAATTAATAAATGCATACATGAGAAACATATGTTTTCATGTTTATATAATGTATGCTATATATATTTTATAATACATATTATGTTTTATATTTTTCACACACATGTAATGGCACATGTAATGATTTACAACCATAGGGAACCTGAAAGATAACACAAAGAAAATGCAGGACGAGCCAATCAAGAAAGGATATGTCTGCACAGGTTACTTTCAGGGTCCTATCATATTATTAAATAAATGAAAAGTGAAAAATCCATTCTTGATTTCAATAAGGAGTGGAAAGTGTAACACTTTAGAAATACACTCATACCATTTTACTTTACTTAACAAGACCTAGCCTGAAAATAAAATATGCTAGGAAACCTTAAACTTTTTGCTAGTAATCTGGCCACAAGTAACTTGAAAGAAGGAAACAAACAATTCTAACACACTTTAGCCATTGAATGACAATAAGGTATTAAATATTAAATTTGGTATTGAATATGAAAATTGTATATGTATCATGTCATAAAGCATATATAGGCTGAAAATAAATTATTTAATTTTCATTTTTCTATGCTTAATAAATAGCTACAAGTAAATTTAAAGAGATATAAAGATATCTATCAAATGAGTAATAACCAAGTAGGATTAATAGAACCCTAGATAGACATGATTATTCATGAAAAGATATGTGTAGCAAAGTACTTACATAAATCATAATTATACTGAAGATTGCTTGGGTTAATCAGCTGAAAAATATACATAAAATAGAAAACTAAATTTACATCAAATAATTTAAGACACTGAACAAGTAAATAGAAATCTACCCCTCGCAAAATTAGATTAGCAGGACCATGCAATTTTGCAAGTAAGAATTACTCCAGAACACAGAATTCCAATATTCATAGGTGATATAAAAAATAAACACTAGTTTTTTATAATCATAAACCAGAAAACTCAATTGAATGACTCAATCAAAAATAATATTTAGTAGCAATAATGCGTGCAAAAATGGAAACTTTAGTTCATAAAAGTTGCATTTCTTCATATGAATTTAGAGAAGAATGGTTAAAGAAAATAAAAACAAAAATCAACATCACGTACAATACATAGGCAATTTTAGCACTCAAAATAAAAAAATATATGTCCTACTCAAACCACTATAATCCTGACTTTGTATTATAAAGTGACATGTGCTCATTTCTCTTTGTGAAATAATCTATGTGTTTCAATTATGTCTGGATTCATGTAGTTTTAAAGAGATTTTATTATCTACTCATGGCACACATTCTCCACGTAATTAATACCTGTAATATATTTAAGGCTAAGTTCAAATCTTATAACTTATTTTAGACTTTTATTTCTCTGAATTCATACTGTGCTTTATGTGTATCACTCATATGACCTTTATCATACACCTACTATTGTCATTATTATAAGCAAGCACCTTTAATTATTGAGCAATCTCTCCAGCCCTTTTGTCATTTTTATATGTGCATTACTTCTTTATTCAAATAAGATGGAGCTCTTAGAGTGAAGTATCTTTTCTCACATTTATTTATGTACTTTTAACTGTCTAGAAGAGATTTTTCATATAATAAATCCTCTTGGTATCACAAGGAACACCATATTAATCACAGATTAACAAAAATATAATAAATAGTGATCCAACCCAAATAGATATTTTTTGCTACATTATGAATGATTGAGCAAAACTCCACTTGTCATTAGACTGGGGTGAAAATATGGTGTTAAATGGAAAACTTTAAGCAGGCCTTGGTGGTGGTGCACATCTTTAATCTCAGAACCTTGGAGGCAGAGGTAGGAAGATCACTGTTCAGGTTAGCCTGAACTAAAGGGAGACTCTACCTTGAAAAAAAAGGAGAAAAAATTATGTTTGGTTTTGCTTTTATTTTGTTTAGTTTTGGATACAGTCTCCCTGTTATAGTTTAGGATGAAATATAAATCATAACCCTTCTGACTGATTCTAAGAAGTGAGAGGAATATGTAATTGTCCAAAACCTCATGACTAGGACAACACTCAGATCCAGAAGAGGTTCAGAAAATTGACAGTAGTTGGGAGTGAGTATTTATAGAGCAAAACAGAAATATCTTAATGGTTTACCTCAAGGCATTAGCTTATTTGAATTCAATCTGACAAATTGGTAGCCTGTAATAGGTTGAAGTTTGCCTGATTTGAAACTGACTGAGACTCAGCTATCATAAAAGATATACTCTTCTTTTTGGAGACAGGTTTTCTATACATAGACCAGGTTGGTCTTGAACTTTTGCTCCTCATTCCTCTGTCTTCTGCATGCTGGGATTACAGGTTTGAACCCCTACACCAGACTGAAATATAGCCTCTTAAGTTAAGTTTATATTTCTTTTAATAATATAGGTTAATTTTCAATTTATTCCCAAGTAAGTCAGAGTATTGAGATAACCTGTTTTTTTTTTAAACAATGGCATATATATATACTGCCTTATAATAGCACAGAAAATCAAGTTGTGCACTGAAGCTTAACACATACAATTATTTGTAAGAGATGGAATTTCTATGAAAATTCAAGTCTTCACATGATTAAAGGCACTGGGTTATCCATTCACTGAAAGATAACACTGAATTCATTTACCAGGATCATTTAGGTAAATCTTTTATATTTTTAACTTGATTCCTATTGAAACTTTTAGGACTGAGTATCATTTTAGAGTTGCACATAGGGATTTCATTTCTTTCTGGGTTAAGGGGAAGGGTTTGAATAATGTCAGACTTAAAATAGCAATAATGGTTTCATCTTTAATTTTTTTTCTATTTGTATTTATTTATTTGAGGAGAGAGACAGAGAGAGGGAGAGAAAGAGAGAGAATGGGCATGCCAGGGCCTTCAGCTGCTGCAAACGAACTCCAGGCTCATGCACCATTTTGTACATCTGGCTTATGTGGGTTCTGGGGCATAGAATCTGGGTCTTTTCACTTTGCAGGCAAGTGCCTTAACTGCTAAGCCATCTCTCCAGCCTGGTTTTACTTTTTTGTTGCTAAATAGCTACTGAGACAGAAGACAAAATATACCTTCAAAATTGCATATTCATCATTAAATAAAAGAAATCCTCAACTGCTAACTTTTGTAAATCTTTCAGGGCATCTGTCTGGTGATTATACCTTGGAGTTTTAATTATATAATGCAATTTTAAGAAATAATATGACTTAAATACCTTTAGACTATCTCTTTACACTGGATGTATGGCACATGCCTTTAATCCTAGCACTTGGGAAGCAGCGGTAGGAGGATCACTGTGTTTTAGGTCAATCTGGACCTACAGAGTTCCAGGTCATCCTGGGCTGGAGTGAGAAAGTACCTTGATAAAATAAACAAGAGTATCTCTTTAGAAAATTTATGTAAATTCCTTATGAGAAACATTTTAGAAATTTAGAAATTTGTTTATGGAGATAGAACATATGAAGTGTAAAATGCATCCATTCATTAGTAAAAAGTGTCTTTGAGGCATGTGAATGATCATCTTGGAATTCAGTGGATGCTAGGCCATTCTAAGCATGCACATGGACAGATACATAGACACAGGTATGCATATACCCCAAAATACCAGCTAGGATACCACTTTATTTCAACTCATTTCTGGAATTTAGGTGTAAATACTAATATTAGCAGGAACAAGGAGAAACTTCTCTGGTTTTCTGTTGCCAACACTTACATAGGTGCAATATATGGGTGAAAGAAACTTCAAATTATGGGTTCCCCATCTTATATCTCTAGGTGCCAATGAAGATTTGCAAGGTGTCTCACTGTCACTAACAAATAGAAATTCTATTTCTCTCTACAGACATAAGTTTTTTTTTTCAGATTACCATTATTCTTCTCATTTAACAAAGATATATAGATATATTATTAACATTAACAATAGCTATTAAAGTGACCAATGGAAAATTTGTCAATATCAAGTGTTAGTGAGAATTTAAAGCAATTGGGTCTTTGCACATTGCTATTGCATATACAAAAATATATAGCCCTTCTGGAGAACATTTTTGGATTTTACTTTATGAAGTCCTCCTCTATCATCATAATGTTGATGAGCTCAATGATCTCCAGGTTTTGTGGAGGTAATGATATTCATTGTGAGATGAATTTTGGGATTTTTCTGTTTGAAGTTATATGATTAAAGAATTATATTTTTGTCCTTCTCTGTTATCTATGATGCCATATTGTTTATTGGCTCAATACTGTACAGTATTGTGAAGGTAATAAGATTAACTGTACAATCATGGACACACCAGTCAGTTGATACCTGGAGTACAGTATACTATGGTACTACTCACCTTGTAGCTCTGATATTCTTTCCACCTCATTTTCTGCAATGCTCCCTGAGCCTTGAAAAGTGACAAAGAAATGTCTCTTTTGCAATCAGGTCACATCATTCTGTTATTTTCAGCACTTGTTAAGCTTTGAGTCTCTTTAGTATCCATAGCTATCTTCATGGAGAAGTTTCTTTGGCTAGTGGTAGGAGCACAACAAATTTTTTTCCCACCATGTCCTATCCCGTTTTCCCTGAGCCCTGAGAATGTGATGGAGAAATCTTATTCATTCTTGAGCATTTGACTGTCACTTCTCATAACCTTGATGAAACTTGGATCTCTCTGATAGTCACCATCATTGGCAAAAGAAGCTTATCCAACCAAAGGTGAAAACATCCCTAATCTATGAGCATAAAAATTTGTAGGAAATTTGATGGACACAATATATCTATTAGCCAAAGAAGAGTTATAGGTGTTCCCCAGTAGGACCTGTAACATTCTAAGCTACAGGTTTTTGTAGTTTTTTTTTTCAGTACAAGGAATAAAAATCCCTACCAAATCTAATTAGAGAGCAGTTGGTTACCCCATAACTGACATACCACTATTGCCTTGGTAGGCACATTTTGCCTGGCTGGCCAGTTATTTGACTTGCAGGATTCATTAATGGTTAAGTCTGTTAATGATTTTCCCACAAGAAATCTGATTAGCTCTTTCTATCACTATGGCTGCTAGCTAGCAGGGAGGATGCCAAACTCTAATGTGTTAATAGCTCATTGTATAAACAAATTTTGATATATCAGTAACCATGAAATACTACTCAGCAACAAATATTACAATATATTAATACAAAACTCTTAGGCTAATATCAAATACATTTAAATATTTAAGTGAAATAAGTAGAAGTTTCTCAAATATTACATATTTTGTGTTTTAAATTATTTTCCATTATAGAAAAAACAGTGTTCAGATTAATAAAACTTGAGTGGTTTTCAAGTTCTATGGACATGGAGAAATTCTGGATACAAAAAATACAATGAGGGAGTCTTTTGAACACTGGAATTAGATTTTTTTTTTTTTTTTTTTTTTTTTTTCGAGGTAGGGTCTCACTCTGGTCCAGGCTGACCTGGAATTAACTATGTAGTCTCAGGGTGGCCTCGAACTCACGGCAATCCTCCTACCTCTGCCTCCCGAGTGCTGGGATTAAAGGCGTGAGCCACCACGCCCGGCCTAGATTTTCTTTTTTAAAAAATATTTTATTTCATTTATTTAGCAGAAAATATTTTATTTATTTGAGAGAAAGAGGGAGGGAGAGAGAGAGATATGGGCACACCAGGGCTTCAAGCAACTGTAAAAGAATTCCAGATGCATGTGCCCCCATGTACATCTGGCTTACATGGGTCCTTGAGAATCGAACAAGGATCCTTTGGCTTTGCAGGAAAATGCCTTAACTGCTAAGCCATCTCTCCAGCCCTGGAATTAGGTTTTTTCTGCTAATGGTACATTGATATTCTAAATTATTTGATTTGTAAATACTTTGTTGAGAACTCTTTAAGTTCATGAGAGATTCAAGAGTTTTATTTTTATTTTTATTTTTTTTCTGTACTGTTTTATCTATTATGCTACCTGGACACATCGACTTTTTTTTTTGGTTTTTCAAGGTAGGGTCTCACTCTGGCCCAGGCTGACCTGGGAATTAACTATAGTCTCAGGGTGGCCTCGAACTCATGGCAATCCTCCTACCTCTGCCTCCCGAGTGCTGGGATTAAAGGTGTGCGCCACCATGCCCGGTGACACATCGACTTTTAAAATGAGCAGGAATGATTTTTTTTCACTTTGAATTTTCCAGAAGAGACTGAATAAAATATGGTTTAATTATTTTTAGATATTTAGTATAATTCTCTGCTTTAATCATTATTTTTATTTCCAAATTCCCTTTCTATTAATTGTAAATTCAATCTTTTCTCATTTTATTTTATACTTTCATTTTTCTAGCCTTAAGATACAGGTTCTTGCTTCAGTTATTTTGTTGTTTCTGTTCTCTGATTATTATTTTCTTTGTTTGCTCTTGCTTTAGCTTGCTTTTTGTTTTCAATTTTAATGAGGGAAGGGACAAAATACTTATTTGAGATATTTCCTGGATGTGAGCTTTTAACATTATTTATTCTTAATATTTATTTATTTATTGACTTACTTAGTTACTTATTGTGTGTTGGTATCCATGTGTATGAGTGCAGGCATATGCATGTGTGTGGAGGTCATAAGACTGCTTTGGGGTTAGTTATGGCTTTCCACCTAGTTTGAGGCAGGGTTTCTCATTTTTCACTACTCCATTCAAGAACCTCCTGGAAAATCAACAGTCTCAGCTTCCCTTCTTGCCTTACATACACAAAAGCTTGTCACAGCTTGCAACGTTTTTATTGGTACTGGGGATTAGAACTCAGGTACTCAGAGTTGCATGGCAAGCACTTTTATTTTTCCAATGAATCATCTCCTAGACCCCCAAAAAGTATTTTGTGTTAAAGTTTCTCCACCAGCACTACTTTACCTCATCAAAGTTTAATTTCTTCATATATGAGTTAATCTGCTCTTAAGTTTCAGCAGTGTTTTCTATATCCTAAAGTTTTAGTGACTATTTGAAAAATTGTGTCTTCCAGGATTTTTTTCACTAGAAACAATGGTCTGTTTTAAGATAGCAAAAATATTTTAAAGTATCTAATTATTTTATTATAATTTCATAGCTTTTAAATCTTGGACTACAGTAGTTATCATAACTTTTGCTACTTCATGGTACACATTTTTACAACATAAATTATTCTGAAATAGTTAATAACTTTGAGGAAAATAAAGAAAATGAAACCATAAAATATATAATTAGAAGTTTCTGAGTAAAATGATGACAAAAGATTAGGTATAAAGATGAAATATGAGGAAAGATGCATGATTAATATTTTATATATGATTTTAGTAACATATCAATAACAGAAATATGATAGTGACATCATAAAATGCATATTAAAACATGTTATTATGAGAACAACATTTCCAAGTATTTTTGAATTGCAATCAAGGATATGCAGAAAAGTAACATTTTCAATCCACACCAGGAGTGATGTGCAAGCTTATTTATTTCCAATGGATAGTTCCTATGAAAAAAATACCAATCAAAATTTGAGGCAATATAATTCATAATAGTAGAATCATTAACACTAATTTAGGAAATGTATAAAGCTATCCTTTAATAAAAATATGTCTGTGGAAGTTACCTTCTCATTGCTGGGATAAAGACCCCAACCGAGAACCACTGATAGTTAGTAGAGATTTATTTTGGCTTACAGTTTTGAGGGGAAGGTTCATGATGGCAGGGGAGAGATGGTAGAGCAGAGGCTGGACATAACCTCCTTGCCAACATCAGGTGGACAGCAACAGCAGGAGAGTAAGTGGAACTCTAGCAGCAGGGGGCTGACTTTAACACCCCTAAGTATGCCATTAACATCATACCTCTTCAAGCAAGGTTCCACCTCCCATCTTGCCATCTTCTGGAAACTATTCAAAGCACATGAGTTTGTGGGGCTCATCTAATTCAAGCCACATTTTCCCCATTTGATATCTTCTAATATATAATGAATTTAAAACAATCTTTTAAATAATAACAATAATAATTTACAAAAGAAATTATAAATAGGTAGACACATATGATATAGTGATATATAATAATTTCATTATGACCTATTTGTGAAAGTAAAGAGATACAAAATAGTATGTGAAACAGAGGAGATAATAGCTTGGTTAGCTTACATTTTAAAAAATATTTTATTTATTTATTTGAGAGAGGGAGACAGATACACAGAGTGGGTGTACCAGGGTCTCTAGCAATTGCAAATGAACTCCAGAAGAATGTGCCACCTTGTGCATCTGGCTATATGTGGATACTGGGGAGTCAAACCTGGGTCATTTGGCTATAGTGAAATGCCTTAACCACTAAGCATCTCTCCAGCCACTTAACTTAAAATTTATGCACAGGTTTCACATATGTTCAGTTAACTCTCATTACTGTAAGACAGACTTTCACTTTGTATTCATTTTTAGCCAATAGCATCAAAGGCAAAAACAAGTTTGGGGGACAGATCTGGATTCAAATAATGGATATGTCTAGCAGTAGCTTAAGCACATTAAACGGAGATTTATCATGGGTAAAATTAGAATGATGGTAAAGGGATGATTAGTTTCTTATAGGAGTTAGATGAGTTGATACATTTGGCAGACAACTTCAGGTTCGCTGAGATGAACTTCCAGACCAGGCACAGTTATGGAGGAAGGGATATTATTTATTGAAGCTCACAGATCCAGGGGAAGTTCCATAATGGCAGGAGAAGTGGCCTGCTCTTCACAGGGCCAAGCAGAGAGAGAAAAACCAACCAGCTACACAGCACACTGAGCAAAACTACAGCCAAAAGTTCACACAGTACACTTCAGGAACTCCTGCTAGGCACATTTGCATATCTTTACAATGGAATCTCAAACCCACCATTAACACCTTAAGACCAGCCCCCAGTGACATTGCCTCTAGCAAGGTGATTGCAGATGCAAACTATAACTAATAAAACACTGAATATATTGGCGGACATATATTCAAACTACCACAATACATATAAACCATTTACTATTAGACCAAGTATACTGAGAAGTCAGGAAATGGTTACTATGAAATTCTATATGAATTATTTTCTTATTTTGACTAATGGATTTTGGAGGATGCATTAATGGTGCATTTTTTTTTAAAAAAATAAGAATTATACATACCTTACTAAGGAAAACTGAAATACTCAAAATGTCAAGATTATTTTATTTAATATTTTTATTTTTCCTATGCCATTATCTAAAGGTAAAGGGTGGAGATAGATGTGTATCTGCATTTACATACAATTTTTATTTGAAATTCTTACATTTCAAAGTTAATAAAACTTACTCTAGTGATTTCTTCAATGCATGTGTGATGTTAAGTGTTCAGGTGCATGTATATGCATGTAAGTTTAGACACCAGAAGACAACTTTGAGTATCATTCCCCAAGAAGACTGTCTAGCTTTTTATGGAGACAGGACATACCATTGGCCTAGACCTTACCGGTTAGACTAGAGTAACTGTCCAGTGAGCCCTAGGGAGTTTTCTGCCTCTACTTCTCCATCACTGGGATTATAGGTATGAAACCCCATGCCTACCATATACATGGTTACAGAAAAGTCTAACTCAGGAAGTCATGTTTACAAGGAAATCACTTCATAGCCTGAGGTACCTCTTCCCAGCCCTCTAATGACTTTTTAAATTGACCATGATTATACAAATTTGGAATTAAGAATATTTATGCTATAATATATTGTATACCAAGTTTTTTTTGGTATTTTTCAGATTCTTGGACATTCTAATATTGTTTGTTTCCCAAATAAAATTGAAAGAAATACATACTGTTGGTCCAAATAAAGTTAAAGAAAAATGATTATGGATATAGTCAGTCAGCTTTATCAATGGATTTCATCATTCAGACAATCATTGCATGAAAATATTTTAACTGCATCTGTGCTGAGCTACATATTCTTCTATCATGTCATAGTTCCTAAATAATACAGAATGAGAACTATTTATCTAGTACTGACATTGCATTATATGGGATTACTCTATTAATTACATAGTGTATGCAAAAATATGCATAGGTTTTGTGCATATACTACATATTTAATATATTTATAAAGTACTTGAGGATATATGACTTATAGTATCCTTGAAGCATCATGGACTTAATCCCTCACTAATACCTCAAATGACAGCCCTATAATTAACTTAATATGAGATTACTGAATTTTACTACTATTTACTATTTGTTATTGAATAGTCATATTACTAAATTTTAAATAAGTACAGGCATAGTAATTTTTACTTTCATGAAGTATGGTAGAGTGCCTCATTAGCTAAAGTGGATTTTTTAAAAACAAATTAAAAATAACACTTCTCAATGGCCTAATAATTTATTGAATTGTGTTTATATCACTCAGTCATATCCATTTATAGCTGTGTCTTGACTAGAAGAAAAAATAAGTTATCAGGATGTGACAAATGGAACCCTGCAGGCAAATAAGTATTGTGGTGTTTGGAGGGATATCAACGATAGTGATGAAGGAAATCTATAAATACAGGATGCATTTTGATCTTTTAAAATCAAATATATAATAGAGCTTATTGAATAATAGAACTAGGAAGTGGATTATATTCATAATCACCTGATATTCTATGCTACAGAAAAAAAAATTCATTACATTTTCTCAATTATACTTTGTCCTTTATTTTATATTACTGATTAACCATGGAATAACAATGCTATTAAATCTGAGAAAAAGGAAATAGGGTAGAAGAATAAAGAATAACAGCAAAGTTTTTACAAAGGATACTCAAGTAAGAGCTAAATCCATAGGAAAAAGCATTATTCAATTTACTCTGCATTTGAATCATAGTTTCTAAAAGTTTTATTTATTTTTTATGGGCAGTAGAGAAAGAGAGAGTATGAGAATGGGCATAACAAGACCTTTATCCATTGCAAATGAACTTCAGACTCATGTGCCACCATGTCCATCTGGCTTATGTGGATTCTGGGAAATCAAACCTAGGTCCTTAGGCTTTGCAGGCAAGGGCCTTAACCACTAAGCAATTTCTCCAGCCCTGCCTCATATTTTTATTGAGTATCAATGCAAAAACAGAGCATTCTCCTCAAAGGAATTAAAAAAAATATTCTGGAACCAAATATAAGTGATCATGCCATAAAACTACAGGTTCATGTCACCCCAAATTCCTTATCCTTATGTGGTAACAGTTTCATGATGCTTTTATAGTTACAGAACAAAATTATAAATCATGACTTGTTTCAAATACATTGGTGGCTACATCAGGAAGTCTGCTTACAATAAGGCAAGGAAAACTCTTACAGATTTCAGATGCTATCTGGTGACAGTCTTACATTTTGGGTTCGTTGAAAGTGTTGGCTTCCTGACAATACATTTTACAGATTTTGATCCTTATAAGGGTGTTAAATAAGATGCAGGGCTAGGCATTGAATGACTTTGCAAGGGACTAAAAATAGTCCAAGACAGTTTGTCTGTGCTCTGCAACATTTTAACTCTCTGTAAACAGAAAGTTCAGTTATTTAGCCTTGTACAATCTTTAATACAGGTCCAGCTCCTTTCTTCCACTTGGAATTTCAGTTAACAGAAGGAATGTGTTGTATTTAGCACAGATTTTGAGAAATGTAGTTTCTAGGCCCCAAGGACCAGCTCTGTCCCTATGGATGCAAAGTGGCATTACTGAAAACTGTCACATCACTGTTAATGTATTCTTCAGCTTGTTTTGTGTTAGTGTTAAACTGTGTGATAACTAATCAATTATGGAAGTCTTTTTATAGAACAGATACCCCTAGATGGCAGTTGATAAAGTAGTATAAGACCAGAAAATGCCACATCACAATGTGCCTCTTTGGCATAAAAATGGCTGACCTGAAGGCAATTAAAATGAAACAGATGTAGAAAAGCTCTCTTCTCTTCCTCTGTCTGCCTAAAACCAGGAGATAAATTTACCAAAGCAAAACACAAGCCATCCACCCTTATCAGAAGAGCAAAACTGCTGAAGACAATTTTATACTCTTACAGTCCTGAAGGTGGTAGGAGAGGAATTTACATAATAAGAATCACTAGTTTCTATTTACCCTTTATTTGCCTTTATATAATTTTCTAACATTAGATTCAATGTTCTTTTCCACTGAATTTTCATTTCTCTAAAAATCCACTGTTCATTGTTAAAGATTAAGTGGGATTCAAGCCTTATCTCTAAAGAGATTTAGTTGGTACCAACATCCCTCAAGTGAGTATGAAATATACATGGTAATAAAGTAGTTTTTCATTTGCTAATATGTCATTTAAGAGGGATCCATTAAAACTAAGAATTTGTGATCATTCAGGAAAACAGTGATTTCCTCCCTCACACAAGAAGCAGAAGAGATGGTATATTAATTAAAGAGTATAAGGATCTTTGTTATATTGAACATAAATGCATGATGAGTTAGTTTATTTGTTTTCAAACTTGTCAGGCTTACTCTCAATACCTAAATAGCAAAAATATTATTGACAACCTAAGTTACCTACCACCTCAATATTGTTACAAAATAAGTTTCTATTTGGAACTAATTCTCCAGAAATGTAACATTTTATAAAATAACTGCTAGAAAGTACAAATTTACAACCATTTTAAAGAAGTGAATTAAACAATCAACAATTGATATCATTATTAAGGAGTTGCAACTTAATAAATATTCTTTCAATTTGGGACATAGTACAGATTATATCAAAATAACTTTTTTGTACTCTTTTTTTCTTTTTTTAGAGAGAGAGAGAATTGGCACACCAGAGCCTCAGCCACTGGAAACTAACTCAAGAGGCCTGTGCCACCTAGTGGGCATATGTGACCTTGGGTCTGTCTCACCTTTGTGTGTCTGGCTTACATGGGATCTGGAGATTTGGACATGGGTCCTTAGGCTTTGCAGGGAAGTATTTTAACCACTAAGCCATTTCTCCACCCCAGCTTGTTTTTTTTTTTTTTTAAAGTACAGTTAGGTAAATAACAGAACATATATATTCTATGCTCATTCTGATTTTATATGACAGAGTACTAGTTTATACTCTACACAATCATCCCTTTTATTTTATATCACCTATAATCGTAATTTTCATTTACTTATAATAAAATGTGAATGCCATGGAAATAGTTGTCATATTGTACAATTTAGCAAATAATGACAAGAAAAACATGAGATTTTATAGAACATTTGTTTGTGAAGGTTTATTCATAGTGAATTGAATTTTAGGCAGAGTAACCCATAGATACAGAGGACAGATTGTTTATATCTGTCTGTATGCACACGTGACTCAGTAACTAGACCTGTTTTGAAATTGTAACTCTACCCCATTTGTTTAGCAAATATTTTAGTTCATTCAGTGGCAAAATCATAATATAAGAAAAATAAATGTCTGGTTTTACCAAGTTTCTCAGAAGCAAAATTGTAACTGAGTTACATTACTCAGTTTGGGCATTCTATTATTTTTGGTCATATTACCTCCAGTTTTATTTCCAGATTAATCAGATTTTACATTCTAATACAATGAATGATTCACTAAAAATATTAGAATGGATATATTTATGTATACATCATTCTGGACTCATGAGTAATTCATTTTTTTTCCTTTTTTCATAAGTTCTTAAAAATTTATTTAAAGAATTCCATGAATGGAATATTGCTAATCAGTTTTATATGTTAATGACATACATTCTGATATTATCAATTGAATAAAATGTTGTCTTATAAGTGGGGATCCCCTCATTCACTTGTGTATAGTATTTTGTTAAATGGGTTATCCTTTAACACTCTGACTTGGCTATCTGTAGGCCACCCTTGGAAATTGCAATTTATTGATCCAGTTTAAATTTAAATCATAAAGAGAAATAGTTTCTCAACATATACTTCAAAGGGAGTAAGTAGATTTTTTATGATATTATAATTTGGTTCATCTGAACATCATTATTAAATTCCAAAATCCCATATTAATAGCTTAGTGTTATTAATTTTCTAGTCTCTTCCTTGATGTGATTGATTTTTTTTTCTATTCATGGGCATATGTTTTCGTTTTTATGGTGTTTCATCATGATTTAGTACTTTACAAGGTGTATCTTATCATATATTTTCTACATATTAAAAAATAACTTCTATGTTAAATTTACATAGAATTTCTAAAAATATATGGATTTTTGTAATGCAGATGAGGTACCATGCTTTATATTTGATTTAGTAATAGCACAATTTCTAATATATTTTCTGTTATACAAGCATATTTGGAAGTTCATATTTTATTCAGTAAATTTATTGAACACTCTCCTTTTAGCAGCATATTTTCTACTTACTGTGTTGTCATTTATATGCAGCTGATTATGTACTCTACAAAGAAAATATTCTTCATTTATATTTTAATGTTGACACCTATTTTTATGTAATTTTTAAATCTTTATATTATTAAAAGTAGCATTGGTGAGTACTTACTTTGTTTTAGGCCCTGTCCAAAGTGTTTTTATATGCATTATATGATTAAAGCTTTATATTTCTTTTATAAGGCTTGCACATTTATAGTCCTTTACTGATGAACATATTGAGACAGTGACAAAATAATTCATTCAAAGTTGTGCTGGTCTTTAGTACATGTGCTGGTAAATTAATCAAGGCACCTTGAATTTCTAAACTGTGCTTATTGCCATAAGTTATCAGGCACATGATATGACATGATATGATATGATATATATATGATATATATATGACGTTATATTCATACCCTGATACCTACTATTTCCCCTTAACTTGCTACTAGTTCTCTTCCTCTTCCTTAATAATCCTCCTTATATTTTCATGTAATTTATTAAAGACAATACATCTGAGGAAAATATGTAATCCTTGTTTGAGTCTAACTCCTTTCACATAAATAATGATCTTCAGTTGGTGTGGGGGTCTTTGAGAATAGTCTTTCTCTGCTCTGGTGACTTTAATGCAGGAAGCAAGGTTATCATGTTTAACAGTCACCAAATCCGCCTCAAGACAATCATTGGGCTACAATACTAGCTTGGAATTCACAATGTATCTTGCCCTTACTTCATAATGGCAGTGAACTATCTCAGAGTATTACCCAATTTTCTGCAAATGTCTTAATTTCACCTTTTTCTCTCTCTCTTTTGTTTTTTGAGGTAGGGTCTCTGTCTAGCCAAGGCTGATCTGGAAGTCACTATGTAGTCTCAGGCTGGCTTCAAACTCACAGTGATCCTCCTAACTCAGATATCCAAGTGCTGGGAATAAAGGTATGTGCCACCATGCCTGGCATTTTCAGCTTTATATATGGCTGAATAATGACAAAATCTATTGGGTATATATATTCATATAATATATAATTGTTATATATATATATATATATATATATATATATATATATTCCTAAAGCTTATTATGTATATATAGATATATAATAAAAATATGTGTATATAATGTCTGTATGTATGTACTAATACACTTTCACTGCTTCCTATACAAACAGTCTCTGAAATGCTGTAAGACTACATATTAAATTTGATTAATAAAATTGAATTTATTATGTATATTTCCACTTATCATGATGTAGAGATTCAATTTCTAGAGAATAATTGGAGGCAATCATCTTTAATTTAGTTATAGTTATTCAGTAAATATATCAGGCACTGTAATGTAATGAAACTTGTTGTAAATAATAAAAAAAATGGGTACTTATTTCTTAATCTCTGGTTGCATTTATTATGTGCTATTCACACTTTCCCTTGCTTCAACATAAAATGAAAACTCATGAGGTAGAGATTATTAATATCATTGTTTTATAAGTGAAATAAACAAAGAATATTTTATTAAGTAATTTGTGCATGTTCACACAGCCACAAAATGGCAGTCAGGATTTTAACCTAAATATTTAAACTCTAAAATCTAAGGAGATATAATGACTCGAATTACAGAGTGAGAAAATTGTTAATAGTTTTTCTTTTAAAAAATAATAATATACATTTATAGAAAATGCAGGAAAATTGGTAAGAAAAGAAAATAATATACACATATATAAATATATGCATCAACTTCTATTTCATAAAATGTTTAAAAAATTAGTAAATGCTTTTGGTCTTTTAAACTTTGTGTTTAAAACTTAATCTCTGATGACTTCTATAGAAAGCAATATAGAAGTTAGAGGTTTAAGCAGAATTTAAGAGGCTATTAAAATGTCCAAAAGCTACAGGATTCTTTGGAATAGCAATGACCTATATAAAAAAGTTACTGTTTTATAAAATAGCTTGAAGGTTATGAAAATATGATTGGCTGTGAATGAGTTAAGAACATGCCATCTCAAAATACTCTAAATTGGCCCACTAAGTATTTCAATCTAAAATTACTTTAGGAATCATAACACCAGAAAGGGACATTTGAATTGTTTTCCTATATACAGTGGACCATAAAACTCCTGGGATTGGTGTGTCACTCCCATGTCAAGGTGGAAAAATAGCTTTGATCACCAGAAACTGATAGTTCAGGTTCAATGAACCTAAATACATTTTAAAATAAACCCTTTGAAATGCTCCCTTAGCTTCTCTATCCTTTGCCCCACATATCACTTGGCAACATTCCTAAACTTTCCTATCCTAGTCATTCCTTTTATACATTCTCTCATGATGCTTCTTTAAATTTAATTATTATTTTTCTAACATGTATAAAGCACTTGCTTATGCAATTTGTTCAAATTCTGTTCTCTTGTGAAGGTCTGCATGTACATTTATATTTAATAAAACGTTTATAATATTGTATTCTTGTATCATTAAGGTGTTTCCTACATTTACTTAGAATACACATAAAAACAAAGACATGAGATCACTTTCTGTCCTCTACAGTTCATTGATTTGGATAGTAAGATAAAGGAATACTATTACATAAAATTTTAACTTTTGGACAAGTTCAATTTCATGGGATCATGTTGGCTATCCAAGTTAGCTATTAATTAGGTGGTCAGATTTGAGTCTGATAACTGAGTGGTCCACACAAAATGAATCAATTTTTGAATCATTTATCTGTCTGTGTGCATGTACATATATACATATGCATGTATGCATGTTGCATGAAACTATTGTCCTGAGGAAATGTTAGCACATGTCCGTTCACCTTAGATATGGCACAGATTAAGATGATTGTACCAAAACCAGTTTTGCTTGCCTAATGTGTTTACTGGGATTTCCTACACAGGAGGATAAGGGTTTGCTTACAGGAGTGTAAGCATCACAACCCCTAACTCAACTCAACTTAGATAACAAGTTACAGAACTTGAATCCAGCACACAAGACTCACAGCCAGCTCAGCTTGTAGGAGAGTCTCACCTCAAGCAGGTGTTTACTCTTTATATATTCTTTAGGGAAGGGCTTTGAAGCCTTGTAATTTTAGAAAATTGCTACACAACACTGGTCAGGTTCTACCCCTCAACAGTTGTTTATTGTACCTACAAATTTGGAGAGTGGTCATGTGACTTTTTAAGGTTCAGCTCTTCAGTTTTGTTGACTTCCTACCTGCCTCCTTCCTCCATGAGGGAATATTTCAATTCAGAGAAATTTGCTATTAAATATTTTAAAATCATGAAAGTAGATAGTATCACCCAATAATCTGTGATTACTGGAAAATTATCTATAGATATTTGAATGTTATCATACCATCATTTCAGTGACAATGTATGTAGCACTGAAGTTGTCCTTTTAAGGTTTTATCAAAACATTTGGTAAGCCACAATATTAAACAAATTTATGTAATCTAACAAGATGTAAGAGCAGCTTGTGCAACTGTTGGCTGACTAGATGCTGTTTCAGTGATCAGCACTATCAAAACTCTTGCCTTAAATGTCACAAACAAAATTGCAAATTATGAGCCAGCATGGTGACTCACACCTTTAATTCTAGCACTCAGGAAGCAGAGGTAAGAGGATCATCATGAGTTTGAAACCAGCCTAAGACTACATAGAGAATTCCGGGTCAGCCTGGGCTAGAATGAGACCCTAGCTCAAAAAACATTTGCCAATTGTCTGCCAGTAAAAACTGTGTAATACCACACATACATTCGTGCAAATGAATAAATAAATAATCTGGTTAATTTTCATACTTTGGTCACTCAGGTATTAGAACACTTGTCTACGATTTCTTGATATTAATTCTTTTTCCCTTTTTATCAAGTAGAAACTTTATATGGAGTCATCATTTGTTGATGTCATCATTTCCCTCTTCCCTGCCTCCACTCCACTGAGGGCCCTTAGTGATATTGTTGGTATTTTTGTTTTTCCAATGCCTATAGGCGGATGATTAGGTTATTAATTTGAGATATGAAGATATTTAGTGCTTTAAATTTCCCCTGTAGGACTTCTCTCATTGTGTCCCATAAATTTTGGTATGTTGTCTTTATGTTATCATTCAGTTCTAGCTTTTTAAATTTCATTTTTTATTTCTTCCACAGCCCATTCATTTTGTAATAGCATGTTGTTTAGAATCCCAGAGCTGGTGTTATTTCTTCTGTTTTTCTTGTTTTTAAATTCTGGCTTTAATAAATTGTCTTCTGATATGATACAGGAAGTTACATCATTTTTTCCTGAATTTATAAAAGCATGCTTTATTATTTCAATATGATCTATTTTGGAGAAGGTTCCATGGGCAGCTGAAAAGAATGTGTATTCTCTAGAACTGGGGTGGAATGCTGTTAGGTCCAGTTGATCTATGGTGTTATTAAGATGTATTATATCACTGTTGATATTCTGATTGGGTGATCTATTTAATGATGATAGTGGGGTATTGAAATCCCATACTATGATGATATTGGAATTTATTTCTGTTTTTTTGTTAAGTAGGTTTTACTTTAAAAACTGTGATACACCAGTGTTTGGCACAAATAGTTTTATGATTATGATGTCCTCTTGTTAGATTGTTCCCTTAATGAGTAAAAAATGTCCTCCTTTCTCCTATTTGATCATGTTTGCTTTGAAGACTATTTTTTAAGATATTAATATATCCAGATCTAAGATTATATCCTCCACATGATAAATTCTTATAGTGAGCATTTCTAGAGAGGCTTTTACAACATCTATTTGATTTTTGTTTTTTAATGCATTTTTCTGTATTACATCCATCCTTTTGTCGATCTCCAAATTTCAGGCCATGGTTTGATTTTCTTGATGCTTATTGTAATTAATTCTTGCATTTAATCATGTCTTTATTAATCTCAATCAGCTGGTTATTGAGATCCTCTGTGTACTGACTCATCTTCAATTCATTTATCTCTCTTTTGAGGTCTTTTTGGTTTTCTTCAATTAAGTTAAGTTTAGTGATGAAAGCTGTGTGCTGTAAGAGATCATTCCAATGAATTTCATTTATGCAAATGTTGGTTTTTTGATGATTTGATTCTTGTTAAGCCATTTGCTTGGCCAGGGTAAATAAACTTATTTTGTTTTCATTTTGGGATGCAATTTCTGTTTTCTTCTATGTTTTCATTAGAGACTTCCATTGTGAGACTAAGCAACCTTGGTGGAGATTTTTTTTTTTTTTTGCATAAGGGTCTACTCATCTCTAGGTAAAAGTATGTTTTATGAAGGAGTAAGCACGTAGGATCTTCAGTGAGTGTTCTCTTTTGGAGGTGGAGTGTTCTAGCTTGGAGGGGGATGATGTGTGCCTGCAGCTCTGGGATGGTGGCTGATACAAGAGCTGTAGGTTGAGGTCTAGAATTTCTTCAGCCCACGATCATAGCTGTGCCTTGCCTGTAGGGCTCAGGTGCCATAGCACTTGCTCTGCTCCCCTTCTATACTTAGCTGAGCAGGTTGTAGAAGACTCACTGGTAGCACCTGGTAAATATTATTGGGTTCCCTTTCTTGGGCAGGAGCAATGTCCCAAGAGGACACCAAGAGGTGGACTCCAGCAGAGGAGGAGGGGGAAGATAAGGTCTAGGATGTGGTGTGGGACATGGGGCTCCACAGACAAGGCTGTACCTTGGGTCTTTGAAATTAGCCTATGTAGGGGCATTGGTGATTGGAGGCACCCAAGTGTACAGCTTGGCACAATCAGAGGAGGAGAATGAGTCCTAAATGATCTTCTGAGGCAGAAGGCATGGGGTAGGGAGGGGGATCCAACAGGGCATGGGCAGCACAAAGTAGGCACACCTCCAAACATGTGGTGCCCCTCACCCACCTTTAGTGCACAGGCCCCAAACATGATGTGTCCCTCACCAGCCCAGAGTGCATGGGACCCAAACACTGAGTCCCTCGCCCTCCTGAAGCTCACAGGCCCCAAAGATACAAGGCCCCAAACATGCCAAGCACCTCACCAGCTTAGAGGGCACAGGCCCCAAACACACTACCTCCTTATATAAAGTCTTTTTTTTTTTAAACTCTTGAACACTGTTTACATGTTGAGTATATTAAACATTATATATGGTGCACATCATATATGGTGCACTAAATATGTATGTGGCTATGAACATTTGTTTTATTTTCCTATTTTTATATAATTTGTTATATTTTGGTATAAAATCTAATATGACATTTAGATAAAAATTCCCCAATGCCGTGTTTAATTTATTTTAAAAAAATCAGGGCTGGAGAAATGGCTTAGCGGTTATGGCACTTGCCTGCAAAGCTTAATGATCAGAGTTTGATTTCTCGATGTCCATGTAAAGCCAGATGCACAAGGTGGCACATGCATCTGGAGTTCATCTGCAGTGGCTGAAAGCCCTGGCACCCCCATTCTGTGTGTCTCTCTTCTCTATCTCTCTGTGCTTATAAATATATGAATGAATGAATGAATGAATGAATGAATGAATAAAATATTGCAAACTTTCACAAAAAATTGCATTGTGTAGAACTCTCAAATCTTCCAGACACAAAATTGCCTTGACATTCATGACCTCCCAGTGCCTGACACTATCTATACAAGATCTTAACAGAGGGAAAAGATGATGACATTAAAATAAATGAAAGACTAAATGGAATGGGAAAGGGATTCAATGGAGGGTGGATTTGAAAGGGGGAGTGAAGGTGGGGGAGGAAATTATTATCTTTTTTGGTCTAAATTACTGAAGCTGTCAATAAAAAGTTTTTTTAAAGTTTTATTGATACTTCTGAAGAAAAGTGAAATATCTTCATTAGAATAATTTTCAAAACAAAAGACTTAGCAGCAGAAGGACATTGTCTATGCAATTTTCATCTAGTTCTCAAGTGACAAACTTTTTTAACCTGGCCAGAAAAAGTCACATAATATGAAGGGGAGCAGAAGACTGAAAAATGGCAGATGCACTGGGTCTAGGACAAAGGCAAGTTTTAAAAGCAAGGTTACTTGGGTGGTAGAGTCACTGATACACTCCATCCTGTTTAAAATCCTGTGTTTGCAAAGGAAGATAAAAGCAAAATTGCTTTTCCAGTCCACTCACTGCCCTTCCCCACAAACCCACAGCGTGGATGGCCTGTAAGTTAGAAGACAATGAGGCATGGCCGTGTGCGGGAAATATAAATTGCAATACTATTTTTTTGCAACTGTGCCTGTTCTTTCTTAAGAATTGTCAATGCTCAGAAGTCTCTTGCATACAATCATTTTCTATGTTCAGGGAAAACTTTGATCTGTGTAAAATCTGTAAGGTGGACTCAGCCCTGCTGGCAGGTATGACTACACTATGGAAATCTCTTTCAGGGGACCGGAACCCTCTGACCAAGGGGAATGAACCTGAAAGAGAATCTTTCACAGCTCTAAAGCCGCTTTCCCCCACTATTCAGAGCTAAAACATTCCTCTCCTCCCTTAGTCCCTCCTTTAAAAGCTCCTCAGTCTGTGGCCTCTCCACAGTAGATGACAGCCTCTCTGTGTCCTCTGTAAGGGAGGGCCAACCAAAGTCCATGTCCCATTCCCACTATAGGACCTTAATCAGATTCAAATGGATTTCACAGAGTTCTCTGATGATCCCTACTACAATTTTGAGACATTACAGAACTTGACTTCTAAATCAGACCTTAACAACAAATGAGAATGATAATGTCACACAAGCAACCATAAAGTATAGAGATTTTTGGAAAGGAGCCTAGGTTTTGAAAATGACCATCAATCTGCAGCATATTGGCAAAGCACTGTTTATTCTCAAGAAGGGTGAAGAGCTAGTTTTCAAAGTTCAGGTAAGCAAGCACAAAAGCAGAGGGTCTGCTAGCATTTTGATGTTCCATGCTGGCATTTTATATTACTCTGAATCAGTTTGACCTCACAATCTTACATGCATGGATAAAATATAAAAATGGCAATTTCTAGGAAAAAGAAAGGGAAGATTCTGGGACCTTTTACCAGATGAAGAAATAGAAACTTTGATTTCAAGGATTCTTTTTGCTGATTTTCTTGGTTTCAAGGACAGCTGACTCAGAAAGTGGGGGCTTGCCACAGAATGGGGTAATCGAGTTTCTCTGTCTCTACCACTTTGACAGAAAAGGTAGCACTTTTCTCTATTTCACATAGAGATGTCATGATTTTTTTCTTTTTGTCTTGTTTTTTTTTTGTGGGGGGGAGAACTGAGTACTGAAGCAAATGAAACTGGATGGAGTTTGACCTCTACCCCAAGGAAGTAAGATGATAAGACCACCCTGAACTCAACTGCCTCTGCCCCAAGGAAGCTTATGGTTTATAGAAGACTTAGGGTCTTCTCTTCCCCACAGAGCTAAAAGCCCTTCCTCTGTTGGATCCTGATTGGAAAGACAGAGCAGACTGAATAGAAGGGAAAGGAGCAGAAGAGAGATATAGACATTTTCAGGCAGGTATTCTAGAAAGACTATGTTGGAATCCCCACCAAGACCCTTAATTATTCCAGATGTTCATTAGTCATCCAAAAGCCAAATAAACATCCCAGTGAGTTTACTGAAAGGCTGTGATCTGTTTTGTTTGAGCACAACACATATTCCTTTATTCTCCAATTGGAGAATCAGTTATCAAAGACCATTTTTTGACTCAGTCAGCCCAAGACATCAGGAGGAAGTTACATAAGTAGCAGTTGGATCTGAGACTACTGTAGAAAAGCAAATCAAGTGAACCCCTACAGTGTTTAATAATTTGGATTTGAAGGAGAGAGGAAAAAAATCCAGTAACAGACTCAAGCTGTAATAGCAGCTTTATGAGAAAATCAAGCCAGAAACTGTTGTACATGTGGGCATCCAAGCACCTCTGAAGAGTATGTCCTCAGAGGAGACTTCATCCTGCCCCTGCCTATTCTTTATGCTAAGGGAACCATTGGAGAGCTGACTTCCCTCAAAGGCAGAGAACTAGAAGCCAGTGGCATCTCTACAAATGGACTTAATTCTCCCTCTGGCACACACCAATAAAATTTGCTTCAGTTTCCAGGAGCCCAGGGGAACTGTCACACTAGAGCCCATCAATGTCCTTCATACTGGAGCCTCATATTCACTCTTGATATGTGACCCTGGCCATAACTCTTCACAGACCTGTGACCAGATACGTGTCCATGCCTCCCATGTCATTGGGGAAGATTTCTTTTCTCCCTTTACTTGACTTTACCAGAATCTTGTTCTCCATTATTAGGGTAAGGCTCCCACATTAAATTAGGAACTTCATTCCTTATGGCCTGTGACCTGGCACTATTCTTGACCGTATTGGAGACAAATATTAACACTGAGGTGTGGGCCACTGAAACAAAAATTTGTTGAGCCAGAATAGCTAAACATTTACAAGTTCTCTTTAAGGAGCTTTCTTCTTTCCTCCATTAGAGACAACATCTTTAAGACCAGACCAGACACCTTAAAAAGCCTGTGACCAATATTAAATAACTTAAAATATCTAGGTATTTTAGTACCATGGAATAGCCATTGCAATATCCCTACACCAGGAATCTAAAAGCCTAATGTGAATGGATATTAGTATGAGACCACCATCTTATTAATGAAGCTGTAATACCCATATACCAAATAGCCCCTAACATTTACACATTGTTAGCTCAAATCTGTGAAGGAAACCAAAATGGATATATTTCCTGATCTGAGATTATATATATATATATATATATATATATTCATATATCCCTTACAGGAAAAAAAAAAAAAAACTCACAACATCTATTTGCTGTTGAGGACCCTCTAGACCAATCTATGAAACTGATTTGTCCTGTATTGACTCAAGAATTAGGGATAGTCCTTGCCACTTATTTGGCCAAGTTCTAGCAAAGGACCCTGTGCATTTTTCTTATCAAGAGGCTAAAATTTTACAAAATTCAAAAGATATCCTCCTTGGTGCTCATAGAATAGAAATCAGGCCATTTTTAACTTTTTTATTAGTTGTGTATATAGTGTATACAGCCATGACTGTACTATCATTATCCTTCTCCCTGTCCTTCCCCATGGGTAATGTGGGTCTTGCCTTATGGGGGCAGCCATCAGTTATACGGGAGAGGCAATGTCTCTGTGCATAATGACCCAACTTATGGCTCTAACAATCTTTCTGCCCCCTCTTCCTCAAATTTCCCTGAGCCATGTTGGGTTCATTTTAGGTCTATTTCAGTGAAGAGGTCTTGGGAGTCTCTGAGTAATAGTGGCACACAGCCATGGTGGGTTACCAACTACTCTTGATTTGGCTAATAGGATCTGCTCAGTGGAACAGAACCCATACCTGGAACTGGAAAACAAGTCAGAACCATATCCAAAAATGAGCCTGCTCTCCAATATCAAGCTCCCACCAATAGTGGAATACAAGAGGGCCTACACCTATTAAATTTTCTATAAAATAATAATGGTTATCCATTTTTAACATTTTTAGAAAGAAGATGCCAGGTTTCAAAATCAAAAGTCCTGCCAGCTGTGATGGTGCATGTCTTTAATACCAGCACTTAGGAAGCTGATGTAGGAGGATCACTATGAATATTTCTCAGATCTTCCTCCTATTGGAAATTTTGCCAGATCTTTTTCTTGCTGGCAGGTTCTTTCTGAGTCTGGTGTCTGCCCTCTAATGCAACAATTTGTTGCCTAATTACTATATGGACCAAGGGTACCATTTTCCTCAGTGCATGAGAGGGTGGTCCAGAGTGCTACACTGGCTATCCATTTTACAAGACCCATGTCTGTCACAGAGAACTTTCCTTTATCTCAATTTTAAACTAAATTTTGCTTGCTTTCCCTTCCCCCCAAATTTAATTACTTCTAATTCATTTACTGTGTCTGAATTATATAGTATTAGATATGCACGATACACACACACATATACATACATACATACATACATACATACATACATACATACATACATACATACATAGTTTTTCCAGAGTTCACAGTGGAAATATTCATCACTTAACTTCATATCTATTATTATTATTCCTTTAAAATATTCTTATTTAATGGTGAACAATTTCATTTAAGAGTCATATTTTTATCCCTTATTTTATTCTTGGAGGTACAATGCATCACTTAAAGCAGAAGCCTATTTCTAAAGTTACTGCCAAGGGCCATAAAGCAGACAGCTAATATGTAGTTTTACTACAAAGAGCTTTGTCTTTACAACATTACTAACTTTGACATTTATACTGTTTAATCTCACTCAATGTGCCCTGGGGAAATATCGGCATAGTCTTATGCTGCTAATACAAATGAGTTATTGGAGAGTTTTGGCAATGAATTCATCAAAATATATTACATGTTTTTAATATTTTATTTATTTATTTATTTATTTATTTATTTATTTATTTGAGAGAGAGAGAGGGAAGGAGGGAGTAAGAGGCAGATAGAATGGGCATGCCAGGACCTCCAGCCACTACAAACAACTTTCAGACACAAGCACTACCTTGTGCATCTGGCTTACGTGGGTCCTGGGGAATTGATCCTGGGTCTTTAGGCTTTGCAGCCTAAACAGCACCTTAACAGCTAAGCCATATCCCCATCCCAAACTCTGCTTTTTTAACAAACATCTGGTATAGGAACTGAGATTCAAGATTACTTGTTATGTTGACTAAATGTAAAATGGAACAATTATACATTTAGATATCACAGACCATTAAGTATTAATGCAGGTTTAACATCTTTACCAAAATATTGTATGTGCTTATATATCAATAAATATGTACTTAACCTGCTTGTAATATACTATTTCTAGACGTTTGTTTTTAATACAGTTTAATTTTAAAAACAAATTATTTCCTGTATTAAATCTCTTGATATTTATGAATACTGAGCTGGAGATTAAGTATGAAGCTTCATGTGAAAAACATGAGGCTATGGGGGACCTTTACCATGAAACCATCACAATGATTTTAAAATCAATGTATAAAAATACATACTCAATATTAAAAAGAAGCAAACTTCTTAACATATTATTCTATCCACTGCATCCATTATTGCTTTTATTTCTACCATCTGGACTCTACACTTACATGGCCCAATTGATTTTTAGTTATTTATTGATTTAGGTAACTAGAATTTGAGAACTATCTTTTGCAACAAAATTATTCCTACTATGATTCAAAGGAGAAGTAATATAAAATGTTAATATGCCATATTTTTCATTCAAATGATTATAAAACATTTGCCATGCAAAGGACATGTAGCTTGTAGTAATCTGCAATTCCGTATCCATTTGAAAAATTAATCTGTAAACTTCTAGTAAAATTAAGATAATGTTTTTTTGGTGCAGCCATTATAATTGCTGTTTATTCTTAAATGAAATATTAAAAAAAAACACTAAAAAAAACACTAAAACATTTAGGACAGTGTTGTTTATAGTAATTAAAAAAAAAAAAACTACAAACAGGTAAAGTTGACCCATACAATACAATACAGCCATGAAATGACAAACTTAAAATACTCCCATATATTGATTAAAAGTAGAACACATGTGCTGTGTGGTGGTTTGATTCAGGTGTCCCCCATAAACTTAGGTGCTCTGAATGCTAGGTTCCCAACTGATGGAGATTTGGGAATTAATGCCTCCTGGAGGCAGTGTCTTGTGGGGGGTGGGCTTATGGGTGTTATACCCAGTTTCGCCTTACCAGTGTTTGGAACACTTTCCTGTTGTTATTGTCCATCTTATGTTGGTGAGAAGGTGATGTCCACCCTCTGCTGGAGCCATTGTTTTCCCCTGCCATCAAGAGACTTCCCCTTGAGTCTGTAAGCCAAAATAAACCCCTATTCCCACAAGCTGCTCTTGGTTGGGTGTTTTCTACCAGCAATGTAAACTTGACTGCAACATACTGTGATCATCTTTATGTATTAAACATGTAATTAAAAAAAAACCCAAAAAACACATTGTACTTAGCCAAAAAAGAACTTTTTTTTTTTTTTTTTTGCTTCTTGTGATAGGGTCTTACTTTAGTCCAGGCTGACCTAGAAATCACTATGTAGACTCAGGGTGGCTTTGAACTCCTGGCAACCCTCTTACCTCTGCTTCCTAAGTCCTGGGATTAAAGGCATGCTCCACCACACCCACCTAAAGAATTGATTTTTTAAAGTATTTTGTTTATTTATTTGAGAGAGAGCAGGAGAGAGAGGAACAAACAGATAGAGACAGAATGGGCATGACAGGGCTTCCAGCCATTGCAAACAAACTTGATACACATGCAACCTTGTGCATCTGACTTATGTGGGACCTGGAAATCAAGCCTGGGTCCTTTGGCTTTGCAGGAAAGTGCCTTAACCACTAAGCCATCTCTACAGCCGAAGAACTAAATTTTTTGAAGCTTGACACTCTGATATATATTTACCAAGTACAACATTTCTCATGTATAGTATAAGTGCAGTATTGGAATTGATGTATTGCATAGAAAAAGAAGTCACATGTAAGACTCCTATGAGGAAAGTAAAATATGAGTAACATATACAACTTAAATGTTACAGAAAACCAAAAACCATAGGATATGTAAGTGTACATGAGTGTGTAGTTTATGTATGTGTTCATGTGTGTGAGCACATGCATGTGTATGAATTTGTGTGTGGAGGCCAGTGGTCAACATCAGCTGTATTTCTCATTCACTCTCTACCATATTTTTTGAGACAGGGTCTCTCAGTGAAAGTGAACCTCACTTATTCAGCTAGACTAGCTAGCCAGCAAGCCCAAGGGGCCCTCCTGTCTGCCTTCCCAACATGAGGATTGAAAGCATGCACCACTGCTCTTGGCTTTTACATAGTTTCTGGGAATCTGAACTCAGACCCTCATGCTTGCACACCAAGCATAACTGACAGAGGAGACATCCATCTTCCCAAACCCACAGGTTGTATCCTAATGTTAAATGTCAACTCCACTCTTCCTCTCAGTACATGATACCAAGTAAAATTGTGAAGTTTTCTCTAATCACTACAGAAGCCATTAACAGTTAGACCTAATTAGTCATATTACTTCATTGATATCATGTATAAACATGGAAATGGAAGAAAAACATTAATTAGTTTCTGAAAAGACAAGATTTCTTCTCTGACATAAAATAATTAAATTAGATTATGAAAATGCTAGAATTTAATCTGATGAAGTTTTGTACTATAAAGGAACCAAATTAAAAATTATATTTAATAAGTGATAATAACTTGACCTACGAAATTATCAGAACACTGAATGGTACATAATGCTAAAATAGAATGAGATTTTAATTTACTGATAACCAAAAGTTAAATTAAATTGATAACATCTTCAGCCTTTCACATTATTAATATAATTTCATAATTCATAACAAAGGACAAGGAACCAGTCATCATTATAGGTTTGCTCTCTACTGAGTGCCCTACTGTGAAATAGTTTATTTCTTTGGACTATGTTTTGATATTACAGGAAAGGAATAGGAATTATCCTAGTTATTTTGTTCTGACATGTTATATAACCTTTCTCTCTTTACAAGATAAAATTATTTTATGGATTTTTAATAATATATTTAATGGTCTTCTGATGTATAAATATATATAGAGGTCACTTTATTTTATAAGAATAAAACATTAATCTTGAATTCATCATAGAGTCAAATCAAAACCAATATACACTTTGGATTATTATTATCAGAGTTTATAGCTTCCTGAGTAAAATCATTCTGTGTGTTCATTATCTAAAGGTGAGTAAGTAAGTGAGAAATAATTATTTTATGACAATCTCCTGAACTTGCATAAAAAAACACTATCAGGTGATGGGTTGTATTAAAATACAAAGTAGTACATTGTTGAGTGCCTATATTATGATAAATAATGTGTTACCCACAGCTTTCCCATTCATTATCATTTATTTCATACAACCCACTTGACATCTAAGAATTATTTCTCCATTTCTTTAATGAGGAAAATAAATCTCAAAATATGAAATAGAGTTTGCAAAGAAAGTAATTTACTGTTGAACCCAGAACTAGACTTTAATGTGACTCTATGACCTATGATTTTTTATCTTGCCATTTGTGTTGAAATTTAAGGTTTATCAATAAAAAAAGAAAAAAATAATAATAAGTTTTGGGGGCCCAGAAATGGGGGTATAGCAGTTTAGGCACTTGCCAGCAAAGCCAAATGACCCAATTGTGATTCCCCAGTACCATGTACAGCCAGATGCACAAGGTGCAAATGTGTCTGGAGTTTTTTTGCATTGTCTAGAAGCCCTGGTGTGCCATTCTCTCTCTCTCTCTCTCTCTCTCCCTCTCCCTCTCTCCCTCTCTCTCTCTCTCTTCCTCTCTCTCTCTCTCTCATCTATATGCCTCTTTCTCAAATATATATAAGTAAATAAATATTTAAAAATGGGTAGTTTAATAAATAGTAAGTTTTAAAGAGATTTATGAATTCTTTTCAAAAGAATCATTCCTCAAGCATAGCACTCACCTTTTTTGAGACTGTCTCACACTGTCATAATGCTCACCAGTTAGGCTAGATTATCTAATCAGTGAACCCCAGTGATCTTCCTTTACTCTTCCCCAGTGCTACAACTACAGTCATGTGCCACCACACCTGGCATTTTACAGGCCTGTTGAGAATCCAACTCATCCTTCTGAGGCAAGCATTTTGTCCACTAAGCTATAAGGATAGCCCCCAAATATTCTATTCTTGAAATCAATAATGGAATTTATTTCAAAGTAAGACATTCTCATATTTTATCTATAGAACATTGTGCTTATTCTTAAGTCTAAGCAAACAGCAAGTCGCTGATAAACACTATAATTAATATTAAAATGCCTTGATTTTCTCAGCAATGCATTTGATCAAGTATATCAACTTAAAAATCTAGCTAATGAAGGAATTAGTTACAGTTATTTAACTTCTAAATAGATATAACCAAATCTGTAATTAATAAAATACTTCAATCTTTAAATGCCACATTATACTTTATTCTTCACATAGCACAATCTATTTCTAAATGAACACAAAAATCATTAGTGGGCTGGAGAGATGGCTTAGTGGTTAAGGCGCCTGCCTCCTAAGCCTAAGGACGCTGGTTCCAATCCCCAGCGGTTCCAATCTCCAGGTCCCACATTTAGCCAGATGCAAAGTGACGCAAGGGCGCAATGCCGCACTTGCCCACAAGTGGGCGCACACATCTGGATTTCATTCGTAGCAGCTGAGAGACTGCTGGCACGCCCATCTCTGTCTCCCTCTCCCTCTCTGTCTTTCTCTCTCTGTGTCCCTCTCCAAAAATAAATAAAATAATAAAAAATTTAAAAATCATTAGTTAGTATAGCCTTGACAATTCAAAAATATGAAAAAAATACTTTATGCATAACTAAGGATACTTATTTTATAGAAAATTATGGGAGATAATAGTCTTTTGCATCATGACATTTTTTGTTGGTTTTCTTTTCATATAAGTTAAAATTAGCTAGATTTGTACTACTGTGCTACTACATTACAAAAACAATTTATCCCTTGATCCTTACTAATTTTGTAACCCAAGGAGAGCAGCAAACCAATTAAAAGAAAGTACCTTGTGCATATGAGCTTGGTCCAAATTACTAGAAATAAGTTAGCAAATAAAGATTACCAAGATTGAATATGCCAAAAAGGAAAATGCTTTTAATTTCAATTTCATCTACGTAGCACATTACTAATAAACGTTTATTGACCACATGCTAACTAACAAATTTATCTTTCACAATAACATGGCATTAGCTAAATACAAATCTGTCCATATCTATCATTAGCTAATCATTATATATATATATATATATATATATATATATATATATATATATAAAATTTTCCCTTAACATAACATAGAGAAGAGATTTTTCTTTAAAATGATTATGTATATATGTCAAATTGAATTGAATTTCTATTAATTAAGTAAGTTAGAAAATATATTTATAGATAAAATTTTAAATACAATTTTTAAAAGAATATTAATATGGTATATAAAATGATAGTTCTTAGTTTAATTTCAATGAATCTACCCTATGTATAATGTCAAATGCTTCCATAAAAAATAAAAAATATGGGCTTGCCTATGAAGCCTAAGGACCCCAGTTCAAGGCTTGATTCCCCAGGACCCATGTAAACCAGAAGCACAAGGGGGCGCATGCATCTGGCCTTTATTTGCAGTGGCTGGAGGCCTTGGTGCACCCATTCTATCTCTCTCTATCTCTGCCTCTTTCTCTCTCTGTCACTCTAAAATACATAAAACTAAACAAAAAATTAAATAATAACATTTAACAAATTATGTTGTTAACAATAATAATAATAAAAGAAATGAAACACAAGAATTTCAAAGAAAACTATAATCATAATAATTTGCAATCCACTATTAACAACTGAATGTTCCTAACAGAATAGATTTTTTTTATTTTAATGGTTATACATATAATATTTCTTTATGGTTAAAAGATTAGACATATGTGAAAAATTAAGTGTGTTTCTCTTCTTCCCCTTTACAAAATATATAACCATTTTCCGGTTTTTCTTGACTATCCTTCTGGAATATATAAAAATGTCCAAAACAATATGATTTGTGGACACGGAAATGACACAAAGTATTATTTGTGATAGAATTTGTAATAAAACCAACTCAAATGTTTAAAAACAAGTATTTTTCAAAAACAGTGAATAATCCATACAATGAAATATAATTCAGTATTAAAAAGAATGAATTACAAAGATACCACATGATTAAATCCCATAAGGTCATATATCATTGAATTGATAGTGAATTTTAACAGTCAGTACTTTTTCAGTTGTTGTATGGTGTTCTACCTCTGAGTATAACATGATCACCACTTTGGAATAGAGATCAACTTATCAGCATAGCATATAACTGTAAACATATTAAAGATTGCTCTTTAGTACTTTGTCATGTATGCTTGGTCCAAATGACCAAAAAAATGAACAGGTCCATAACAACTGAATAGAAGACTCCAGCAATAGTCTATGATAATGGTGATAAAGGTACTGACGCTTCCTAGAAGATGGAGAAGGATAATGTAAAAGGAACATTTTCTTAGATTTCAACAATTACTTCTTTTTGCATACCCTCCAGGCTGTAAATGATTTTGAGAGAAGATGGAGAATATAGGAAGTGGAAGGGTAACTAGAGAGTGACTCCATAATACTGCTACCATGAGGTCATCAGCCATGATGGATGAGATATTCCAAGTCATTCAGCTATTTGGAAGTCATGCACTCTCCTGTACATAACTTATCATACATGTTCTGTAAGTAACCTCAATAAACTCACTGGTTCATCTAGATAGTGTTTGGTGGAATCCTTACTTTGATCTGTCACTGGTGTCCTACCTGGAGTGAAAGAGACATTTGTTTACATCTCCGCAGGAAAAGTTAACAAAGCCGCAGTTCATGGAAATATTAAATTTTATAATTTGTTATATACATTTATATGGGCTGCAGCTTTTTAAAAAATTCACAATAATATTCATTGCTGTGGATTAAATTTTTATATACATTTATTGTATATGTCCGGAACTGCTAACAAGAAAGAGATATAGCCATTACTAGTTTTTATGATCAAAAGATATTCTCATCTTAACTTTCTATATTAAACTATATAATGTTTTTAAATAAATTAATTTACATTGAACATGTATGTTTTTTTTTTCTCTGTTTGCTTGTTTGTTGCACTTCAAGGTGGTAGAGCCATAAAATGAACTGAGATTACCGCAGTTATGATGGCAAAATATGTTAGCTCTCAGAGCCTATAACATACTAGGAGGCATACACTAATAAGTCAGCAAACACATTAATAAAAATTTAGATTGATATAAGGAAAATAAAACCAGGTGAAGTATAAAGATCCAGTAGGTATCAGAGGAAGTAACTCAAATGGAATTATCTTTGAACTGGGATTTGAATAATATTAAAAGACCAATTTGGTAAAACATGTGGATAGTGAGTTCCAGGTCAGAGAGCAAGTGCAGAGAAAGGGGTGACATTAATATACTAGATGTAGTAGAATAGGAAAACCAAGAGGAAAATTGAAACAAATACACAAAAAACAAAGGCAAGAAAAAATAGTACTCCTAAAACTCACTCAACACATGCTAGAGTGAATGAATCAAGGTGAGGACTTACAGGCAGTCAAAAAATAAACCATGATCAGATGGTTTAAAAAAAAATTTTCCTGAGTGCCCTAGTAAGCCCATAGGAAGCTGAAGAGGTTTTTAGCATATGAAATTGAAAGAAATGTTGTTGATTTTAGGAAATTCATATGGCTTTTGATTGTAGAGGGAATATCCAGAAATGAAAAGTGAATGAAGGATCTTGTTTAAGAGATTATCACAGTAATCCTGGGAAGCAATTATAATGTGTTAAGTTAAAGCTGGAGATGTAAAATGCTAATTCCAAATGCATTTTGGATATTAATTAGATATAATGTATTGAATGTGGCTTGTGAGAAAAATAGAAATTAAAAGATTGTTCATATTTTTAATCTAATAGACTTAGTTTACTCTCATTATTTACTATTTTCAAAAATTTCCAGCTGTCCATACATAGTTGTTTTCTACATAATTTATTTTTAGAACAATGCTAGTTTTGCTTCAAAACTGAATAGAAGGTACAGGTTTGCTACATGCTTATTATACCCACACAGGCAGAAGCTCCCATCATTAAAATCTCCCAACAGTGTTACATTGTTTTCACCACTGATAGGCATAAATGATGCATCATTATTATCCAGAGTCCATAGTTTACATTAGGGATTATTTTTGTTTACATACTATAGGAAATGTGAGCATCTTACAGATATAATTCACTGCCCTATAGATTCTTTGCTCTGTCAACCTATTCTTCAGACAAACACTGACCATTCTACTATCTAAATGGTTTTGCCTTTTTTCTGAATGTCATCTATTTGGGTCATAGAGGATTTAGTATTTTCACATTTGCTTCTTTTGCTGGGTGATAGACATTAGTGTTCTTCCATGTTGCCCATGGTTTGTAATCGTATTTATTTTTAGTTCTGAATAGCCTTCTATAGTATGGATGTAAGTTTATTTGCTTATCCCCTTAGTGAAGGGTACCTTGGTGGCTTTGAAATTTTGGCAATTGTGTTACAGCTACTAGAAACATGTATGTGCAGGTTTTACTTTGAAGATAATGTCCCACACCTGTGGTTAATTATTAAGGAGCATGATTGCTGAATAGTTGGGTGATAATGTGCTTAGTTATTTCATAAAACTGATAAATTGTCTTTCAAGCCATATTTGCCACTTTGCTTGCTCATCAGTACAGAGAATAGTTCTTATTGCATGTGGTGTTCTGAATTTGGCCCTTTAATAGGTATGCAGTGGGAACTCATTGTTTTAGTTTGCTTTTCATGTTGACATGATGTGGAATATGTTCTTATCCTTATTTGCTCTCTGACTTCTTTAGAACAGTGTCTGTTAAGACATTTAATTCATTTTAATTGGATATTTTTTCTGTCTCATTATTGCTTTACAAATCAATATGTTCTATATTTTTGACAATAGTCTTTTTTTTTTTTTTTTTTTTTGGTTTTGCAAGGTAGGGTCTCACTCTGGTCCAGGCTAACCTGGAATTAACTATGTACTCTCAGGGTGGCCTCGAACTCTCGGCAATCCTCCTACCTCTGCCTCCCAAGTGCTGGGATTAAAGGCGTGCGCCACCATGCCCGGCTGAAAATAGTCTTTTGTCAGGTGATTTTCACAGACAGTTTAAAAAAATTTTTTTAGTTTTCTTCCCCTTTATAGTGTCTTCATAGATAAATGAACTTTAATAATTCCAGCTTCTCAAATCTGTCAATGGTCATGCCTTTTTTGTGGTATCTAAAAATACTTAATTAAGAGGGTTTTTTTTGCAAATTAAATTTAAGTATGTGATATCTCCTTGCAAATTTTTGAACTTTCCTCCCTTATCTTCAGTGCTGGGGATCTTTCTTAGGGTATCACACATGCTAAACAAGACCTCTACCACTAAGCTATACCCCTATCCCTATTTGTACATTTTTCAAATAAGGAATGCATATACTAGATGATGTCCTAGTAAATTTTCTAACTATATTTGTAAGCAGATGTATTAAATTATTTATGTTATCTCCAAATTATGAGATTTTACAGTATATCTTGAGAAGCTACCTCTGATGTAACCTTAATGTTCATAGGACTGATGCCTAAATTATTGCAGAAACAATATGGTTAACGTTGATCAGCTATCATAGAATCAGCAAAAGAGATACTCACCTTTTTTAATAAAAGTATTGAATCTTTTATTGATTTTCATGAAAAAATTGTGTTGAATAATCTTAAATACTGAATAGACTATTGTAGACTGTTGACTAGAAATGAATTATAGAATCAAATACAATAGAGTATTAAAATGATTGTTGAAATACTAAAACAAATAACTTTGTGCACCTAATATGACAAAGCATGAATGAAATAGTCATTTTCCTGGAAAGCCAAAACAGTGTTCACTTAAGACAAAATGGATATCCAACACAAATAACGTACTTATTGGAGAAAATGGATATTTAGTTAAAAACTTTCTTACAGAATGTGGGGAGACTGCTCACTGGCTAAAACAACTTGCTTAAAAGTCTGCCAAGCTGAGTGCACTATTCCTCGGTGCCCACAAAAAGCTGGACCCATGGTGCCACTCACATTTCTAATCCCAATGAACCTATTAGAGTGGGAGATAGAGCGAGGAGAATCCAGAATTTGACAAGCAAGAATGGCAAAATGAAAGTGATCCTTTCTCTAAATAAGATAGGGAAAAAAGACACCAGGAGGTTGTCCTCTGACCTCCACATGTGTACCATAGCATACATAACCCCCACATTTATTTTAAAAAACACTTTCACATAATGAAAATTGCTTCAGATGACTACATTGACATATTTAAACACACATTCTAGAAAAAAGTGCAAGTTAATTCTATGTAAAATATTCTAGACAACAAAGTACATTACTTCTGTATGAATTCTATGTGTCTAGCATTACTGTTAGCAAAACCATAAAAAATTCAAAAAAAGGAATTTTATAAAAATCAACTTTTATCATATAATTGACAGAGAAACCTACAAACAGAAGAGAATTTCATCAAGCTGATAAGATATCTATTAAAGCCTAAAAATAGCCTAAATTATGGCTATTTTATTTCAAGTATAAATTGAGGAGCAAGACAAGGATATTTGCCACTCTTTCTCTTCTTTCCAAAGTGGTATTTAAGATCATGATAAATACAGTCAAGCAATAAGTATTTTAGTGATATACATTAATATTGTGAAAGATGAAGTAGCATGGTCTTATATTTCAATCATAATTTTGTATAAATTCTAATATCTCCAAAATTACAAGTAAATAATTTAGTAATACACAATGTGCAAAATTACTACAGAAAAATATGTACTTTCTACATACTAGCAAGAAGCTCATAAATTGCAGTTAAAATTCAAACCTATCTATAATATTCTCAATATTAAAGAATTAGAAGTAAATATGTCAACAAATAATAGACATCAAATTCATTCATTGAATCTTATGGATAGTGCTGGAAAAGATAAAAGGAGAGTTAAGCAATAAGGAACAAAGGAATTATCAATATACTAAAGAACATGGCTCAAACTTAAAGCATCAAGAAGGAAGGCTTAGGGCTGGGGAGATTGTTCTGTGTTTAAAAGCACTTGCTTGCAAACCCTGTTGGCCCAGGCTCAATTCTTCAGCACCCATATAAAACCAGATGCAATGTAGTGAATGCATCTGTGATACAAACACCCTTACAGAATTGTGAGTTGGAGTCAGGAGAATTTGAAACTCATGGCTGAGCTAGTCTGTAGTCTAGCAGTTCATTTGCAGAGGCAAAAGAACCAGTCTCAAAGAATGTGGAGCACAGACATCTCACAGTTGTCTCCTGACCTCTACATGTGCACAAACACACACACACACACACACACACACACACACACACACACACACACTTTGAAAAAGAAGTAAGAGACAAAATACCTGCTATATTACTTCATCTGTTTAACACATCTGCATATGTAAAGGAAGAGTTCCAAAAGGAGATTCACATTCCATAATAAAGAAGTTGTTTTCTATAAAGGAGCACAAGTGTTCTGGTTTACTTACTTAGTTTAATGTTTTACGTGGCCACGTATGACAGCACTGCAATAAACATGGAGAAGCAGATATTTCCAAGGGATTAAAATCATAATTCTATGATGAGAATTTCATACATGATTTCTATGAGTGAACCAATGTTCACTTAATATTTAATAAATTGGAGGAGTTTGAGAATTGAATGATAATAATTTTGTATGAATTATTTATAAGTCATAAATATTATTTCAAGATAAATTCCTGATAGCAGTTTAGAAACTTGAATAAAAGAACAGCATTCATCCAGATAAATGTAATAAGTATCATACATAAAGCAACACTTAACATGGGGCCTGGGGAGATGTCTCTGTGGTTAAGAGAGCTTGCTGCACAAGCATCAGGACCTGAAGTACCCAGATAAAAATGTTGGGAACCAGCGGGGCATGGTGGCGCACGCCTTTAATCCCAGCACTTGGGAGTCAGAGGTAGGAGGATCGCCGAGAGTTCGAGGCCACCCTGAGACTACATAGTTAATTCCAGGTCAGTCTGGACCAGAGTGAGACCCTACCTAGCAAACCCACCCCCAAAAAAATGTTGGGAATGACTACTCATGCCTCTAACCCCAACCCTGAGAGAAGTGTAAACAGGAGGATTGCTGGGGCATACTAGGTAACCAACTTAGCTAGAAAAAAATGGTGAGTTCCAGTTTCAGTGAGAGACCCTATCTCAAGAAAATAAACTGTAAAATTGATACACGGGTATACCTGATATGTTCCTCTGGTCTCTGCTCATGTACACATGGACATAAACATCTGCACACACTACATGCAAACATACCACACATCCACATACACACACACTGAAAAAGTTAAGTTTTATCACTCTTCCAAAAGTCAGAAGAAGAAATGGCTTTCAAACTGATGTTATGACACCAACATCATACCTACATTAAGATCATGTAATTACAAAATTAAATAAAAACAAAAATTTTAGGTCAGTATCTCCAATGAACATCAATAGAAAAATGTTCAATATACCATTAAACTAAGCAATACTTTAAAAGTATCAAGCATCATGACCAAGGAGAATTTAGTCTTGGGGTGGAAGAATACTTTAACACATGAAAATCAATCGATGTGAAACACAACATTACCAGAAGGAAAAATCAAAATCACATGTTCACCTCAGTAAATACAGTCAAGGCATTTTAAAATTTAATACTGCTTTAGGATAAAACTTTTACAGTAAAAATTCTCGTTATAATTCTCTGGATAGAACAAAAGACCTTAGGACATTTCAAGCAAGCTCTCTCCCTCTGAGGTTTATCCTTAGTATTGCGAAAGTGATATTTATAAATTTTTTTTCCATCACCTCAATTATGTTAAGGCCATTAATGCAAACTTTCCTTTTGAAACTTGTCTTTTCTTTTTAAAGATTTTTTAAACTAGTATATATAAATAATAGTGCACAGAAAAAATATTTAAAAAAGAGTAATTTGTCACTGCACCACTAATCATGTCAAGAATGAAAATATTTACAACTCTTCAAAGGTGTTCTCAGACTCCCTTTTGGTCACTGTCCTACCCTTTTCTTTCACAACTTTGTGGCATACTGACATTCAGCAATCATTTGATTGCTTATGTTTATAACTTTACTACCACTCTATATACCCACAAATAATGAAATAATTTTCTTTTTTGATGAGTCATATGTTTATACATGCATACACATATCTGAGTATAAATGTAAATAATTTGACCTATATACATACACACACATATATTATACAGTTACCTATACAATACTTATATATTCATAGTGTATGTGTATATATATATATACTATATATGTGTATGTACACCCATATGTCTATAGGTGTAATAATATATATCATTATACATTATAGTTCATGATATAATATGTAACATACAGTATATTATATTAAATGTAATATAAAATTTAATTTTATATATTATCTTATATGTCATGTGATATAACACTATATTTATAACATATCATATATAGCAAATACATAATATGTGAATTAATATATGCTGTATCATATAAAATATATGTAAAATATAATGTAATATAACCCTTTATAATCTATTATATATTAACATATATCCTACATTTCTGCAACTTAGAACTTGAGTGAATATCCCATTATCTATTATTTTTTATTGATTATCATTTATGCCTTCTCATGCCTTCATATACTCAGGTCTCCCTTTCTTAGTAAAAGTATGATTGTGCACATGCAAACTATTTGTAGAAATAATTTGAAGCCTCATCTATTATGATTTTACTACAGACAGAATATACAGAAATCACTGATCCTAAAGTTCTTGCAGCTATTAGCATTCTGGGGTAGTCTAAAGTAGAAACAATTTCTGAGTACTTTCTGTTTTGTTTTACTTTGACACATGAGAATCAGCACAGAGTCTGAAAGCAAATGTATGTGTCCACCATTGGCACTGGGATTGGAGGTTTCAAAATTGGACTACCAAAGATTCTCCATCTATGGTTCAGCATGGACAAAAATTATCTCTCACTCTCTCTCTCCCTTTCTCTCTCTCTGTCCCTCTCCTTCTTTCCTCCCCCACCTGAACTCTAGGTAAAGAGTTATCTGCCATGTTATGTATATATATTCAAATGCAAAAATCCCATGCCTCTATTTAGCATCCTGTCAACTGAAATACAACTGAAATCTGTGAACTAGTAACAGTAAAGTTAGTGTTCTTAAAAACAGAAAATTGATCTCCTTCCATTAGAGCCTTGGCATGAATATAGCTCTTCTTAATCACTTCATTGTTGCTTTGTGAGACACTCTGTATCAGATACACAGTTTAAATATATACAACGTTTTGACACAGTGTAAGGTCATAAGAGATTAATTATTTAAAAGGTCTAATGTTAGGATAATTTATTGAATGGTAATATATAACTGGAAAAAATGCATGCTGATCTTCTCATATCATGTCCCTGTAATTTGAGAATTTGTCAACAACACTATTCACCTCATGTTTGTTTCTAAGGAGTCAGCACGGTGAATAAATAGGATGGAAATTCGATATATTAGGTTTATTTCCTCAGATCTACAAATAGATTGTAGGTTATAGGAAGGTGGGAAGTTAGAGATGGACAAGTATTTATATATAGACAATAGATAGAAAGATAAACATACATATATACATACATACATTCATATATACATACATACACAGGGAGAGAAGGAAATTGTATATACATCAACTTTTGTATTTCTTCTCAGGTGACATAGTTTTCTATTATCTGAGTTTTTACTATTACACAAAATAGTTAATATTTTATCATCTCAATATTTATTATTTATATGCTAGAAATATACAACACTGCAAAGTAAAATATAATAGAATTATATCTATGATCATATATATTTCTAAGATTTAAATATCTTAAATATAAATTATTAACGTTTTTCTTTTTTCTTTTTTTTTTTTTGAGGTAGGGTCTCTCTCTAGCTCAGGCTGACCTGGAATTCACTATGTCATCTCAGGATGGCCTCGATCTCATAATGATCCTCTTACCTCTGCCTCCCGAATGCTGAGATTAAAGGCGTGCGCCACCACACCCAGCTTATCTTTTTTACTTCATAATTTAACCTGACTAGAACTCATTAAGTGGAATAAGGATTACTCAAAGAAATTAATTGCAAATGAGTTTTCCTTTCAAGATATTACTGAAGTTCATACAATAAACATGTAGCAAAGAAGAAACACCATGATTTGCTCAAGTAGAGTTTCTTTTTGTGCAGTCATTGCCTGTGATTATGTTCTTCTTTGCATATGTACTCAATGGAACTAATATTCCAATTTAAAGAATGTAATGGAATATTTTGTTTGTGCATATGCCATACAATTACATGTTATTCTCTACTTAACATTAGCATGCACATTGAAATTTGAGATATGAATACCTATTTTTCCATTCCTTGCTCAAGGAAAAGTTTGTATTGTTATACAACATAGGTGGCTCCACATCAGTAGTTATAATGTGATTTCACTGAGCAAATTTTAAGTCTTTAGAAAGTCTCTGCAGATAAACATAAAGTACAATATAAATGCAAACACAGGCATTCATTCATTTATAGATATGAAGAATGAAGTTAAATATGACCTTAAACAGTATCTGAAAGTTATATTCTATTTTACTCATTATTTGAAAGTGTCATTTATTTAAGGAAAATAGTCTGTTTTCAGGATCCATTGACATATCATGTAATATACTTTCATTTAGTGTGCATTGCAACTTTTATTCTCCAAAAATTAGAGTTCAAACATATAGTATCCTATAGCTTGTCAAAATATGATCTTTGAATCACTACCATCATTTTCTAAAATATTTAGTATATATATATATATATGTGTGTGTGTGTGTGTGTGTGTGTGTGTATGTATATATATATGTGTATATATATATATATATATATATATATATATATATATATATATATGTACTGTGAACCCTCTAATGACATAGCTTTCATTTTAAGTCTCAGCACACATCTTCATTGAGGCTGCTACATACATCACTGTTGAAAAACAATCAAAATATTTTGTATATGAATATTAAACTAAAAAAGTCTTTAAGGTGAATTTAATTGAATAATTGCTTAAAAGCTAGTCAAGGAGTACAAGGTAGATGTATGCATAATTGTTTGCAATGCTGATAAACTATAGCTGAGGTAAGTTTTACTCTTCTAACAAACAAATTTGTACTGATGTATATTCCTACAACTTAAAATACATGATAGTACTTCATTTTATATATATATATATATATATATATATATATATATATATATATATATTACAGAAGGTCATATTTATTTTGGGTCATATTTATCTTGATGTGTAAAATACCAATGGATGTGTTTGAAATTCTTTGAAGTAAAATAATTTCAAATGCCAATATATTTTTAAAATACAAAATTATAGAATTATGAACCTTTATATTTTATCTATAGTTTCCATATTGTTGTACCATGCTAAAATATATAAAAATATCAGTATTATTTCTGTTGAAGAGTAATTACAATTATTTGATGAGTAATTAATTTTTCTATAGTTTTATTGCTAATATAATTGTTGTTGGTTATAAATTTCCTAGTTGACATTGTATTTTTATTTGTTTGTTTAGATTTTTACACTGATTCACTACCCCCAGATCCTAAACCATTAAAAGTGAAAGTACATACAAATTATGGAAGTAATTTTTACACATTATGGTGAATATAATTATCAATAATGTATATTTTCAGTTTGCTAAAAAAGTTTTAAGCTGGGTATGGTAACACACACCTTTAATTCCAGCACTTTGGAACTGAATGAAACATTCATTCTTCAGTCACTGTCTCATTTTTTAATATCTTTGTCCCTTATTCTCAACCTATATTAACCACCATTTACTCTCTACTGAATAAAGCATACAAGCACACATTACCTATATAAATTAATTGGTTTCATTATAATACTTTTCATACATTTTTATAATATGCTTAGATCATATTATTATCTCTTAATAATTCTGGATATTATAATTATCCTATTCAGATTTTCTTTAAATTGTTTATTGGGGTTGAAGGATAAAATGTTTCAGAGCATTTTGATATCTTAAAATTATTCTGAAAATGTTTTGGGAGAAAACTCACAATTTCATCACTGAAGTAAATTTACAAATACAGGCTGTTAGTGCCTTCTCACATCACATGATGTGTTTCTGATCATTAAAGATGGAAGCTTTGCAAACTCTGAATCCAAAGCTAATAATCATGTATGCTGGCTTTTTGTTTCTTTTGATTGCTAAACATTCAAATTACTTTTATGTTCATGGTATCAGCATTATTTCACACATATTTTACTAATCTCACTGTAGAATGTGGCTTCTGTCTTACTTTTGTGAATGTAAGTTTTTGAAAGCCAGTTTTCATCTCATGTTTGCCTTCAGAACATGAGATACTTGTGAGGACTTCACTCTTATTAAAGTATTCTTTTTCCTTTGCTTCATACCCACCTGGATGTGTACATTATCAATTTGTTTTTGTGTCTAGTTGAGGACGAACTGCTACACATATAGATACACACTCATACATATTCACAAGTATGTATGCTCTGTAACTCAGATGTCCCCACAAAGGAAATATAAATTTGTATAGCTCAGGCCTGCTAATCTTTTCAGATATTATCCCTGATTACATAACATATCTATCTTGCTCATTTCAATTTAGTTTGAAAATTTCTACTTCTTTTGTCCATGAAAGCCAGGCATATTGTACTTTGTTGGAATTTTTATTCTATCCTAAGTTCCTGAGCATCACACTGCACACAATTCAACAAATCCTGTAAGCATGTGACTTATGAAGTAAATAGATACAAGGCTGCAATCCCTTACTCTCATATTCCCAAACTTTGGAATACTTCTTAGTGCTATTCTTATGGAAGACAACTCTGCAGTGATAACAGAATATGAATGTCCCTTCTTAAAAACCTCTCCATATCGAATCCCCTTGCTTCTTTTCCAATTCTGTTTACTTTGCTTAAGGGATTTTCATATATTTGACTGGGGTATATTGTTTAGAGAAACTACATTACTTGATTAAAAATTTTGTGACGTTGTTCTTGGTTGATACCTAGAAAATAAATTGAGTCCTTGGCATTTTATAGACAAAAATAAAAAACTTTACTATCTTTATTGCCTGATTCTTCTGTGGCAACTTCCCCAAAGCAATGAATATCATTATTTCAGATTTATGAAAGTTAGAGTGACATAGAATCCACAAGACTCTAGAAAAATATGCAATGCATATATAATGACCTTATTCACAGGGTTCATTCATATATTATTTATTCAATCAATATTTAATAAAACTTTTTCAGAAAAATATACTACTTATTGGTCATATTCTACTGAAATACATGTAAAAACCATTGTGCTTAGAAAATATGATGGTTAATCTTGTCAAATTGATGAGATTAGAAAGCACAATAGAAAAATCCCGTGGACATATCTGTGAGATAGTTTCTACATTAGGCTAATTGGTGTGGAAAGCCCTACTCTAAAAGTCTCTGAACCATCCCATGGGCTGAAAATGTGAAAGTGAGCTTAGCCATAGCATTCATCTCTTTCTGCCTTCTGACTGCAGATGCGAAGTGACCAGCCACCTGACTCTCATGCCACAATGATTCCTCTACCCATGATGGGCAAGTCCCTCTAATTGTGAACCTGAATAAACCCTTCCTGCCTTAAGCTGACCTCATTACAACAACAAAAAGGTAATTAATACAGAACGTAGGTATAAAGGAGAAGTGTCATTGTTGAGACAAACATGACCATGTAGTTCATAGGCATTGGAAATAGTTTGTGTCAAGAATGGGGAAAAATTGGAAATTTGGGCTAGAAAAGCCTTGCAATGCTATCTGTAAAACTTCTTGTGTAATTCTAGAGGGGATTTGGAAGACTAGAAGTTGAAATACAGGCAGTGGAGTCTTAGGAAGTTTCAGAGGTGACTAAGGACTCTATCAGAAATTGGGTTAGAGGACACCCAAATTATATCCTGGCAAAGAATCTGGCTGCATTCTGCCATGTCCTGAGAATTTGAGTGAGGCTGAAATAAAAATAAAATAGTGGACTAATTTCTCTGATAGAGTAATTTAAATGCAGCATAACTTTAAATCTGTGGCAAGGTTGTTTCTTACCAATATACAGCTAAAAATAGCAAACAAATATGATAAACAGGAAGTTTGAGGGGAAGGTTTATAAGCAAGTTGAAAACTGGACAGGGAGCTTGCAGAGGACCAAGCATTTGTAATTACTAACGTGTTTAGCACAATTAAAGAGAAACTTCATTCTCCTCTCTGTACAGATGAGAATGCAAATCCACTTGACAGAAGTGAGCCTGAACTGAGAATTCCAAGGAAGGAGTTCTCTGCTTGCAAACAATGGCCAGAGAAGGCAGAAGCAATTCAATTGTAATTGAAGAAGGGGGAATCGCATCTCATGCTGGGAGCAGAACTTGGCAGCATCATATATGTGGTACTGATTTTTGGAGGCATGAAAGATGCAGGATTGAAGAAGTCATGGAGTATGACTATATAGTTCTATGATGCTGCTGAGGTCCCACACTGTGTGCCATGACATAGTGCCTAGAAGGAAGCCCTGACAGGCTACTGTGTAAAGCTATAAAGGTATAACATCCATTGCAAGGTAGACCCCTGGATATGGGAGGTGTCAGAACCATGAAATGTCCACTGACAAAAGCTGAAGACTGGCTTAAAAGACAGGCTCTGTGTGCTGCAGGCAGCATAGCTGAAGGAGTGATGCTACCCAAGCCCTTTAGAAGTTAGATGATTCCATCAAAAGCCCCAGATAGAGCTGCAGGATTTGATACTTTCCTGGGTACATTTAAGTCTTGCTTTAGTCTGTTTTTCCTTGCTATATCCTCATTCCTCCCTCTTGGAACAAGAAAGTTTATTTTGTGCCATTGCATTTTGAAAATATGTGTCCTGTACTGATGCTATAGGAGCTCACAATTAAGAGATTGCTTGAAGCTTAGAAGAGAATCTGATTTTAGACATTTGAAAAGTTTTAGAACTGGTAAAAATTGTGAGGACTTTTTAAAAAGTTTTTAATGTTATTTATTTAGGAAAGAAAGAGAAAGATGCAGATAGGGAAAGAGGGAGATAGAGAGAGAATGGGGGGAATGGTCACTCCATTGCAAAAAACAAACAAACAAAAAACAAACAAAAAAAAAACAATTTCAGACGCATGTGCCACCATGTTCATCTGACTTACATGGGTCCTGGGGAAATGAACCTAGGTCCTTGGGCTTTCAGGCAAGCACCTTAAATGCTAAGCCATCTCTCTAGCCCTGTGGTGAATTTTGTGGTTGGACTGAATGTATTGTGTGTTATGAGATGACTGCGAATTGATAAGTACATTTTCATTGATATTTTACAGTTCTAATAATTTAATAAAAATCAATTTAATAAAAATCAATATCCTATACACAGAATAGTCAATAAAATGTTTGGTATTTTATTATTGTAAAAAGTTGTTTTGAATTATCCATTTCTGGCCTATCCAGTATAGAAAACTATGTAGAAGATTCTCAAAATATTAAAAAGAACTATTATATGATCCAGAAATCTCAGAATGGTATATGTATACAAAGGAAAATGATGTCAGTATGTAGGCATCTGGACTGCCATTTTTTTTGAATAGCTAGTCATAATAGCCAATAAAAATCAAAACATGTATCCACAAGCTGATGAATGAATAAAGAAAATGGGACACATAAATGCAATGGAACAATATAGGGACAAAACATGAATGAAATCTTGTCTTTTGTACTCATGTAGTTAGAAATGGAAACCATCACATTGAGTGAAATTAACCAGACACAGAAAAACAAGTAGGCATTATATCACACACACACACACACACACACACACACACACACACACATAAATATATATATATATATAATATTTAACAGTCTCATAGAAGTTGAGAGTAGAATTGTAGTTTTCAGAGGCCAGAGAGTGTATAGGAAGACGTGGGGAGAGGTTAATAAATGAGTACTGCATTCCAATTAGATAAGCTCAAGATGTTCTGCTCTGCTGTTATGTAGCAGCATGACTATAGATAGGAATAATATAAAGAACATTTCAAAAATCATGAAAGCAGGCTGGAGAGATGGCTTAGTAGTTAAGGTGCTTGATTGTGAAGCCTGAAGACCCAAGTTCAATTCCCCAGTACCCACATAAGCCAAATGCACAAGATGGCTCATGCATCTAGAGTTTATTTATAGTGACTAGTGGCTCTGGAACACCCATTCTCTCTCTCTATCTGCCCTCTCTCTCTCTTAAAATAAATAAATAAAATATTTTTTATAAATCATGAAAGCTTATGAAGGTTTTCACCATAAAACAATGACATGTTACACCATAAACAAAGACATTATTTACATATCACACAATGTATGCATATATTAAGGAGTTACATATTTTTGCAAGTAATGTCAAATTTTGTCAACTTGAGTGTATTAAGCATACCTTCGGGCATGTTTTTGATGGCATTTCTAGGGACTATTAGATGTTGAGGGCTTTGACCTAATCAATGAATTAATCCCTTGATACAGTCATATAATATGATTGCATTAATAGGAGGTGGTAAAAGGTAGGAAGTAGAGCATCTGTATTAAATGATGTCATGGAACAAATGGACCTAACAGATATATACAGAACATTCCATCCAAATGCTGCAGAATATACTTTTTTCTCAGTAGCACACAGAACATTCTCTGAAATAGACCATATATTAGGACACAAATCAAATCTTAACAAATACAGGAAAATTGAAATAATCCCTTGTATGCTATCTGACCACAATGGGATTAAACTGCAAATCAGCAACAAGAAAAACTACAGAGCATACATAAATTCATGGAAACTAAACAGTACACTATTGAATGATGAATGGGTCATTGAAGAAATTAAAAAGGAAATCAAGAAATTCATAGAATCAAATGATGATGAGAATACAACATACAAAACCTTTGGTACACAATGAAGGCAGTCCTAAAATGGAAATTTATAGCTCTAGGTGCATATATTAAGAAATTAGAGAGTTCACAAGTAAACAATTTAATGATTCGCCTTATGGCCTTGGAAAAAGAAGAACAAGGCAAACCAAAAACCAGTAGATGGGACAAAATAATAAAGATTAGGGAAGAAATTAATGAAATAGAACCCCCCCAAAAAATAATCCAAAGAATCAATGAAACAACGAGTTGGTTCTTTGAAAAGATAAACAAGATTGATAAACCCTTAGCAAATATGACCAGAAGAAATATAGAAGAGACAAAAATTAATAAAATTATAGATGAGGGCTGGAGAGATGGTTTACCGGTTAAGGCATTTGCCTGTGAAGCCTAAGGACCCAGGTTCAATTCTCCAGATCTCATGTAAGCCAGATGCACAAGGGGACACATGTGTCTGGAGTTTGTTTGCAGTAGCTAGAGGCCCTGGCATACCCATTCTCACTCTCCCTCTCTCTCTTTCCCTTTCTCTGTCTCAAAAAATAAATAAATAAAAATAAAATAAATTTAACTTAAAGATGAAAAATGCACCATTACAGCAGATACAAAAAAAATCAGAAAATCATAAGGACATACTTTAAGAATATATATGCTTCTAAGTTTGAAAATCTGAAATGGATGATTTCCTTGATTCATATGACCTACCAAAATTAAATCAAGATATGATAACCCATTAAATAAACCTATAACAAGTACAGAGATCTAAGCAGTTATTAAAAGTCTCTCAACTAAAAGAAGTCCAGGCCCAGATACTTTCACTGCTGAATTTTACCAGACATTCATGGAAGAACTAACACCACTGCTTCTCAAACTTTTCCATAAAATAGAAAAGGAAGGAAATCTACCGAACTCCTTCTACAACGCCAACATCACCCTGATACCAAAACCGGATAAAGACAGAACAAAAAAAGGAAAATTACAGACCAATCTCCCTAATGAACAAAAATGCAACAAGTCTCAACAAAATATTGACAAACAGAATACAAGAGTATATCAGAAAGATTATTAACCCTGACCAAGTAGGCTTTATCCCAGAGATGCAGAGATGATTCAACTTATGCAATTCAATAAATGTAATATACCATATAAATCGTCAGAAGGACAAAAATCACATGATCATCTCAATAGATGAAGAAAAGGTATTAGACAAAATCCAACATCTTTTCATGGGAAAAGTATTACAGAAACTGGGAATAGAAGGAACATATCTCAACATAATAAAAGCTAGTTATGACAAACAAACAGCCAACATAAATCTAAATAGGGAAAAGCTTGAAGCTTTTCCACTAAATTCAGGATCAAGACAAGGGTGTCCACTTTCTCCACTTCTATTTAATATAGTACTAGAAGTCTTAGCTATAGCAATAAGGCAAGAGACACTCAGAAAAGGAATACAAATTGGAAGGGAAGAGATCAAATTATCATTATTTGTAGACGATATGATTGTATCATAACAGACCCTAAAGACTCTACCAACAAACTGTTATAGCTGATAAATACTTTTAGTAATGTAGCAGGATGCAAAATAAACACAGAGAAATCAGAAGCCTTTCTATACAGTAACAACAAACATGCAGAGGCTAAAATCAGGGAATCTCTCCCATTCACAATTGCCTCAAAAAATCTAACGCACCTTGGAATAAACTTAACCAAGGAAGTGAAAGATCTCTACGATGAGAACTATAAAAAACTCAAGCGAGAAATTGCAGATAACACAAGGAAATGGAAAGACATCCCATGTTCTTGGATTGGAAGAATCAATATTGTGAAAATGTCAATCTTACCAAAAGCAATCTACACATTTAATGCAATCCCCATTAAAATCACAATAGCATTCTTCACAGAAATAGAAAAAAAAATCCTAAAATTCATCTGGAAGCACAAAAAACCTTGAATAGCCAAAACAATTTTGGGCATCAAAAATCAGTCTGGTGGTATCACCATACCCTATTTTAAGTTATATTACAAAGCCATAGTAACAAAAACAGCATGGTACTGGTACAAAGACAGACAGGTAGATCAATGGAACAGAATAGAGAACCCAGAAATTAATCCAGGCAGCTGAAGCCATCTGATTTTGATGAAAATGACAAAAACATTCATTGCAGAAAAGATAGCCTCTTCAACAAGTGAAGCAGGGAAAACTGGATATCTATATGTAGAAGGATGAAAATAGATCCTGTCTTTCTCCACACACAAGAATCAAGTCAAAGTAGATCAGGGACCTTAATATCAGACCTGAAACTCAGAAACTGCTAGAGGAAAAGGTAGGGGAAACCCTTCAACCCTTGGCATAGGCAAGGACTTTGTGAATATAACCCCAATTGTTTAGGAAATACAACCACTAATCAACCACTGGGATCCCATGAAATTACAAAGCTTTTGTATAGCAAAGGACACTGTGAATAGAACAATGAGACAACCTACAGAGTAGGAGAAAATATTTGCCAGCTATACATCTGACAGAGTATTAATATTCAGAATATGCAAAGAAGTAAAAAAAAAAAAAAACAGAAAAAATCTAGGAGTGATGGTGTACGCCTTTAATGCCAGCACTCATAAGACAGAGGTAGGAGGATCACCATGAGTTTAAGACCATCCTGGGACCATGTATTGAATTCCTGGTTAGCCTGAGCCAGAATGAGACCCTACCTTGGAAAACAAAAAATAAAAAACAGAACAATAGGAAATCAAACAACCCAGTTAAAAAATGGGCTATAGAACTAAATAGAGAGTTCTCATAAGAAGAAATACAGATGTAATATAAACATCTATAAATGTGTTCTACATCCTTAGCCATCAGGGAAATGCAAATTAAAACTACTTTGAGATTCCATCTCACTCCTGTCAGAATGGCTACCATCAAGAAACAATTGACAATAAGTGTTGGTGAGGATGCGGATAAAGAGGAACCCTTCTACACTGTTGGTGGGAATGTAATCTGGTCCAGCCAATGTGGAGGTTCTTGAGACAGAAAAAAATAGATTTACCATATGATCCAGCTATAGCACTTCACTCCTAGGCATACATCTGAATGATTCTTCTTACTGTCTTAGAGCTACTTGCACAACCATGTTTATTGCTGCTCTATTCACAATAGCTAGGAAATGGAAGCAACCTAGATGTCCCTCCAAAGATGAATGGATAATAAAGATGTGGTACATTTACACAATGGAGTTCTATGCAGCGGTAAAGAAAAATGAAATTATGAAATTTTCTGGGAAAGGGAGGGATCTGGAAAGGATTATTCTAAGTGAGGTAACCCAGGCTCAGAAAGCCAAACATTGCATGTTCTCTCTCATATGTGGATCCTAGTAACAAATGTATAGACTTTTATGTGATCTGGAACCAAAAATTAGTAGCAGAGGCCAGTAAGCTAGGGTAAGGTTACAAGGGAGGGAGGAGAGGGAAGGACTCAAGGGGATGGTATTGTATATATGTAAGTAGAAGAGCAGATTAAAGGCAGGGGAAAGGCCTAAGGGAGACCAGGGGAAGAGAATGTGTAAAAGAAGGGCAGGGGGAGGATCAATCGAAATTCAAGATATTCTGAATAAGACTTATGTAAACCTACTTTTTTAAATAATGGCACATCCAGAATCTATAGATTGTTAATAGAAAATTTTCTGTGCCAGGGATTGGATACCTTCCAGTGAGTTGTTGGCCAGGGAGGTCCCTGTTGCCTGCAAAACATTACAGGCTATTGTCAAGACACTTGGATTCCCTTGAGAAACAGATGGTAAGACCCTATTGCTGAAGACCTCACTTGCCTGAAGCAGCAAGATCACTGAGAAATCCAGCTGGTGCTGAGCAGAAAAACTTTTCCCTGTAGACCAGCCAACTGAAAGCTGGAGAAAGCTGCACTGCATGCAGCCATATGGGAGACAGAAATCATCAGCGGTGAAAGCAGTGGACACTGGAAACCTCACATTTGGCCAGACAGGCCAAATGACTGACCAGATGCAATAGTGGCATATCTGCTCTGGGGAAAACCAAGTTCTCTCTAATTAGACTGAAGACCAGCTCTATGGGAGGGAATATATGCCTGGCCCTGAAAAACCTAATCAAAAGGCTATGGCAGGCAAGGTCATGAGCCTTAGAGGTATAAAACTTGCTCTTATCTGGCTAAATGTATATATGATTCCCACCAAACTGCCCTGAAAGCACTACATTTAATGTTCATATTCATATATTAATGCTACTTTCACTTCTGGTTAGAGAAGCTTCTCTTTTCAGATGGGAATGACCACTGGGATACTGCAAAAAGGCAGCATAGTGCTGAGAAGAAGGGACCAAGGTGTGTCCAGTACTGAAACATCTGTATCACACCCTGCAAAGCTCAGGGTCCATTACTGAAGAAGAGGCAGAAAGAATGTAAGAGACAAAGGAAGGGTACGACTCCTTACAAAGCAACTGTCCAGATAGAAATTGGCCTTGTATTCCATGACCTTGCAGTGCCTAGCAATACCTTCACAAGACCGTCTGTAGCAGACAGCTTCAGGTTCGCTGAGATGAACTTCCAGACCAGGCACAGTTATGGGAGGAAGGGATGTTATCTATTGAAGCTTACAGATCCAGGGGAAGTTCCATAATGGCAGAAGAAGCAGCCTGCTCTCACAAGACCAGGCAAGAGAGAGAAAAGCCAAGCTGCCAGCTACACAGCACACTGAGCCAAACTACAGCCCCAAAGCCCAGCACACTTCAGGAACTCCTGCTAGACACACTTTGCATATCTTTACAATGGAATCTCAAACCCACCTCCACACCGGCCCCCAGTGACATTGCCTCTAGGAAGGTGATTGTAGATGCAAACTATAAAGTAATAAAACATTGAAAATATTGGGGGCCATATATTCAAACTACCACACTGTCATAATAGAAGAAAAAGGTGATGATATCAACTTGAAAGAGTGACTAATGGAGAGAGGGAGGGGATATGATGGATAGTGGAGTTCTGAAGGGGAATGGGGGAGGGGAGGGAAATATCATGGTTTATTGTGTGTAAGGATAGAAGTTGTCAATTTAAAAAAAGCAAATGATAGTTTCAAAACTGGAAGGCTGAAAAAAAACAGAATCAAATACATAATCAAGTTTCTTTAAAGACTTTATGTTTAATTATGCTAATTCATGTTCATAGCTACATAACTCAAATCAACATTGTCTTAATAAGTTCTAATTTGCTTTTGAAAACCCCATAGGTGGTGTAACTCTTATGATGATACCAAAACTAATAGTGGACAGTATATGATTGCAGTCTAGGGAAAAATAGATGCCAATTAAGCGACAGCACAAATATTTGCTTAAAACTATGACAACAATGTAATACTTATAAAATGTTTCGCCTACTATTGTAATAATTTTAATAGCACAGCTTCAAAATTAACTACAAATGTTACATTCATTTTACATATTTAGAAGATTCTTAATATATACTCCATGTTAGTCCTAAAATTGAAATGCCCATTTCCTTTTCCTTAGTATAATGAATCTCATAGAATCCCCTCAATTTCCTTTCCCAAGTTGATGCTTGTCTAATTTGGATGGATTATACTTTGACCTGTTACCTGAAATTATTCCCTGTTCTCTGTTGTACAACAAATCATGTTTTCCCACAACATGTATTTTCTTATGAGTCAGTTTTATTACTTCATCATTTCTTTTGTCTTTGAAAATTTACCCACATTGATGCCATTCATATATTTTCTTATTAATTATGAAAGTAAATGATTAGAAAGAGCACTTGAGAAGGTGGGTGAACTTCTACCCATGTATATCATATGTTTTTTTTTTTTTTGAGATACCTGAACAATTTTGCATTTTTTGGAGATTGTACTATGAATAAGCAGGTTGAGTTGAATAGATTGTTTAAAACAATGTTGAAAATTGTCATTAGAAGTCTCTAACATGAGTCCACAGTAAACTCTAACTTTTTGATCCATTCCATGCATATTTGCATCTATGTAACTCTTTGGATCACCTATCTGTATCCATTCAATTATAATAACACTGATAGAAGACATTTTTAGCTCAATACTAATTATGATCAGTTGTAAATGCACATATGAATTCTAGTCATTATATTCCCCATTACTAACTTTTCCTAGAGCATGGAAGTCTTGAAAATGAAATGCTTCTTTCAAACTCACTGTGAGTGAGAACTTTTAAAATTGTATACAATTATGAATGTCTTTATATTTCTGTGCAAGTCCATCTTTCTTCCATTCTTGAGGTTGTGTTAGCTTCCCACTTTATTTTTCTAGATCAAGGATATTGTCATGCTTGTGTTAACAAGAAATACATGACAAGTATTCCAATTCCTACTTAGTTTAAAGTTTCATAGCCTTAGACATTTCCAGAGAATATGGTAATACTGAATGGTACTAGATATTTCCCTATAACTATTCAAGTAAGATGTGGCAATAGTGTTCTCCAAGGACAGAGAAAAAACCTCTTACTTTTAATACCTTTTTAAAAATTTTGATAATCATTATACTCTATGAATGTAAATTGCTTTAGAAGGGATAATATACTCTTGTGACCTCTGTCTCTACACCATGCTGCAGTTGACCAGGAAATAGAAAGTAAAGCAATAAAAATACAAAAGTAGTTAAAATAAGAAATGAGCTTGTTCAGCATAACAAATTTAATTATATTCAGACTGTCTTGAAATATTTCATGAAATGATATTTGCAAGATTCTAAGTCCATCTTTCAGATAGTCATTAATATTAAAAAGAGAAACTGCTTTTCAAATATATAAATATCAAGACTACATAAGTCTAATCCTCTCTTCATTTTGGTAGGCATATAACTGGTGCTTATATTCAGAGTAAAACATCCACAATAGTTATGCTACAATTTTGTGATAAATGATATATCCAAATCATAATAAGAAACATAACTGGAAGGGAAAAAAGGAAAGCCAATTTAATAAACCCTGAAGTCCATGAAACTAAGAAAATGACTTCAAAGGAAATGAATAATGTTTGATCAGGAAACGTTTCCCCAATAATTTAAATGTGAGCTTATATTTGAAGAATAGTTTATATCAAATTCTCATTTGCTGAGGTAAAAGCTACAGAAAACACATATTTCATAATATTATATGTGCCATACTTTTATACCAAGGATAATGAGTATTCTACTCTGATATTTAAATCATATGTGGTATCTTTTGGTTAGTTGGAAATTTATTCTTCATTCCTTCTTAAGGAAGAGACAATTAATTTATGTGGTTTTCTTGGTCTGTGTTTAGGATCAAACCCAGAGTCAGATAATGTCTTTTCTCAAGACAAGGTCTCACTGTGTAGTCCATTAACCTTGAGCTTCTGATGCAGCTTCAGACCACAGAGTTCTGAAATTATAGAAAGTGCCAATATGCCTAGCTCCATGCACATTTTCATATATTGAACCTCTAAAGACCATCACTTGTGTGTTTGTGTAAAATGTCATACATATATTAGCATTATGTCCAGATAAATTCACATTTTCATGAAGTTCTCAATTATGTAAAAGAAAAGTCAATTTTTTGAGAGAGTCAGAAACAGAGACAGAGAGAGAGGGGGAGAGAGAGAGATAGAGAATGAGCCTGTGAATGAACTCCAGATGCATGAGCTCCCTTGTGAGCAAGTGCAGCATTGCGCCCTTGCCTCACTTTGATTCTGGCTAATGTAGGACCTGGAGAATCAAACGGGCCTTCTTAGGCTTAGCAGACATTCGCATTAACTGCTAAGCCATCTCTCCAGCCTGAAAAGTCAATTTTTGTGACAGCTTATTGAAAATGTGTAGCTATTTTAGTTTTGACAGTATCTTGTATTTTTCAGTTATGTTGAAAGTTTTCTGTGTAATATCATTTGAGGGATATGCCATGTGGATATTAAGACTAGAAATAAAGCTAAAGAAACTAGATTAATGCATTAAATATGTATAAATTATTGTCAAACTTAAAATTAATAATAAATAGTTCCTATCCAAATTGGGTGAAAGATAAAATCTGGAGTAGTGGAATATGTAGATTGAATAAGCACTTATCTTTTCTCTACCATTATTTCTTTTTCTTCAAAGCAGTTTCTTATCTCAATGACAGCTAGTACAACTCACCATGAGCTTAAAGTGTCTTTAAAACCCCCTCATTGAAGAAAATGTCTTATCTTGGATTTATCAGGTTAACAGAAGAAACCTTCATATTAAAAAAAAAAAAACCTAGCCAATGGCAGTGAATTAAATGTAAGTCTTTTTAATCCCTAAATAAAATTACAATATTTATAGTTACTTGCAAAATATGCAGAACATTATGTCTTTAAATTTCAAGAAACTGAATTAATACAATGATATTAGAACACTTAGATAATGTCCTTTGAAAACATGTTAGTAAGGTTGAGTTCTGTGATATAGTTTACATTTATAAATTTCACTATGTCATTTATAAAGAAAGTAATACAGACAGATTTTACAAATTCTTCCCATTAGGAGAGATACAGACAAAGAGAGATAAAGCCAGAGAGAGACAGAGGTAGGGGGATATGGATATGGATTTCTGTAGGGGTATGTGTATATAATCAGTGGGTAAAATTACCTATGATTGCTTGTGCAAATACATTTTTATTGTAAAGACATGTGAGAGTGATGTTAATAAATTTGTGGAGAATTCTATTTGCACAGTGTTACTAGAAACATCTAAGTGTGAGCTCATCCTGGGGAAGAGAATATAGAACATGACAAGCTTTACAGATAGAAGTGATGGTAATTTTGAAGAAAGCATTAGGAATGACCCTTTAGCTTATTAACTGTTTAATGCAATAAAAAAGCCTAGATTGCATAAATAACAACTATATTGAAGATACAAATTAAAATATATTTTTCATGGAGAAAGAAGCATTGTTATTCATTTGACCCTAGAACCCTGTAAATGTTTGGCACCATCAGGGTCATGGTAAATGAATGATGGTAGCTGAATGTACATGGGCTTCTACCTGCAGTGGAGATGGCTTAGTAGTTGACAGTAAAACCAGGAGGTGCTTAGTAGTTGAATACATTTGTCCTACCTATGATTTCCAACAGAATGAATTTTATCCCAAACTTGCTAAAAGTAGGAAATTGTAATAACCTATTAGTGAAAGATTCTCCCTGGGATTGCAAAAGCATGTTAACAGTGCTAATTTTTTTTTTTATCAACAAACACTTGTAAACTGATTTCCTTAATATAATTCATTAGTTATTTAGTTCATATGGCAACCAAAACAGCTGGATAGGGCATTCTGACACAGCTGAGAGGTCAGATGGGTGATTCTCAGAGTGAGCACCAAGACAGCCAGGAGAACTTTCATTTGTGGTTGGAGGTAGTTGCCTTGGGCCAATTACACATAACCCTTATATAATGTTTCAATTATTTGTTGAAATTTATTGCTCATGTTAGCACCACAAAGATGGGCCTCAGACCATCAGAATCTTCTCTTTAGTTGACCAATGTGGACACTTGGACAATACTCTATTTAATTGTCCCAGTCTATTAGAGCTTTGGAGTCTCCCCAGCTTAAAACCCTAAGTAAACAATGCACAGAAAGGAATTTAGGCTAAGTTAACAATTGTAAATTATAAGGCAATTTGGTACCATGTAGGTGATATAAAAAATACACATAGTCATGGATAAAGACAGATTTTAAAAACAAAAAAATTATAGCTTTCATTTAGATCTATCACTTGTTAGTTTTAAGCTAAAGTGCTATCTGATTATTTCCTCCACAACATTAGCAATTCTTTAAAAAGTTAAGAGAATCTAAGCACTATAGATTTATCAGAACATAGAGTTAAATATAAACTATATTTTAGCAAATTATTATTTTTATACTTTAAATCTTTGTTTTAATTATGCTATTTCATAAATCCTACAACAAGAACTTTTTCAGATTGGTTTTCATAACTAATATTGAAAATTATTAGACTCAAACTTACACCACTTTAAGAAATTAAATTAGCATATTAATTATTTGAAATTTTGGTCAAATCTGAGATGAACTTCATGTCTAACAATTTTTCCCTCAAATATTTCTATGACGGTTATTTATGCACAAAATTAATGTACTAAAAATCTTCTCCAAAATATACTCATGCTCATTATAAATAAGGAATATATCAATAATAGTGTACAATAAGTTGGTCAAAAGAAACATATAAATGAAGTGGCCATAGATTTTGTTACTCACTTCTTCCTTAGGTAGGACACAAAATTATGCATAAAGTTAATTGCCTAAAAAAAGCAGGAACAGACATGATAGAATTAAATTAGACCAGGGTGCTCACAGTTTTTTTTCAAGTAGAAGATATATATATATATATATATAGATAGATAGATAGATAGATAGATAGATAGATAGATAGATAGATAGATATGGCTACCCCTTTGAGATATAAGAAAGTGTTAGTGAAATAGTTGTTTGTTGCTGTCGTAACTAGGTTGGGTGGTCTGTGAGTTTGGAATTCTCACTCTCCAATCTCCCTCCTTATCACAGTCACACAATGATTACAGACACTCATGATATATGTCTGGTTTTACATGGGTTCTGGGGATCAAACTCAAGTCATCAAGATTGTGCAGAAAGCATTTTCTCACTGAGCCAACTCCCCAACCTATGTTTCCTATTTTATAACTAAAAAAGAAGAGGATAAGAGGGGAAGATGTCTTTACATATGGAATTTTCTTCTTTATGTCATTTTATCTGAAACCTTTACTTTTTGTTTATAAAGGGACTAAACTATTCCCAATGCTTTCTTGTTATCTAAAATTTAAAAACAGAAAAAAATGAGGGAAATAAGATTGCATGTATCAGATATCATCAGCTCATTCAGTGTCAACTTGGATACTCATGCTGAGATCTCATCTGGGATTAAACACCATCTGTGTCCAGTGTAGTCAATCCAGTGTAGTCATATAGGGCATAGGAAATCCCTGAAGCTCAAGTGGTTACTTTTCCCTCCAAACAGCTCTGAGGGCTTCCTTTCCTGGAACAGACAGACTTTTCTCCTTAATTATAAACCTTGGACCCACATGCTGAGTTCTCCTCACCTACCTCAGACAGTATTGGTCCATCTATTGCAGTTTAGAAACATAGAAACACAGGGCATCTGGGTTTTATCCTCTCACAAAATGACAACAGGTGTAACATAAATTTACCTATTTTGACTTTGAGTATTATCAAATCATTCTTTGAAAAATCATCTAATGAAATTCTAGAATTAAACATAGGGAATTAGAGCCTCCAATGGAAAAAGTCTAGCTGGCAATATAGTACTAAGGAGAAGATCTGAAGTTGCCCTTTAATTGAGGCTATAAGAAAACTGTTAACACTGCATTGTGAAAGCCTAAAGGCCATTTGTTTCACAGAATGAAGCTAAGGTAGTTGTTAGGTCAGATTGGTCCCAAAATGGAGTCACCAAGGACAGCAGGATGGGACAGAGACATAAAGAAGTGGATTATCCACATTTCTCAAGAAACTGCCCAGCCATTACCCCTTCCTTACTTAACAATTCCCTCAGGTCATGTTTTCCTGCCCCCATATCTTGTAAGTAACCTAGTCACTGTTCTGGTCTCACACCCTAGCTTTTTGAAATGGCTAAGGTAAAGAAGAAAGGAGTTCTTTTCCTTTACTCACCTTCTCCCAACTATCCCTATAAAGCCCACTACCTGAGGAACTCAGGTGGGCTGTGCTCCTCTCTTGTGAGCCAGCCCTGGCAGCTCCTACTTTTCTCAAATAAAAGTTTTCTTCTTTGCCTTAGAGTTGTTTGTGTGGTCTTGGTCACTCCTGAACCTTACATCCGGTGCTGTAACTCAGATAGGAGGCTCCCAGTTGCCCTCTTGGGCAGTCAGACCTCCTTTCCCCCACCAGACCAATGAGCTGCCATTTACCCTCTGATGGCTTCGGACAATCTCTGTCTGATACCAGCTTTCATATTGACCACAATTCAGCCCTCTTCATCTCCTCCCTCCCTCTTCCTAAGTGTCCCTCTCGGGTTGGCCTACTTTTGGTGCTAATTTCTCCTTGTGGAAGCCATGCCAGCATGCCAGGCTATACCCCTCACCCGCTTCTGAGCCCCAACCCCACGTCTTGAGAAAGATGCACTCTTGACACCTCGGGTTTCTTGCTCTTTTATCTACCAAACCCTAAGGGGTACCTTTTGCTTCAGTTGCACCATCTTGGGACACTCTCCCCCTTCCTCCTCTCCCTCCTGAGGTCTCATCTTTCATTGCCACCTGTTTTTGCCATTCTGTGCACAGGTACCTGCCTTGCCTATTAACAGGCTAAAATGCCAACAGTTGCAATTGTAAGGCCTCTGCCCACTTGGTAGATGCAGGCCCACATGGGAGATGCAGGTATTCTGTATAAACCCAGCTTAAGCCTTGGTTCCTTTCTATCACCCTTGTTTTGCTCTTTCCCTGTCTCCTTAAGAATTTAATGCCTCTACAACTCTTGGATGACATCAAACCTCATCATCTGACCTTTCTCTGCAACTCTGCCTGGCCACAATCTAAGCTAGACAATGGGTCCAAATTGCCTATATATAATAATTTTGATATCCAAATTCTGACATAGAAAACTTCTGCCAACGTACAGACAAATGGTCCAAAATTTTTCATTCTGTGTGCATGGCCTTCACTCTGCTCTATCATGCTCGCGCTAACAAAGTTTATTTTTTGTCTCTGGAGTTGTAAATAAAATGGAAATTTAAAATGGGAATGCATGATTATGTGAAAGGGAAATGGTTGTTTAGAGTCTGTATGAAAAGTACACTTGAAATGAATGTGTGTATACGAATATGTATATGGCTCACAACCCTAAGGCTGCAGAATTATTTCTGTTCTGAATGGTGCCATTTCATTGTGGGTGATGTTCTCCACCAAGCCCAGTGTACTAGACAGCATAGCCAACCGTTACTGTTGATTGTCACCTAGGAAAAAAAAAAAAACACTGACAATTATTGGGGAGTTATGCTGTCCCACTGTATTCCCCAGGGGCAAAAAGTAGATCAAAAATAATTTAATATCTGGTCCAGTTAAGGCAGATGTACCTGTAATATGTTACTTAGTGTTTTTTCTCTGACGAGCTAGATCTGTAGATGGCCAGGTGGCCCTGTGAGTAAGAGGGAAGCCTAACACACAAATCTCATTGTTGGACATACAGACAAGACACTGATCTCTCTGGTGTTTATACTGCCCAAGGAAAATCCCTAATGGCTCTTTCTTAGCTTTCCTGCCTTGCAGAGCCAAGGTGCTGCAGGCACAGGGAATCTCAGAATCCTGGCCCCAGCATAATAACAGATGGGGACTTTTTATAATAATTTGCAATTGTTTTAAATTTACTTTATTTCTCTATGCTTCTGTGGGACTACTAACATAAAACAGTCTCAAGATTTATGTTTAAATTTAGATGTTCTCAATTACTGAGTTTGTAAGAATATTTCTAATAGTGTTTGAATCTGCTTTCACTTTAAAAAAAATGTGTTTCAGGAAAGTTATAAGAAAGAAAGTTCCAAAATCAATAAATGATAAAATCTATATGTTTATTCTAAATAAGTAGTATAAGTCTTTTATTAAAAAAGTTATTTCAAAAGGCCTTTTATTAAAAGTCTTATGGTAAGGACAATGAAAGTTTTTGTTGGTAGTTATAAGATGAACTGACTAAAGAAGATAAACTGGAGAGAAAACTTTAAATGTTGGAAATGTTTGATGAAAAAGATTGTTACATAGTGGTTACATAGATTGTAAAGTAAAAGTATGTAGATGAAGGTATGAGCAATCTTAAACAGAAGGTTAAAGACAAAGTATTTAATCAGACTATAGACTTCTTGAGATATAAAATAACTATCAGCCTAGGGCCTATATCAGATGCACAAAGTATGGTCCTGGCTGGTAGCAGGTTGCTATGGTACTCAGGTTGTAAACTTAACTTTAACTAATTGATGTTAATCTGGTCATAATGGTAATGAAAGACTGAATTTAGAGTACCCAACCAAGTTAGCTAAGTTCCTCTATTTGTCAATGCTTTAACTAAATCTTATGGTTAAAATTGACTCATTAATATTTAGTTCTCTTCTAAGGTTATTATATCTAAAGCTCTGCCTCAATAAAAATCTCAGAAAAATCATCTACTCTTTTTTTCCTATGGTATAAGGTAAATAGACTACATTGGAGACACTGAACAATATTTATCTGTAATACACTTGGAAACTATTTACTTCATGGTGAGCAGTAAAAAGAAATTCTAAACAAAGTTATCTTGTGGTTTAAGATGTAATTCCTCAATTCCTCCCACAATCAACCTTAATACTTTAGATTTCACTTACGTCATTACTGAGCAGGTTTATCAAAGTGACACAGACAAAATTATAGAGTTGATTAAAGTTTTAATAGTTATAGATTGTGTCATGAAATTTTATGTATGATTTAGAGGGAATTGAAAATATTACTTTTTGGCTTAACAGTTAAAGGTGCTTTTTTGCAAAGACAGATGCACCTAGTGGATCATGCACTTGGAGATTGTTTGTAATGGCAAATGGCCCTGACATGTCCATTCCCTCTCTTTCCATGAGACTTGCATGCTTTTTTAATTAGATCATGGCAGTTTGGTACGGTTCCTCTAATCTTTGGGTATATTTGATATATCTGAATTAATTTTAGAAACTGACTTATAGATCAGATTGACATCTTATTTAGCTTTTAAAAGTGCCATATATATATATATATATATATATATATATATATATATATATATGTATCCTGATTCTGATGAACTTTAAAAATTGTAAAATTTTTCATGCCTTCATATTTTAGCCAAAAAATGTTACTATATAATATAGATTTCTTGCTTATTTTAAATCCTGCTAGCAGATCTTTTGTTCATAGTTTACTCTCTGTAGCCTCATGTGCCTTAAATATGTGAACTCTACTTTTTGTTAATATCAGACTTTTCCAGATATAAGAATATTGTAATTTGGTTTAATACAAAGTACATGATGTTTTGACTGCCGATAAGCATACATCACCATGCCTGGCTAAAACTCTGTAATTTTATGATGGTTCTTGTCTTGTACATGCTAGTTTTGCTGGGTGATCATCACAGAGGTTATAATCTAAGTCTTATAAAGATTAACTTAGTATAATCTTGTTCTCAGGAAAACTGAGGAAGCTTCCCATGTCTTAGGGAAATCCACAGTATGCAAACAATGTTAATATTGTTTGTCTACGATTCATATAACAGTCATAAATATTTCTTTAGTTAAGCCTTAAAATTGTTCAATGGTCAAAGGTACTCATTAAAAAATACTTTATATCTCTCATATTATCTCTATTGTATGTTAAAATTGGGCTTCCTTAACTCAACAATAACCAAATTTTATTTTATTTTTAAGATATGTATAATTGGTCTTAGTCAAGGTTTCACTTAACTGTGTTATTTCTGGTATCTTAAGTTCATTGCTTATAAAAATATTGATACTTAAGACATGTTTCCTGCTCTAGAAAAATAATCATAAATAGTTGTTCTGCTTCCAGTTTGGGACATTGGTATACAGACTACTCAAAGTTGTTTTCAAACACAGATTCCAAGTTTTTATACTGTCTTGTATTTTTCCTGTCATATAATATCCAGATTAAATCAATTGCCTTAAAGTTACTGATAAAATAATTGAACAAAGTAACTACAGCTACTTGATATTTGACAAAGGCCCTATAATTTTCAAGGCTACTAAAATGTTCTGCCTATACTTATAACTGACAGATACTTAAAGTGTAGAATGCGTATGCTTTCTATGTTCCAGATATAGCTTACACTGTCACCTGAAAACTAAACTTAAATATTAATCAGAATGATTTTAAACTATTGTGTCATTCTTTAACCAGATATGCTTTGCTAACCAGATATGTTTTATACATTTTTAACTAACCTTTTTTACTAATATGTAATAGCCAAAATCAACCAGAAACATTGGAGTTAAAAGGATAACCAATATTTTGGTTCCTGTTCCCAGATCAGAAGGCCACAGGAAATGATGGGACACTTCTAGCCTCTGGCAAGTTACCTATCTTCTTGATCAGAGAAGATATGGAGATAGAGAAATGGATTCCAAGTCAGTGTATCTGCAACAGGAGAGTCACATCAGAGGAAAATCAGTCCCCCAGGCTTCCCAAAAGGTGGAGGGCCACTTGGTCAGAACTTCTTTGGCTTATCCTAGCAGATAACAATGCTGGAAGTCATAGAACTCCACACAGGTTCCTAAAAGTCTCTCCTACAGTGTCATTATTGACCTCCAAAATATAGTTAATTCTGGAAGCCTACATGGTCTTAATCACCCAGTAAGAAAAATACAACTACAAAATATAACTACAATATAAACAAAGATTCATACTAATAGACTCCCCTATCTGATGCTGACTTACAATGCTAAACTCTAACATTAACTCATGCCTTCTGCCTCTGCCTGTCCCTCATTAATTTCACCTACCCTAACTCCAGCTCCTCCCACTTGCTTAGGCAGAATCAGAGCTATTCCTCAGGCCCCCTCCTGCTATAGACCATACCCTACCTCATCCAGGGATAAGTACACCACCACCCCAATGGGCATTCTCAAACTTAAACTCTCTCATGCTCCTACTCTTCTCCTGATCCTTAATGCTCCTCTTGAGTACATTGATTCCCCTCTGTCTCCTCTCTCTTGTCTCAAGCCCTCTATCCCTCACCTCTGAGTGCTCATCCTCCCCTTGTGCCTGGTGTTTTGATATAATAATAATCTCCTTAATTCTTCCTTATGTCTTCTCGTGCAGTGCACAGAGCCCCTTATCTTGTAAGTCTGCCTGGTCACTGTTCTGGTCTCACATCCTAGCTTTTTGAAATGGCTAATTTAAAGAAGAAATGAGTTCTTTTCCTTTCCTCACCTTCCCCCAACTGACCCTATAAAGCCTACTGCCTGAGGAACTCATGTGGGCTGTGCTCCTCTCTTGTGAGCCAGCCCTGGCAGCTCATGCTTTTCCTGAATAAAAGATTTCATCTTTGCCTCAGAGTGTTTTGCGTGGTCATGGTCACTCCCCGAAACTTACAGTACTATCCACAGCAAGTATCTCTTGTAAGCAGGAAGGAAAGAACAGAGATGCCTCTAGGATTTCAAAGTCAAGATAGCATGTATAGAGGTGGCCATTCTTAAAGTGTTTTGGATGACAATGAGCTACTTTGGGTAGTAGTTCCCCTGGTTCTCCCTTGAGTAAGACCAGTTCCTCCCTCTGTTTCTCAGAGATGGTCTGTTAGAGGCAAAACAATGGCTTCAAACATCTGAAAGCTAAGCCTTTATAATGATGGCCATTCACAAAAACAATATGCTGTTTCAGCTGACCCATGACCAGGGTGTGAATGAGTATAGTGAATTTCTGTCTTTGGTGCTAATGATGCTCACTAAACCCTACATGGCTTTCTGACCAGAAAACAAAAACAAATAAACTAAGGAATGATGAAAACAGAGTACAGAGACAGGCTAAGTGACAAGGAAATTCATGAACAATGCTTCAGTTGAACCCCAGATAAGCACTCTAGATATCAGTGGAGAAGAGGAAACACAAATAGTTCCAGAATGTCACCCTTAGCAACCTAAGGAATTCCTTTACTATTTTAACAACCTTGATTCAGGCAAACCAAGGATTTGTGGCTTGAATGCATAAAATAATTTGAGGACTAGCTAGTATGAAGCAGAGTTGAATGTTATTAAAATATTTTAATATAGATTTTTTTTTCAGTGTGAGGGTTAAAATAAAAATAGGCATGCTGAAAGAGCATAAGAAACATCCAAGTGTGTATATGTGCTTCAGGAACAGTCACATTTCATGTGCCCTGCTGGTGACGGCATGTCGGATTTGGGAAGTTTTATTTATTTATTTATTTTTTTGAAAATAATTGCTAAATGCATTTCTAGGGAGACCGGAAACCTTTCCTCTAGTTATGTTCCCCTCTGTGATAAATGAGATTACAGGGTAGCTCTAAAGGACCCTTGGATGGGATAATAGTCTGCTAAGATAAACCTCAGAGTCACTGGTGTTGTACAAAGGGAGTTAGGGTATGTCTTTTGACTGTGTAAATACAAAAGACACAGCTCTCACCTCAAAGGGGTAAGAGATAGTTTATTCTGGAACAAAATATGAGTGACCATTCCCTGGAAACACAGATTTAGGTTACTCCAAATTCCATGTTCCAACTTGTTAAACATTTCATGAGGTTTTATAGTTACAGAACAAAAAAAAGTCATAAATCAAGGCATTTTTCAAATACATTGGCTGACCATCAGGTAGGCAGGTTACATAGAAGTAGGGAAATACGATAGGCCTCAGATGCTATCTGATGACATTCTTAGCCCTTGGGTTGGTGGAAGCTGAGGTCTGTTCTTGCATTTCAAAAAGGAATATACCTGATCAACTGATAGTCACATGGTGGATGCTAGGTCAGACACAGAGGTGGACAATAAATGGCGATTAAGGGGCTAAAGGCAGCACAAGGTAATTTGGCTCTGACTTGCAACATTCCATCTCTATTATCACAGGGACTTTATCAGTCCTTTCCGCCTTGCTGGAAGTAGGCGTAGCAGACAGAACTGTTTTCTGGGAACTTAGGTTCAAAAGTGTAAATGTGGTTTCTGGTTAGATTCCTAGAAAATTGCATGTTCATAGCTGGGAAGGAAGAAAGGCTTTAAATAATACTTAATTGTACTGGAATTCTTGATTCTTAACTGGAAGGAGGCTTCAAACAGAGTCTAGAGGGGATCCTTTCTTATTTCATAGCCCCATATTTTTTCTGTCTGAGGATAATGTGTTTATGACATTTCCATATTAATGTTCTATTCATAATATAGTTATATTGATATTTTCCAGAAGCAATGAGTCACTATTTAATAGCACATTATTAAATGTTTTAAAGAAAAAATGATAATACTGTTCTCTCCACTTATCTTTAAGCTTGAGATTCTTTCAAATTAAAAAGAAATAAAAATGCTTAAAGGTCAGAAAATTTAAAATGTTAATATGTTAATGTCCACCCAAATCAAAATTACCAGTTAACAGAAATTTAATTAGTTTTTTAGTTCCTTCAAAGTCAAATACAATAAAAAGTACTTTCTCAAAGTCAAACTATTAAATGTGAAGAAATTCTAAGTGGATTGAGGGAAAATACAATCAACTCTTAAAGCAATTATATTAATTTACTATTATTATATATTATACCAATGTTCTTTGTGTACTATGTGTAATTACTGTGTGTGTGTGTGTGTGTAGTTTGAATATATGTCCCCCAATATATTCAATGTTTTATTACTTTATAGTTTGCATCTGCAATCACCTTGCTAGAGGCAAGGTCACTGGGGGCCTGGTCTTAAGGTGTGGTGATGGTTTGAGATTCCATTGTAAAGATATGCAAATGTGCCTAGCAGGAGTTCCTGAAGTGTGCTGTGTGACCTTTTGGCTGTAGTTTTTTTGCTCTGTGTGCTGTGGTGGCTGGTTGGCTTTTGCTCTCTCTGCTTGGCCCTATGGAGAGCAGGTTGCTTCTCCTGCCTTTATGGAACTTCCCCTGGATCTGTAAGCTTCAATAAATAATATCCCTTCCTCCATAACTGTGCCTGGTCTGGAAGTTCATCTCAGCGAACCTGAAGCTGTCTGCTACAGTGTGTGTGTGTGTGTGTGTGTGTGTGTGTGTGTGTGTGTGCATTATTTATGCACATGTATGTGCAAATGTATTCACAACATGCAGTTGCCACAGGAGAATGTCAGGTGTGCTTTTCACTAACATTTACCTGTGTATTTCATTAAGTGGAAGACTGTATGAACATAGAGGTACAATTTTGTGATCCCTACAGATACTTCAGTTCCCAATTCCCACAAGACTAGGTTTACAGACATACATAGCCATGCCCAGCTTTATATGGGTGTCCTTGGGAATCACACTCAGGTGGCCTCAGGCCAAATCTGGCCTTCAGGCTTATGGTTAGCACACTTACGTACTGATCCACCTCCCTAGTCCATAGGAATAATTTCTGAATTGTCTATATTTTTGGAGAGGCTATCATACTATATTGCTCAGGCAGATCACGAGTGACCTTGTTGTCTCAATGTCCATATTACCTGGCATAACAAACATATACCACCATCTATACACAGCATAGTGATATACATTTTTGAAATGTGTGTGCTTTTAGCTAAATTATAACTAACAACGTGTGTTGTTAATCACCCAGATCCTCTTATATATGAACAGACTTTTACCTCAAAGGGTATATACACTGCATTCCCTCTGCTGGACTATATTCCATTCATGTAGCAAAATGCCTTACTCATCTAACATTAACATCTCTTCTCAAAGGCATCTTCCTTATAGGATTCCTCTGAATAATCATCATTTTTTCTTTGTACAATTTATTTATTTATTTATTTATTTATTTGTACAATTTATTTATTAGAGAAAGAGAAAAGAGTGAGAAAGAGACAGAGAGAGAGGGAGAGAGAATGGGCATGACAGGGCCTGCAGCCACTGTAAACAAACTCCAGAAGCATGTGCCACATTGTGCATCTGGCTTACATGGGTCCTTGGGACTTGAACCTGGGTGCTGAGGCTTCTCAGTCAAGCAACCTCTAAGCTATCTCTCCAGCCCTATCATCTACTTCTTTTTTTCTTTTTTTATTATAATTTTACATTCATGTTGGTGCTTCTGGTAGCCTCCTCCCTGACATCCCCCCTCCGACAGGACCATCCTCATTGGGGAATGTGGGTCATGCATTATGGGAGTAGCCAACAGTTATGGGGGAGAGGAAAAGTCTCTATGCATAATAACCTAACTTGTGGCTCTAACACTCTTTCCGCCCCCTCTTCTGAGAATTTCCCTGAGCTTCTTCAGCCTTGTTCTGGTGTCAGGTTCATCAAGAAAGCTACACTCTTGCCCATTTCCCCCACTGTTGGGGACCTTGAGCCAAACTGCAGCCATTTGGAGGAAGAAGCCTCCACTTTTTGTGTTAGATTTCAGTTTCCTGAGTTCCTGTGAAAATTACCAAGCCTTCCCAAAGAGCCTACTTTGATCTGTAGATAAGAACAATGTGTAA